>OX493348.1:1375000-2575000 GCA_950371115.1 Anania fuscalis
ACTTAGGAAAGACAACACCTTTAAATCATTAAACCATTGAAAATCACTCGCACAAGTAGCTTAATCGTTATGATAAATGAAAAACATAAAAGAACATTTACAAAAATAATACAAACAAGAAGTTTAAAAAAACAAGGATTAGAGCTGGAATGAGTAACCTGTGCATTTCTTTTTTAATTTAATATTAATAGTTATAAAACACCTTCTTATGTCTATGAATCGTCGAACAATTCTAATGAGCCCTCATTCAAAGGTTTTGTTCGTCATTGATGAGTTGCAATGTTCATTTAGCAGTTCCAAAAGCTCTTTCGCTAGTATAAAATTGTTATTATGTCACACGGGATTTACTTGACTTTGTACGGAACAAATAAAGACATCTTTACTAGAATTATATAAAATGTGAATCGTAATAATTTTAAATTGTGCCAAGTAAACACTTTTCATTCAGTCATTCAAATGGTGCAAATATTTTTTTTCGGTTTAACCGAAAACCGCTTCTCCGCAAAATATTCGGTTCACCGAAACTTTTGTTTCCGAATCACTTTTCAGAACCTGTATCTTTAAGTAATCAGTGTATATAAACAAAGTATCGTGAAAATGACATCGTCCAAATTAACATAAGTGCTCATAAAATAAAAACTACTCAACTAAATCAATCTTCAACTGTTTTATTCATAAATACCAATTTGTATATACAATCACCTAACCTTACTTTAAATAGTAATATACTAACTAAATATAAAAATAAATTTACCTAAATAAAAAAATAAAAAAAAACTTACTATTTATAAAATATAAAATACATCCGCCCCAGCGCTGCCGTTAGGAATGGTGCCCAAAAGGCTGGCAGCATTTCCTCTCTGAATAGCTAGACTAATCCTTTGGCCGAGGTAGCTGCCAGCCTTTTGATCACCAGTTGCTTGATTGAGCCTAATACCTGTATCTTAGATTTGGTGAATTTGAAATGTAAAGGTTATGTATTCGGCGCAACCCTAATCTCTGTCTGCACTAAAACTAAGCTAATCACAGTCTGGCTGTGTTATTCAGGCTGTGGCTTAACCTAGAGAGGATTAAGCAAAGCCTCGAGTTGGCTAACTCCCCAAGTTGACGATAAGATAGGAATCCCCAGAGTACACAACTTACATGCAGATTAGTAGTACATAATGTACACTTGTATATAGGGCTATTTAGGAAACCTTATTACGTTACCGATAAATTTGGAATGTTACCGTGTTTAGTGTTTGTTACTCAAGCAGAAAGCTTCTGTAATGATGGCCACGCACCAGCTGGCGCAGCGTAGGACGTCCACCCACAAGGTGGACAGACGACCTGGTAAAGGTGGCAGCAAGCCGCTGGATGCAGGACGCGTACAACTGGAAAATCTGGAAGACACTGGGGGAGGCCTATGTTCAGCAGTGGACGTCTAATGGCTGAAAGAGGATGATGATGGTTAATTAAGCACCCTTGAATTGCTGATCGGAACTAGCAGGGCATTATTCCTTGGAATTAGGGTAATCTGTGCAATTTTAATTTGACAATGTTCTTTTGAAAGCACAGAAAATATTAGGGTGTACTTTGTAAATGAAATAAACTTACGTTCTTTTTTGTATAAAATACTTCTATTTGAGCACCTAAGTAAAAAAAAATTGAGTACATGATTATATTTAAAATATTGATCTAACTTGATTTATTTTTAATATCGTTATTTATAGCTTTGATTTCGTGAATGCAATAAAAAATTAAAATCACATAATATTGTGCTTGTATCACGAATATTTAATAATAATCCTATAATTAAAAAACTTTAAAATCGAGCTTTCAATATAACCCTTTCGTTTCAATCAATATGGTAATAAAATGGTAATAACGAATTCCAAGATAGGAAATCTCCGGAAGATTTTAAAGCTCCATTAGACAATTCCATTCACTCGGTAATTTTAAATCGTTCATTCGTTCGTTAATTATTCAACGGTCGATTATGAGGTTTTGCGCAATTTGGGGGAATTCAATCGAAAGTATTTAAAGGGCTTTTTAAATATGAAATTCAGTATTTTATTTAGAGAAAATAAATGGCAGTAGCTAAAGTAGTAAATTATAATTTCATTTAACTGCCTATCTACTTCTGAGGATTACTTTAAGTTGATATTCAAGGTAAATACTGTTTAACATAGTAACAGGTTTCAAATAAACATTCATACAGGACTTACTCCTGTAATGTAGCCACTACGTAATGTAATAATACACTCACTCTTAGGTGAGCTTTTTAAAAAAGCTTGTAAATAGAAAATACTTACAGCTCAATATAATATTTAGGTAGTTTTTAGTAGTCAATTAGCAAAAGTCTGATATTTACAAATGCCATGAAGAAATTGAAACACAAATTCGAAAAATAAAAATGCTGGCTCGTTCCTCGCTCAAAGGCTTAGCTTAGCCATTCAGCGAGGAAACTCATGGACACGCGTTTATTTTTGAGTAGGTAGTTTTTAACTTGTAGGTTAGTTTATTTATATTTTTAAATTGAATTTACCTGTTACGTAATGATCGTTAATTGTCTCCAAAACAAAGCATAAAATAGTATAACACAAAACCACAAATAGCCAAGATCTTTGAAGGTTTGTGTTTAAAACGAATTAAAGAACATTATATTTCAGCAACCGGCCGATCTGGAAGTCACTGGGGGAGGCCTATGTTCAGCAGTGGACGTCCTGTGGCTGAGAAGATGATGATGATGATGATGATATTTCAGCAACAGAGTAAATAGCAGTATTATTAGTATTTACAGTATTTAAGGAATTTGTGGTGCCATCGTTGTTTCTGATTTCTATAACACAAGTGCTTTCGCTACTTACCATAGGATCAGAGCAATGTATGTGATGTTGTTCAATATTTATAAAGAACTAGTTTTTATATTGCATCGACTCAAGTAAAGCAGACTTCTAATGTAAGTCGCGTTAAAAACTTCCTGAATAGCCTTAGATTAATATCTTCATAGACACCGCAATAATTTTCTTTGTATACTTAAGACCTTTGACATTTTAGGAATTTCACTCATCTTAATAAGGCTTTAAACGTCTGTCGGCACACCAATACAAGGGTTATTATAGAAATACAGGTAAAAAACGTGCTTACGTTTAAAAAAAATGTCCTGTCCACCGCCATTATACAATGTGATATGCGCGGTAGGTACTTCTTACCCGTTAAGTTAAGTATCTGATTTAATTGACTAAAAAGACTTGGGGTCAAAATAAATCTTGCAAAATGCAACAAAATATATTTAAAAAAATAGTTGAATTAATTATTAATTTTCTAGGCGACAAAACCCTAAACATCAGAAATTGAGATAATGGTCAGTTACTCTGTTCTTTTAGCCATGTTGTGGTATTTCCCTCATGTTTCTACGACACATGAAATCATTGGTTATTGCCTAAAGTGTTATAAAAAATGTCCGCTATTCATTGAGGGTAAGGGTTTGAACAAATGTTGTTGTTTATGATGTTAGCGACGTAGCCTTGCGAGGTTGTTGATGTTTTACAAAATAACCCTGTATAGCGACGTCTATATAGTGTGTTTATCTATCCTCTGTATCACGGATACGTTTCCTCGCCAGTTTGCACCTTCGCGTCTCCTGCCGGAAACTTATAATGACTTCGGAACTGAGCTGGGACGCCGATCGTTTACCAGAAGTATATTCTATAGTTATATACTAACTATAGAATAGTGTATAGTGCGTAGAATCGTGTGAGTGAGTAAGTATGTATGTTTATATAGCACAACAACAAAAATGTATAATAATAAATGAACTTTGAGTAAAATCAATAGTGTGTACTGCACTTAGCATACATACATACTTAAAGATAAGCCTTCGAGATCTTGAAAATTGGTGTGTTCTTCATACCTATCATGATCATTATTTCAGCTACAAAACATCCATTGAAATAGATTGAAATGGTCCATACAAATGATACTACCTCAATGATAATGTATGACTTATTAAACAACCGTTTTCTGATTAGCCTAAACCGAATTGAATCCGAGACAAATTTCGTTACAGGTCATAAGTATGACCTGTAACGAAATTTGTCTCGGATTCAATTAATGGCTTAATGGCAAAGTTGCCACTATGCCAATCTCGGCCTTTTAAAATAACGATAATAAATAAATATGTATTAAACAACATTACATACATTGGCCTGATTCTAAGCTAAATGACTTGTGATATAGAAATAAGATACAACGACCATACCACAACACCCAGACCCAAGACAATATACAGGGTGTAACAAAAAGGCGAAATAAAATTTAAAGGACGTGTAGAGTAGTAAATGTGTAGTTCCTATGCAAAACCACAAACTCGTGCGAGTATAAATTACTGAGTAAATTGATGCTAAAGTTTTAACAAAAACTTATCGGTGACAACCTTAGCGCATCAGCTGATCGTGCGGCGGGCGAGGGTTGCGGGCGGGGGTTCGCTAACGAATGACCGCAGATTCAGGGTTGTCAACACTTTCGGTAAAAAAACAATTTATTTACTTAGTATGGAAAAAAAAAGTTGTTTATTTTTAACTAAAACCTTTATTACTTAATGTTCACATTACATACATACATACCCTTAAATATGATTTCGCCTTTTTGTTACACCCTGTACAGTGTTTGTTTTCTTATTTGACCTGACTGGCTATAGAACTCGGGAGCTCAGAGATCTCCATGTCAAGACCAGCGTGCTCTTCAAACATGGTAAATTTTCTTAGAGCAACGGCAATTTTCACAATTTTAAACAAAGAATGCACTAAACATACATTTTACAGTACAAAAACCACTTAAAAACACGACCTGCTCCTTCCAAACGGTTAAAATATTTAGTTACGTCTCACAATAGACCCAACTAGTCCCCTCAATCCTCAATTTCATTTAACAGCCCCACTTTCTTCGGGCAAGCCGTAAAAAAATGTTTACAACTGTTGCGGATCTATCCTTTAGGGCTTCTTTACCGGTTTTTTTCAAACCTAATTAGCGTCAAGTTGCGCTTTATTTAAGTTTGGCTCTACCTTAACCGTAAAAAACCGGTTTTTTTAAAGAGCAAAACCTAATAGGTTTTGAACGAATAACGGTTTTAAGCGTTTTTCATTTCGCTCTTAACGATATCTTTCTCTTGATATTGATTAAATGTACTATGAACGCACACAAAACTCCGAAATTAAATAAATTTTGACTCACTCGGTGCTTGCAAACTTATTTATACATGCACTACATAGGTATGTTTAGTCAAACTTCAGTCAAGCGACGCGGCGTGTCCCTCTGAATTAAACCGGTTTATTAAGATTTTAGGTAGTGCTCTTATTTTGGATGCGCTCCGAACGAAACCTTTATTAAAAACCGGTTTAAACCTTTATATTAATAATTATTAATACCGGTATTTTTGAAACCGGTTTCAAGCCCTGCTATCCTACCTCGCAGTAAAACGTTTCATTACATACACAGAGGGCGCTGTTGTCGATGCCGTTATTAAATAGATTTACTGTACCTACTCGTAAACCCTGGCCATAGTAGAAACAAATCCCTGGCCCTTAAGTATAGGGTTGAACGTGTTACATTTAATGAACAAATAAGACCTTATTTATTAATTCTTTGCATTATAGTTTTTTCTGACTGATTTTTAAATATTTGCAATAATATTTCTTTTGGATATTTAAGAATATATGAACCTAAAACATAAATGAAACAACACAAGGCCCTAATTTTGATAGTTTAAAAGTGGCATAATTAAATATCAATTTGATCTCATTGTAATTGTGTGACAAATTTGGTATTCTGCTACTAATTTAAGTCGTAAATAAGCAGAATTGGTGCGCTGGATTATTTACATCGAAAATCACTTGAAAAGTTCTCTGTTGTTGTTTAAAATTTCGTAAAACAGTACTTAACTTTTAAGCGTTACAAAAAACTCAACTGAAATATTTACCTAGGTATCTCAAATTCCACGACCTCTTAAATAACAAAGTTTTAATTTTAAAGGTTTACCCAAAAGGTGAGGTGTGCATTACTATTTTCTCGAACCAACTTTTAACGAGTCTTTCACGAACGAGACGAAATAATTGTCACATGGTGTAAAATAGGCGAAATGGTCACCCACCTCAATGGTACTCACAACAACGGCATATAGCTTTTTTAATTTCTAGAAAGTTACCTGAGTGGTGTTATATCATATTTAGACAATTTATAATATATTTTTTTGCGTTAATGTTACACAGTTGTCATAAAAGTTAATTAAACGGATCGGAGAAACCGCGTATTAATGACATTTCTGTTGTGTTTTGTTACTCGATTTTGCAGGGTTGACGAGTTAATCAGTACTAATTAGTTATAGTCTAGCTTAAGGTAAAGCTAATTACCTCGCAAAGCATCACAGACTCTTAATTGTGCTAAAATTAATTAGGTAGCTACGAGTAGTTTAGCTTGGGGCTGAGCTTTGATGTTAATAGCGTTATCTAAAAGTTATTTATTTATTATTTTGACGTTTATTTGATTTTATTATGCGCAGGTATTAGTAAAATAAATAAAAATAATATAAATTATGATAAACATTTTGCTCGACTCGAGTTGCATTTTCGTCAAATTAAAACCACAAAAAAAAACCGTTTATTCAGTAACCAAGGATACCGTTAAACTGGATTTTCACTCATTTTAATTTACGGGAAAAAACCTTTAGCAGATGGTATAGGACGTAACATAATGCAGATACTAAAAATTACAACATATTTTCAAACAAAAAACATGTCTGGTAGGAGTCGGTAGTTCGGTACCGTGATTCCGTATCTTTCAAAAGCAAGCGATAGCGAAAATTGATCAATTCCAGCTTTAAAATCGCAAATTGACAGCAAAAAGAAACAAAGCAATCTACTGTCAGTGATGCCCATAGATTTTGACACTAAGCATCAATCGGGCGATGACTGTGCGATTATTGCTGATTGCAAATTTTTTGGGAATGAGCGTGCGGGTCGTGCTAAGCATTTAAAATTTAAAGAAATACTATGTGGAACCCTCCTTCTGAGAGTTTAATTTATAATACTTGAAAAAAAAATTGACCGCCTCAGGTGGAAAACGAACACACTCCATCGCATACCGGGCGAGTGCTTTCCCAACTAAGCTACCGAGGACGTTAGCTCATCTGACGATTTTTTTAAAGTAATTTTTAAAATAACTAGTTTTTTCTCACTGAAGTTTTATAAATCCCAGTAAAAAAACACATACTTTATTTTATACCAAAGTAGCAACCCTAACTTAAGAGTACGCGATTTTCCCATAGCACACACGCGTGATTTGCTAGTGCTAGCAATTGTCTAAATTTATCACCACAGCCCTGGGAATTTAGAGGTTCCTTCAGTTTTTCTATGTGCCCACCCAAAGCCGTAAAATTTACTACGATTAGTAACAGTTTCCTAGTTTAGGTAAATTATCATTTTGTGCACTGTTTAGTTATGAGTTATAATAACCATATTCAAATGTCAAGTGCAAGTCGGACTTGCGCACGAAGGGTTTCATTGTCTATAAAAACGACAACTATTTGTATGGGAGCCCCCTTAAATACTTATTGTATTCTGGTTTTAAGTATTTGTTGTAATAGCGGCAACAGAAATATCTTATTTTGTGAAAATTTCAACTCTCTAACTATCACGGCTCATGAGATACCGCCTGGTGACATACGGACAGACAGACAGACAGACGGACAGCGGAGCCTTAGTAATAGGGTCTTATTTTACCTAAGCTTGATTCTGAAAAAAAACAAAACACATTTCTTACCACACCGCGGATCAATAAGTACAAACTTCATCTATTAACAAAACTTTAACTAGGTACATCTTAATGTAAACATCAATTGTATTTTCTTGTATGTTGGCAGTAAATAAACAAAGGAAAGTTCTTTTAATGATAAGTACCTATGTGACATACATTGATCAAGTATTTATTTATCACCGGTAGGCTATGTAATTTTAGCATTATAATTAAATGGTATTTGACAATCTCGTTTAGGCCAGTCCTAAAATGTTTTCATTTTATATTTACTATTTATACGTTCTCTAGGTTTTGTTAGCACGCCCATTGTTTTTACGTGATTACATCCGCCTGATGAGTTTTTCTTGGTTTTAATCCACCTGCTCTGTTCTTAGGTATAAAAATATGCTTTTTAATCGCTTTGATACATTTCCTTAGTTAAGAAAAAGACTATAATATTATCTTAAAGTCACTGGGGGAGGACTATGTTCAGAAGTGGACGTCACGTCCGGAAATGATGATGATGATTATCTTAAATATACACTGTCTTCGGGGAAGTAGTAAGAGCAATCTACTTAGAAGAATTTTAGCTTTAGTCTGCTTTTTTCTTAGTTTTGAACATTCGAGTGACAGTATGTTGACCTTGACTTTGAAAAGCAACAATTTTGGTACCGTTTGATAGCTGACAAGAAGAACAAGAAAATTACTTCTATCAAATTTGAAAGAGTCTTCTTCTTCTTCCTAGCGTTCTTCCCGTCTTATGACAGGGTCCACTTTTTCACTCTTTCTTCTCCACTCTATCTTGGGCATCCTCATCAGTGAGATCACCCATCGCAACTTCGGCCGTCCTCTTCGCCTATTACCGGGTAACTTGAGGTTGAGAGTAAGAATTAAAAATAATAAAAATATGAATTAATTTAAGCTTTTTTTTCATTTTTAATATAAAATACACTGGATTATTCTACAAACGAAAATCTTTATTAGGTATTTATTTTGTGCCTTATATGAATGCCTACCTATTTGTGGTGATTGGTTTTGCAAATTTCCCAATCTACCTTTATTCGTCTTATTCGAAAATAAAAATAACGATGTACGAATAGGTAAGTTATATATAATCGTTATTTTTATTTTAATAATAAAATAAAATCATCATATTATTTTAAAAGTGTCCAATTACGCCACTAGTAGTACCTTCTTATAAAATCCAATTCCAGTAATTTCAAATCACAGTCCCCCAACTTTTGACGTTTATTTAACTCCAATTACCATTAATTAAGGGCCATATTTCATTAAAACGGCTAGATTTGCCTACGTGAGTAAAATTTCGATACTCAACGTGCTAATATTGCTTAGCGCATTGTTATCAAATTTTATTACTACAGAATCGTTATTTACTGTTAAAGCCTGTAGCATAACAAAAATAGAGCCAGTAAGGACACTTCTGCGGGTAAGGCAACATAATGACTGTTGAGACCAGCAGGTCTAGCATGCGCAACACGATAAAATTTTGTCGTGGTATTTTATCGACTTTTGACGTTCGACGAACAAAGCAAAAACCAAAATATCATGCAATGCCGTGTTATAACTTAAAAATAAGTAGCTACGAAGAACGGGAGACCCTGAAAATATTAAGAAAAAGGATTCGAGACGTCTGTAATTAGGGAAAACGACAAATATCATCGAAGACAAAATTTGTCTCGTCGAAAAAACCGATGCGCGCATGCTAGCCCTGCTGGAGTTTTAAAAGGAATTTTAAATACCTTTATGTTACGAGGTACCTGATAAATTCCGAAGACAACGATGTATGACTTAGAATTATTTACAGTAGAGAAACCTTAATATGTGCCTTCGTGCTTGTAACTTTGTAAAACATATTGTTAAGTTTACAATCAAATTACATTAGAACATATAAAAAAAATATTGATTGTATAATTGGTCAATCTACCGGTCCATCAGTAATTATTAGAACATTGTGACGGAGTTAGTTTTTTTTTTGTTAATAAATATTTCTTGGAATAAGCATAACCTTCTGATAAACATTATTCATGAACTTGTTTTATCTTTGGTAGAGCTTAGTACTAAGGTTGTAATGTAAGTAATAAAACCATAAATTATTGATTAGTATAATTTTGAATGCTGACCCGGCGAACTTCGTACCACCTAAAAGTTTTATTTTTCGGACGGGCGGACACAAATCCAATAAATTTTAAACCATCAAAATCGGTTTAGCCGTTCTTGAGTTATAAGTGATGTAACAATCCCGAATTTGTTTTATATATTAAGATATTATGTTTCGCTAATGATGGCAAGTATAAACATTCGTTGGCTAATCTTTATGGTTTAAAATACGTATATATTCTTCACAAATTTTTCCTGATATGTCCTGATTTATTACACAATATTATTTTGCTCTTTAAGCATGGAGCGAGCTTACTGCATTCTTATTTATTGTGGCTAAAACTGTCTGGATTAAGTGGGGATAAAATACCTTATTATTTATGCGAAAGTCGTGAGAAGGTTGCGGTAATGGCATTTTGTTCGAGGTATTGGGTTAAATTGGGTAAGTTAAATTTCGGAGTAATGCCTAGTTTCGGACTCGTAGGTGTTACTCCGAAATTCCATATAAATAATATTTCTAATACACACAGTACATCGTAATAATGGCTCTTTCAATTTGATTTCATCATTTCTAAGTATTTTACTTATAATTTCAAATTTTCTTTCGCTGTGGGCTTTTGCTAAAGAACCGATAACCGCAAACGGAAAATTGTATAAGTACAGCTTCGGAAAAAATATGACAACTACCAACAGTTAGTGTGCGGTGCTGCAAACAACTGAAATCCTCTAAACATCGTATCTGAAGAGCCCTTAGGCAAAATATTCCAAAACAAAAGTTCAGTACGATCGGCCTTTAGCAACCTGGAAGTCCTTAAATAGGTTACGGACCCAGGTAGGCCGAAGCAGGGAGAACCTGCACAGGTAGGGTTACAGCTTGGAGGGTGCATGTCTATGCGGTAATTCCCCCCAGACAATGGCTCATCTTCTAACATGCCCTGCGTGTCCCTACACCTGCACACGCGAAGATCTTTGCAAGGCCACCGATAGTGGTATATCGGTGACTGAGTTTTGGTCTTCACATATATGAAAGCCTGAGTCGACACGCAAAGCAGAAGAAGAAGCTTAATGCAACTAGCGGCACGGAAGTTGAGCGCTGGGCGAAAGTTGCGCAGAAGACCACTACGATTACGTGATTGGCTAGTCTCGAGCCGCGCCTGCACCGCCGGCCGTGATTGGTTGTTAGCTCCGCACACACGCGTCTCTGATACGATGATCGTCTCGTAAGTTGCGCTAAGCGAAATATGTTTAAATCAATAATCAAATACTCTTCCATTCAGTCAGTGATTTCTGCCAACATTTACCAAATACAAAGTACAAATTCCTCCAATTTATTGGATTACGTAGAAACTTTTATTACATTTGTCCAGAGAGAAATATATTTTGTACAGTAAAAGGTTAAATGTACAAAAGGCTCACTCCCAACTAGGGTTGCCAGGTCGCCAAACCTAATAGCCGGACAGACCAGGCAGTTTGGCCGGACATTTGGGTAGAAAGGCCGGACACCCTACATTATTGATCATTTTGTGTCTCAGTATTATTAGGTACGACAATAGAATTATATGTAAAATCCAGCTTTTCTATGACAAAGATCATCATCATCATCATTATCTCAGCCTATTGCAGTCCACTGCTGGACGTAAGTAAGCCTCCCCCAAAGAGCGCCAAAGAGCAGATCTCCCGCTTTTCATCCATCCACTGTCAGCCATCTTCCTTAGGTCGTGGGTCCATCGAGCTGGGGAGCGTCCTACATTACGTTCGCCAAGGCGCGCCTAGGCGTGGTCTCCACTCGAGAACCCGTTTACTCCACCTTTCATCGGTTCTGCGACAAATGTGGCCAGCCCACTGCCACTTAAGCTTGCTACATTTTTGGACTATGTCCGTTACTTTAGTTCTCTCTCTGCCCGCAACCACAGTTGCTTATGAATGAGTACTCCGCAACCATGATTGTGTGTCATTATGTCGTTAAACTGTATACCTATATTATAATACGTGAACCCTTTGTAAATACTGCCATATTTTCGTATACACACAGAAATAGAAGTAGTCTTTATTAACACAAAACATTATTTCGTTATTAAGTATTCATAATCATTTATCTTTAATTTGTAATTGAACCGAAATCACAAAAGACAACACTGGCTATTTCCTGATAATGGCCGACAATAAACATAGAATAAAAGTACTATGATCCCAATAAAAAGAAACGAGTGTCAGTCCCACCTTTGTTACAGTCGAAAAAGATTTCCACTATAAGAAAACGATGTACAGTCACCCCAACACATGGATTATCCATCTTATTGTATTCACATAAGGTCCAAAATGGGATATTGTACAGGCAGCAACCGAAGTGCGCACCTCGGTGATAATAGGTCGTATTGCGTTGCTTTATAAATTTAGCAGTTGATTTTTATATGGAGTACGCAAAGGAAGTCTCAGATAGTGCCCAGATGGTCTTACACCTGCTATGAAAAAGAATTGATCCCCTAAATAGAGAATTTTTGATTACACATTTTGTTGGGTAGCGGCCGCATAGCGGAGCGTAGCGAATCTTACTTGTTCTGTGGTATCGCGTAACTCAGCTATACAGGTTAAATACATACGTTAAATTATTATTTTATTTCCCATGGGAAACAAAAAACTTACAAGTACTATACAAAACCAAAAATAAACTAAACTAAAATCAAACACTACCTACTCAAAAACCGGTCAAGTGTGAGGCGGACTCGAGCACGAAAGGTTCCGTACCATTATCTATAAAAACGACAAAAAAACACGTTTGTTGTATGGGAGCCCTCTACATTTTTATTGTATTCTGTTTTTTTAGTATTTGTTGTTATAGCGGCAACAGAAATACATCATATGTGAAAATATCAACTCAAACTATCACGGTTCATGAGATACAGCCTGGTGATAGATGGACAGACAGACAGACATACGGACAGCGGAGCATTAGTAATAGGGTCCAGCTTTACTCTTTGGGTTCGGAACCCTAAAAATAAAAGCGTGTCCATGAGGCGAGGAAGCGAGAACGCTTACAGTGCAGCGTTTTCTTGCTGAATGGCTAAACTAAGCCTTTGAGCGAGATCCCGCCAGCATTTTTATTTTCCGAAATCATTATTAATTTTGGAGTTATTTTACTGAAATATAATTTTGATTCCAAAAATCTAAACGCCATAGGCGCAAACACGTGGTCACTTTGCAAGTGACTCGTATTTCCTATAGATAAATCATGAAAAAATTTTGCTGCTCCAATACCTAAGTAGAGGTTTAGTTTGTATGGAGAATTGAGATAAGGGGATTTTCATTTTTTCCCCATAATAAAAGTTGAAATCGGGTCGTTAAATGTCTTTCACTATGCTTTTGTGTTAATCAACTATATTCAATAATGATCTCGTCAATACATATTCATATTCATTTATTTCATCTTTTGGTAATAACATTACACTTAGATACGTCATTTTACAATTTAGAGTCAATAAAATAAAATATTAGCATTTTAGAGCTTCGTCAAATGTACAAAAATAAAAATGAATATACAATAAGATAACGAAAAATATAAGCCAATGGATTGTGTGCCGTGTGGTGTCGGCACGTTAAAAGAATAGCACCACCCCTTCTCTTCCTATGGGTGTCGTAAAAGGCGACTACAGGAGAACCGCCACAAGAAGACGGGCAGCAGCGTCTCCTCTCCACCATTGGCCAAACTGCGATCGCCAACCCGCCTGCCAAGCGTGGCGATTATGGCAAAATCCTCCTTTTGGAGAGGCCTGTGTCCAGCAGTGGACTGATATAGGCTGGTGATGATGATGATGAAGTCAATGGATACAATATTAAGTTTTAAATATGTGAATGTCAGTAAGAGCTTCATCTATATTGTAGTAGCTATTTACAATAAGTATTTGTTTTGTTTTTTTTTTAAATTCAAAAATTCAATTTCTCATCTATATCAATAGCAAGATCGATATTAAAATAGAAACATGAACGGATATTTCTATTTGCGCGTTATATAAAAAATTGATATAGAGAAATAAAAAGCCGAAGAATTCGAAGCCTTTGAGAGACAAATCCAATCAGTAAGATGGCTCTCTAGGAAATAGAGCTTTGATTAAACCAATAAAAACCAATAAAACCAATTTATTTTTGCAAATAGGCTTAAGCTAAGCACTTTTACACGTCCCATTGTTATTTTATTCCCTACCACTGCTTCGGGACAAGTTTGGGCTAGCGCCGAGAAGAAGCAGCGCAAGAAACTCGGTCACTATTGTCAGCCTCTTTTAAAAAGTTTTAAATATACATAACAAAATATTAAATTACAAGATAAATGCACCTGTGCGAGCAAGGCAGTATTTATATCCAAACATTTTTATCATTTAAATAATCTATAACAGTATAATACCCTTTTTTCATGAGAATATTTTTTACATGAGCTTTAAATTTAAACATGGGCAGTTCAGCAATAGATGCTGGTAATTTATTAAAAAAGCGAATACATTTCCCCATGAACGAATTACCCACTTTATGCAGTCTGAAATCTGGAACGGCAAGCTTATCCTTATTCCGGGTGTTAAAATTATGAATGTCACTTTTCTTAGGGAACTGATCCATATGTTTGCGAACGTAAATGATATTTTCGTAAATAAATTGCGAAGCTACTGTCAGTATATTAATTTCTTTAAACAGTTGTTTTAACGAGTCACGAGGTCCAAGGTTATAAATTGCTCGTATAGCTCTCTTTTGTAATATAAATATAGAGTCGATATCTGCTGCTGAGCCCCATAATAGAATTCCATATGACATAATGCTGTGAAAATAGCTAAAATATACCAATCTTGCCGTTCCAACATCAGTCAATTGTCTTATTTTCCTCACGGCGTAAGCAGCAGAGCTAAGTCTTCCTGATAGAGTCTCAATATGAGCACCCCATTGCAAACGGAAATCCAAAGTTATTCCCAAAAAGGTAGTGGAACTAGATGTATCAAGTCGTTCACCTTTTATAATTAAATGTGTTGGGACCAGTTTTACATTTGGCATTGTGAATTTAATACACTTTGTTTTATTTGCATTGAGCAAAAGATTATTAGTAGTGAACCAATGCAATACTTGAGAGAGAGCATTATTTACATCGTCAAACGAATCTTTACCTCTTTTGATTTTGAAAATCAATGAAGTATCATCTGCAAACAACACTGTCTCACAGAGGTCTTTCGTAAAATATGGAAAGTCATTTATATAAATTAAAAAAAGCAGGGGTCCTAATATCGATCCCTGCGGCACGCCCATAGTTAGAGGGGAGCCAGAAGACTCAGTTCCATTAATACAAACTTTTTGTGTTCTGCCTGTGAGATAAGAGTTTACCAAATCTACGGCATCATTAGAAACACCATAATGTCTAAGTTTTTTAGCAAAGTTTGATGGTCCACACAATCAAACGCCTTGGAAAGATTACAAAAAACTCCCAAAGCATCCCGCCTACTCTCCCATGCATCAAACACGTGTTTTAAAAGTGCAACTCCAGCATCAGTAGTGCTTCTACCCTTTGTAAAGCCATATTGTTTGTTATGTAAAAGTTTATTCAGGACAAAGTGAGATAAAAGTTGATTAAAAATTACTTTTTCAAATACTTTACTGAGTACTGGTAAGATTGAAATCGGTCGAAAATTGGAGGGGTCATTTTTCTCGCCAGACTTAAATAAAGGAATAATTTTACTAAATTTCATCAATGTAGGAAACTGTTTGTTATCAATACATTTGTTAAAAATTATTGCAAGATAAGGGGCTATTGTGTATAGAATTGTATTGATAATATTGACTGAGATTCCCCATAAGTCCTCAGTTTTTTTCATGTTTAATTCCCTAAAAGTTTTTATTACTACATCGGGGTTAATATATCTAAAATGAAATGGAGTTGTACACTCATCAACACCTGCCCTGAGAAAGGATTCAGCTAGTTCGGCAGAGGAAGCCAGTTCCCTAGTTGTAGAGGGAGCTATGTTTGAAAAGAATCCCTCAAAAGCATTGGCAACCTCTGCATTTGAATTAATTAGTTTATCCCCAATTTTAAGAGAGTAAGCACGATCATTTGGTTTATGCCTACAGGTTTCTTTATTTATAATGTTCCATGTAGCCTTTGCTTTATTATCAGAACTCCGAATAATATTACGCAGATGATTTGATTTTGCAGAGGCACATACTTTTTTAAATAGTTTAGAGTAACGTCTCACATGGTCAATAATCTGTGGGTTCTGAGAGCTTGCTTTAAGACTATACAAATCATATAATGTTTTTCTACTTTTATAAATACCGGGTGTTGCCCATTCGTTAAACTTACATCTCAGTTTATTTGCTTTTATATTTTTTTGTGTAAAGATTTGATCAAATTCGTTTTTAATCAATCCAAAAAGATTCTCATATAAAAAATCGACACTATCGCTATCACTTGATTTTAATGAATTTATGCCATCACAAATTTTTTCCTTAAATCGGTCTATTCTATTTACCGTTATTGGCCTACAAACAGCATCTACAATTCCTCGGACAAAATGGTGCTCAAACGACGCCTTTTGTCCGCTGTGGTCAGATCTCAAATAATTTATAATTGATTTATCTATTACAGTGCTATTGCAAAAAATATTTTCTAAACAAGTAGCTGTTGTGGGAGTCACTCTCGAAGGTTCATTGAATAAGTTTATTAAATTAAATGATTTAAAGAGATTAAGGAAACGATAACGATTTGCATTCTGTGAATTTACTAATATATCAATGTTAAAATCGCCACATACAACTACTTTCTTATTAGAAATACAGACTTTTTTTAAGACCTCTTCCATAGCGGTTTCAAAAAGCTGGTAATTAGCAGATGGGGGGCTGTAAACGCTTATTATAATATACTGCTCTAGCTCAGCACATGCTAGTTCGATAGTTCGTTCAATCGAAAGTGACACTATATCTTTCCGTTCCTTGTATTTTAACTGACTATTTAACAATATAAGTGACCCCCCTCTAGTAGCAGACTTCCTTGTGAACGAACTACCAATTTTATAATTTTCAATGTTAATCATCAACTCATATTGGTTGAACCAATGCTCTGTTAAACACATAACATGTACATTTAAATCTTGTAGGAATAAGGATAATTCTAACTCTTTGCCAGCCAAGCCTTGCATATTCTGATGAACAATATTAAAGGTAGACTTGGCTTTTGTCTGCTCTCTTAGTTTAAATTAGAAGAGATTGTCAAGGGAATAATATTTAAATTAGTACTAGTACTAATATGTTGGTCACAGTCTATTTTTTGTTTTAACCAATTATTGTTAATATTATATGCTAACAAGTTAGCAATTTGTTTTTTTAAGTTATATGGCAGGTGTAAAGAGCCGCCCGTTAATACAAATTTATTGTTAGTAAATTTGTTTGTGTCAAAAAACACAAACTTGTCACTATGACGTTCTGTCAAATTAAAAAATAAACTATTCAATAGATGAATTTTTTCATTTTCTTCAGTTGTTTGGTACCTACAGTATGGTAGGGCACACAAAACAACTTTTTTTACATCAAGGTTCGTTAGGATAGAAAAGTTTTGAATAATATTTTTTCTTGTTGTGTTCTTACTATTCCCTATTAAAATTACAATAACTGTTTCATTAGTAAATTTACTTTGTTGAATGCGTTTTATAATTTGGTCCCATGACGCATCGCACGCACGATTATTTTTAGGGTACCGTAGAACTGATAAATTGTTTTATAATTTTTGCCAGGTACTTCAGTTGTAAGAAATGAAACGAAGAAAGAAAAACATTTATCCAATTTGGTTCTAATACTATTTATTTAAAGTCAAAGGTTTTGTTGCAGATAGAGTATTGATTTATTCGTTATAGCTGTTTTAGCGTGCTTTATGCTAAAAAAAAATTTTTTTTTTGGAAAAAGTTTAGTAACACTGATTACAGTAAAATGAATAATCACAAAATTAGGCCCTGAATAAACGTTTTATTTGAATTTTTATTATTTATTAAAATTCCTTGTGGAATAGTAAATGAATAAATTAAAAATAAATATTTTACCAATAATAATAAACGTCTAAACCGAGCAGAGATTGTAAACAGGCGACTAGATAATGGATACATAATTAAATATATACATAAATACTAATATCCATGTGACTCGAGTAAAATTCCTCGTCATCAATCATTACAAGTGACTTATCAATTGACCCTTTTATGAACAAAACAGAAGCAATTATGATCGATTCTTAAAAAGGAAAAGTTTCTTAAATAAACACTTTTCTTGACAACTATACCAGACGTTAATAAGGTTGAAGTCCAACGAAAAAAATAAATGGGACGAGTTCACTACAATACAATTTTAATTATTTTTTTATCTTCTGTAACTCGTCCCAGGGTTTTATTATACATGTGGGCCGAGTTGACGAATAACTCAAGACGTTGTACCTTGGTTTTGTAGTCCGAAGCAAAAACGACAGCTGACAAGCCATCGAAATGTAACAACATAATATCGACCTCCGTAGCCGAGAGGCGAGTACGCCGGACTATATGGCGTCGCCATCTCTGAGGCTCCGGGTTCGATCCCCGGACGGGTCAATGTAGAAAACGAACTTTTCTATATTGGCTCGTGTCTGGGTGTTGTGGTACCGTCGTTGTTTCTGATTTCTATAACACAAGTGCCTTCGCTACTAACCTTAGGATCAGAGCAATGTATGTGATGTTGTCCAGTATTAATTATAATTAATTAATTAATATATAAGTACACGAAACAATGTGAAACATCCCTCGTAATCCAATTACGATCGGTATGAAGTCTGCACGTAGTGCAGCAATATGCAAATAGTTTGAACGATGTATTGAATAGTTTGCAGGGCTACTAAGATATAAATAATATTAAAAAAGGCTTAATTTGTGTATTTTTAGGGTTATCTATAAAAAAAACGGCAAAAAAATGAGCAATGAGCATGAGATACGGACGGACGTTGCCGATTTTTATAGATAATGGTACGGAACCCTTCGTTCGCGAGTCCGACTCGCATTAAGCCAGTTTTAATATTGACGAATGTATTTTAAATTTGTGTCATAAGTACGAGCTGTTATTTTAAATATGTAGTTAGTAGGTCTTTCAATTAAGTTTTGTTCACTATGGTCATCATTTCAGCCTTAGGACGTCGACAGCTGAATATAGCCTTTCTTAATGATTACAAATTGTCTGCTTGACAGGTCTCTGGTCATCATTTAAGCCAGAGGACATCCACTGCTGAACATAGCCTTCCCCAATGACTCCCAAATTGTCTGGTTGAAAGAAGCCTGCCTCCAGCAGTTTAATACAAGCTTCCGGATCGTCTGTCCATCTCGTGGATGGACGTCCTATGCTGCGCTTAATGAAACGTGGCCTCCATTCTAGAACCTTTCTGCCCCATTGGTCGACAGTTCTACGGCTATAAGCCCCATCCTTTGCTTGCTCAGCTTGCTCATCCGTCGGGCTGTGTCAGTTAGTTTTGAGTACTATAGTAGCCCGTCAACTTACGAACGGATTTATAACAGAATATACGCGCTTGAATACTTTGAAAAATATTCCATTAGAGCCGCGCTACGATTATTAGTTGAATAAATTGTTAACTGCCTGCCTAGGTATTAGTCGATATTTGTATACTATGTCTGAGATTATTTCTGTAATTTTAGATATTACAGTTGGATAACATAATTTCATTAAATGGGTATTTTCTTGGACGTACAAATTAACGGTTTTACGTAATCTTCACCATGATGTCAGATGCAAAAATTTGGAAAAATATTTTCTTACGGAGGTTTCCCTCATCGTTGCCGATAAATCCAGTGCTGGGATGTGAACTCGCGACTCAAAGATGTGAGGCGAGTCTAAACCACTGCAATCAACTCCAAAGGTTAAGGTGTTCAATAAATAAACGGTAAAAACAGTAAAATAAATTTTAATATAAAAAATATATATATACCTCATTCCTTGAATATAATATACTCTGTATAATATTTATATCCTGCATATAGGATTACTTTGAAAACCGATTTTGATTGATGTTGACCCCACGATAAAAGATATTTGTTTGTATTGGTAAACACATTCCTCTTGGCATCAATTTTAAAAGTAACCCTGTATATAAGTTCATAACAATTGTAAATCACTTTTGTTTACACAATCTTATCAAAAAATAATACGAGAGTAATAAACGCAACATAAAAGGCAATTGACAAGTCGGTAACACAAAATATTATACTTAATTTATAGATACATTTCTTAAGAGCAAATCACCATTCTTTTCAATGGTGCCAACATTCTAAGAACAGGGTTGGCTGAGTCTTCCCATCGGCCGTCAATTCTACGTGCTATGAAGGCCGCCCACTGCCCGCGGTTTATCTTGCAAATCCGCCCAGCTATTATATTTAGTAAATTAACAATAAATAAATAAATATTGGACAACATCACATACATTGCTCTGATCCTTAGGTAAGTAGCTAAATCACTTGTGTTAAAGAGATCAGAAACTACGACGGTACCACAACACCTAAACCCGAGACAATATAGAAAAGTTACTTTTTCTACATTGACCCGATCGGGAATCGAACCCGGAACCTCAGAGATGGCGATGAAATAAGTACATTTCATCTGCTGGATAAAAAAGAAGAAGATTGGCTGTTTCTAACCGGCTAATCTGGAAGTCACTGGGGGAGGCCTACGTTCAGCAGTGGACGGCCCTGTGGCTAAAACGATCATGATGATGATGATTTTCTGAATGCAGGCCTCTTCCAACCGGCACATCTGGAATTCATTCTTCTTCTTTACGTGTCGACTCAGGCTTTCATGAATGTGAGGCCCAAAACTCAGCCACTGATAAAGCTCTATCGGTAGCCTTGCAAAGATCCTCGCGTGTGCAAGTGCAACTTAATTTATTAACTTAATTATAAATAGGTACACATACAGATTACAGCCGAGACATGATAATGTTTTAGGTAATATAAGGCTAGACCGTAACCTATAAAAAGTGTACACGGCATAGTTATCAGACGGTCTTAACTACAAAACACAAAAAAAACAGAATTTCTAAAATAAATAAAAAAACAAGTTTTCTACAAAAACAATTTATGTAAATCTAGTGTCTATTTGGAAGACTTGGACCAGTCTAGTTCAGGATATCCGATACGGCTTTCTTGTATTGCGACAACTTATTATTAAATATGTCGATGTCTTTGCTACTGCGGGCCAATTCGTTATATGTGCCACATTCTTACGAGAGGAATCAACTGTGCAAGTCATTGAGGGAGGCATGATTCAGCAGTGGTCAACGTCCTTTGGCTGAAATGATGATGATGATTGCGTCTGCAGTTTCAGTCCACAGGCTTCCAACAGACGATAGCTCTTGTATTATCATTGGCTGCACTAAAAGGTCTCTGTCCGTTCCCATCAACGTATTGGTTGATCTGGTAATCCCGTAGAGTTTGGTAGCCGAGCACTTCTGTAGCTAGTTGCTGTTGGAGAGAAAAGAGGGAATAACTATAGAGGTAAGAAATATAAACCGATTTCAGAAGGCCTAGCGCGAAAGTGTATCGTTCGGTCGGTCGAATTAACCAGTCAAATTAAAACACCCATTCCCCCGTACCAAAGGTTTGACAATTATGAACAATTGAAAAAAGTCGGGTTTTATACACAGCTAGATTGAGTTGGTCATATTTTACGAAAGGATTGACACATGAGACTGGCTATTTTAATTTGTTAGGTTTATACGACCGAACGAAAGATACACTTTCGCGCTAGGCCCCCAGATACTATACTACGGGCCGATTTTTCAATAGCCAGATATCTTCTAACTGACGATTAATTTTAACGTGTTGACTGTTTTCGTATAGAATACGTTGTCAAAATGTAAATTTTATTCTTTGGATAAAAGATAACTGGAGTTTGAAAAACCGGCCCTTATTCGAGTTAAAACCTTTTTTTTTCAATGAAGAGTTACAAATAAGGCTTTATAGTTCATTGAAAAGTAGTAGTAGAACACTACAAACTAAAAAGGCAAAAATATAATTAATAATTTAAAAAATCACAAAACCCGACTGCGTAAATAGTGAACTTTAAAGATGAAAACAAGATTTAAAGAATCTAACAAATCTAATCAAATCTATTAACAGCATAATGATGATTGACTTGGTAATTGGTATGCACTGCGTTAGTACCTAATTAAGTAATTTAAATACGTTTAGAAAATGTAGAATCAAGTAACATGGATTTGATGCCTCAGACTGCAAATTGATTCTTAAAATCTTGTTTTCATCTTTTAAATTCACTTTTTACGCCGTCGGGTTTTTTGATTTTTTAAATAATTTTATTTTATTTGAAGTAAGGCCATGTCTAAATCTTCTACCTGTGTCAATGGATTGGTGTTGGTAGCGAAGACACCCTTAAACCGTCGCTCCTTCGCAATGCGTATGGTTGCGCGCTCCAGTGCGTGTATTGCTGCAACGTTGTCACGAGGACTCAGGTTGGATGCCGTCGCCATCATAACAGAGTGGAGGATAGCACCTTGAAACAATAAAGTTTTATGATTAAGTTCTAGTACCTGGATATACATCCAATCAAAAAAAAATGAACCCTATCTAGATCAAGTTATCACGCCCGAAACCCATCTGCATACTAAATTTCATGAATATCGTTAGGGCAGTTTCTGAGATTCAGATATAAATACAAGAATTGCTCGTTCAAAGGTATTAGAATTTATAAGTTAATTTTCTAAGCTCAAATACAACAACTCTTTTAACGGATAGACATTGAAATCGAAATAAAGCACTTCAGTAATCTGTTCAAACTGATATCAGTTATTTGATTTGTTTGTCCGTTTTTACAGTTACTATAACATTTGTATCTAATAAAATGCCCAAGTGCTAGCCGGACTCGCGCACGAAGGTTTCCGTACCATTATTTATAAAAAGGGAAAAAAACCACGTTTGTTGAATGGGAGCCCCCTTAAATATTTATTTTATTCTGTTTTTTAGTATTTATTGTTATAGCGGAAAATGAAATACATCATCACTGTGAAAATTTCAACTGTCTTATTATCACGGTTCATGAGATACAGCCTGGCGACGTGGTGACAGGCAGACAGCGGGGTCTTAGTAATAGGGTAAATTTTACCCTTTGGATACGGAACCCTAATAATAGAAATAGCGGAACAGGATAATATGGTGGTAATTGGGATACGCGAAGAGTGCTCTTTCCTTGAATTTCTGCTTGATACTATGTCGGTCACCTTCTAAAAACACCATTGACATGAAAGAATAATAAGACTCTTGAAGATGTTCGTTATCTCTCTTACCTTTACCCTCGGGTAAAATGGTGTCCCTCACAGAGCTCTCCAAGTATTCCAAAAAGCTCATGGTCTTAGCAAGACAACCTGATAGTTTCGTTTCTGGCTCGTCTCGCCCATCGAAGTTTATGGCTACTGCTACTGGAGTGCCAGTGGCTGAAGGGAAAGTCAACATTTTAAATTAAATGGAATGAAATTTTTTCCTATAATCCAAACTTATAGAACAAATCATCATAATTAGCTCACATAAGCATGAGCAGCATCAGTCAAAGGCAGAGGTCTATGCACGCCACTGATCCCGTACCTCAGCTATATGTTTTTAATTGCTGCCTTCAGCTTTGCATATGCCATCGCAATACCTGGTCTGGCCTAGTGGGCTGATCACATTTTTTCAACAGGTTTTCAAGTGGAGAACAAGTTTTGGCAAATGTGTGTAGGACGCTTGATAGACTGACGACTTTGTGGCTGACTGAAAAGAGCGGCAGATCGTGCTCTTTGGCGCTCTTTGGGCGAAGTTTACGTCCAGCAGTAGACAGCAATAGGCTGACATGATGTTGATGTGTTCCAACAAGCCGAACAATTTTTTCTGTGCTAGATTTCATCATTATCAATATATCATTAAAAAACCATTAAAACCAATTTATTTCTGTAAATAGCCTTAAACTAAGCGCTTTTACACGTCCCAATATTTTTTTCCCTACCACTACTTCAGGACAATTTTGGGCTAGCGCCTAGAAGAAGTAGCGCAAGAAACTCGGTCACTATTGTCAGCCTCTTTTTAAATAGTATATATTTTACATTACAAGATAAATGTACCTGTGCGAGCAGGGCAGTATTTATTTACAAATATTTTTATCGTTTATATAATCATTTACAGTATAATATCCTTTTTTCATTAAAGTTGTTTTAATATGCGATTTAAATTTTAACAGGGGCAGTTCTACAATAGACGCTGGTAATTTATTAAAAAAGCGAATACATTTTCCCATAAACGAATTACCCACTTTATGCAGTCTGAAATTGGGAACGGCAAGCTTATTCTTATTCCGTGTGTTAAGATTATGAATGTCACTTTTCTTAAGGAATAAGGACAGGTTTTTGCGGATGTACATTATATTTTCATAAATAAATTGGGATGCTACTGTAAGTATATTAATTTCTTTAAACAGTTCTTTTAAGGAGTCTCGGGGTCCAAGGCCGTAAATTGCCCGTACAGCTCTCTTCTGCAGTACAAATATAGATTCAATATCTGCTGCTGAGCCCCATAACAATATTCCATATGACATTATACTATGAAAATAGCTAAAATACACCAATCTTGCCGTTTCAACATCAGTCAGTTGTCTTATCTTTCTCACGGCATAAGCAGCAGAGCTAAGTCTTCCCGACAGAGTCTCGATATGCGCACCCCATTGCAAACGGGAATCTAAAGTGATTCCTAAAAATGTAGTGGAACTAGATGTATTAAGTTGTTCATCTTTTACAGTAATATGTGTTGAGACAAGTTTTACGTTGGGCATTGTGAATTTGATGCACTTTGTTTTATTTGCATTGAGCATAAGATTATTGGTGGTGAACCAATGCAATACTTGCGAGAGTGCATTATTTACATCGTCAAATGAGTCTTTACCTCTCTTGATTTTAAAAATCAATGAAGTATCATCTGCAAATAACACTGTCTCACAGAGGTCTTTCGTAAAAGATGGAAGGTCATTTATGTAAATTAGAAAGAGCAGAGGCCCTAATATCGATCCCTGCGGCACGCCCATAGTAAGAGGCGACCCAGAAAACTCAGCTCCATTGATACAAACTTTTTGTGTTCTGCCTGTGAGATAAGAGTTTACTAAATCTGAGGCATCGCATGAAACACCATAGTGTCTAAGTTTTTTCAGTAAAGTTTGATGGTCCACACAATCAAAAGCCTTAGAAAGATCACAAAAAACTCCCAAAGCGTCCTGCCTACTTTCCCAAGCATCAAACACGTGTTTCAAGAGTGCAACTCCAGCATCTGTAGTGCTTCTACCTTTCGTGAAGCCATATTGTTTGCTATGTACCAATTTATTAAGGACAAAGTGTGATAAAAGTTGATTGAAAATTACTTTTTCAAAAACTTTACTAAGTACCGGTAAAATTGAAATTGGTCGAAAATTTGAAGGATCATTTTTCTCGCCTGATTTATATAAAGGAATTATCTTACTAAATTTCATCAAAGTAGGAAACTGTTTATCATCAATAAATTTATTAAAAAGAATTGTAAGATAAGGGGCTATCGTATTTATAATTGTATTGATAATATTGACTGAGATCCCCCATAAGTCTTCAGTTTTTTTCATGTTCAATTCCTTGAAAGTTTTTATTAGTATATCAGGATTAATATGTCTAAAATTAAATGGAGTTTTGCACTCATCAACACCCGACCTGAGAAGGGATTCAGCTAGTTCAGCAGAAGAAGCCAGTTCTTTAGTTGTACAGGGAGCTATATTCGAAAAGAATTCCTCGAAAGCATTTGCAACTTCTGCATGTGAGTTAATTAGTTTATCCCCAATTTTAAGAGAGTAAGAGTGATCATTCTGTTTACGCCTACATGTTTCTTTATTTATTATGTTCCATGTGGCCTTTGCTTTATTATCAGAACCCAAAATAATATTTTGAAGATGATTTGATTTTGCAGTGGCACATACTTTTTTAAATATTTTAGAGTAATTTCTAACATGATCTATGATCTGTGGGTTCTGAGTGTTTGCTTTTAGACTATACAAGTCATATAATGCTCTTCTACTTTTGTAAATACCAGGTGTAGCCCATTAATTAAACTTACACCTGACTTTATTTGCTTTTATTTTTTTTTGTGTAAAAATTTTATTAAATTCATTTTTAATCAAGCCAAAAAGATCCTCATATAACAGATCAACACTATAGCTACTGCTAGATTTTAATAAATCTATACCATTACACATTTTTTCTTTAAATCGGTCTATTCTATTTACGGTTATTGGCCTGCAGACAGCATCTATAATTTCTCGGACATGATGGTGCTCAAACGACGCCCTCTGGCCACTATGGTCAGACCTTAAATAATTTATAACTGATTTATCTATTACATTGCTATTGCAAAAAATATTATCTAAGCAAGTAGCTGTTTTGGGAGTCACTCTTGTTGGTTCATTAAATAAATAAATTAAATTAAACGATTTAAAAAGATTAAGAACACGAGTTGAATTCGGTGAATTTACTAATATATTGACATTAAAATCTCCACACACAACTATTTTCTTACTAGAACTACAGACTTTTTTCAAAGCCTCTTCCATATTGGATTCAAAAAGCTGGTAATTGGCTGATGGGGGGCTGTACACGCTTATTATTATATACTGCTCTAGCTCAACACATGCTAGTTCAATAGTTCGTTCAATCGAAAGTGACACTATATCTTTACGCTCTTTAAAGTTTAACTCACTATTTAATAGTATAAGTGACCCCCCCCTAGTAGTGGACTTCCTTGTGAACGAACTGCCGATTTTATAATTTTCAATGTTTATCATTAACTCATATTGATTAATCCAATGCTCTGTTAAACATAGTACACGTACATTTAAATCTTGTAAGAATAAGGCTAATTCTAACTCTTTGCCAGCCAAGCCTTGCATATTTTGGTGCACAATATTAAAGGTAGGCTTAGCTTTTGTCTGCTCTCTTAGTTTAAATTATTTGAGATTGTCACAGGAATAATATTTAAATTAGTACTGCTACTAATATGTTTGTCACAGTAAATGGTTTCATTTTTGTATTTTAAATCAATACAGTTAATATTATATGCTAACAAAGTAGCTACTCGTTTCTTTATTTTATAAGGCAGGTGTAAAGAGCTGCCAGTCAATTGAAAGCTATTATTAATAAATTTATATCATGTCATCTATCATCATCATTTATTTATGTCAAAAAACACAAATTTGTCATTATGACGTTGAGTCATATTATAAATTAATGTATTCAATGAGTGAATACTGTCATTTTCTTGCGCTATTTGATTTTTACAAAAAGGTAGGGCACAAAATATTATTTTCCTTACATTTAAGCCGGACAAAATTGAGTAACTTTGAATGATTTTTGTCTTATTAAGGCTTTGACTATTTCCTAGCATTATAACAAGGATAGAGTCAGAGTTTAATTTACTATTTTGTATACGATTAATTATTATATCAAGTGATGCACCTGGCATACAGTTATTAACAACATTACATCTTAATTTCTTACTTAGTAGAGGACCATAACCAACTCCTAACCTATCTGAAAACATAATTACATTTATCTTGGTATAACTATATTGTGGTGTTGACATTGAAGGTTGCCGGTCAACATTCAACAGATTGGCCCCTGAGATGGTGTTATCTGTCACCTGTGTTACATTTATATTTGGTAGTGATAAGAAATCTGTTTTAGGATTTCCTATTTCTAAAAGTTTATTTGCGGCCAAGATGTGCTCATTTATTTGTTCCTGGGCAGAAACATATCACGTGTAACATGTATCAGCCATAGGACGTCTACTGCTGAACATAGGCCTCCCTTAGATAGATTTAAACCGCATTAAAGTGGGCAGGAAAGTTATTTACTTACAATCTTTGAGCACGAAACTGAGGCGTGCAAGCAGCAGCAAGTCCCAATAGGCACGAACGCAGGACCCATAGTTTTGTGTTTCTCTCTTGCGCCGAGGAAAATCTTCCGATTCAGCCTCAACGCAGAAGGAGCATTCTATCATCCTAAAATAAAAGAAAATTACATTCTTACAGGTACAGGCCATTCTATTAGTCTTTTATCTTCTTTATTTTTTTAACCTGCTTCTAAGTCATCTCAGGTTTTTTATATTGGTACCACAGGAGGTCTCAAAACTGGCAACTGGTCTCAAAGGCAGTTAGAAATTATAAAATGGTTTTCGAAACTTTAGTTCGAAAGTTGAAATAATGTGGTGTTAACGCCGAACTAACAAAGAGGTCTTACAATTATTGGCCTAGGAAAAGATCTTGAAAATAATAAAGATTAGAAGGGGATATTTGTTGATGACTTTATAACAACGATATTAAAAGCAAAGATAAAGGAAAAGTGTAAGATAACGTACACGAAACAAGCAAAAGAGACGTAAACGTTTTAGCATAATATCAACAGGTTGAAACGTAGGCTCTGAATAAAATAGAACGGCACAACCTTACTCATAAGAGCAAAGCTCCTGAATACAGTCCAATGTTATAGTGGCATAAGCTTTTAAGGACAGTTCTAAACTCGGCTGATGGTTAATTTTTTACATGTGCTTACAATTTATATATTTATGATTGTGATAAAAATCAACTTACTCCAAAACCTTCTGTTCATCCTTTTTTTCGATGAGCTGAACGGAGAACTTAGGCTTTTTGATATAATTGTCAGGGTTGGTGACTACCACACTGTCACACCTGACTAGATGTGACAGGACTTCGCCTAAGTTTGTGGCGCTGAGGAAGTCACTGATTTCTGGAAAGAGTTTTAGTGCAGGAATTACTAGTTACTTTTGCATGAATTTTTAAAAATGTGTATTGTGAATTTGTGTCATTTCTCATGTTGATGCCCAAGTGTTATTTTGTTCTAGTGTACTAATTTGATCTGGAGACATACTGCGTCAGCAAGTAACATATATACCGATCAGCAGTTAGGATTTGATAATTTTCTTTTTAAAATTACCAAATTCATTTCATCTATAAAAATGCACTAGATTTTATTTGGTTATGTAATTAGTGAACTAGAAATTACCTTTATTTATGTACTTAACTTACCGATATAATATCCCTTATCTCTCAGTTTCGTAATCGTATAGATGGAGTTAAGGGAATTCCCTCCCAACTCGTAAAAGTCGGCGCTCATAGACACTGCACCCCTAACTGAGCCACCTAGGACTTTGCCAACGGTCTCAAAGAGCACTTTAGCAGCCTTCATATTGTCTTTATCTACACCTGTGTAGTCAATCTCTAGAGGAATGCCTAAACCACCTGCAACAATTATTAAAAATATATTTTACGAGGAAGTGGTAACTCAAACTTAGTCCAATTTTTCCAACCTCACTTGGTTTCGAGATCAATAGTGAATATTTTCTTCTGTATACGATTGCTCCATTATAGAAAATAAGTTTTTATGTACACCAAGTAAAAACTTACCATTATCTTTTGTATTTTTATACATATTCAAAAGAGCTTGGCGGTCCACCTTGCCATTTACTTGTAAAGGAATACTATCGAGAATAATAACCTGTAAAAGATGATAGGATGATATCATAAATCGATTATTAATTTTAGTAATTCTATTAATTAATTGCTCTAAACATACATTGCAATTTTTAAAACAACAACATAATTTATTTAATTTGTGATATTTAAAAGCTGAATTTATGCCGCGTTACCTGTGGAATCATGTAATAATTAAGTGAATTCTTCAATTTAGCTTGATATTCGTTTATTGTGAGTAAGGATCCAGATTGCAAAGTGACAATGGCCAGGATCTCAGGGTTTCCGCGTTCCAGTCCATAGCAGAGAACTACACCTGAAAGGATAACTAAGGTTTGAACTAAGGTGCTAATCGCATCAAACCAAAAATTTCAAAATGCTTGGCTTTTGAGCGACGCACTTTTAATAGGTTTGCTATATAATCAAATAGAACTCCTTTTACAGTCAGAAGTGGAAACGTGAGACTGCGACACGCTTTAATTTTATTGAAGACAGTTTGCTGTAAATAATCTTGGGAAAACATAGCAACGGCATCGTTAATATCCAATTTAAGGACAAAAGTTGGGAAATTTCTGCAGATAAAGATCAAAAGAAACAAAAGTTAAAAGATCAAACTAACACTTGTCGATTCCCTGAACAGCAGTCACAGCTCTGTCGATCTCTTGGAGGTCAACTCTGTGTCCACGGATTTTTATTTGAGAGTCTGTTCGGCCAGCGTAGAGTATAATTCCCTTTTCAAGTACACCAAAGTCCCCAGTTCTGTAGAGGCGCTTGAAGTCTAAAATAAAAACAAAAGAATTATTTTTGCTGCTGAACTTATCGGATTTTAATTTTCTTTATGCAAATCAGAACTACCGGTAAATATAGAAAAGTATTTTAGAGGTGCTCGTGCTCGCTCAGTAGCATTTAGCTCTAGCAATCAACGCCGCGGTTGTACTTGTAAGTAGATGTGTGACCATTCCGATCGCATTTAGTTACATTTATAACGAACATCTCCGTGCTTCGGAAGGCACGTTTAAAATTGGTCCCGGCAGATATTGCTTGATACCGATCGTTAGGGCTAGTCAGAGGCCTTATAGGGCGGCTTGATTACATCATTTACATCTGATAGAAAGATTTAGTCACTGGCCTTACAACACCCCTTCGCCAACCCGCACTGGGCCCGCGTGGTAGAGTATGCCCCAAACCACCTCATAATTGAGGTGAAGCATGTTTGCCCTGCAGTGGGACGTATATAGACATACTTTTTATTGTACATGTCATAGGCACTTGCCTTGAGTTCATGATTATTTGTCTCATTTCAACATTAGTGACATGTTTAGGTTTCAACTAATTTCGTGTCTCACCAGGATGTTGGTCATGAGGATTATCACGGAATTTGTCAGCTCCCTGGGCGCCGACGTAGCCAGCAGCTAAGTTTAGTCCAGCCACCCATACTTCACCAGGCTCTGACTCGCGAGCTGGATTCATATCTTTATCTAACAGGTAAACAGCGCAGTTGTCTAGTGGTGCTCCTGATGAAGAAAATGTTTAATTAGACCACAACCAATATTTAATTTTTGTTACAATTGTTACTAATTTATGGATGGTTTAATAAGGTTAGAATCTATTAGGTGAAATATTATTAAACACTGATCACCATATAATTACTTGATATTTCCTAAGTTTTTATGTAAACAAAAAAAAATCTTTAAACTTGCTCATGAAGTTAGAGAAATTTTTAAAACAAAACTTACCGAACTTACCAATAGGTATCGTAGGTTGAAAATCTAACTGCTCACTCTTCTCTAGCACATAAAACGTTACATCACCCATGACCTCAGTACTCCCATAGAAGTTAGCCAATTTATAACCATCATGGTCTCCAAAATACTGAAAGAACTTAAGAGCCAGCTTCTTGCTTAGGGTTTCTCCGGAGCAGACCCACAGTTTCAAAAGTTGTAGAGGTCGTTCTAATGGCTCTAGGGTGAGATACAAGAGGATAGAACGAAGTAGCGTTGGCACCAGAACTAGTCTATGGATCTGAAATGAAAAGATGAAACCTTTTTTTTATGTGATAAAACCGATGTAAGACACATGTCTAACTAAGGAAGACATTAATGTGACCATTTTTCTTGTGATTTTATTGTAATAGAATTCTCATAATACAGTTGTTTTGCCTAATGGTCAAAATTCCACTTACGTGATACTCGCTCAAAATTTTTACTAGTTTCTGGGGATCCTTAGTCGTCTCTCTTGGAAGGATAATCAGCGTCTTTCCTTGCAAAAGAGGACCCCAAATCTCACAGATAGAGTCTCCAAATGTCAGGGCTGTCTTCCAAATACAGTTCACTTCGGAAGAGGAAAAAGGGAATGAACGGAACTGCCACCAGAGACGGTTGCAGATCGCCGAGTAGGGAAGACGGACTCTTATGGAAAATATGCAGATTTATTCATCGTTGATTACTCAGGACAGTAATAACATGTTTTAGCAATTTTACAGACTTAATTTATTTAGTTAAAAGTATATTTTATCAGGATTTATAACTATGTTCAATGATGACTATTCAATTATCCTTACTGTCACTTGTTATTCTACAACCAACTCGAGAAATTCATGTAGCTTGTTTAATAAGCAAATGTCTAAAAAGACTTATAATGAATCATACAAGTTTTTTTAATAGAAAGAGCATGCCTAAGCCTATCCGGCCTATCCGGCCTATCCGGTAGGAAACTAAGATGATCTGCTTTGAAAGTTAAAGTAACCTCAAACCAAACTATTAAACAAAATGTAATAAAGATTAGAACTATTCTATTAAACTGAATTCTTACCCTTTGGAACTCCAGTACTTCCAGAAGTATACAGAACTATAGCAATGCTATCAACCCCCGGGTTGCAAAGCATCTCTGCATCTCGGAGATCATCAGAAGGCATTCCGATAGCGTTCAATGTCAACTCTTCGAAGGAGACTGCTGGTACATCAATTGTCGAGAACATTGAGAAGTTTGCTGTTAAAAGAATATTTCAAATACATAAAAATTGCTTTAACAAAGAACTACAAGTCTAGACTTGTACTAGTTATCTAGATAAGCCTTGTGTTAAGGCCTTAACACGCTTGAATGACCTTGACGCGTCGTGCTCATACATATTCGCTTGTGCGGATGACCTCTAAAAATCGGAAAAACATGTTTTTTATGAAATTAATGCCTTTAACGAGAAATTTCAAATAAAAATCTCAATTCAAAACATGTATATTTCCAAAATCTTGTTTTGTGTAAAAACAGTAATGAAATAGCTTGTGCCGTTTAAGAGAACATTTGCAATTTATGAAAAAATAGTCATTTTTTTGTGCATGTTTTAATTCAAGGAACTTAACGGAAAATCAAAATTATTCAATTCAAACTGTTCATTAAATCCTCTTCTAGCATACCGTATTTGCATTTTTTAGATTCAAGTAACAGGTATTCTGACAATTTGATTTTTATATTCGAGATTTTAGGCACTTGGGTGGTATTAAGGCCTTGATTCCCTCTTTACTTTTTTTTCGGTTTAACTGGTACTTTAGAATAGTTTGTTACGGGATTGCTACCATGTACCTTATTTTTGAGTTCCCGATATTTCGGCACTGTTGCAAGCGCCATGCTCACGGAGTAACTGAAGATCTTGCGGGTAAGTTGTTAAGGGCAAACATATCGGTCTACCCTCTTTCGCTGTCTTTTATTGCACGCGTCGGTACCATTGTTTACAAACTCACTATTTTCTCGCACCTGTTCTCGACACACAACACTAACAGTATCTGACCGCGACACAGCAGTTTGTTGTTTTTTCCGGTTTTTGCACATACGAATCACTGGATTCCAGACACTTGACAATTTAAACCCATCCTCGCGATTGAAATTTTTGTACTTTGTAATTTCAATCGCTTCCCTGACCATTTTTGGTATGTAGTGGCGTTCTGTCGAAATGATCTGAGGGTTGTGAAACTCAATCCAGTGATTGAGACCTGATTCCAACAAATGTTCCGCGATTGCCGATTTCTGTTTGTCGTTGTTTTTGACCGCTTTTATGTGTTCTTTCATTCGGCACGCTATGGTACGTTTTGTTTGGCCGATATATGAACTGCCACAGCTGCAGTCAATCTTATAGACACCCGGTTTCTCCATTGGGAAACTATCTTTTGGAGATCGTAGACATTGTGTTACTTTTCTTAATGGAGTGAAGACAGTATTAAGTGAGTATTTATGAAGTACGTTTGAGATCTTGTCTGACACTCCTCTTATGTATGGCAAGAACACAGGTTGCCTGTCTACTGTGTCTTTAAAGTGTCTTGATTTGTGTCTAGATGGTAGCTGCCCTCTATATCCATTATTCTGTAAGACTTTCTGAACATGTTCCAACTCTTGGTTTAAGTGTTCAAGGTCACACAAGTCATAGGCTCGGTTTGTCAGTGCAGTTACTACAGAATTAAGATGTCGAGGGTGGTGATGCGAGGTTGCGTTGAGATAGCGGTCAGTGTGAGTGGATTTTCTATAGACAGAGTGACTCAGTGAACCGTCACTCCGCACTTCAATCTTCACATCCAAAAATGCTAGGCTTCTGTTTTCTTCTATCTCGCAGGTAAAATTTATTTTTGGATGGATACCATTTAAATATGGCAGGTGAGTTTCTACATCTTGGTTGTTTCCTCTCAATACACAGAATACGTCGTCTACATACCTCTTCCATAGAATGAAAGAACACATAAAAGCGGTCAAAAACAACGACAAACAGAAATCGGCAATCGCGGAACATTTGTTGGAATCAGGTCTCAATCACTGGATTGAGTTTCACAACCCTCAGATCATTTCGACAGAACGCCACTACATACCAAGAATGGTCAGGGAAGCGATTGAAATTACAAAGTACAAAAATTTCAATCGCGAGGATGGGTTTAAATTGTCAAGTGTCTGGAATCCAGTGATTCGTATGTGCAAAAACCGGAAAAAACAACAAACTGCTGTGTCGCGGTCAGATACTGTTAGTGTTGTGTGTCGAGAACAGGTGCGAGAAAATAGTGAGTTTGTAAACAATGGTACCGACGCGTGCAATAAAAGACAGCGAAAGAGGGTAGACCGATATGTTTGCCCTTAACAACTTACCCGCAAGATCTTCAGTTACTCCGTGAGCATGGCGCTTGCAACAGTGCCGAAATATCGGGAACTCAAAAATAAGGTACATGGTAGCAATCCCGTACCAACTAATCTAATGTTAGTGACCATGAAAGTTTAAAACAATATAACTGGTACTTACCTGTATTATCATAAATAATGAGGCATGGCTCAACATCCTTCAAGATATGGGATATTATAGACTGGGGGAAGCTGGGCTCCATGGGCACGTATGCTGCTCCAGCTTTCCATATCCCCAGCAGAGTCATAATAGTGCTGGAAAAAAGAATTTACATCTTCTACTTTGATTTGAGAGCTTGGAGTTTAGTTATTTCCAGAATAACACGGTCCAATGTATGTGGGAGGCTGGATCATTGTGGACACAGGACAAAAAATATCAGACCCTGTGAACATAGACGGTGACAAAATAATTGACAGATTGCATCGTCTATTCAATTTGGTTTCACTATTGATGCCTGATTAAGTAACGAAACTTGTAATTTTTTTAATATTTTTAATAGGGTAGGTAAGAAGAACGTTGCGGTGACCATACTGTGATATTGTGTGTTAGCGATTAGCCTATTGGTTAAAACAGCCGAGGAGTACTTAAAATAAAATGACTTCTTAAATTAATGAAAGCTAACTTGTGTGTTGGCTGCATGCAAACAGCTATAACGAAGTCGCCATCCCGATTTGCGCCGATAGGCCGAGCGCGCGAAGCGATGGATCGGGCTAAAGCGTTTGACTTCATTTCCATCTCAGCGTAGCTTATTCGGACTTTGCAGGTTTCATCTATAAAAACATAATTGCAACGAAAATAAAATAGAATATGAGTTTGACAGTTTCATTAAACTATGTTCCCAATCAAAAGACCACAACACCCTGGGTAACAACGAAAACGGCCCTACCAGACTTTTAATTTGATTGGAAGAAATAAGGTTATAAACTTGAAGGATATCAAATACAGTTTAATTAATTTAGTTAATTTAAAAAAAAAGTATTTCTTGTACACACCATTTTTCATAAAGCTATACTCAAAATATTCTTTTCATTCACTTGTAAAAGAGAGACATAAATAGCTTCTCAGAATAAGGTCCATTACCTGCATACACCAAGGCAGTTCTGTCGCTAGTAGCTAGCCGTGCTAGATGCTTGGTTAGCGTCGAAGCCGGCACTACTGTTCGTGCGCCCGCCGCCACGGATAACTGCGGTAGGGTGCCCATCCTCACTAGAACAAGACACTAGCAGTAGCACAAGTCACCAAGAGAAGGCGCTGTAGCCCAAACAGACACTAGTAGTACTCTGAATCGTCAAGAGATGGCGCTGTCTGTCAATTACTATGCGGTGGCTAACCGCATTATGGAAATCTACCGTACACACAATCTAGACCGAAACTAATATACCTATATTTCCACACCTTACTGCTTTAATGCCAAGAAACGCACTCCATACCTAAGTGGTTGAAGAAGATGACACGAACAGTCTCGTTTTTTTTTTATAAAATTTTTACAATACAATGATGACCTTACACCTATTGGCGCGCAACCCGGACTACAAAACCAGCGGTTGCGTATACCAATACCGGTGCTATGATACGAGCACAGTATACAGGGTGTACAAGAGAATAGGATACTCTTTAAAACCACGTGATCAGCTGGTCATATACAACAGGTTTTTTGGTATCTCTTATGGGAGCATCATCGAAATCGATATTTTTTTCTAGCTTTCCATACAAACTAACTCGCATACCTCGATGATAATGTATGGAGCATCTGAAAATAAAATCACGATTTCGATGTTGCTCCCATAGGAAATCGCGTGGTTTTAAGGAGTGTCCTATTCTTTTGTACACCCTGTAGAATAATTAAGTCCCGCTTGCTCAGTATTGCTGATCTGTAGTCCTTACTTAGTGAATTTACTGAACTAATTTTGTGAAGGTCACAGGCGGACGGTGTTACTCACTTTTCATCATTGACGTCGGTGGAATCGGTAAAGTCCCGTGTAATTGATCACATGGAAAAAAAAACCGGCCAAGTGCGTGTCGTGCCACGCGCATTGGAGGGTTCCGTAGTTGCTCGTTTCCACAGTATATTTCAGCAATTAATTCATTTAAGTAATTTAAATTTTTGTTTTTAGCAATTACCATGCTAGGTTTATCTCAGATTTTTAATACTTGAAAAAAAATCGTCCGCCTCAGGTGGGATCCGAACCCACGTCCATCGCATACCGGGCGAGTATTGATGAGATTTTTTTCAAGTATTTAAAATCATTTAAGTAACTTTAAATGCTTTTTACTAAGGATTTTTTTAACGACTTAAACTAACTGATTTATCTTAACCGTTATGATTTTCCTTAAAAGATCATGAAAAGCATTATTATATCAATTAGTATACTCAAATTCAAAGTTTATTTTCTATATTTTTATTGTGTGAACAAATTGAGGAGCCTAGATTTTTTTAAATAGGTATATGGAAATAGCATATCCTGCGATCTTATCGGCCTAACGACCACAACTTTTACCTAAAGATTGCAATCGGATGACAATAATCAAAACGATAAAACTTTTCCACTGATAAGATATTATAATCTAACACAATTGCATTTGTACATGTACAATTTGCAACCAAATTGTATTTAGGTACGAAAAAACGCCAAATTATCTTATCCTCAAGTGACCTTGTTTAGGCAACGGCGAAGGGCAAACGTAATCCTTTGATTATTAACATGTCTAGATAGAGTGTGGTGCTGCAATTGTCACCAAAGGAACATGCCAGATTTGAGTGAGTAACAGCTTTGGTTGCTATGGTAACAATTATGGGTTGCTATGGTAACAAGCGTGCCACTGAGCGGGCGAAACAAACGTTGGCGACAACAGTTGGATTATATATTTTTGAAATTTATTACACTCGAACAGGGAATCTAGATATGTATATAATCAAAGACGTAATCCTATATTATACAAAAACTCATGATAATGCGATACATTATTTTTTAGCTTGACTGTAGAATGTTATATGCCAGCATTAAAAGAAAGATATTTAACAGGTAAGTAAATAGAAAATATTTATTGCAAGTACACAAAAAGTTTATACTTTACAGAAAGATGCACAATTTAGGTGGCCTTATAGCTATAGCGATTTTTTTCAAACAACCATCAGGTACGAGCAACAATGGGGAAAGAAGAAAGTTTGATATCAAATTTTACATATTTAATGAAAATATTTCAATCAATAAACTGTGACTATATAGGTGAAAAGCAATCGTAAAAACCAACTTTCAAATGTCTATCATAAAAACTAAAAAAGTTAAAAATAAATTACAAAATAACGACATCGACTTCATATTGCATAAACTCGTCCTATCTTCAACTCTTTCTCGCTCTGTACAAGGGGAAGGAATAAGACGGATAATCAGATGGTTAAACGTACCAAAGATAGGACGAGTTTATGCAATATGAAGTCGATGTTGTTGATTTTTAACTTTTTTAGTTTTTATGATAGACATTTGAAAGTTGGTTTTTACGATTGCTTTTCACCTATATAGTCACAGGTTAACAGGATGAACACTAATAAAATCAGACCTTATATAACATTCTTAACATGTTGTAGCATAATATTACACACTGTTATAAAAAGTAATCGTGCTACAATGTCTTATAACATTATGTAACTGCTGTGTGGAAGTATCTTCAGTAAACATAAACTAAGGCACAGACAATTCATCTGGTCAAAGCCCTGATAGCTCAAGCTATCTCAGAAACCAGAAAATGATTTATTTGGGCATAGAGAGTTCATTCCGATTCGTCTATGAAGTAGGCTCAAATAAAGATGGTTCTACTATAATATTTGTGCTACGATATGGTGATACTGACGAGGATCAGAGTCATTGGCGATAGATAATGATTGATGGCAGAGTCTGGGTGTTTTGGTTGGTATAATTCAACTAAGTAATTTCTATTCAGAATGTTAATCTCGCGTTAATTTGTGTAATTAAATTCACTAAACTTATTCACAATATTCGATAAGAAAAACACTTGCATAAAATAAAACTTAAAATTAAAACTAACTTATCCTAAACCTAAATACCTACTCAAAAATAAAACCGTGTTCGTGAGGCAAGGAAGCAAGGATACTGGCAGCGTTTCCTCGCTGAATGGCTAAAATAAGCCGTTGTGCGAAGAACGAACCAGCATTTTTATTTTCCGAAATAGATATTAATTTTGGTGTTTTTTTGCCGAAAAGTAATTTGGCATTTGGACCCCACGGTCGTAAAAAAGTCTCTACGCCAAATAGCGCAAACACGTAGTCACCTGCAAGAGACTCGTATTTGCGCCGCTTGGCATTTTCTGCTGACTCGGCTGCAGCTCCTGCTTTTATTGCTGACTCCTTAGGGTGAGATGGAGCTACTTAGTAATTATATTATCAGTAAATATGTTCGAGCTGATTCTTTAGCTGGAGCGAGATGGTGGAAATTTATAGTATTCAAATCTAAAAAACTTCGGGCTCGTTCAAGCCACACAAGTGTAATTTAAAAAATATTTTAGTTTTATTTTACTATTATCTAGTATGTTAGCTACTAAAATTGTAATTCAAGAAATTAAAATTGAAAGTAATACAATAAATGTTTGGTTAAAAACTGGTGTTCAGAGCTATAATGAAAATTTAATGAATGAACAAAGATTCAGCGGGGTTTTCCTAGGCTTTAAACTAGACTTACCAATTTATCCTGAATAATGTTATCTTTCCACGTGTATTTTGAATAATTTTACCTCAAGCAATCTTCAGGATCATTCTGATAACGATTTTCACACACGAAAATTATTTTAAGTTAATTTTATTAGCGCGGACAATGTGTTATGCACGAAGGCGAACGGAAAAGGAAATGTCAGATATTTTTTTATGTTACGTCAGACTGTGTTGCAATGTCGATAAACCTTTAGTCAAATAGATTGTTTTGTTATTGGGCACCTTTTACAATTGACTACACTTTCATCAAGGATATAAGCTTTTTTATTATTTCAAACTCGATATGAATAATTCTTTGATAATTAAAAAAAATATTGTTCGTACAATACCTACTCTATACTTTGCACACAAAACAAATTAGCTAATGAAAAGAAAAAAAAAAAAATGACAACCAATTTGGTGCAGAGGCGCGATGGCGCGGCGATTAAGTTTGAATGTAAAGTCTCTGGTTTAATTTCTAGTTCGGACAAAAGCAGTTTTCTTTTAATTGGCTCAGGTCTATTTGTGCTGAGAAAAAGCAGTATATGTTTCTTAAGCCACGCAACACAAGGTGTCTAGTCTACTGCTTATACTATTTATTGTGTTATATTTTCTCAAAAATATATGCATCTTTTGTTTTTTCTTTAACCTGTCAGGCGAAGGTCAAGAGACACAATGAAAATTTTATTGGAGCGGCCGGAGGGTCTTGTTGGTTGAGGTTTACCGTTTGATAGGTTAAGAGAATCGCGAGGGGTGCATTCTTAACGCCAAGACCTCGTTCGTAGGTAAACCTTTTATTGTATTCGCTTTAGTTTTGGCATGAGCTGAATATGAAAATCCGTTTAATGACAAGCTGCTGTATTCAGGCCGCTTTTAACCATCCAATCTGTAAGTCAATAGGGAAGCCTATGTTCATTCAGCAGTGGACGTCCACTTAGGAAAATTTAAGAAATATTCGTTTTACCCGTTTCGTTGAACCCGGATACTGTGAATATAGTTTGTCGGACTGATTGTACCGCCGCTACAAATAATCAAGAAATGCGGGTGTGTGAATATTCCTCATCGCGTTTGAACAGACGCGCCGTACATCGCCAGTCTTCCAGCGACCACGGCCCTATGCAATTAGGTCGAAACGTCGGGAGCATAATGTAAAGAGGTATGTGTTGCATAAATACCCGTGTGTATAGTGTTAATATTCGTTTTTTTTATTTTATTTGGCTAGGATTCTGGTCTTTCAAAATTCGATATCAGCTGTAACACAAGGCTTTTAATTTCACTATGATGTTAATCATCACCAGCCTATATCAGTCCACTGCTGGACACAGGCCTCTCCAAAAGGAGGATTTTGCCATAATCGCCACGCTTGGCAGGCGGGTTGGCGATCGCAGTTTGGCCAATGGTGGAGGGGAGACGCTGCTGCCCGTCTTCTTGTGGCGGTTCTCTTACGACACTGGCGCGTCGAGCTCAAAACGGGACCGACCATCCTTGAGTGTCGGCCATTTTTAAATTATTCGCACCCTTCTAAATCGTACTATCAGTTTTTCCTTTATTTATTTGTTTTTTTATTTAAGCTTTTATAAATTATATATAAAATAATTCAATAAATATTTATTTATACACTAAGTATACGTTTATTTGTTCTTTAATGTTCATGATGGATGTCAGACGGTTCGTGCGAGATGGAGCGTCGCGGCGCGGCTGATTGCGGCAGTAGATTGAGCTCCGCTCACTCACTATTTCTAATTAGAGAATCGCGAGGGGTGTATTCTTAACGCCAAAACCTTATTCGTAGGTAAACCTTTTATTGTATTCCCTCTAGTTTTGGCATGAGCTGAATATGAAAATCCGTTAAATATCAAAGTAAATTGAAGCTGCTAGATGCAAGCTGCTTCAAACCGGTCAATCTGTAAGTCATTAGGAAGGCTTATGTTCAGCAGTGGACGACCACTGGGACATAGGTCAATTAAAAACATATTCGATGTGTTTTGATTTGTTTTGGATTCTGGGGATGCCCCTGGAACACAAGGCTTTTATTTCTAACAATTTGATAGTAGTAACATTCAACCTTCCAATACTCGTTGTTGTTTTGTCTGACGCCAAAGAGCACGTGTTAGAGCATATAAATATAGATTAGAAATGTTATTTATTTGTGCTACTTTTGAAGTAAAGAATCAGATATTCTTGATGGATGTCAGACGGTTCGTGCGAGATGGCGCGACGCGGCGCGGCTGATTACGGCAGTGGAGATCACCCGTGGCATTCGCCACGCAAAACAAACAAACGCGTGAAAAATCGCTTCTCCTTGAACGCTCCAATACTTCGCCATATGTTTGTTTTTCCGGCTGCCCGCACCGCACGACGCGCCGCTCGACGCCCCGCGTCTCCTTCAACGTGGCCTAAGGAAAATGTTAAGGGCTAGGACTATGGAGTAGCTGGGAGAAAGATACTTAGTGAAAATTTGCACACTTTTCAGAATAGCTCCCTCATTACAAGCCGACCTCGCGTAACGTTTACCGACAAATAACAACAGTAACGTTACGCAGCCGGTGTTATTTGTCACGGTACCGTTACGCGGTTACACGGTTTCGGCTCTGCCGAGTCTAATGCTAAATAAACAAGGTTCTTGCTGTTCTAGCGGGTGGTTGACCCGGTTCGACTTGCGTGGAGATTGTGTCACAGAAAAACGTTATCCCGCACAGGGAACTACAAAAACCAAGTGCGAGTCGGACTCGTGCACGAAGGGTTCCGTACCATTTAAAAACGGCAAAAAATCACGTTTGTTGTATGGGAGCCCCCTTAAATAATTTTGTATTCTGTCTTTTAGTATTTGTTGTTATAGCGGCAACAGAAATACATCATCTGTGAAAATTTGAACTATAACTATCACGGTTCATGAGATACAGCCTGGTGATAGACAAACAGACAGACAGATAGACGGAGCCTCGGTAATAGGGTCCCGTTTTACCCTTTGGGTACGGAACCCTAAAAAAGATAGACTAGGGTTAAACACTTGTCTTAAATAATTTAGTCAACCAATTTGAAATGTTGACACATCAGACATTCGAGACATATTATTAACAAACAATTTAAATTCGTTGACTAATCTTTAGACAAGTGTTTAACGATAGTCTATCTTTTTGTAGTAAGGTTATAGTGCTAAGACAAGTTATGATAAATAAATAAATATTGGACAACATCACATACATTGCTCTGATCCTAAGGTAAAGTCGGGTGGATGAAGATTCATCACCGCGCTTGAGCAGGCGCGCTGTACATCGCCAGTCTTCCCGCGACCACGGCCTATGTAATCAGGCCGAAACGTCGGGACAATAATGAATAAAAAGAGGTATGTTGCATCAATTATACCCGTGTTGTGTAATGTTATAATTATAAAATGCAGCAAGAATGTTTAAAATGTCAAATTAATACTTATTTCTATAATAAAAAGTGACTGAGTTTCATTTGCGCTGCTTGCTTTAGCCAAGAGGTACCTACATTTTTTTTTGTTTATCTTTATTATTGAAACAAACGGCAATATTACTCTAAATAAAGCTTTTTATTATTTAATTTTGCCTACGCTGGTTTGTAGGTACATAATTTTTAGAGACATATGAAAAAAAAACAAGCAATAACAACTTAAGCTAACATCAATTAAACAACAAAATATTTAAGCAATACCTAAATTAGAAGTCAACAGACAATTATACGCATTTAAACACGTTAATTAATTTCGTAATACCTATGGTAACGACGACCTCCGTGGCCGAGAGGCGAGCATGCCGGACTTTAAATGGCGCCGCCATCTCTGAGGTTCCGGGTTCGATCCCCGGTCGGGTCAATATAGAAAAACGAACTTTTCTATATTGTCTCGGGTTTGGGTGTTGCGGTACCGTCGTTGTTTCTCATTTCTATAACACAAGTGCTTTAGCTACTTACCTTAGGATCAGAGCAATGTATGTGATGTTGTCCAATATTTATTTGTTATTATTTATTATGGTAATACTGATAAAGCACCTAAGTCGTTGGGACGTATGAGAGTGCTGCATAAACAAATTGTTTTAATATTCAAACTAAATTAACTAAACGCGACGACTATCCGAATAATTTATCTAGACATGTTTTCCATTGTGGGATTACTTGTCTAAAATGGTCAAAGTTTAGGGTACCCATAAAACAGAGACGTGGAAGGTTTGGTACAGAAATACAGTGTGGTTAAGGTGGATCGTTGAGTTCTGTGCAACCCTTATGTTTTTTAAACAGCAACTTTGTATACGGTTTATACTAATTCGCGGTTGCTAAAGTATTATTTTTGTTTTTGTAAGTATAGCGCTTAAATAATCAATAACCACGAACATAGATAAATGTTATCATGCTTTTATCAATGAATAGTTTTTGTTATCAAATATATTATCTCAATAACTAGCAAGAAATACAACACACTTAATCATTTAATACCTACGTAGGCCATCTTCCGGGCACTTATCAAAGTTGCAGGATAACTTTAAGAACTTATTTCTAACTCCTGATGCAAATAAAGCGGTTTTGTTCCATTCCATTGTCTTGCCGTCCATTTTCTTAGAGGCGTTAGAAATGTACTTTCTTAAAATATATTTTTGTAAAATATATCTATTAGGTATACCTCCGTGGCCAAGAAGCAAGCACAAAGGACTTGGTGTCGCCATCCCTAAAGGCCGAGGTTTGATCCCGGTCGGGTTAATGTAGGAAACGAACTTTTCGTAATAACTTTACACTAAGGCTAATCTCTGCGGAGGTGCTCGTTCGTAGCTCAGTGGCGGCAGCGCTTTGGTGTCGATTACTAAAGTTAAGCAACCAACGCCGCGGCTGTGATTGGATGGGTGACCATTCCGACCATATTTAGTGACATTCATCACGAGCATCTCCGTGCTTTGGAAGGCATGTTAAAAGTTGGTCTCGGCTGATATCGCTAGATATTAGTCGTGAAGTCTAGTCAGAGGCCTTATGGCGGCTTGATTACGTCTAACAGTAAGGTTTAGTCACTGGCCTTTCAACACTCCTCCGCCAACCCGCACTGGGCCCGCGTGGTGGAGTATGGCCCAAACCACCTCATGGTTGAGGTGAGGCCTGTGCCCTGCTGTGGGACGTATATAGGCATAATTTCAAGGCTAAGCTATGGATTGTACAATTTGAAATGATTGGACATGCCTTGTTATATTATACATTATAAATCGGTTAACTAATCTATATAGTCGAAATCTAGTCTTGTTTATTAAAATTTTCCTAAGAATATCTGTGAAATTACCCTAATCTAAGTAGATTGGAGAAACTTGTGCTAGTCAAAGTAAAGCCTTAATAAATCCCACGTCAAGTTATCTTGATCAAAGTCTGATGTTACTTCTGTTTGTCATTGATTGATGTGTTTACAAGACTGACTAAACAGTTAGTCAAAGGTCGTACAAACCTATTCCTAACTATAGTTAGCCTCAAAATATATTAAGAGACCTAAAAAATCAATTACTTATCGCTTTGTTGTAAAAAATATATTTTAAAGACGAAAATATTTAAGAAGACATAATTTGAATTTTTATTAGAATGCCTAAAAATGGTTAAGATGCTTAAAATGTTTGAGATAAAAATGTAAAGGACCATTGTGGTGAACGGTAAAAACATAAAAATGCCGAGTGAATTTCTTTTGAGTTGAAACACTGAAATACTCTGGAATACTGGAAAAACTGTATCCTTAAAAAGAGGCAGAGGAACAAACTCTATTGAATATATTCTACAGGCTTCCATAATCCTAATTACTACCTCCGGCTTAGGGTTTGTTTCATTTTAGCCACGGCACGTTTGGCAATGATAATTATGTTTGACAAATAGAAGAGATGCCATAATGCCATCAAAAACATAACTTGTAAAACAATCAATTCTCGCAACTCAGTTCTTCTACCGTGAAAATTTTTAGATCCATGTAATAGCAAGTCGGTTAATTTATTTAGTTCCTACATAAGGGACCTTCTGTCTTAAGTTTTTACGTAAGTAGCTAACCTAACAACATCTTATAGTGACCATATCAATATTAAAAATATTTTATGTTTTATAAATAAATAGATTGATTTGGCCATTGCATGATAAAACAGTGTATCTCACAACGAATACTTATTATATGAAATTAGATTATTTGCGATGGCCAAGTCAATCTATTTATTTAAAACACGAAATATTTTTAATATTGATATGGTCACTATGAGATGTTGTTATGTTAGCTACTTACGTAATTACCTAAGACAGAAGGTCCCTTATGTAGAGACTAAATAACTACCATGCCCCCAGATTTTATTTGAAGCGATTATCATCAAACATCCATAACCCTTAGATAATAATATGGTGGCACAAGGCAAATAGTCCGTTTCCAACATTTACAAGAGCCAATTCTATTTATTTCCTTTACTCTGGACAATTCGGCAAAAATCGCCCAGTCGTCTGTTTTATTTCCACTCGCATTTCAATAAATGGGTAATTTATTCGTTTGAACACAATATTAGTATTGGAAATCCATTATGTCTCAACCAGGGAAAAAATGTGGCCATTATCTGTTATAAATTATTTTATAATCTAGGAAATTGTTTGGTTTTTTTAATGGCCGAGAGATGCTCGCTAGGGGCGAAGTCCAGCGTTGGACTTAAAAAGGCTGATGAAAATGTTAGACAGGATAAATGAGGAAGTCGCATTAACAGGAGGTTTCACCACAAATTACGTATAGCGGCGACGCGCAAAATTAATAATAATAATAAATAAATTGTTTCCACAATCACACCAATTATCTAGACCCAAACTAAGCAAAGCTTGTATTATGGCGACTAGGATAACGGATAAACATACTTAAATACGTTTATAAACATCCATGACTTGGGTACAAATGCTCGTGTTCATCACACTAACATTTGCCCCTTGCGGGATTCGAACCCGCATCCGCCAGGCGTTGTAGTCCGGAGCGCGAACCACTACACCAGACGGTCGTCATTAATTTTAATTAATTAATTTTAATATTTTTTTAATAATAATATTAAGAATTGCTATTCTACTCTACCCTAGGGTGTCGGCCCAATTAAGGTAGTTGTTTTCGAGAACGGCGGGAGTGGACTGTCTGAAAACTTTTTATTTTGTGATAATAGTAAATAATTTTCACACTGGAACAAATTTCGAAATCGGGTTAGAACTTAGAAGGTTTATCTTTCCTAACAAATTAATCATTTTCTTTAACGATAAATGGAGCATCATCATTTTTAACACATATCTTACTAAACTTGGCAATGTCTCAAGTATCTAATTAGTTTTAAAAAACATCAATTGTGTGTTACAATAATTTCCTATATGGGTGAAGGGTCTTAATCTTATCCGTATAAGGTCATCCCAGAGTCCTCTGCGTAAGTGGCTAGATCCCGTGGGTTATTAGAAGGCCGGGATTATGGCTCCTTGATGGGCTCAGCTTGAGGACTTCTATTAGTGTTGTTATACCTTTTGTACAGTCAGCCTTATAAAGATAACTGTGCAAAGGGTGGGCTGATTATCAGGGGGATACATTTTTTTTATGTTTACTGTTTGTTTGTTTCGTTATGCAAAATTCTTTATTAAGGCCTTAACACGCTTAAATGACCTTGACGCGTCGTGCCCATACATTTTCGCGCGTGCCTCTAAAAATCGAAAAAACATGTTTTTTATGAAATTAATGCCTTTAACGAGAAATTTCAAATAAAACTCTCAATTCAAAATATGTATATTTCCAAAATCTTGTTTTGTGTGAAAACAGTAATGAAATAGCTTGTGCCGTTTAAGAGAACATTTGAAATTTATGAAAAAATAGACACTTTTTTGTGCATGTTTTAATCCAAGGAACTTAACGGAAAATCAAAATTAATTAATTCAAGATGTTCATTAAATCCTCTTCTAGCATATAGAATTTTAATTTTTTAGATTCAAGTAAAAGGTATTCTGACAAATTGATTTTTACATTCGAGATTTTAGACACTTGGGTGGTGTTAAGGCCTTAATATAATAAGATGGTACATACCGTTAAATGCCATTATTCTTTACGTCCTATAGTGATGAGCACTAACAATCATAAAAAACTCATTACTTTGTCAGGTTTTAACACCTATTAAAGCTTAAAAGATTTGATAAACAATTATAATTTTCACTTTTAATGTTACTTATTTAACGAAATTAAGTGGTACACAAGTGTAACGAATTATCGAATTATGACCTTTTAGTATTAGGTTCATTTGCTAAAACTGTACTGTGTTTGCTGTTAAAAAAATAACTATAATGTTCACCCAAAGCTGAGAATGAACTCGAATTGACCAATTCATTGTCATCATCATCATTTCAGCCATAGGACGTCCGCTGTTAAAGGCCTCCCAATTACCTGATCTGACGACCTTCGTAGCCGAGAGGCGAGCACGCCGGACTTTATACGGCGCCGCCATCTCTGAGGTTCCGGGTTCGATCCCCGGTCGGGTCAATGTAGAAAACTAACTTTTCTATATTGGCTCGGGTCTGGGTGTTGTGGTACCGTCGTCGTTTCTCATTTCTATAACACAAGTGCTTTAGCTACTTATCTTAGGATCAGAGCAATGTATGTGATTTGTCCAATATTTATTATTTATTTATAAAAACATTAATTAATATGATGTAAACCCGGATAAAAGTACAATATTTTTTATATTACCGAGCTCATCTGATCATGGACTTAAAAGGATAGTCAATTATTCTTCAAGTGCTACTTATATGCTTCTAACGTTAAAGATTTTTTTTAAATAGATAAGACTTGATAATAGGCTACTTTATAGTCTACTGTAAATGCCTTACGTTTACCTATTATCTATCTCAGGATAAGCAGGTAATTTAATGTGGGATTCACTTATGAAGTAAAGAGTTACCATTATTTTTGTCAAACATTTATACCGTATACCCTCTAGAGCCCCTCACTTTGGCGTTCTATGGGAGTCCTTTAGAGTAGCAGCAGTATTCTTACAAAAGCTAATAATGATGATAATACTTACAAAAACATGAGACAATCTTTATGTTTTACTATGTAAATGTACCTACATAATAAAACTATACACAGAACGGGTATTAATACAAGACATACCTCTTTTTATTAATTATTTTCCCGACATATTGTGTATTTTCCCGAAAATAATTAATAAAAAGAGGTATGTGTTGCATTAATACCCGTTCTGTGTATTGTTTTAGTTTAAAATTTAAAAAAAGTTTAAAATGTTATTTACCTACTAAAACCATCAAAATAAACAAAAAAACTTTATCAATACAATCCAATCCAATAAAAAGCCTTTTATTCATTACCATTTGTGCTACATATTTTATTCGATTCTTCGGATTAAAAATAATGTTTCAACTCGGAATTCCGTTACCATATTCATATTAGATTATTCGTTCAAACGAATCAATTTATTCGCATGTGGGTAGTAAAACATTTTTTTATTGCTTTGCCCCGATTTGTGGAGGGTAGGAATCGATTTACGAATTTTGTTATATCATTTTTATTAGCAGGCTTAATCGCTTCATTACGTTCGTATATCTGACTTTATTTTATGTATTTTCATTAATTATAAAATTATTAAAATCTTTCATTGCTTTGTTAAATTGTTAGTTAGTGGCATAGAGTTTACATATGTGGGTCATGCTGTGTGTACATGTTTTTAGGTTACAATCTAGATCTAAGTTCCTGCATTGTTTTGTCATTATAATCTAAGTTTGTTACCTGTTATGTAGGTATACTAATAATAGTAAAATAAAAATAAATAAATAAAATTACTTGATTGGCGTATTTTAGACAATTCAGTGGAAAATTCGAACAGTAATGAAAACGTAGTGATTTAAAAAATATAGTTTCAGATAATTTAAATTCCAATGAATTATCGCTGTATAATCAATTTAAATAAACTTTTTTTGATTATTTACTTAGATTTTTGTCAAAATCCAAATATTGGTGTCTTCTATTTTTTTACTAATATTTTTAAAATATTAAAAAAAAAAACAAAAACCCGACGTAGAGTAGGATACCCTCCAGCTCCATGGACCGACGACCTTAGGAAGAAAGCTTGCAGTGGATGGATGAAAATAACGGGGGATCGTGCTCTTTGGCGCTCTTTGGAGGAGGCTTACGACGAGCAGTGGACTGGCTAGACTGAGATGATGATGAAAACTCGACTTGATGAATAAACTAAAAAGCAAAAAATAGTATTTAGTAAAACATAAGGTAATTAGTTATTTTTTGAGTCGGTGCCAGCCATGGAGGGTTAAAATGTCTTATTCATACCGACTCAAAAATTAACTGAATAGGTATGTTTTACGAAGTAATATTTTCTTAATTTGCGAAACAAACTTTTGTAATTTTTCTCGCTTTGAGTCATGTAAGTGCTGGTTTACGCTGCTCCTAGTAATATAAGCTGTCTAGTACCTCATAAGTGCCACGTTTGCCCAATATACTACGAAATACGTTAAGTACGTTTAAAAAGATTGGACTTTATATAGACAACAATAGAATCCATGGCCCGATTCCTCAATACAGACATACAATAGCCAATGCTGGGAAAAGTGATTTATCGATTTATCCAAAACAACTTACATTACTTATCAATATCGACACTAAATTGGAAGAAAAATAACGTAGCTGTAAGGATGCGGCTCCTAATGTGAGGTAGCATTATAAATCTGGCGAATGTGCCAAAAAAGCAGCATTTGTACTCAATCATTTGGTCAGAGTGGTTTTCTTTTTTATCGATAAAATTAAAAAAAAATGTAGGTAAACGATTTTAAAGAAAGAAACAATAATAATGCAGATGATGTTAAAAAAACAATAATAGTTGTCTAACAGGTTTTACCACACAATCCACTCTCTTTGTTGTTATAAAGCTTTGATGCAACCATATGTGGTACAAAATACGGAATATTAATGGAAAATAAATATTTTAATTTCAATTTTAACTTATTGTTTTTTTAACCACCGCTCGTAACCAAAACAGCATTCTTACTTGGTTTAAGCTTGTTGACAAATACCAAAGCAAAGTCAAAAAACCCTAACTCTTATTTTTCTTGTATTTCTTCCATTATACCGCTGGTAACGTGTTTTTCGAAAGAAAACTTCTTATTTGTAGCTGTAAAATTGCGCTGTCATAGTCTCCTCAGTCTTGTTCAAAAGCGTGGCGGAACATGGGTCGCCATTCGCCACCCATTTGTTGTTATTTTTATCTGGTGAATAGTTTTCTATAGAGATACCTATAAGAACGTATATTATAGTAAAACAAACATACAATGTAAGATTTATATTCTTTCAAAACTCTGCCTAATTAGATCGTTTCTACAACTATCGACAAACCTATCGATAAGATTGTGATACTACATCGTACATTCCTTTTGCTTTGACAATACCGCAGTTTGATTCCCGGCGCCTATTGTCGCAGACATAGGGACACACACAATTGAACTAAGAAATACCAAGTCTGTTTGTATAGAAAAACAGGCTTTTACGAACGAACCACGAAGTTTGGGGTATTTGGAATGTTAAGGGGTAGTTTTCAATACCGTTTGGTTTTAAGATAGCCTTTAAAATATAGAAACTAGATGGCGTTGCACGCATTTACATACCCCTTGTTCCGAATTGCGCTAAAAGCACTATTAGCACGAATCCATTTAGATGCAGTAGGTAGGTAAAGAACCCTTTTTGTGTAATATTTGCGACTGTTATATTTGGTCGGTTTAGCGCTGAAAGTGCTTTAAGCGCAATTAGGCACGCGGCCATAGTGCCGTACTTTCTGAAAGGTGAAAGAATGTTTAGAAAATTCCGTTTACTACTATGGATAAATAGTATTTTTCCAAAAGTCTAAACGAGGAATATACACCGTGCTTTTTTAACCGTCTTAAAGCCGAAGGCTACTTAAAGTATCCAATTACTACATGTCATTTGTATATTAAAACTTAGTAATTATTAATTATTCAAAAACTAAAAAAATAAAATAATTATAAGCAAAATTTAGTTTGAAACATCCTGTACACGGATATGATAGTCTACGTGGATGGTGCTGCACGCGTGGAGGCGGCAAGGTCAAGGACTATGCATTGTTGAAACCATAAACATTATAAACAGGATGATACATTACTATCTTGAATTATTTGTTATATTTTACTTAAAAATGATATGGTTGATAAAAGAAAAATAATACTTTCTAGAGGTTTATTAGGATGGTTACATAACGTGGGCTTCGGCTTTAAGACGGTTAAAAAAACACTGTGTATTTCAGTGTATTTACTACAACTCAACTTATTAGAAACTTTAAAGGTATGGGAAAACTCATGACAGATTGAACTAAAATAGGAGCGACTCTAGTTCATTTTTAAAGGTTTGGTTTCGTTAGCTATTTGGACTTAAAGAAAAATAATACAACTCAAAGGCTCGTTTACAAAATAAAAACCGATTAAATAACATCTCTTGTCATAAAAAATGTAAGCCCATTAAAATGAAAATCTTATCCATGAATCTTTAATGGCCATCATAATTTTAATAAACTTTTTTAGTAAAATTTGGTATTATTTTTAGTATTTTTCCCTAGTTATACCAACTACAAAGTCACTTCAAAGAAAAACTTCAAAAGGTGATTCAGTCTCCTTTGAAAGTTGAAGTCTGTAGAAATCCCTATTAAAACTTTATGGTGAATGTTTGTGAAAAAACTAAGATTTTTACCTAATAGAGAAACAATACCGTAGATTCACTTGATATATTTAAACTTAAATACATATACTTATAATATACGAAGTGATTGGGCCCTATGTTAAACATGGACGTCCTGGCTGAAATGATCATGATGATGATGAAATAAATACACGCCAGAAAACACACAATTTTTTTATTGTTTTGAAGTAAGTGATGTATATGGCTTTCGGGGTAACCATGTTATATAAATTTTGGTGAAGTTGGATGATCTTATGATTACACATTAAACTTTATATGAGGTCCGATTTTATTAGTGTTCATCCTGTTAACCTGTGACTATATAGGTGAAAAGCAATCGTAAAAACCAACTTTCAAATGTCTATCATAAAAACCAAAAAAGTTAAAAATAAATTACAAAATAACAACATCGACTTCATATTGCATAAACTCGTCCTATCTTCAACTCTTTCCCGCTCTGTACAAGGGGAAGGAATAAGACGGATAATCAGATGGTTAAACGTAGCAAAGATAGGACTTAAAAATCAACAACATCGACTGATGTTGTTGATTTTTAACTTTTTTAGTTTTTATGGTACACATTTGAAAATTGGTTTTTACGATTGCTTTTCACCTATATAGTCACAGGTTAACAGGATGAACACTAATAAAATCGGACCTTATATAAATGAGAAATTATTCAGATTTTGATAGATGTAGAATTAGTAAGAATTACAAACCACCCTGTGTACTCACTAACAGTATAATAGCCCTTTTTCTTTTGAGCCGTCTTGACTTGTGATTCAACAGTCATTCATAAACGTTAATTAAATTTATGCCAAAAAATGTATTTTTAAAAATCATTTAGGTAAGAGCAAATCAACTGATTACGCTTTGACTTGAATACCACATTAAAAAACCACAACTGCACTTCTCAAATGAGTAAAATCAACAAGATGGCGTCCATCTAACAGCTGACTTTTGATTATTTAAATTCAGCCAAATTGCAAGTTTATGTTGCGTCGAATATAAAAAAACCGGCCAAGTGCGAGTCGGACTCGCGCACGAAGGGTTCCCTATCATTATCTATAAAAACGAAAAAAAAACATGTTTGTTGTATGGGAGCCCCCTTAAATATTCTTTTTATTCTGTTTTTTGATATTATTTGTTGTTATAGTGGCAACAGTCATCATCTGTAAAAATTTCAACTGTCTTAACTATCACGGTTCATGAGATACAGCCTGGTGACAGACGGGCAGACGGGCAGACAGGCAGACAGGCAGACAGGCAGACAGGCAGACAGGCAGACAGGCAGACAGGCAGACAGGCAGACAGGCAGACAGGCAGACAGGCAGACAGGCAGACAGGCAGACAGGCAGACAGGCAGACAGACAGACAGACAGCGGAGCCTTAGTAATAGGGTCCCGTTTTACCCTTTGGGTACAATACCCTTAAAACTGATTAAGGTTTAATATGTAACGTTGGTTAATATTGCTTTACATGATAATTAGCAGCTGTTTATAAATAACGCTATTAATAAACAGGTATGTTGTATAATGCTGTATCCACTAGCTGGTATCGCACCTCCGGACACTCGCAGACGAGTGGCAAGTGGAGTGGAGCGTCGTAAGCGGGCGACGAGCGCACTTCATCCAATGCACGCTTACTGCACGGTCCGCCAAAGACTTAAAAGCCGCAGAAGCTTCATGAAGTGCGTTTCCCCTCTTGACCGCGAGCCCTCTACTGCTAGACGTGTCCTGTGGGAGAACGATCCCTTACCGACTGCTCCATTCGTTCCTCCTTCCGAACACCTCCCTGCAGGACACAAACTGCCATGGCCTACTTGGAAGTCCCTTAACAGACTCCGGTTCCAAGTGGGTAGATGCAAGGACACCATGTTCAGGTGGGGACTTTCCGATAGAACTGATCTGTCCTGTGTTTGCGAATTCACTCCGCAAGATATGTCCCATTTGCTGTCTTGTCCTGCGTGCCCTGATTCATGCTTGCTAGAAGACCTTATGTGTGCCAACGACAAAGCAATCCGCGTCACCAATTACTGGGCACAACAAATTTAAGACGCTTTACCCTCGACACGATAAAAAGAAGAATAAACAGAACAGAACAGAAACAGTCAAAAATATATTGTTTTTTTTTTAAACACCTTTTTACATAAATACATTTCCCAACTAATTGCTCTGCCAGCGAGTTTTCAATTCAATTCTTCAATTCAATTTTTTATTCAAAAACAATATACATTGTGTGGAATAATACACTAAAACTAACCTAGAATAAAAACATGCATACTAATAAAATTATATTAAATTTTAATTTTTACCATTAAATTAATTAAACTTAATATTAATTATCATTTCAATGTCAAATAATTTAATAAAGCAATTTGTCAAACTTCATTCAATTACAAATAGAAATTCATCTAGATCATAGAAATATATTTCCAATAAAACATTTTTTTACTTTGTATTGAAAGTGACCTACTTTGGTAAACTATATTTATTAATTCAATTGGTAACTTATTCAATATTGCAATATACTGATAATAAGAACTCTGCCTTACTATGTTCAAATGAAAGTAATGAAGAGAAGATCTGCCCCCTAACCATGAACTCTTAAAACAATCTCAAAGTTATCAAATCTGTCAATTTTGGTACGTCATTTCATACAAAATTTGACAGAAATGATAATGTTTGACAGATTTGAGATTGTTTCAAGGGTTCTTGGTTACCGCCCAGGGCCCTAACCATGAACTGTTGACAGATTTGACAACTTTGAGATTGTTTTTAGAGTTCATGGTTACCCCGCTGGAGTTGCACTAGGAAGTGAGCCTTCTATACTTTATCCTATTGAGCCTGTAATAACTCGTAGTAAAAGGAAAACACTAATAACTGAGGGTAATTAAAGAGCGAACTTCAGTATTAAAGTGGCTTTGTGCGGAAACTGTACAAGAGGCTTAATCAAAGTTAACTCGAGGTGGTAAGACTGGTAAGACTAAGATTTACTAAGATATGGATACGGTAAGGTACAAAAAAGGCGTACTACACGATGCAATCACTCGATAAAACACAATAGTTAAGGTCCGATTTTATTAGTGTACATTCTGTTAACCTGTGACTATATAGTTGAAAAGCAATCGTAAAAACCAACTTAAAAATGTCTATCATCACAACTAAAAAAGTTAAAAATAAAAATACAAAATAACAACATTGACTTCATATTGCATAAACTCGTCCTATCTTCATCTCTTTCTCGCTCTGTACAAGGGGCAGGGAGCAGGAATAAGACGGATAATCAGATGGTTAAACGTACCAAAGATAGGCCGAGTTTATGCAATATGAAGTCAATGTTGTTGATTTTAATTTTTAACTTTTTTTGTTTTTATGGTACACATTTGAAAATAGGTTTATACGATTGCTTTTCACCTATATAGTCACAGGTTAACAGGATTTACACTAATAAAATCGGACCTTATATATATATATATATATATATATAGTTGTCTCTTTCTTAAATATTTATTTATTGCACCGATTTATACCATTTCAATTTGTGTGAGAAATATATTAATATATTCAAGAAAAAAATCTCCACCGCGGTAACCCGTAGGTAATAACGCTTGCTGTGCGGGTCTTAACCAAGCGTCACAGCGTGAAGTGATGAGATGTCAGAAAACAAATAATAATTATTAATTAAAAAACATAGTTCAAGATGATGATTGCAGTTTAAGCAGAAAATGGTCGCAGGCAACTATCTTAAAAGAATTTTACAATAAATAATATTATTGTCTGCTTTATTACATTCCGTTTTTACCATTTAACACGATTCCGTTGTTTCGCCCTTAATAACGTTGTTGCAAATGAGCAGCTGACTGGTTAAACTGATTTATTTGTTTTACTATGGTGTACCACACCCAAAATTTATGCTTGTTAGGGGTAGGAAGCGGTTTTCAGTATTCGGCTATAGTTATTGCACCATCTGTTTCGTCGTTGTGACCTACTTATGGTTTGATAGCCCTCTTCAATTACAAATAGCTGGATCGAAGGTAAAAAAGTTTGTTATTTTACTATTACGATTTAAATGAATTCTTTGATGATAGAAATATTTAATGCAAGATTCTTGGCAACAGAAAATAGTGTTGGTCTACCCCCCACACAAAAACTATATAATTCTTGACATACTGTTAAAATCTGTGTGATCCTCTGTAATTTAATTTAACTTTAATTGAGATTATGTATTATTCTTTGACATGACATGCTCTTATTTATTTTATTTAACGATTTTTAATATGATAATTGTTATTCTTAATTTTTTATATGACGATTTTATGATTAAATAATAAAAATATGTATTTGTAAACTAAAATAATGCAATACCGTTACAGGGTCCATAAGTATGATCTCACACAATGTAACACCTTATGTATACACTTATGACGCAATATATGAATATGAAGTTTTAAAATAACGTATAAAATATGAACAACTGCGGGTCTAAAACGACCGCATTGGATGTTTCTTTTTTAATCCAATTCATTTAGTGAAATGAAGCGCAAATGCTTTGCAAACCCTAAACGGCCACATTAATAAATGAATCATATGCAATTCATTTCATCGAATGGATCATATTTGATGACGATGTTACTACGTTAAAAAATATAGTGACGCGTCCAATTTTACTTTACGGTTTTTGTGAAAATGAATGTTTTTAACAACACAAAGGAACAAAATGTTTCAAAATACTCAGGTTTTGTGTGTACTACAAAAATCAATACAAAATAATAATAAAAATAACATTAAAATGGTGGTTAACCAATTTGACATTTAATATGAATTACTCATTTCATAATAAGTGGACCCTATATTGGACCATATTACGAATTTCCATACAAAACTGTCAGATTAGATGAACTGCAAATATGAAATGTTCGAGGCTCATTTTATGATTCATCGAATAACTTGTCATTTTTAGATTTGCTAAATGAAACATTTATGAACAAAATATGAAACATCCAATGCCGCCGTTTTAGACCCGCTGAAACTAGCCGTTAAATACCCGACCGTTTTCAACTGTTCATAATTTGTCATAGGTTTGGTACAAGTGTGATACAAGTGAATGGTTATTTTAATTTGATAGGTTATACGCTCGAACGAAGAGAACACTTTTGTAGTACTCGTAGGCCTTCTGGATAAAGTCTGAGCTGACAAAATTCAGATGTTCCTGGAAAAATTCTACGACTCGTACCTTGTACCGCAAGGATGGTTATTATTAATGTATTTTATTTAAATTATCTTTATAATAAAATACCAATACAACCAGAAAAACGATTGACGGCCTCCGTAGCCAAGAGGCGAGCACGCCGGAATATATAGCGTCGCCATCTCTGAGGTTCCGGGTTCGATCCCCAGTCGGGTCAATATAGGAAACGAACTTTTGTATATTGTCTCGGGTCTGGGTGTTGTGGTACCGTCGTTGTTTCTGATTTCTATAACACAAGTGCTTAAGCTACTACTTACCTTAGGATCAGAGCAATGTATGTGATGTTGTCCAATATTTATTTATTATTTAAAAAAAAGAAAACAACATAGATTTTCTTACGTGCAAATAAACTTTTCGCTGTTATAAAAATGCTTTTTAGTAAGAAAATACTGAATGAAACTACGCAAACATTGATAAAAATATCAGATGGGAACCGTCTTTGTCAGCGCACTTCTATTGAATTAAAAATGCAAGTAAAACGCCTTTAATGTTACTTTCAAAGAGCCACAACTTTTTATTCCAACTCGAGTTTCGAGCTTCTCTTAATTGAAACTGGCAAAGCGTGAGCTTCCATTCATTGCAAGATTTATTTGAAACTTACAAAGTCAATGATAAAGTTCAATAGTATAAGAATATTAAGAATCGTGTTTCGAAATGGCGTAGTGAACCCGATACGCCATTTCGAAACACAATTCATCGAATTACAATTGATCGATGACACCTCGTCGATTACTTATTTAAACAATGACTTAATCGGACTTAAGAAAATTCTATGAAATGAACCACCGAAGTAATAATATTCTTTTAAATTAAAATTCGATGAAATGAGCCATCGATGTTATATCATTCGTCAAATTATCAATCGATCAATTGTTATTCGATGAAATGTGTTTCGAAATGGCGTAGTGAACCCGAAAAGAACATTAAAAAACATTAAATCCGACTTTGTCTTTTATATTTTTTTAAAGTGTTCAATCACACTAAAGTCAAAATATAAGGGTGCCTTCACATCGCGTGACATTCGCAGCAAACGTATTACGATTTACGTTACGTCGTGTGCTAAAATCTGTTGACAAGCGGCTTGTTGCTCTCTTGTTTCATTGAAATTTACTGCACGAATATGGTCACATTGTAACATCATTACGCCCCGTAATGCCAGTCAGAATATAATAATTGTTTGTGGTGAGAAAGATAGATAGATAGGTAGTCTATATGTGTTACACAATATGAAAAAAGAAGTTACAGTTGATATTTACAGAAAGATATACAATACAAATTAGGCGGCCATTTTGCTAAAAGAGACCTCTTAAAGACAACCTTCATGCAGAGGACAACTATAAAGAAATTTGAGTTGAGAGTGAGTTTGCTATTCAATGAGACTGCACATTCTATTTTTTGTTACCTACAGACTACCCTTAAAACCAAAACAAATCAACAAAACAATTTTCTATTAACAACAAAAAGTTGTTAATAGAAAATTCTGTGTTAAAAATCTAAACGTGTTTTCATTTACAGGTAAGAGTTGTCGACGAGAAACCCACACTACGAGTACTACAGTAAATAAATAAAATTTTCTTACCCCGGCTACGGTTTTGACACACACTGCTGTAGTGGATGGTTAGTTTTTTTGCCGTATTGGTGATTTTTAATTTGAACGTTCCGGGCGATTTCCGTTCCAAAAATAGTTATTTTTCTGGTGCATGAATTATTATGTTACTTATACCTAGTATGTATCAGCGTTGCCCCAACCAAAAATAAGTCTCTTTCATTGATTATGTTATTGCTAATCGAGAACATGTCAATTTGATGTGTCGTATGACGCAGTAACTGTTTACATTTAAGCTTTGACTTATTGTAATTAAAACAAAATCTACCTTTAGTTATTAAATAATTATTTAGAGTAAAAGTATAAAAGTGCTAAATAAGTAGCTTTGATTTTGATCTACCTACTTATTTATTGTATTGTTAGTAATATTTTTTGTGTAAAATGTTTAATGTAGAGTAATCACTAACCTACTTTTTCGAGTATACATAGATACCTAATATATTATACACGCAAAGTTGCTTAGTTTAGGTACTAACTTTTAAATTTTCGATTAAACAAAATTATTTAAGTTTACATGTAATAATGCTATGTTTCTTTACAAAAATATTATCCTTATCTTAATTAGTATTGTTTCAGGTTTATTACATTTACTTCTCAAAAGAATTTACAATTCATATTGTTTAACTGAAAGTATTATCTAATGAATTCAAAGGACAAACTCTTAAAACCAGTGTATTTTTATGTGAATAAAAATACTGTTGTCTTTTATTTACACCCAACCATTTGAGCAACCAGCAAGAGAACGACGATTTGTTCCTCGCATGTTACGGGAGGCAATTGAAATAAGAAGACACCCGAATTTCAACAGAGAAGATGGTTGGAAAATACCACCAGCATGGGATCCTGTTTTAACGAAATCCCATGCTAGGCCCCGCACTGCAAGACCTCTAGATACAGTTAGCACTTTTTGCGTAGATAGAAACACAAATTAATATTAACTGAGTGACGGTAGTTTATATTTTTTCAAAATATTGTAAAGACGAATTACACCTTAGTCTACCTGTGACCACGAACGCTGTAAAGTGTTCGAAACGTCAGGTTAAATAAAATGTTAATAAATCGCGAAATAATCCGTAAAAGTAGTTTCATTTAAATGAATAAAAATAATTAAATTAATGCCAGTATCTTAAATTTGCTTCCTTGCCTCAGGGACACGATTTGATTTTTGAATAGGCATTATAGTCTTAGGCTAAGTTAGTTTTATTAAGGTTTCGTTTAATTTTATTGTATTAATGAAATAAATATTTATTTTCTTATGAAAAAGTCCATTTATGTGGTAATTGTGTCATGGAGTTTAGGTTATTCAGCCATCAATTAATAGCATGCAAATCACATTTTAAAAATTATGTTTTATTAAATTACATTATCAAACACGTTTAAAATATTAACCGGAATTTCATATAGCTATATTTAAAAAAATAATAAAAAAAAATATTCAAAAAAGTATCAATTTCATTATTTTATAGACCTATAAAGGAAAAGTATTCGTCATTGGCAAGATCGGTATGTATCACCAAAACCCTCATAGCCTTAGCACGTCTCAGAAGGCCTATACTTCGCTATCGCGACGTCTTTATGACTCTGGTATATTGTAAGCTTTCTGTACGTGGTACACTCACTGAAGAAGATTTAAGTACTTTATATACAGCTTCAGAACTAAAAATAACATAACTCGTTACATCATCTCAGCTTATTGCAGTCCACTGCTGGACGTAAGCCTCCCCCAAAAAGCACGATCTCCCGCTTTTTTCATCCAGCCACTGCCAGTCTATCGATCTGGGGGGCGGCCTACACTACATTTGGAAAGGCGGAAGGAAAAACGTTGTATCAAAAAATCCAACTTATTTTATGGAACTTACTTTACATACAATTCCCCACCGCCAACAGGAGGCGTGTCGTAAAAGGCGACTAAATCCTGTAGGACGAGACGGAGAGCAGCGTCTGCGTGCAAAATAATAATAAAAACTGCGCTCGCCAACCCGCCTGCCAAGCGTGGCGAGTATGGCAACAACCCCCCGATGACAGAAGTCACTGGGGAGGCCTATTCAGCAGTGGACGTCCTGTGGCTGATATGATGACTTTACATAAGATATTCAGAGATTTTCCAGTTACAGTTATTGAAGATTTCACAACGTAAAGATAAAACACGACTGCAATATCTTTTCGTAATGCAAAATGTAAAAATGTTACTTTGAGTAAAGCTTTATCTTCATCCTAGGCCCTAACCACTCTAACTCCTAGTTTGGACTAGGCAAATATGCAGTCAATTTCTAGGCAAGTATTTAGGCAAGTTATTCGGCCAATCTCGAAGTCACGGGGGGAGGCAGATTCAGATTCAGAATCATTTATTGCCAGTCACAAGTTGGGTATGGTGTTACAAAGTATATAGACAGTACAAGTGACGCCCTGCAAGGGCATTGCAAACATGACGGGCAACTAGGCCTGTGCTTAGCAGTGGACTTTCTATGGCTGAAATAAATAAATATTGGACAATATCACATACATTGCTCTGATCCTAAGATAAGTAGCTTAAGTTCTTGTGTTATAGAAATCAGGAACAACGACGGTACCACAATACCCAGACCCGAGCCAATATAGAAAAGTTCGATTCCTACATTGACCAGACTGGTTTTCATACCCGGGACCTCAGAGATGGCGACGCCTAGCCCAGCGTGCTCGCCTCTTGGCTACGGAGGTCAACAATGTCACTGATACAAAAGAAATTATGATGATAAATTATTCAGTAGTGAGTAATTTAGGGCTACAGGCGCTACAGGAGACCAGGCTTGGTTTCGTTTGTGCGGAGGTGCACGCCCGCCCGTACACTGCTGGGCCCTAACCATGAACTGTTAAAACAATGCCATCAAAAACAAAACTTGTAAAAAAAACCAAGTCTCGCAACTCAGTTCTTCTGCCGTGAAAAGTTATGAGATCCATGTAATACCAAGTCGGTTAATTTAAGCAGTCTCTACATAAGGGACCTTCTATCTTAAGTTATTACGTAAGTAGCTAACTTAAGAACATCTTATAGTGACCATATCAATATTAAAAATATTTTATGTTTTAAATAAATAAATCGACTTGGCAATCGCATGATAACACAGTGTATCTCACAACGAATACTTATTATATGAAATTAGATTATTTTCGATTGCCAAGTCAATCTATTTATTTAAAACATAAAATATTTTTAATATTGATATGGTCACTATAAGATGTTCTTAAGTTAGCTACTTACGTAATAACTTAAGATAGAAGGTCCCTTATGTAGAGACTGCTTAAATTAACCGACTTGGTATTACATGGATCTCATAACTTTTCACGGTAGAAGAACTGAGTTGCGAGACTTGGTTTTTTTTACAAGTTTTGTTTTTGATGGCATCTCATTTCTTTTTGTATACGTAAGTTATATAAAACGTGGTTTATGTGTATACCTGCGATATCGCAGTAAGACCCAAAGGTTGCCTTTCTGTGACGAACGGGAAGCGTGATACCTAGCCGCGGCGCGGGAAAGCCACCTCCGCCGGCCGCGGTTATGATTATTAGTGTTCTTTCTTTCATGACAATTTCGGACAATTTAGTTTACTTAATAAGTACTTTGCGGGATTTTGGTATAACTTCATAAGTCATGCCCCATTCTTTTTTTTGCATTCCGTTGATTGACCATTTTTACTAGCTTTTAGTTATTACAAGCTTTTAGTTAGTTTCACCTGTCCCGTTGTCTGTAATCAAATCTTGCAAGTTAAATTTGATTCCCTTCCCTTTACCGATTGACCTGAACTTTTGCAGATATGTGTGAACCGCGTGACAATGCAATATTATGATGAATGTTACTGATCTGATGATGGAGCTGAAAAGTGGGCATAGGAACTTCACAATGAAACGAAACAACCTCATCGAGTATGGGCTCGTTTGAATCGTCTTGACGAGTAGTTTGTCTTTCAATGGTAACTAGGGTCTGGTGATAGAGCTGGAAGGTGGACATAGGAATTCTGTGATGAAATGACGCAACCCCATCGAGTTTCTTTGCTTTAAGATGGTTACTAGGGTCTGATCTGATGATGGAGCTAAAAGGTGGTCATAGGAACTCAGAAAAGAAACGACGCAATCCCATGGAGTCTCAGCTTGTTTGATTCATCTTGACGAATACTTTGGTGCTAGATGGTAACCACAGGGTCCGATGATGGAGCTGGAAGATAGCCATAGGAACTCAGTAATTAAACGAGATAACCCGATCTAGTTTGGGATCGCTTGAATCGTATTGGCGAGTTAGTGCTTTGGTGCTAGATGGTCACTAGGTTCTGATGATGGAGCTGGAAGGTAGCCATAGGAAATCAGTAATTAAACGACATAACCCGATCGAGTTTGAGCTCGTTTGATTCGTCTTGACGAGTATTTTGGTGCAAGATGGTAACCAGGGTCTGATGGTAGAGCTGGAAGGTGGCCATACGAACTCAGTAACTAAGCGACTCAACTGCGTCGACTTTGATTCGTTTTGATGGGTGGACTGTATTTGATGGGGAGTGAGTGTGGTGACAGGTGATGGTTTGATGGACGAGAATGTGCGACCCCATTATCTTTGGGAAAATAAGTTCGTTCGTTCGTTCGTTCGTTCCGTTTGTTATGAATGTGGATTCTGACTATGATAACATGTTTGCTACGTACTTTAAAATATGCTAAATGTTCTTTAATGTTTCATCAAAACACAAATTTTATTTAAGTTTGTTTGCGCTACGAACTACGCCGTAGTCGCCGATGGCGTATTTTTGATGCGAGATTTTCGCGTAAAAAATTCTAAAAAGTTAATCGTTTCGTTTCATTCCGTTACTTGGGGAGCACCATTTCATCAAAGTACGACATTGATGCCGCAATTAACAGCATAATCGGTGCTGCTGCAGCAGCCTTTGGCAAATTAAACACCAAGGTCTTCCGCTCGCATGACTTGAAATTAGCCACTAAAGTTGCTGTTACATGGCTATCGTGCTGCCTAATATTTTGTACTCCGCCGAAACATGGACACCGTATCGACGCCACTTTCGCCAACTAGACTGTTTCCATATAAAATGTCCGATCGTGTGCGAAATACTGAAATCTTGAGACGAGCCAATGTAGGTGGCATTGAGTCGTATCTTATGAGACGACAACTTCGCTGGTGTGGCCATGCTTCGCGTATGTCTGAGGAGAGAGTGGCGAAGCGCATTTTTTACTCTAAGCTTCAGGAGGACAAGCGTAAGCATGGCGGACAACTTTTGATGTATAAAGATGTGCTGAAGCGCCATATGAAGAGATGTGACATAGATCCTTCTCTCTGGGAGGATTTAGCATCCAACCGTGGAGAGTGGAGAACGCGCGTGAATGTCAAAGTCGCTGACTCCTGGCGGCTTTCTCATCTTGACGCCAAGCGCGATGAAGTGAAAGCCCGACCACCTGCGGCTATCAGTTATAATTTAAATAACGGTGTGCTAACATGTCCTCAATGTACGCGTCCCTTTGTCAATAAAGTTGGGTACATAAGCCATGTTATGGGCATGGGCACACGAACGACGACAGCAAAATGGGGAGTAGAAGTGGTCGCTGTAACCGAACTCGGTTAGGAGGATTATTAACAAGTAATAAAGACATGTTTAAAAAAAACCTTTTGTTTAATTAAAAGTTACCATTGAACATAATCCATAACCGCAAATGTAACTTTGTAATCCTATATATTTATATGGGATTACAAAGTTATTTATGCAGTTGGTGTATCTAGAAAACTGGACTAAAATTGTAAAATATTTTATTTTTTCCTTGATTGATACACTAAACACTAATTGAATTCAAAATTTGAAGCTTCTATGTCTACTAGAAGTGCCTTAGAGTTTTGATGATCGGTCAGTCAGTGAGTGACAAAATTAAGAACTTTGACTTGTTATAATTCTTACCCTACTGGTTCAAATTGTATGAAATTTGAAATATACTGTGTTTCTACAATGCTTGCCTGATTACTAGAAATACAGGCTTCTAGTTAAATCCACAACGAAGTTATAGGAAGTCGAAAATGGGCCGAACTGCTTCGAGAAAAGTATAGTACGGCCGTGCCGCTTTTTTTTGCTCGACTTGGCGGGGGCACTGCCGTGCCCCCAGATCACAAATCTGTCAAACATTATCATTTCTGTCAAATTTTGAATGAAATGACGTAACAAAATTGACAGATTTGACAACTTTAAGATTGTTTTAAGAGTTCATGGTTATGGCCCTAAACTCCCAATGTTGCTAAAATTGTTGAAATGCCTGTATATGCATCCAAATTGCATGTTAAAATGACTAATGAAAAAGGGTTACCGTTAGTGATTGTAAAATGATAAAAATGTGTGGATTTAAAACTGCTAAGCTCTCACCAAATATTGTAAAAGGCGGGCAATAGTGACCGAGTTTCTTGCGTTTCTTTCCTAAAGAGGATTTCTTGTTTTACAAAAATATGCAAAGTAAGAGTTGACAGTAATCGGTAAAATACAACGCTCTTCATTCATGCTTTCTCACTCTTAAACTGTCAATACAATTGTTTCTGAACACAACCAACACAGATATTTTAAAATATCACGTCTTCCTCAGATTGTTCGATTCAAGAATTTCCAGACTGGGAAGAATTTCCCGACTGGGGAACTAATAAAATCAAGTGGTATAAAGTAAGAAAAAGGCATAGAAAGAAAAATATTTCCGTTCGAAAGCAGCAGGAGTGTAGAAACGTGACGGAGTGTAGCGAGCTTTCCCATTGAAACCCGTTGTTTTGGGTGAGGACACACGGCGATAAATTCACACAAAAACGTTGCAATTCAAAATTTAAATAATGGTTGTATGATGTAGAACTGACGGCTGATGGGGCAGAAAGGTTCAAGAATGGAGGCCCCGTACCAGCAAGCGCAGCCTAGAACGTCCATCCACAAGGTGGACAGACGACCTGGTAATTTTCAGAAAGCCGCTGGTTGCTTCTAACTGGGTGATTTGGAAGTCATTAGGGGAAGACCTATGTTCACCAGTGGACGCCCTTTGACTGAAATGTTGATGCTGATAATAGCAACTACTTTGCTGACAGAGAAAAGGGACTTGACTCCAACAGAAAATTGCCCTATAAAGCTTACGCAAACAGATATTTATACGAAGAAAGAAAGAGGAAATGTAGAAAATAAACTCTTCTATATTGTCTCGGGTCTGGGTGTTGTGGTACCGTCGTTATTTCTGATTTCTATAACACAAGTGCTCCAGCTACTTACCTTCGGATCAGAGAAATGTATGTGACGTTGTCTAACATAAAAAAAATGCAAAATTGGCAATAAACATGACTTTTAGTGTATTTTTGGTATTATTTATTCGCAAATAGAAAAGAATAGCCAATGATCGGGCTCGAAGGCGTGCATTCTTAGAGCTAAATTCAACAGCGGGCTGAATATTTAGCTGTAGTTAAAACAAAAACGCAACTACGATTTCGAACAAATTATATAATGCCGTGACGCCCACATTAAACTGTAGGGTGGTTATTAGGAGCTGAAGTTAAAACTAAACGCAACAGTTTGCGAACAAATATAGTGCCGGATGTTTAACCTTTTAAGCACCTTTCTCGGGATGGCAAGATCGTAAATTCTTACAGGGAATTCCTTTTGGATGCGTTCTCAGACGTTTTCAGTGGTGAATGTATATTTTGTTTGTAGCTTGAAACCGTTGTATTTGGAATGCTAGTTATTTCAGGCTAACTTTGAACCTTTAACGTACTTTTGGTACAATATTCTGTCCAATTAGTACTTGACAAATACACTTTCTGTTCAAATTATTCATTCCAAATTATATTTTACACATTCCGCGTGACATCGTCTGCAACTTACTGGATACGAATCCTATGAGTTAGGCTAGGGCAATGTATAACAGATGTTATACGAGTATTTTATAATTTTGAGCGCCAGAATCTGTCTCTAAGACTTTTTGCGTAATTTGCGATACATACTGTACATGTGTGATAAAATTAAGCTTATTCCGTTAAGCAGTTTACTCTTCAGCTCTGCAGAACGAGGCACATTTTTTTTGTCATACGGTCTCTATGTAAACAAACTTTTATAGTTATAATATTAGTAACAATACTAAGTATTTATATTTAACTCAGTAGTCTTAAATAACCCTAGTTAAATTAAACACAAAGGCACTCTGTCTAAAACTAATTTATCCACTGTTTGATGACTGCACTAATAGTAAACTTTGCCATGACACGAAATCTTACGCTTTTAGTCCAGGGCCCTAACCATGAACTGTTAAAACAATCACAAATCTGTCAAACATTATCATTTCTGTCAAATTTTGTACGAAATGACGTACCAAAATTGACAGATTTGACAACTTTGAGATTGTTTTAAGAGTTCATGGATAGGGGGCAGGAGGTGGCAGGGTATAAAACAACAAGGCAACATTTAAAAAAAAATCAAATCTGAAACCTTTACGCTCAAATGAAACCACTTTGTCAATGTCATGAAATGTCATCGAACATAGCGGATTTTAATTGTTGGTCTAATTGATAAAGTGATTAAGTTTAAGCAGGAGAGTATGATTTTCTTGGCTTAAAAACTAACAAATTTATATGAACAGTGTATAATAAAAAAATATAGATTTTTTAAAGATTTGTACAAAATAGCTACAATCACAAATATCAATGATAGTTTTAATAGACTCAACCAATCGTATTAACTCTAACGGACTCTTCGTTACTGCCAATTTAGTTCCACAAATACCGATGAATGTGATATTAAACCCTGCATTGTTTCTGGTGTTCGCTTTGTCGCATGCGACATTGTCTCTATACGATTTGGTTCAATTATGAACCGGCCTGAATATGTGTAGCCTAGGAGAAGACTGCCAAAAATTACGATTAAATTGAGAATCACAATTTCACTAACCATATCCTACAAAAATAAATAAGTGTGTTTTAAAAATCAGAGCGCATTTATTTAAAACTTTTTTGTTCTTATGGATTTTTCTCCATTATTATTTTTATTTATTTGCATTCTTATATGTTATCTACAAATGCAATTTGAATTGAAGTCGCTTTTCCTATTTCACACGTTTTGTATACTATCGTACCAAAAGAAATAAAAACATTTGAGAGAAAATATAGATCATACTTTAATTTTAGCGACTGTGTAGCCCCCATCTACATAATTATGATTACACCAAAAATCTATAAAATAATTATCTGAATTATGAATATTTGTCCAATTTATAGTATTAAGTAAAATGAGAGGCCTTTTGGAGAGGCCTGTGTCCAGCAGTGGACTGATATAGGCTGGTGATGATGATGATGATGAAGTAAAATGATCGCATTACCCAAAAAATGATAAATACTTCGCCTTATTCAGGTTTTATAATTTTAAGTCTTATAGAATTAAATGATTTAAAGACAAGTGCCACTGCCTCCTGGCCTATGATTGGTCACAAACGGTACAAATCTGGAACGAGGCGTGATTGCGGCGATACGGCTTCTGCCATTGGAGTATTTAAACGAATGTGATCACTATTTTGCACAATGCTTGTTTGAGCAAGCAGTAGGGATTTAGAAGCTACAAGTGGTTTGTCTTTTTTGACATCAAAAAAGTTTTGTTCTCATTAACTTATGGTAGTAAACGCTTGCTTGTAGAACTTGGTATCTTTTCTTTTTTATCTGATGTTGACAAAGCTCCTTTGCGTATAGCCGCTCTGCCATTTTCTTCTGACCTTTCGGACTGTATTTTCCACGTCACAGTCTCTACTCAAGTACAAGTCTTCCCCTTTTTGTTATTAGCTCTACGGAAAATGTCACCAGGGTGTCTGAGTCGCACAAATAACTAAGTCACTTCGATTGATCGAAAAGTATTGCAAATTAACATTGACTTTTCGAAAAAATTCAGCGACGTGGCCACTTCTTTGCACTCGCACTAGGCCCTCAGTCCACTGCTACTCAGTGTCGAGCATTGGTTATATTTTGAGGTAGGCAATAAGCAAGGTATTCACCTAGCCGTGTAGCATGTAACGTATCTGATACTGTATCAAGTGAGTACGTAGGCACGAGCCTGCTGCGAGCTGCCAGCGCTTGGAGCGCATTATGCTCGCAGTGGCCCGCCGAGATACAATTTCAGATACGTTACATGCTACCCTGCTGTAGACACTTACTTGTTTGATGGTTGATTATCTATGGTTTTCACCAATGACACATATTTGTAAGTGTGTCATTGGTGAAAACCATAGACACCTACTGCCTATCTCATTTCATTTACCAATGTATCGTTCATTGACAAAGTATTGATATTTTGAAAAAGGTTTGATACAACTGAATTTTTATATTGATTTGATAAGTTTATACGTCCGAAAGAACGATATACTTTCATAGTAGGCCTCCTGCTGCTACTACCTCTAGCTGATTGATTTCTGATTCAATACTTCATAGAAAATTATTGGAAATAAAAACCAGGAATTTAGCAATTATATTAAAAATATCTAAAATACAACAAAATAAAAAAAATCTGAACAAAGTCAAATCTGGACCAAAGGTACCCATAAAGCTCGCAGAATTACCGCGCTGGATGGCTATGGCTAGCCTTTGCAACACATATGATCTTGATCGAGGATCATTAGTCCTTACCCTCAGACGACCCACCTCTGAAACAAATTTCCTTGCTTCAGAGCTCTAACACCCTGTAGTCTCGACAGCAAAGGAGACAAAGTAATAATTGGCCTCTAGTAGCCTCTATATTTTGAATGCTTTTTGAGCGCTGCTGTCTCAGCCGCAAATACTTAAGTAAGAATATGCTTGAAAATTATAGTATAATTTTCGTTTGTTAAAGTTTATTTTACGCATTGATTAAATGAATTACGAGTTTATAATTAGTCACAAAATTTACAAAACGCAAAATGAAGTCTTTATCAACCTAATGACAAACAGTCTCGCCTCAGATGTTTTCGTTCGCTTTTGAAGAGGTTGACCTATTTTTAGGTAATTAGGTAAAAAGGTACTTACTTATAAGAACGGTCGACTTCTTTTATTAGTTTTATTATAAATCATTTTCTTAAGAAGTAAAATATTTCAACAAATCAACCTTTTTATCTGCAAGCTAAACTTCAACTGTTTTATTCAGAGTGCATTCGTTAGTCCGGGATTCAGGTTAAACCACTGTACTAACGTACATAAAACAGTGGGTTTACCTTAGTCCCGGACTAGCAAATGCACTCTGAATAAGACAGAAAATGTTTTTGATACATAAGGAATTAAAGCGACATAATTTATAAGCCCAATTCCACAATCTGACGCTTTATTTAACGGTATTACATAACCCCCAATATTTGACCAGCGGGGTAACCATGAACTCTTAAAACAATCTCAAATCTGTCAATTTCGTACGTCATTGCGTACGAAATTTTACAGATTTGACAGATTTGAGATTGTTTTAAGAGTTCATGGTTACCCCGCTGATACATTCATATTATGTGGAAAACAAAAGTAGTATCGAAAAATCTCTTTAACGACGATCGTAGCCGCAAGGCGAACACGCCTGACTTGGTGCCGGCATCTGAATCCCGGGTTTGACTCCCGGTGGGTCAATGTTTGAAATGAACTTTTCTTTATTTTCTCAAGGCTGGGTGTTGTGGTACCGTCGTTGTTTTTGGTTTTTAACACAAGTTCTTGGGATACTTACCTTAGGATAAAAGCAATGTATGTGATGTTGTCCAGTAAAAAAATAATACTATGTCAAGGGTATCGTCTGTTAAATCTCATTTTTTATTATATTAGCTAAGTTTTAGAAGCCTAATAAATGGATATTGCACAGTATTCCCAAAGTTATATAAATTGGTGTGAAATTATATACATTCATATTTATCGCTCGATCGTGGGACTTTTTGTCTCAAACAACATGCACAATTCCATAGCCTTCATTTAACAACAATGAGTGCCATTTTGTGATGTTAAGATAATACAAGTATAATACAGTAAATAGATCTGTGGGGTAACAATGAACTCTTAAAACAATCTCAAATCTGTCAATTTTGGTACGTCATTACATACAAAATTTGTCAGATTTGATAATGTTTGACAGATTTGGGATTGTTTTAAGAGTTCGTGGTTACCGCCCTGATGTTTGAATAGTTGACATAAAACATTTTTTCTTGAGGCTATCAGGTAGATTATCAAAAAATATTTGACACATGTTTTTCTTTGTTTTAACCGATATCAAAAAAAGGAGGTTCTCAGTTTGACCCATATGTATGTATGTATGTTTGTCTGTGATTTTCTCGCGTTTGGCATGTCCGATTTTAATGCGGTTTTCAGAAAAGTATTTTTTACATTCGGGAGAAGGTTTTAGTATGCATATCATACTGCTGAGCTGATGATGGAGGCATCAGAACTCTTCAATGGTAAGGAGTCAATAGATACTACTGCGATTTGTCGACAGAACGTATTTTGTAGTGTATTGGGCAGACGTAGCGCTTACGATGTACCAGACAGTAATTTTATTTACTTGGGGCGTAAACCAGTACACCCAGAAACGAGAAAAAAATATATGTTCGTTTTTTAAATTGACTTAGGCATTAAACGCAAGACCTTATCCCATGGTTATGACACTTCTGTTATATAACGATATTCTAAAACGACTTCTATAATGATAGATCCTCAATTACGATAAAGTATTGTTAAAGTTCTAACACTAAAAATAGTAAAATAAAAATAAAGTTTCGAAAAAACTAAAAACTAAAACTTTTTTTTAAACTTTTTTTTTATAATTAATAAAAATATAACAGAGATAAATTGATTTGAAAAATCTCGTGACGTCACGCCTAGCAATCTTTACTTAGAAGTGACGTCACGAGCGCCCTCTCCCGAACTTCGAATTGACAAAAGAAAAAATAAGACTATTATTTTTTGATAATCTAACTGATGGACTAAATAGAATTTAATTTTCTTTATCCAGTCGTTAACCCTGTTCTAAATGTAGACACTGACCGGTGCTACGGGGCGTAGTGCAACATGTTACATAGCGAACATTCGTGCAGTAAGAACGGAAAAACAAGCGAGCAACGAACATCATCACCAGCCTATATCAGTCCACTGCTGGACACAGGCCTCTCCAAAAGGAGGATTTTGCCATAATCGCCACGCTTGGCAGGCGGGTTGGCGATCGCAGTTTGGCCAATGGTGGAAAGGAGACGCTGCTGATCGTCTTTTTATGGCGGTTCTCCTGTAGTCGCCTCTTACGACACCCATAGGAAGAGAAGGGTTGGTGCAATCCTTTTAACGTGCCGGCACCACACGGCACACGAAAAACGAGCATGCTTGCTGTGAATTTTAAGGTGACTGCGCGGTATGAACACTGCAATACCTGCAAGCACGAAAAAAGTCTCTACGCGAGCATTATCTTGGCAACCTACGGAACTGATTTTTATCTTTACCCTCATAATTAGTATATTTTTTTTCATTTTTGAAACTCTTTCACCTTTCTATATATATCTGGGGGCACGGCAGTGCCCCCGCCAAGTCGAGCAAAAAAAAGCGGCACGGCCGTACTATACTTTTCTCGAAGCAGTTCGGGCCATTTTCGACCCCCTATAACTTCGTTGTGGATTTAACTAAAAGCCTGTAATTCTAGTAACCAGGCAAGCATTGCATAAACACGGTATATTTCAAATTTCATTCAATTTGAACCAGTAGGGTAAGAATTATAACAAGTCAAAGTTCTTAATTTTGTCACTCACTGACTGACCGATCATCAAAACTCTTAAGGCACTTCTAGTAGACATAGAAGCTTTAAATTTTGAATTCAATTAGTGTTGAGTGTATAAATCAAGGAAAAACTAAAATATTTTACAATTTTAGTCCAGTTTTCTAGATACACAAACTGCATAAATAACTTTGTAATCCCATATAAATATATAGGATTACAAAGTTACATTTGCGGTTATGGATTATGTTCATTGGTAACTTGTAATAAAATTAAAAGGTTTTTTTTTGAACATGCCTTTATTACTTGTTAATAATCCTCCTAATCGAGTTCGGTTACAGCGACCACTTCGACTCCCCATTTTGCTGTCGTCGTTCGTGTGCCCATGCCCATAACATGGCCTACGTATCCAACTTTATTGACAAAGGGACGCGTACATTGAGGACATGTTAGCACACCGTTATCAAAATTATAACTGATAGCCGCAGATGGTCGGGCTTTCAATTCATCGCGCTTGGCGTCAAGATGAGAAAGCCGCCGGGAGTCAGCAACTTTGACATTCACGCGCGTTCATCACTCTCCACGGTTGGATGCTAAATCCTCCCAGAGAGAAGGATCTATGTCACATCCCTTCATATGGCGCTTCAGCACATCTTTGTACCTCAAAAGTTGTCCACCATGCTTACGCTTGTCCTCCTGAAGCTTAGAGTAAAAAATGCGCTTCGCCACTCTCTCCTCCGACACACGCAAAGCAGTCGTCTCATAAGATACGACTCAATGCCACCTACATTGGCTCGTCTCAAGACTTCAGTATTACGCACACGATCGGACATATTATATGGAAACAGTCTAGTTGGCGAAAGTGGCGTCGATACGGTGTCCATGTTTCGGCGGAGTACAAAATATTAGGTAGCACGATAGCCATGTAACAGCAACTTTAGTGGCTAACTTCAAGTCATGCGAGCGGAAGACCTTGGTGTTGAATTTGCCAAAGGCTGCTTCAGAAGTACCGATTATGCTGTTAATTGCAGCATCAATGTCGTACTTTCATGAAATGGTGCTCCCCAAGTAACGGAATAAAACGAAACGATTAACTTTTTAGAATTTTTTACGCGAAAATCTCGCATCAAAAATACGCCATGGGCGACTGCGGCGTAGTTCGTAGCGCAAACAAACTTAAATAAAATTTGTGTTTTGACGAAACATTAAAGAACATTAAGCATATTTTAAAGTACGTAGCAAACATGTTATCATAGTCAGAATCCACATTCATAACAAACGGAACAAACGAACGAACGAACGAACTTATTTTCCCAAAGATAATGGGGTCGTATATTCTCGTCCACCAAACCATCACCTGTCATCACACTCACTCCCCATCAAATACAGTCCACCCATTAAAACGAATCAAAGTCGACGCAGTTGTGTCGCTTAGTTACTGAGTTCCTATGGCCACCTTCCGGCTCTATCATCAGACCCTGGTTACCATCTTGCACCAAAGTACTCGTCAAGACGAATCAAACGAGCCCAAACTCAATCGGGTTATGTCGTTTAATTACTGATTTCCTATGGCTACCTTCCAGCTCCATCATCAGAACCTAGTGGCCATCTAGCACCAAAGCACTAACTTGCCAATACAAATCAAGCGATCACAAACTAGATCGGGTTATCTCGTTTAATTACTGAGTTCCTATGGCTACCTTCCAGTTCCATCATCAGATCAGACCCTAGTAACCAGCTTAAAGCAAAGAAACTCGATGGGGTTGCGTCATTTCATTACAGAGATCCTATGTCCACCTTCCAGCTCCATCGTCAGACCCTGGTTACCATTGAAAGACAAACTACTTGTCAAGGCGATTCAAACGAGCCCATACTCGATGAGGTTGTTTCGTTTCATTGTGAAGTTCCTATGGCCACTTTCCAGCTCCATCATCAGATCAGACCCTAGTAACCATCTTAAAGCAAAGAAGCTCGATGGGGTTGCGTCATTTCATTACAGAGTTCCTATGTCCACCTTGCAGCTCCATCATCAGACCCTGGTTACCATTGAAAGACAAACTACTTGTCAAGACGATTCAAACGAGCCCATACTCGATGAGGTTGTTTCGTTTCATTGTGAAGTTCCTATGGCCACTTTCCAGCTCCATCATCAGATTAGTAACATTCATCATAATATTGCATTGTCACGCGGTTCACATATATCTGCAAAAGTTCAGGTCAATCGGTAAAGGCTAAGGAATCAAATTTTACTTGTAAGATTTGATTACAGACAACGGGACAGGTGAAACTAACTTCCGCGGGCGGCGGAAGTGGCTTTCCCGCGCCGCGGCTTCCACGCTTCCCGTTCGTCACAGAAAGGCGGACACTTTCTTCCAGGCAACCTTCGGGTCTTACTGCGATATCGCAGGTATACACACAAACCACGTTTTATATAACTTACGTATACAAAAAGAAATGAGATGCCATCAAAAACAAAACTTGTAAAAAAAAACCAAGTCTCGCAACTCAGTTCTTCTACCGTGAAAAGTTGTGAGATCCATGTAATACCAAGTCGGTTAATTTAAGCAGTCTCTACATAAGGGACCTTCTATCTTAAGTTATTACGTAAGTAGCTAACCTAACAACATCTTAAAGTGACCATATCAATATTAAAAATATGTTATGTTTAAAATAAATAGATTGACTTGGCAATCGAAAATAATCTAATTTCATATAATAAGTATTCGTTGTGAGATACACTTTACAGTTATCATGCGATTGCCAAGTCGATTTATTTATTTAAAACATAAAATATTTTTAATGTTGATATGGTCACTATAAGATGTTGTTAGGTTAGCTACTTACGTAATATGTGAACCGCGTGACAATGCAATATTATGATGAATGTTACTAATCTGATGATGGAGCTGGAAAGTGGCCATAGGAACTTCACAATGAAACGAAACAACCTCATCGAGTATGGGCTCGTTTGAATCGTCTTGACAAGTAGTTTGTCTTTCAATGGTAACCAGGGTCTGATGATGGAGCTGCAAGGTGGACATAGGAACTCTGTAATGAAATGACGCAACCCCATCGAGCTTCTTTGCTTTAAGATGGTTACTAGGGTCTGATCTGATGATGGAGCTGGAAAGTGGCCATAGGAACTTCACAATGAAACGAAACAACCTCATCGAGTATGGGCTCGTTTGAATCGCCTTGACAAGTAGTTTGTCTTTCAATGGTAACCAGGGTCTGACGATGGAGCTGGAAGGTGGACATAGGATCTCTGTAATGAAATGACGCAACCCCATCGAGTTTCTTTGCTTTAAGCTGGTTACTAGGGTCTGATCTGATGATGGAACTGGAAGGTAGCCATAGGAACTCAGTAATTAAACGAGATAACCCGATCTAGTTTGTGATCGCTTGATTTGTATTGGCAAGTTAGTGCTTTGGTGCTAGATGGCCACTAGGTTCTGATGATGGAGCTGGAAGGTAGCCATAGGAAATCAGTAATTAAACGACATAACCCGATTGAGTTTGGGCTCGTTTGATTCGTCTTGACGAGTACTTTGGTGCAAGATGGTAACCAGGGTCTGATGATAGAGCCGGAAGGTGGCCATAGGAACTCAGTAACTAAGCGACACAACTGCGTCGACTTTGATTCGTTTTAATGGGTGGACTGTATTTGATGGGGAGTGAGTGTGATGACAGGTGATGGTTTGGTGGACGAGAATATACGACCCCATTATCTTTGGGAAAATAAGTTCGTTCGTTCGTTCGTTTGTTCCGTTTGTTATGAATGTGGATTCTGACTATGATAACATGTTTGCTACGTACTTTAAAATATGCTAAATGTTCTTTAATGTTTCGTCAAAACACAAATTTTATTTAAGTTTGTTTGCGCTACGAACTACGCCGCAGTCGCCCATGGCGTATTTTTGATGCGAGATTTTCGCGTAAAAAATTCTAAAAAGTTAATCGTTTCGTTTTATTCCGTTACTTGGGGAGCACCATTTCATGAAAGTACGACATTGATGCTGCAATTAACAGCATAATCGGTACTTCTGAAGCAGCCTTTGGCAAATTCAACACCAAGGTCTTCCGCTCGCATGACTTGAAGTTAGCCACTAAAGTTGCTGTTACATGGCTATCGTGCTACCTAATATTTTGTACTCCGCCGAAACATGGACACCGTATCGACGCCACTTTCGCCAACTAGACTGTTTCCATATAATATGTCCGATCGTGTGCGTAATACTGAAGTCTTGAGACGAGCCAATGTAGGTGGCATTGAGTCGTATCTTATGAGACGACTGCTTTGCGTGTGTCGGAGGAGAGAGTGGCGAAGCGCATTTTTTACTCTAAGCTTCAGGAGGACAAGCGTAAGCATGGTGGACAACTTTTGAGGTACAAAGATGTGCTGAAGCGCCATATGAAGGGATGTGACATAGATCCTTCTCTCTGGGAGGATTTAGCATCCAACCGTGGAGAGTGATGAACGCGCGTGAATGTCAAAGTTGCTGACTCCCGGCGGCTTTCTCATCTTGACGCCAAGCGCGATGAATTGAAAGCCCGACCATCTGCGGCTATCAGTTATAATTTTGATAACGGTGTGCTAACATGTCCTCAATGTACGCGTCCCTTTGTCAATAAAGTTGGATACGTAGGCCATGTTATGGGCATGGGCACACGAACGACGACAGCAAAATGGGGAGTCGAAGTGGTCGCTGTAACCGAACTCGATTAGGAGGATTATTAACAAGTAATAAAGGCATGTTCAAAAAAAAACCTTTTAATTTTATTACAAGTTACCATTGAACATAATCCATAACCGCAAATGTAACTTTGTAATCCTATATATTTATATGGGATTACAAAGTTATTTATGCAGTTGGTGTATCTAGAAAACTGGACTAAAATTGTAAAATATTTTAGTTTTTCCTTGATTTATACACTCAACACTAATTGAATTCAAAATTTAAAGCTTCTATGTCTACTAGAAGTGCCTTAAGAGTTTTGATGATCGGTCAGTCAGTGAGTGACAAAATTAAGAACTTTGACTTGTTATAATTCTTACCCTACTGGTTCAAATTGAATGAAATTTGAAATATACCGTGTTTATGCAATGCTTGCCTGGTTACTAGAATTACAGGCTTTTAGTTAAATCCACAACGAAGTTATAGGGGGTCGAAAATGGCCCGAACTGCTTCGAGAAAAGTATAGTACGGCCGTGCCGCTTTTTTTTGCTCGACTTGGCGGGGGCACTGCCGTGCCCCCAGATATATCTATTCTGTGCATATTTATTTACAATATGCATATTAGTATATAGTGTTACGTTTTACAAGCAGACTTGAATGTTGGATATTTCAGTTACTTTATGCTCTGCCACAAACTACATTATCTGCATTACTTCAAGGTTGACTGATAGAGAATGCTGTATAACATTAAGTCCGCCAATTGTACTTACCTGTACAATAAAATTAAAAAAATAAAATAAATAAGCAGCACAGTATGCTCAGTCTCTGATAGCGGCCTAGCTGCAACGCACGCAGCGCTATATCTGTACTATCTGCAGTATAGTTAAATTACGAATCTATTGACACCTCATTTATTAAAATCAGTTCAGTAGTTAGGTGCCGTGTGGGGACGGCCGTAAAGAATACACTTCCCCACCGCCAACAAGAGGCGTGTCGTAAGAGGCGACTTAATCCTGTAGCACTAGACGGGGAGCAGCGTCTGCGTGCGAAATAATATAAAAACTGCGCTCGCCAACCCGCCTGCCAAGCGTGGCGAGTATGGCAACAACCCCCCGATGACAGAAGTCACTGGGGGAGGCCTATGTTCAGCAGTGGACGTCCTGTGGCTGAAACGAACGAACGAACAGTAGTTTAGGCACTTCGGTAGAATGCAAACATCCATACAAGACTGCCGTAATCATTACCCTTCCTTTTGGCTTTGCTGTAGTCTGGTAAAAAGAAAAACCGGCCAAGTGCGAGTCGGACTCGCGAACGAAGGGTTCCGTACCATTATATATAACGCCAAAAAAATCATGTCTTTTGTATGGGAGCCTTTGTTAATTTGTTAATGAATATTTGTTTTATTCTGTTTTTTAGTATTTGTTGTTATAGCGGCAACAGAAATACATCATCTGTGCAAATTTCAACTGCCTAACTATAACGGTTCATGAGATACAGCCTGGTGACAGACGGACAGACAGACAGACGGACAGCGGAACCTCAGTTTTAGGGTCCCGTTTAGTCTACGGGTACGGAACCCTAATAAATTGACAAAAGTTATGCGTTGTTCATTTGTTTTCATTCGTTTGTCGTCATCATTTGACTTCGATGTGTATTAGTAACACAGGCTTGCAGTAATCCCACAAAGCAGTTTCAAAGTATTCCCTCAAGGAAAGTTAAAATTACACAATACAGGGTGTAAACGTTAACTTTGTTTGACGTGTGACGTCACCACATTGGAGCAGTTTAATAAATCATTGTTTGCAAGTTGCTTCGCTTGTGCTGAGTAGATATTTAATGGAAACTCTTTGACGTATGTGTGGTAAGGACTTTATACAGGGTTACTTTGCAAGGTAGTGCCAAATTTTCAGGGACCACTCAGAATCAGTAACTACATCGAACTACGATATAAACAATCTAAAAAACAAACTTATTTTTTTTTATTACTATCCGCTGTTCAAAGATGGCATGCGTGGATAATCTTGTCTCATTCATAAAAAATACGCACGCACTATCTCTGTGCAACCTAGAACTAACTGCAAAGTTCAATGCAAATAGTCACAATGGTGCGCGAAAACAAACCTTAGCCTTCTGGATGTAAGGTACATTTCTAACAGCAGGAGCGTCCGTTCATACCAGAGGCTCAAATTGACAACAAATAGCATGCAAGCAGTGCACCTCTAGATCTATCTATCATTTTTTTTTTATTTGGCACCCCTTTGCAATGTAACCCTGTAGAACACCTTTTGTATACAAATACACAATTTGTTGCATTCATCATCTGAGTGGTCTTTAGTTAACACAAATAAATATTTGTTTAATATTGTTGCCAGAGACATCATTTCAGCGGTCTTTAGTTTAAATAAATAGATTTTGGATAATAGTCGTCGTTAATTTATCAGTAAAAAAAGCCGGCCAAGTGCGAGTTGGACTCGCGCTCGAAGGGTTCTGTACCATTATCTATAAAAACGGCAAAAAATCAAGTTTGTTGTATGGGAGCCCCCTTAATATTTATGTTATTCTGCTTTTTAGTATTTATTATTATAGCGGCAACAGAAATACATCATCTGTGAAAATTTAAACTGTCTAACTATCACGGTTCATGAGATACAGCCTGGTGACAGACGGACAGACAGACAGACAGACAGACATAAAGACAGACAGACAGACAGACGGACAGTGGAGCCTTAGTAATAGGGTCCCGTTTCACCCATTTGGGTACGGAACCCTAAAAATTGCGTAATATTTTATTGCCCTTTAATCATGCTTAACCCCTTACTTCATATTGAACTGCTGCACACAATTTGCCTGGCTTTGTATTCGACTAGGCCAGACGGTCATCATCATCATCATCATTTCAGCCACAGGACGTCCACTGCTGGACATAGGCCTCTTTAAGTGACTTCCGGATTGGCCGGTTGAAAGTCACTGGAGTCACCTATGTTCAGCAGTGGACGTCTGTGGCTGAAATGATGATGATGATGATCACGGTCGTTTTTCATAAAATCATAGTAAAACATTTTTTTTGTTTCTGTGGGCTATTTTGATATAAATGTCCGAGTAACAAAAAATATCCAAAATGTGATGTCGAAAAAAAACAGGCATGCAAGCTTTGTGAGTTTATGAAGTTAGTTTAAAAGTAAAACAAATTATTGGTACATAATACCGAAATTTTAGTAAATTTAATTAATGTTGCCTATTAATGCTAAGAACTTGAAAATTCAATCAGAATTTATTTCAAATCAATTAACTTACCTACTCTAAATTAACGAATAACCGTCCCAAATCACAGAATAGTACTCGAAAACACTTGAAGCTCTTAATTTCATCAGAATCATTCACTGGAACTGATAATTTAAGTACTTGGAATTATCTGTAACCTACCAATAACCTACGTTCAATGGAAAATTTTCAAAACATTCCACAACAATGAAATTAAAAGCATAACTCTCACACCCGTGTAAAGAGTAAACAATTAAAAAGAGTCCTGAAAAAGAAAATTCCACTGAGCCAATAATTTCTGAACGAAAACGCAATACATCAGCGAGTTCGCGCGTTTTTCTCCCGCGCTTTCCCAGGCAAGCGAGCGCCAGTTTCCCGCGATCTGTCGCGACGAACGCACGTCCGTGGCGCTCTTAAAATAATAATACCGTAAAAAATTTGCTCGGATGCCCGCACTATTTTCGTCCCCGACGCCGTTGTGACAATATTTTGTGCTATATATCTGTGACAGTGGTACGATTTTTTGGATGTGCCCAGTGATGTGATGTGGTGATTTTTTGTTTTATTTTTATTTATTTTAAGGAATTGGCGATCTGCAGGTATGTTGACGATTAATTAAAACTTTAAATTACGAACTTTCTTTCAGATTTATCTCAAGTTTTTCGACTTTTTTTGTTAATGAGCCTACTTTTAGGTTAATTAGTTTTGAAGTGGTTGGAAGTATATCTTCAGCGTTCTTGCATAGAGTCCACCAGGTCATCTATAAAATCAATACGTTCAGCGAAGTCTAGGTCGGTCTTATTCAAACTACTTAACCGACTTTTTAGCGTGAGGTGAATTAATAAGCAATAAAATTTTTATACCTAAGGTAGCAAAAACACAGTTTTAGAGCGGAACTGAAAATTAAGAAGTAGTTAAAAGAAACTAAGTATGTTACTTAATATTTTCATTTTGTAAATATTTGACGTTATACATTTTGTATGAATATAATTGAAGTTCAAAATTTTGCATAAAAATAAAATAGAATAGCTAAGTAAATGACATAATTACGTACCATAACCACTTAAAAGATTCTGATTCTTAATAGCCTTAGTTATTTAAGGTTCTTAACTTAAAATTTGTTTTAAAAATAAGATTTGCTATTAAAACGCTTCAAATACATATACGGGTCTATGCCTTTTTACGTTTGTGAGGAATAGTTTTATAAATAATTAATAAGTTTATCAGCTATTTGTCTGTATGAAAATGTTATAATGTCACGCTTCGATAAACACTACGAGTTCGTTTTTTTAATTTTGTGACAAATTGGCCTATTTTTAATGACTACTCTTTTAAAAAAAATTAACCTAGACCTCACATTCGAATGAGAATGAGAAAGATATTACTTAAAACAATGTCTCTAGATTTATTAAAATAATTTTACTATTAGAGTTGAAGAACGAATCTTATGAGCCCAAAAGAAAAGAAAAAAAAACCGGCCAAGTGCGAGTCGGACTCGCGCACGAAGGCTTCCGCACCATTATCGATCTAGAAAACGAGCAAAAAATCAAGTTTTTTGTATGGGAGACCCCTTAAATACTTATTTAATTCTGGTTTTTAGTATTTTTTGTTATAGTTAGTTTCAGCTTATTTATATAAAGAAATTGGTTTTATTATTGTAAACATAACTACGAAAATATGTCATTTATTGCGTAATTATCATGATTTCTATAGGAGCAATTTTGGATATAATTTTGAACTGATTAATATGCATATACCACTTAGAATATTCTTCTGGCTCATCCAATGTGGTAGCGTCAGCCACGAACAGCAGAACAATTGTTTGCCCAGCGCTGGGCTCCGATAGGTCTACTGCTAAAGTTAGGGTTTTCACACTGAATTTTTGTTTTGTCTGCTTGTAGTCTTTAATTGCAAATTGCAAATGCACTTTACGATAAACGATAATATTATTAATCGCGATTCGCAAATTCGAACAACGAAATTTTGAAAATTTTTGTTTTTAGCAATTCCATGCAAGGTTTAACCACATGAGTAAAGAAATCTTTACTCATGTGGTTTAATTGAAGATAAATAACACTTGAAAAAATTCATCGACGTCAGGTGGGACTCGAACCCACGTCCCATCGCATGCAATGCGATGAAATGCGATGGGACGTGGGTTCGAGTCCCACCTGAGGTCGATGATTTTTTTCAAGTTTTATTTATCTTCAACGAAATTTTGAACTAGAACTCAATTGACAGTGTTGCCACTTCGTATTAACACGAAAAATATATGACATTTGCAACACTGGATATTTGGCTTTTGGCCAGTTTTAATATTATACGAAAACAATAATACCGAACAGAAGTCTAATCTTTTTCTGGTAACCATACCTACTACTGTATGTGTGTTTATTGGCAGTTTTCTGCCTATATCGAGCAATATTGATAAAACACGGGTGTTCAGTGTTTCATGCTTTTTTAGGGTTCCGTACCCAAAGGGTAAAACGGGACCCTATTACTAAGGCTCCGCTGTCCGTCTGTCCGTTTGTCACCGGGCTGTATCTCGTGAACTGTGATAGTTAGAGAGTTGAAATTTTGATCTATATAACAACAAATACAAAAAAAACAGAATACAATAAATATTTAAGGGTGCTCCCATACAACAAAAGTGTTTTTTTGCCGTTTTTATAGATAATGGTACGGAACCCTTCGTGCGCGAGTCCGACTTGCACTTGGCCGGTTTTTATGGATTCCGTGAAGTTTACTCTTTCCGTAGAAGCAGGTTTCAAGACGCCATCATCGGGTCTAAAGCAAATTTTAATAGTCTTCGAGACAAGTCACTTGACAACTCTGACGCGATGCGCGTTAAATACAATAATATTTTAATGGTTCCACATCCTTATCACTTTACTGAACATTAGAACACAAACTACACCAAACTTGCACTCTGAAGTTCTTTAAATGATAAATGAAAAAAGATCGACCGAATCTAGTCAAATCTTAAAAGTCAAATATGACCTATGCCGAATTGTCGTATCGATTTCAAAATTTAAACGTATTAATCTAGCTAATAATACAATACTTGATACCATAAACTTCGTACGATGTTGTAGTCAAGACATGGATGGTGAAACTCTTCAATGGCTAACACTAACTGGCTTACTTATACTTGGCTTAATGCCTTTAACTTAATAGCTGTTGGTAATACGTTCGAGTTTGAGCTCAGTTAATTAGAATTGAAGAGTCATTCTTATAGTGTATATAAATTTACTATTGTTATTGGTCATTTATTTAAATAAAGATGTATTTATTATCATCATCCACATTCAATGCTGAACATAGGCCTCCCTCAGTGACTTCCAGATTGGCCGGCCGATGTAAAGTATTACATTTATAACATTGAATATTACATTTATTAGGATTTATTACATTCGAGCAATTGTCCTCTGACCTCTTTAACTTTCAGATATGATGCCAGACCATTAAATTAGTTAGTAAGGATTTCGTTATCAAAGGTTATCTGAATAAGTAGGTTTTTTACGATATTTAACCTTTATGCTGTATCATTTGTTTAAATCTGTAAATGGATTCCAAAAATTATAATACGTGCTAAGGTTATAAAATAACACGTGGGTCGAGATTCACTAAGTAACAGCTGAAGAGCGAGGCTGTATTTTCGTTAAAAATATTTTTTGGATCTGTTTATATCAAATTGCAAGAGGCGGGCTACTTATGCACTAAACCCCAGATAGGCTAAAATTGACCCATGGGTACCCACTTATAGAAGCTATCAACAAAAACAGTCAAGTGGGCATTTGTTTACCACATGGGATAGGGTCTGAGGGCTTAGACAAATGGCAATCGATTCGTAGCGAAACGATATCGAAATTCGTCATCGCCAGCCAGACATATGAAAACGAGGACAATTATCACGTGATTTCACAACGCCATTTGTCAATCCCATATATTTCATTATTTTGGTACTTCTTTATCGCTTCGCTATGTTACTTTGGCTACGGCCTCTGATCGGGTGCTCTGCAGTTGAACTGTGGTGTGTGTGATTTCCTTATTTCTTTTACGAAGATTAAAATTTGTTTTCCCGTGGTTAGAACAAATCGATTCAGTCGAGTCCAGGATTTACCGGCCAATTCGAAACCGGGAAAGCTGCTTAGTGCGTCAGCTGTTTTCCCAGTAGAATTTCGGAAGTGCATAAATACAGGCCTGCCACCGCAAGCTAGCTAAAAAACCGGCCAAGTGCGACGGACGGACGGACGGACGGACAAACAGACAGACAGACAGATGTATGGGTATTAGAAGTTTTCATACAATGCGCGCTAGAGCAACGCACACATAGACATCGATCACAAAATCACGGAACACTTTGGAACACCCAAGTGTTCCGAGATCTCGTCCGTGAGCGATGTTTGAAAACAAAATATTGGACAATATCACATACATTGCTCTGATCCTAAGGTAAGTAGCTAAAGCACTTATGTTATAGAAATCAGAAAAACGACGGTACCACAACAGCCAGACTCGAGACAATTATAGTCAATATCAAAGTTCATTTTCTGCACTGATCCAACCGGGGATCGAACCCGGAACCTCAGACATGACGACGTGATATTATAGTCCAGCGTGCTTGCCTCTCGGCTACGGAGGGCGTAGGTATACAGTGCGTTGCTCGAGCACGCATTGGAAATTTGTCTTCTAATACCTATTATAATAGGTATTCTAATACCTATTGTAACAGGTATTGCTATTGTAATACCTATTATAATAGGTAATAGTAATACCTATTACTATTATACTGCATGACTTTTTTTACCGTCAAGAAAATAAACGTGTGAAATAGGTAAATGATATAGGTGATGATAACATGATAATTAAAAAAAAAGTTATTTTTTTATTTTATTTTTATCAACTATTTATCCCCATAACCATCTTATTCTAAGTTAATTTTGACTAACAGAACATTAAAAAAAAAATATTAGTAAAATAATAATAAAAATATGCAACCAACCATAACTCAAATAGGTACAGAAGACACAGTATTTTTTTTCTGACTGTAAAAAAAGTCATCCAGTGTAATAGAATAGGTATTAGAAGACAATTTCCCAATACGTGTACGAACGGAGGATGTAAAAAAAGGTTACTAAAAAGAGGTTAAAAACTTAACAAGTCCACGTATGTTAAAGAACAATGGAATAGATTTTTCATTGACATGTACGTTTTTATACATAGCTTCTCAGAGTTCATAATGATTTCCTTTTTTTGTTGAAGTCGGATTTATTTTTTACTAGCTGACCTGGCGACCTTTGTACCGCCTTTTAATACTTGTTTTGTGGTATTTCTACCTTTTATTAATTATTCTATTATTTAGTTTAATATACCTAAGTTAAGTTTTGACGAGCTCAGTAGCCAAGTGGCGAGCACGCCCCGGACTGTAAATGGCGCCGCCATCTCTGAGGTTCCGGGTTCGATCCCCGGTCGGGTCAATGTAGAAAACGAACATTTCTATATTGGTTTGGGTCTGGGTGTTGTGGTACCGTCGTAGTTTCTGATTTCTATAACACAAGTGCTTTAGCTACTTACCTTAGGATCATAGCAATGTATGTGATGTTGTTTTACATTTATTTATAAATTAAGGTGTAACTCTACTTGGTTTTCAATATACCTAATTACCTACACGTAGATGATAAATACCAACATAATTTTTAGTTAGATGTTTGTCATATAAATATGACGAGAAATCTATTCCTATACAAAGAAATCTGTTTCTACAGGATTTAATTATTATTAGCTATCCACCCAAAAAATAGTCATCAAATTGGGTGTCATAATAAAAATTAATGCATAATACATAAAAATACAAATATAAATAATATACATACTCGTTGAGTTGTGATCCTTCTCTTTTTGACGTTAACTAATAATAACATATTAAACATCTAAATAACTTTATAATATTTTGAGATCATTGGCTGAGTCATAATTTAAGTCGACAGGGCTTATAATACTGTCATGTTATAATACCTTAACAAGATCATGGTCAATCATCGGAAACTGGAATTACGTCAAATTCAATGACTCTGCGTGGCCTTACTAAGTCATGTGAAAATGGTTTCGAATTCAATGTGTAGTACCTAAACTAGCTTCTGCCTTGACTTCGTATGTATTACCAACTATTAAATAAGACTATCCCATGGGAACACAAAAACCAGCCAAGTGCGAGTGGGACTCGCGCACGAAGGGTTCCGTACCATTATCTATAAAAACGGCAAAATATTACGTTTGCTGTATGGAAGCCCCCTTAAATATTTGTTGAATTTTGTTTTTTATTTATATATTATTCTGTATTTGTTGTTATAGCGGCAACAGAAATACATCATCTGTGAAAATTTCTACTATCTAATTATAATGGTTTTTAAGATACAGCCTGGTGACAGACGGACAGACAGGCAGACAAACAGACAGACAAACAGACAGACAGACAGACAGACGGACAGCGGAGCCTTAGTAATAGGGTCCCGTTTTACCCTTTGTTCACGGAACCCTAAAAATGGCATAGAGATTCAGAAACGCAGTATTCTATGTATTATGTTATTCCAGATCAATATCTAGTGTGCCACTAGTACCGTTATTGAGTAACAAACATACAAACTTTTTCATTTTATAAGAATAATTGTTTATTTGCGTAAAACATAGTATTTGAAGATCTTACATGATTAGGGAGTGCACATGTTTCGCTATTACAAATAGCATGCAAAATTACAAAATTACGGCACATCTTCTAATAAATTACTTATTATCAATTAATATTATGACAATCTTTGTGTCTTATTACAACAAATTAAATGAAAATAATTAAAGTATGTCAAATAAAATAAATTATATAAGGAATGGTCAAATAAAACTTTCATGTGATATAAATAATATGAAGTATGACAATGTGCCAGACGGTATCATAATACATTGTATTGTTTAGTTCCTAGCAGTAATGTTTCCGTAAAAGTTAAGTTTAAGTTAAGTATGTTTCCGTTAAAACTTGTATTTTGTAATTTTTCGTTCATAACGGGAATCGGGTTTTGATGATTTTTAACGATTTCCTGTGTTTATATTTTTTAATTTGTGGTGTAAACTAAATTTAAGGTTTTCGTACTTTACTTGCGTTAATAAGACATTGGTTCTTTTCTAATGCCATTTTCTGGGTCAACGGTAATACCTTATAGATTTTAATTCTCTTGCGTGAAACAAAAATGTAGTAAATGTAGTAAAAACAGTCGGATCTCTTGATCGTGTCGACTTAAAAGTTTGTTTTTTTCCCAGCTTCAAGGAATTTCAGACTTTAGTATTTGATATTAATCTCAACTTGACACCTCCACGCGTTTCTGGTATTTTTTTTTTTAAATTAAGTAACATCTAATGTACATTATGATTCAGGAATAAATTATTGAGTATTGAAAAGGGTTTTGATTTATGGGTAGAAAATAGACGGACGCCAAAGCTATTTTTTCTTTTTGAGCTAAGAAATCATCAAAACATCATTTTTAGAGCTAGCATCATTTTTAGGTTCAGCTTAGTTCATGATTTATAATATTTTTTGATAATCCGGAAGAGAACTAGCCAACAACATAGCACGACGAATTGCTAACTTGAAATGACAGTGAGTAGTTTCAGAACTTACCTTACTTCCAAAGTTACTTGGGCAAATCTTGACTGGTGACCACGAATTGGAAAACTCAGCGTGGGTAGGCAGGCCTCCCACCCGAGGACAGATGACATAGTGTAGATAGCGGGAAAATGTTCAAAGGAAACCGTTTAGTGTCTTAGGGAATCCAACTGTAAAATTCTAAGATATTGATGATGATAATGCATGACTTGACTGTGTACCGAACTACACCTGACTTTTGTAACTTCTTTTAGGGTAATATCTATCTATCTATTCAGCCTATTGCAGTCCACTGCTGGACGTAAGCCTCCCCCAAAGAACGCCAGAGTGCACGATCTCCCGCTTTTTTCATCCAGCCACTGCCAGCCATCTTCCTAAGGTCGTTGGTCCATCCGGCTGGAAGGCGTCCTACACTACGTTTGCCAAGGCTGTCTCCACTCGAGAACCTGCTTTCATCGGTTTTGCGCCAGCCTACTGCCACTTAAGGCCTTAACACGCTTGAATGAATGACCTTGACGCGTCGCGCCCATACATTTCGCGCGTGCGGATGACCTCTGAAAATCGGAAAAACATGTTTTTAATGAAATTAATGCCTTTAACGAGAATTTTCTAATAAAACTCTCAATAAATTCAAAACATGTATATTTACAAAATCTTGTTATAGCTTGTGCCGTTTAAGAGAACATTTGCAATTTATGAAAAAATAGATACTTTTTTTGTGCATGTTTTAACCCAAGGGACTTAACGGAAAATCAAAATTATTCAATTCAAGCTGTTTATTAAATCCTCTTCTAGCATATCGTATTTAAAATTTTTAAATTCAAGTAACAGGTATTCTGACAATTTGATTTTCAATTCGAGATTTTAGGCACTTGGGTGGTGTTAAGGCCTAAGCTTGCTACATTTTTGGACTATACCCGTTACTTTGGTCTTTTCCCTGATGATTTCGTTTCGGATTTAATCATGGCGTAATATACAAGATGTAAATTAGCTTACTAGATTTTCTAGGGTGGGATTCTACTGCTCAAAAACAATAACTTTTTCTATGGAACACTGTTGGAAAAATTACACTTCCCGACACAAAACCACAAACCAGCTGAGATTTTATTTAGAGATTTTGCCCCTTATGCAATAGTTAATATATACATTTTCAACCTTGTATTATATATTGCAATATATACCTTTATAATACTTTGCAATTAGATTTAAAATAAGACACTATTTATGGGACAATGAAGCTTCATGACCATTTATTTTAATTATAATATAGATATAATAGATACTCTTTATTGTACACCATAACAGTGATTACAGTAGAAGTTTACAAAAAGATGAAAAGATTAGTTTTATCGCTAAAGCGATCTCTTTCAGACAATTTGTTTTTGTTTACGTAATGACCTTTTATGGGTGTTTTACTTGATCATTCTTTTAAGTAATTACAAAGTTTTTGTAGTCTATAAGTAACGTTTGGGTTATGGAGATCCGACTGTTTATGACGACCGTCTGGTGTAGTGGTTCGCCCTCCGGACTACACTACAATGCCTGGCGGTTGTGGGTTCGAATCCCGCGAGGGGCAAATGTTAGTGTGATGAGCACTAGCATTTGCGCCTAAGTCATGGATGTTTATAAACGTATTTAAGTATGTTTATCCGTTATCTAGTCGCCAAGGCACAAGCTTTGCTTAGTTTGGGGCTAGATAATTGGTGTGATTGTGTAAACAAAAAAAAACCTTTTATGGATGTTTTACTTGATCATTCTTTTAAGTAATTACAAAGTTTTAGTAATCTTTATTTAACGTTTGGGTTTCGGTTTTGAATCCCTTAAGAGGAAATGTTTGTGTGAGAACATTAATTGTACCTAAATCATGAATGTTTATTGGAGTATTTACGTACGAACTTTGCTTTGTTTGGGGCTAGATAATTAGTGTTATTGTGATAACAATTCAAATTATCTAAATATTTTTCCAAACTGGCATAAATGATATAAAAAAAATATCCAAAATGGAATAGGATAAATAAAAACCCATCTATACTCTAATACCTGTATACCTGTTTTGTGAGCAACTTTATTTTTATTGCACATTTAATTGGACGTGGCTATCTCCTCTAATTAGTGCATTGCACTTTGCAATCAAATTTAAAAACGCAATATTATTCAGACTACCATTTCACAAGAAAAGGCTAGAGTATAGGTACTACATCTATGTCAATACACGATTCGTAAAATTAACAATATCTTTGCTGGAAAATATTTGTCAAAAATGTATTTTCTCAAATCTTCTTCATTCGTATTTTCACGTTAAGCTTAAAAGGACGAAAGAAAAAGAAAAATGTCTTGTCCCTTAAATATTTTAAGGGAACTTTTGTCCTCCATTAACTTACCAAATACATGTGAACCGACAATTCATAATGGATACTTACGTTTATTTCATCCGGATTTAAATAAAACATTTATAAGTAGTAATTGTATTTTTCCACGAAGAGAAAGGTGATGGCTAGAGCCATACAGTCATTATATAAGAAATATTTTATGCCATTTAAGAGTGTTTTCAACACAGTTGCTCGTAAATTGACTCTTATAACACCGTTTTTAGTTTCATAATTAATCATATTACGCACTTGTGCTGTAATAGCATTATTGCACTAGTGCGGTAATGTAAACAATTTTTTAAAAAATCCAGCAAAAGGTTATGTCTAAGAACATTGAATATTTTACCAATATTAAATTATTTTAGGGTTAAAATGACGAATAAACCTTTCTTTTTATCAAATTGTATATTAATAAACACAAATTAACTTAACTATCATTTTTAGAAACAATACTTTATAGTTTATTTTATTTTTTAAATCGCTGCTACTCCGGCTGAACAGCCAGTTTTTCCTGTGCCATATTATTGAACCTGCGCGCGCATCGAAATAACGGCGCGCGAAAAAAACAAAACTTACATGCCAATTACCATTTTCCTTATATTTGGTAAAGTTGTTGCTGTGTGGTTAATTACAATGCCTCGTGTATAATAATCAACTTTGCACACTCGTATCATAATGTACTATTAACGCATCACTGTATGCGGGACCCCCTAGATGACAGCTAGCTAGACAGAAAACAGCTGTTGTTGCGACGCCATTTCGGTAATTAAAACTTAAACAAGGGTACGATGCTGTTTATCTTGACAGTAGGTTACGAACTCACTAAGACGATGATTAACTTTAATTAGCGTTTATGAGTAAAGATATTTTTTAATAAGCTGCTTAGCAGTGTCTTAATTTAATCACCGTTTATAAGTAAGACCGTTTATATTTTAAGACTTTTATAAACTTTTCATTTAAATCTTACTTTTGTATGGTAGGTTAAAATCGAAGTAACTTTTTGAGGTTAGGTTTAAATAAATCACCACATGAACTTTTTATTACCTGCCAGTACAACAAGACCGTTAAATATATTTAGAAAAAGATAAATATATAAAAAAGCAGCCGATTTGCTAAATCACTTAAACTAATAAAAAATATAAATAGAACACGAACACACAAAAAAAACTCTCACATAATATTATCTTGTCGTTGTGTGTTTGTCCCAGCATAACTAAATTATTCTCTAAAAGTATTATAAATAGTAATAAAAAAAACAAGTTTAATGCCCTCTTAACAACTCCAAAGGCTTGTAAAATAGATGAAAATAACTTCACAAATGACATCATACCACTCCAATAAAGTTCAAAAGCTAATAATATTAAATTCCACTGACGATCATTAGTATGCTAAAGCGAGTTAATCTACCTACAGATGTCTATATAAAGGTTTAATTTTAGGGGATTTCATTAAAATCCTTTGTTTTGCAAATGTGTGTGTTCATTTACGTAGGAAAGTATTCATCCATCCATCAGCCGAAAGACGTCCACTGCTGGACATGGCCTCCCCCAAGGATTTCCACGAAGATCGGTCCTGCGCCACCCGCATCCATTTTCTGAATTCATGTGAGGAAAGTATTAATTAATTTTAAATACATATTTTTTCAAAGTACAAAAATAACAGACAACTTCATTTTTTGTTAGATGTTGTATGTTGAATACACCATAAAAAATACCAAATTCAGCAATTAAAATAAGAAACTGTGTAATCGAACAAAGTAAGTGATTAGTATCGATAATTAATTAAACAACACAGAGAATCGTTAGCCACCAATGACTCTCATTTGGGAAAAAAACTCATCTCTCTACGAGATAATCTATCTTATACGTAACGACAATCATAGTAATCTTTGTAAATAACCGTGCGTGTTTTTATTTAAGGAATTGGGCAAGGCTTTTAATAAGATTAAGTTGGGGTCGCGCAAGGTTGCACATTAAGGCCGATGTTCTATATCTTACAGACAGGCGAAGATTAACGATGGCGTATCTGAATTCATGTAAGTTATTATTGCTCAGGATATTTTTAGAAACTATTTTTATCGAAAATAAGCACTGTAAGAGGTAGACCTCGAAAACGATGGTTTGGTAACTTGGAAAATTCTCTTAAAGATTAGAGCGGGGTAAGTGGAGAGGTTGAAGGGAGGGCTTTGCCCAGCAGTGGGCCAGAAACAGCTCAATATAAAAGAAGCAAAGTAAAGGTTACTTTTACTTGACTAACAATTTCGCTTGCTAAGGCCGATAAATTGGGTTACATCACATGATACACCTGTTGCAGAAACGATCAAAAGTGGAGTTAAAGGGTTTGCAAGTGGAGACCACCGGCAAACGTAGGACACCCCTATCTTAATAGACTTGACGACCTTAGGAAGATGGAGCTATAGAATATCGTGCGTTTAATGCTCTTGTGTGCTCTGTAGACTGGAATAGGCTGAAATGATGTTAACTTTTGAAGGCTGATTGAGTCTGGATTTGTCCGTATTTTAGTTAAGGTGCCCTCTAATCTTATAACACTGTCCGTAAATAAGGAACAATAATAAAAACGAGAAGTGGACGATCATAAAGTCGGTGTTTACAAAAACAAAACCATAAACAAATTGATGGAGACGACCTTACCGCGCGAGCGTAGTGATGAAAAAATAAACTATGGGCGGTAAACTGTACCGAAGCAATGATATGACATCGTGATTGATAATCGCCCTTATTACAACTGCACACGACAGTTCAGTGCTAGATGACGTGCTGGCAACTGGGCTCACTTCACTAAACGATGCGCGGTCGGACGATGACAAACACTGCCGGTCGCAACACAGTTTTTACTTAGCGGCGGGTAGGGTTAAGGCAAATTTATTCGAATCCGTATTCGAATAAATTTGCCACCCTCACTATAGCTCGATAGTGATAATTTCTTCATTAAGTATTCTATTCTTAACCTACAATTATAGTATAAGTAAGCTTCTATTTGTAAATCGAGTCCTGTAAACAATTTTATGTTGTATTAACGGATGGCTCAATAAAGTGTTTTTGATTTGATTTTGATTTGATTTCATGAAGTGGCGTAGATATTTTCCTACAGTACCTGGCGCCGATGTTGAGCGCTGGGGCAAAGAGTGGGGATCACTTTGTGCATCTTACGAGACGATCATCGCATCAGAGACGCGTGTGCGCGGAGCTAACAACCAATCCCGGCCGGCGGTTCAGGCGCGTCGCACTACTAGTCAATCACATAATCGTATTGGTCATCTGCGCATCTTTCACCGAGCGCTCAACATCCGTGCCTCTAGTTGTATATTGCAATAATAGGCTTGTGTCCAATACACATAAATAGGCTTGTTTGATATTTCTAATAATGAATCACGGTAAACAAAAAACAAGATTATTTTTATTTGGACAAGGGTTTTCAATATTTTCAGGAACAATATCATTAAAATTTGGCTTACAGTCACGTGACAGTGTACACCAATAAGAAACAATTACGTCACTCCGTTCGAAACGTCGTTGTTATTGTTAACATTTTCGGACAATAAATTGTTTCATTTGATAAATAACCATTTTTAGAAATTTCTGTCGGTTTTTTAATATATATATTAAATGACTGGTGTAAAATTCAATAGAAATAAGATTTACACAATTCGTTTTACCAGACATGACGTCATTTAGACACGATGACAGACTCGATCGTTTTTGCGGTGAATTTTAATTATTATTTTAAAACGCAAAATACATACTGTTAACGCATTTTCTTTTCGAAGGAAACATTTTTTTTGTTTTTAATAGATATTAAGGTAAATTTTAAAAATTTTGGTTTGATTCCCATTCCAAGTCAATTAAGAGAACTGTGCATGTTCTCCCTGCTTCGGCCTACTTGGGCCCGAAGTCTATTTAAGGACTTCTGGACTTTCTTTTGTTACACCACTGGCGGGTTCGCCGCTTGGTAGGGTGCCTTACGCGCTCCGCACTGGCCCGATCGCGCCCGACACGTACGAGCCTGAGGTTCACACTCGGACGGGTCGCGGAGACCGCTAGTGGGGCGGACCTAGGCTGAGCGCCTTCAGCGCTCGCCATCTCTGCCCGGTTGTAGTTGACAAGGTCTTTTCATTGGGCCGTCAGCGACAGGTCCGTCCGAAAAAAAAAAAAAAAACTTTTGTTACGTCAAGTTTTAAAATACTTATTTTTAATATGTTTGATAAGTTTGTTATAAATAACCAATGTTCGGGAAAGTTTTAAAAGCAATTAACATCTTTAAAAACAGTACATAGTAAAATTTTCTGGGTTTTTCGAAGGGTATATGAAAAAAAAGATCAAATATTATGCTCGTATAAAGCCAGGATGGATTACAGAAAATTATAATACTTATCTTTAAAATAAATGTATACTACATAGAATGTATTTACATGTTTTATTGTGCCGTGTGGTGCCGGCACGTTAAAAGAATTGCACCACCCCTTCTCTTCCTATGGGTGTCGTAAGAGGCGACTACAGGAGAATCGCCACAAGAAGACGGGCAGCAGCGTCTCCTCTCCACCATTAGCCAAACTGCGATCGCCAACCCGCCTGCCAAGCGTGGCGATTATGGCAAAATCCTCCTTTTGACCAAGGCCTGTGTCCAGCAGTGGACTGATATAGGCTGGTGATGTGACATGTTTTATTTGATTGAACAATTTTCTGAATGATTAAAAGTGATTTATTCATGTGAAATAAAACTCAAGTCTTTACGTTTCATTTAAAGACTAGTTGATGACTCCTACAATTCAATATTATTTTATTACTCAACGTACAATTGAACAAGTTACAGTATGGATACTGTAAAGCGTTCAAAAAGTGAACAATTAAGCGCTAAATTCAATTAAAAGATATCTCTTACTTTTAGTTCTCTTTGAAATAGTAAGTAAGCCTTTTATCCGTTTTAATTTTACATCCCAATTTGATTTCACTTGCTTTATCTCACCTCTTTCATCTTTTTCTTTTATTGCAGCATTTATCTTTGTTTTTGTTAACTTCTCTTTTTAATATTTATTTTCTGTATCGTTGTGTCTTATTTTTTCTCATTCTGTTTCTTCTTCAATTAGAAGTTTGGTAATGCCTTTCCTTAACATATTCAATAAATGCCATTGCAAATAATGCAATGCCAGTAAATTAGCTTTTAAGAAACTTGTCCGCGCCACAAACAAAACGCTTTACTTATAAGTAGTAAAAATCGTAAAATAACATTGTATCTGCCAATAGCAACGTCGTTAAAATGTAGGTACAACAATTTAAACATTTTGTAAGACTTTTCGTCTTTGTTTACAAATTTTACACCAGATACACGTATTATTATCAAATTACTTATATATAAACGCGCAATTCTTTATGGATATGAAGGTATTTCGCATCACAGAAATGGCTTCAATGATTTGGATGAAATTTTGTATTTATACATGTAAGGTTTTGCTATTTTTGTTTGCCTGTAGAGTAAAAACTGTAAATATCTTGAAAAACGTGAGTAACAGAAGCATAAAAACTTTATTCACAGTATTTTGGAGTATTTTGTCAGCTTTCATACTTACAATTCCTTATAGCGCCCTCTAATACATTTGTATGATACTTATTTTATGTTATTAGAAAGGTGCCCTACTTTTATGATTCTTTTTATTGCTGAAAGCGATCTCTTACTAAGCGACAACATTCAGATTGTAAATTACTGTTTAAAACATTTTAAAAAAGTTCAACTTAATTTAAGAATAGAAAGCTTGTGTAGTTTAGTTTCTTTTGTCGGAAACAGTTTTTAAATTGTTCGAAAACGTTATTGACAATTCATTTAATAAATAACGCTTCACAAACATGTTCCCATTTCTCGAAACATTTACCTCTGGCTTCGTAGTCCAAAGTGATAACTACTAAACTAGCGGCACCGATGTTGAGCCCTGGGCCAAAGATGCGCAGAAGACCATGATAACGTGATTGGCTAGTAGTACGACGCACCTGCATCACCGGCCGTGATTGGTTGTTAGCTCCGCGCGCACGCGTCTCTGAAAGCAATCTCAACTTTTTGCTACAGCGCCTAACATCGGTGCCAGGGGCGTGCAGTGCATTTAAGTTTAAAGATTCTTTATTTCTCAATAAAAACATATTGTCACTTACTTGAGAACAAAATTAAACTGAGTATGACTTACATTTGAATCGTTCGCACCGATATAAAAAGCATTGGCTTTAGTAAATTATACCATTTGATTAACATTTAGGCAATAAAGCAGTGCCTATCCTGGTAATCGAAATGAGGTAGGCAGTTCATTGAGAAAATCAGTGGTTTTCATCAACGAAAGACATAATGAATAGGCAGTAGATACTCAAAAATATTTTTTATGTAAGAAAATCTGTGGTGTCATCAATAAATCAGCTGTTTTAGTATCTACTGCCTACCTTAAATAAAACTGATGCCCGCCACTGATCGGTGCCGAGGGGTACTGTACCAGACGGTCATCAACTTCTAACAATATTATACGCTAATGACGTCCTCTCACGAAATGATTTTGTTTTACCGTTTGAAAATATTGTAGGTAACGTCATTCCATTCAAAAACTAACAATACCCTAGGCATTGAAATGTACCAACTGTCATTAATTCCATAACTGGACATTGGTCTGGTTGGACAAATGTCTGACTCATAGCAAAAATGACGCCTAAATGGTGACTCGTTGAGTAATCAAGAAAAATACGCATATGAGTTCTTTTAACAAAAATATTCCATATTGCTTTTGTCAACATGTTTCTAAAATTATAATTTTTATATTTGGGACTCTTCACCGCTTTTCTCAATTTAAATTCAGTTGTTCTATATTGGTTGTTTGGAAGGGATCGCTTCTAGCAAAAGACTGTTTAGTGGTGCAGCTCTAAATGTGTTTTTCTATATTTTATCGATCTCGATTCATAACAGAGAGGCGAGCACGCTGGACTAGATATCGCTATCTCTGAGATAGAAAAAGAACTTTGATATTGTCTCGGGTGTGGATGTTGTGTTGTGATTATGTTTGTTTCTGATTTCTATATGTGTTATGTGTTAAGTGCTCTAGCTACTTACAGTTGAGTCAGTGCAATGGTATGTGATGATCATAATATGATGCCCAAAACAGTAAAAAAATTGGAACCATTGTAAATGGTTATGTTTGTTACGGAAGAGTGATCCTAGCACATGTGATCAAATCTTAAAAGAAGGTATATTTTAATGAAATAAAAAGTCTGAATTTTGATTTGAATTTGAACAGTAAAAAACATTCAGTAAAATCTACTAATTATGGTTGCCATAAAAATATTTGTTCTAATAATAGTATTAACTATAATACGATATACTGAAAATGATTAAACATTTCATCAACCATTTTTCAAAACATTTAATTTTTTTAAATTACCAGTTAAAGCAATTCCCTCGTCTTACTCGTACTAGTCGCCTAGTAATACAGTACATGAACGTTGTTAACTCAAGTTTAAAATGTAACAACATTCTTGGGAAACATTATCATACTCTTGGCAGAGCAAAAATGAAGTAAGACTCTTTTAAAACTAGCAGTAGAGGACATAAAAGTGTACTAAAGTAACGTTGGTTACAGGCGATAACAAAATGACAAAGTTGCTATGCGAGATACTTGTAACGCTTCTTCTGAAGGATTGAGTGGAAGATTTATATCAAAAATAATATCCGCTGAAATATATCCATCCATCAGCTGAAAGACGTCCACTGCTGGACATAGGCCTCCCCCAAGGATTTCCACAAAGATCGGTCCTGTGCCACCTATATCTATAGTTGAAATACCTATCATGTTAGAATATTGGCTAGTTTCAGTTTTAAAACAGCTACTTAATAAAACCCTTTTAAATGCACGCCGCGCCCAACAGCCAATCTGAAAGTCATTGCGGGAGGCCTATGTTTAGAAGTGGACCTAGGTAATATTAGCTTAAATGATGATGATCATGAAAGCTAGTGGACGTTCTACTAATATAGCTAAAAACCTATCATGGTAGAATTTTGGCTAGTTTCAGTTGTTTTAAAACAGTTTCTTAAAACCCTTTTAAAACTGCTGAATGCACGCCGTTTTCATTCAGCCAATTTATCGACCGAAATCGAACCGGATTTAACGATCGTCAAAACGTATCGATCGCAAAGTAATCGTTATCTATGTTGTAAGTGACTGGCGATGATCATATCAAATTATTAATTGAAATATTGTTGAATATTGTAGTTTTTATCATTGGATTTCAAAATTGCTCTTTTTATTCTTGACTTTAAAATTGTTATACCAGGGTAAGATTAATACCATTAAAAATTATATAAAGTTTATATTTATATATGCTTATATCTTGTTTGTGATATGTTGAATATACATACTTTTTCATGACAAACTAGAAGAAAAACTATATTGCCTGCATTTTATAGATGAAGTCATGCAGGAGGCTTTTGTTCAGCAGTGAGCCTAGGTATAGCTGAAATGATGATAATGATCATGACAGCTAGTGGACGTTCTATATAGCTAAAATGATGATGATGATGTCAATATAATCCTATAAAGAAGGGACGTCACAGACAGAATAACAAGGTAGAAACAAAGTTCCGTGGATAAGGGATATGCCCATTATCATCAGTTTTGAGGCTGGCTTAACTATGTTGATAAAGAAGCTTCACAAAACCAGAGCAACACCGATGACTGTTTCTAAACTTTCATATTAAAATTATAAAAATAGACAATATAACTATTATTGTATCATTGACAAAAATACTGGACAGTTGCCAAAGCGACGATTATAATAGATAGTAATATGTTGTCGTGTAATTTTTGCATCGATAAAAATATCGTGGATGACTGATTCGAGACGAAGTTTACTGAAACCCCTTCGCAATTGAGGGTTGACAACAGGGCTTGAAACCGGTTTCGTAAATACCGGTGAATAAAGGTTTAAATCGGTTTTTAATAAAACTTTTGTTCAGAGCGCATCCAAAATAAGAGCACTATCTAAAACCACAAATTACGTATAGCAGCGGCGCGCTAGACAGATAGGCCACTCGGAACTAAGCGTCAAAATCGTTACACACAAATTGACAATTACGTTAAATGCAATCTCGGACGATTCGGGGCAGTACTACAGCAGACTGTCACTCACGACAGTTTACTACGCATTGATCATTGTTATGCGAAAAATGGATATATAATAAGCGTTTTTATTAGGTACTGCTGCAGTGTGTTTGGATGTTTGAATACAACACAAAATTGTGATTAAACGTTCTTTAAATTTCCAAAATAATATTAAAAGGTATATAAAACTAGGTCTAGGTTTTCTCTTGTAAGTAAAGTAAAGTAAGTAAGAAGTAAAGGTAAAGATACGTTTTTATAGCGATCAATCATTTATTTTATAACATTACTTATTCAGCAGGAATGAACTTTTAAATTTTACTTAAATCGTCATTGGTTTAACACCAGTGTTTTAGGTAAGCGTGGAATAAAAGATTATAAACATATTAAATTATTCATTGATTTTTTTACATTGTCGTTGCTAGGATAAATACGCCACCTAGAAATGTCAGTATATGTCATAACAGTACCTAAGTAATGAAGTTAGTACGTATAATTTCTAACAACGCGCAGCTGCCGCCGCTGTTAAAAACGACAGTAATTGAAGAAGCTAAGTTGGGGAGAGTAATTATTGCTCTGTCTTCCCATTTAGGCCTGGACGTATGATAAGCTGAATGAATAAACTAACCGTTGTATCGGTGTAATAAGGCACACTTATTTATTTCAAAAATCAGAATAGCAACCCTAGGCAGTCAGCCCAATTTGGGCAGTTGTTTTCGAGAACAGCGGGAGTGGACCTTCTGTATTTTTTCTATTTTGTGCTAAAACCTTAATAAACGGTTTAGCTCAGTGAGTCACAACTTGTTGTTTATTATTTCAAATAGATTGGTGCAGTGCATTTATTAATACGTTTGCAAGCGTCGAGTGAGTCAAAATTTAGTTTTGTGTGTGTTCATGGCACATTTATTCGATAACAAATGAAAGATATCGGTAAGAGAAAAATGATTTTTTTTAAGATTAAGGCAGAGCCAAACCTAAATAATACGCTTCCAATGTACTTGACGCTGATTAGGTTTGAAAATTAACCTGTATGCTCGGAATAAAAAAAAAAGTTTAAAAAACTATAACCTGACTACGTAAGAAAGTGGTCTCAAAAGGAAATAACAAGTATATAATTCAGATAGAAATCCAGAAATGCACTGGTAAAAAAATGGTCAAGGTAGAGCCGTAGTCGTACCCACTGTATTACCTACTATGATTATGTGGGTGCCAGGAACACTTCCATTGAAAAGACATGGTACTGTGATGGTAGGTTACAGTGGGTGCGACCACGGCTCTACCTTGACCTTTTTTGTACCAGTGCATTTCTGGATTTCTATCTGAATTATTTACTTGTTTCGTCCTTTTGAGACCACTTTCTTACGTAGTCGGGTTATAGTTTTTTAAACTTTTTTTTATTGGATAAAATCTGATGTTTTAATTCCGTCTGAGACAATTTTGATAAAATTTATACAGCCTGTTTTACCCGGGCCATTATTACGAATCTATTGACACCTCGTTCATTAAAATCGGTTTAGTAGTTTAGGCGCTACGGTGGAACATACAAACATACATACTTACATACATACATAGACTGCCAAAATCATAACCCTTCCTTTTGGCTTCGCCGTAGTCGGGTAAAAAAGATAACAATTGAATAACAATGCACCCGCGCAAACATTTGTGCGCGACCCGAGCTTAGTGCTCAACCGGTGAACAAGCCCTGGTTGACATTAAGTCATGATATGCTTTGGTTTCATTCAAGAAGACAGAGCAATAAAAAAATGATTTATGAATGACAGAGTAAAATAAATTAGTAGGACTAAGTAATCATATAAAAGATTGGGTATACATGGATATCTAAATATGGATTTAGTTTGGGGAAGTTTTTTTTTTCAATATCGATATCGTTTCTGTAAAATTGAAGTTTGTATTTGAGCATTAGAGTCACATTATAAAGTTTTTTTTTTCATTTTTTTACACAAAATAAAACAAGGTTAAATTAATACTGTAAAAGAGCACATTTATGTATCTTTCAAATTTCAAATGTTACAGCCACTATCAATGCAATTGATGAAGACGTAAACGTTTATTAACAATCGTGCCATTACATCCGCGAAGCAATTCAAAATGGTGCCCTAGTTCAAACAACAATGTCCAACAAAGAAAAATGTTGTTCAACCAGTAAACTTGGTTACGGCTGTTGTTTTCGAACTAAAAATGTAAATAACTTTACAGGGTGAGCAACTCGTTGTTTAGTGAAAAATGAAGCTGCGATGGAACATCTTTTGTGAATTATTTTAGATATAATTATTATACATTATTTTATTTATAACCATAATTTAGCCTGAATAAAACAGTTTGGAGTAAAGCAACTAGATAACGGATAAAAAGTATCTAAATACTGAAGTATGAAATTCTGTTAAATGTGTAAAACGTATTTTGTAAATTGTAAACTGTGACATTTAAACTGTAAGCTTTGACATTTATATGGGACATTATTATCTTTATTACCTGAAATAAAGTTAATTTTATTTATTTATTTAATATATGTACATTGCCATGTGGGAACGGCCGTAAAGAATACACTTCCCCACCGCCAACAGGAGGCGTGTCGTAAGAAGCGACTAAATCCTGTAGCACGAGACGGGGAGCAGCGTCTGCGTGCGAAATAATATAAAAACTACGCTCGCTAACCCGCCTGCCAAGCGTGGCGAGTATGGCAAAAAACTAGGGTTGAAAATGACGTGTAAAATACATGTATCTTTCAAACAAACTCTGTATTTTTTAATATAATACAGAAACTTTACTTGTGGATCTTCCGTTAAATCTTTCGCAAGTTTATGTTTTTTACATGTATTTTACGGTGTATTTTTCGCATTATTCGGCTTTTTAGCTTTTGCAGTGGTCGATTGAATTTTAGAGTTATAAAATATTCTCAATAGATTTTTGTATGAGTTTTGATAGTAAATCTGTCAAAAAAAAATGTGAGATTTTAAAAAAATGTATACTAAGTATTTGCTTTTTTTTCAATTACTCTGCTTATTTTATATTAACTGAGACATTGATTCGATTTCATTACAAATTAAAATTGCTTATATTCAATTTCTATTAATAAGCAAGATTGTTCCCCTTTGATTGTTAAATATGAAAAATACACAGTATTAAACGAGTATGATTGTATTTTTCAGACGTTTGTTTGTTTTTTTCGTATTTTACAGGAAATATACAAAGCTTCGAAACAAACAAAATGTATTTTTTGCAATTTTCAACCCTACAAAAAACCCCCGATGACAGAAGTCACTGGGGGAGGCCTATGTTCAGCAGTGGACGTCCTGTGGCTGAAATGATTTAACAATACTTATTTAGGTACAAATGCGAGTACATTTAAGTCTTGCAGGATTCAAACCGGCAACCGCCCGGCTTTGTATACGAGAACACGAACTACTAGATTGTTTGATATAGACAAATCATTTAACAAATGTCATTTAAAAATCACCAAAACAGACTTAATAGTGCAAGGCTTTTACTGATGGATTTGCCACAATAATGAGGAAACGGTGCGCCTCTGCACTGGTTCGTCTTCGAGGCAGTCCCAACACAATCCTGAATCCTGAAGGTTTTTGTAGACGGATGGAATTCACCGCTTTTACAGAGATGGGTGTTAATTCACTCAAAAATTTAAATTAAAATGATAATATAAATAATGTAATAATTGTAATTTGTTATTTCATTTCATTAATTTAATTTTTTTTTTATTTACTTAATAATTTATTGAACCATAATGTGCATAAGGTGTTATTAGTATAATTTTAGTCCAGTGTTATGGGCCCTGTCTAGCACGCAATATGAATTAGGAGAGAGGAAGCTCTCTAGATTAAAAAAAATAAAAAATCGATTTATTATCTACTAGAATGTTCATTTTTTGTAACCTATATATGTATTTTCAGTAAAATACTCATTTGTACTATAATAGCATTTACTAATTAGGAATTTAATTTAATTTTAATTTTTGAAGAAATATTTAAAAATTTCATGATTGCTCACAAACAACAGTCTTAAGTTAAATTATTACTAACACTATATGGGCCGAGCCTGAAATAAATATTTTTGAATTTGAATTTACAAATATAATAATATCCTCTCTGCCTGCCACTTTTCTTGCTAAGGATACTTTTATATGAGCAAGTATATTCGTGCATGATATATCCACAAAAGACTATTTCCTACCCAAAGTGCTTAAGTCGTATGATTTCAGGAACATATACGTCAAAATCTATCATATTGGTTAGGTTATATGGAAACTAAGTATAGGTTAAACCAACAACAACAGTCCCTATAAAATGTAGGGTTTTTAAATATTTTAATAGGCAACTTTATTGTTAATAAATAAGAAATATTATTAAATGAACAATATTTCGTCAAAACACTATAATGCAAAGTTAAAATAATAACAATTGTATCAACAACACATTATCGTGACGTTTACTGAAAATAAAAATTAACAAACGCCATCAACATTATTGTTTTAACAGTTGCTCCAATGAAAACAAATGGAAATTCTTCATGATGCCACAATAAAAATATATATTATATAAAACTCGATTTGTTTTAAGCATAAAAAACTTCTTTGAAGCAACACCTAATTCGTTATATTTTCATTCATCGTTTGCAATTATTCTAATAAAATCTCGTTTATTTTCTCATACTTAGACTTTGATTGACGGCCGATGGGACAGGAAGGTTCTGAGGCCACGTATTGGCAAGCGTAGCGAGAGATTTGCAGAAGGTTGCAGGAAGCCGTTGAGACTTTGATCTTATAAGTGTTGTCTTAAAAAAAAGATATTTATTCATATAAAAATTATTATGAATATCACGTTCTGATAGTTCATAAATAGTTCGTAAATGTATCGTTCCTATTACAATTATTGAATGTTTTAAGGATGAAAGAAAACTTGCGAAATTAAAAAACAACAGCAGAAAATAAAAGTAAGAGCAAAAGAGATAAAATAAAACCGCATGGAGCTACGTTACCATAGACAAAAGATACAGATACACAGACAGACAACTCTCTGGCGTAGGGGGTTATAAAGAAAAGAGTAAGTACAAAATAGTACTCGATAAAAGTAAATAAGTAACATTGGGTGTGCCTATTGTTGCTTTTTCCTTTACACAGCCGTCGTTTGCACAAAAGCTACAGATACTAAATGAACTGAGGACAACTCTTTAGAAAAATGTGTCGCCTCTTACTATCGGTGATTATAAAGCACCGTTTCTGTTATTGTATATAACTGCTGGTCATCTAACTTCAAGAAACTAACTATAAACGGCTTCTTTACAATGTTTTATATTTTTTTAGTTTTTCATTACTTACATCATTGAAAGTTGTTATTGTATTTGAAGTACAGTCAATAGCAAGTCGACCTACCCAAAAAGTTAAAAGTTCTCCAACAGATTTTCAACTTAAAGCCTGACATTTAGAGATCATTTTCAATTGAAAAAATTTGACGGTTTGTGGTAGGTCAACGAGCTATTGCTAGTGTATCATAGTCTATACAATTGTTTATGTAAGCAAACATTCGTTCGTATTTTGTGTGGTACCATGTTTGTGCAAAGCGGATTGTCGGCCTACCGATTTTGTACCGTACTTACGTAGGATACCGAGTGCAAGGGCTTCGAGTCTGTTGAAGAGATTTTGGATTCTTTGGTAGTCTGGTGTGCTGCTGCTTCATTCACCGTTTTCCCCCCGTTTAGCGTTGAAAATCAGCGTCACGACAACTACGCCAAATGCTGATCGGAAACCATTCTGACACTTTAAACACCTTAGATTCAACTTTTATTATAATATTTTATAATAATTTTCTTTTTTATTTGTGATAATAATTAAATTTATTCTTATTTTTACTTTATTTTAAGACAAAATACATGGTAGAAGGAATTCTATCGATGAATTAATTTTTTGTAATAGTTATACCAAAAAAAATGTTTATGAGTGCGAGTTTGAGTAATGTCTTCCATTATATTTGCTGTATAATCGATAGCCGATGGGATACATTCTTGAGTGGAGACATCGACTTTGACGAACAAAGCGAAGGGTACCCTCCACCAAGGTTACGCGATGACAATGATCAAGTAACCACTTTTACGTTGCAGCTGCTGGTGTCAGATGAAAAAGAAAACCGGCCAAGTGCAAGTTTGACTGCACACGAAGGGTTCCGCACTATTCATCACGTTTGTTGTATGGGAGCCCCCTTCAATATTTTTTTTACTCTGGTTTTTAGTATTTTTTGTTATAGCGGCAACAGAAATACATCATCTGTGAAAATTTCAACTGTCTAGCTACCACGGTTCGTGAGATACAGCCTGGTGACAGACGGACAGACAGACAGACAGACGGACAGCAGAGCCTCAGTAATAGGGTCCCGTTTTACCCTTTGGGTAGGGAACCTTAATGCTAATTCCATGCGAATTGCGGATTCCATGGACTGCACGTCGTACCAACTTGTCCATTCTTGAGGAGCTCGGCATCACCACAAGGTTGTGCGCTATTTGTTTCCGGCGCATTCTCCAATACTTCGGACACATCGCTCGAAGAAATCCTGACAGCCTAGAGAAGCTGATGGTGTTTGGGCAGGTTGATGGCAGAAGGTCGCGTGGTCGCTCACCTACCCGCTGGTCAGATCTAGTTAAGACCCTTACTGGCCTGCCAATAACCAAGGCTATAAAGACTGCCGAGGACAGAAATACGTGAAGAAGCAAAGTGCATCGGGTGATCAACACTTCACGTTAGACACGACCTTCAGCAATGAAGATTCCGTCTGAGAAGAAGGGAACCCTAAAAAGATCAAGCTTAGTAGCTTGGTCACGGTAATACTATCTATATTACCGTGGCTTGGTGCATCTGCGATTATTTGCGATACAAAATCTTATTAGAATCAATATAGGAATTTAATGTCAAATGTCTGACAAAACATAATTATTGTTACACCAATCGAAGTCGACAACCTTAGTTAGAAGTATCAATGAGTAAAATTGACACAAGTTGATAAAATACATAGTCGAACTTGGCTTGAATTCCATAAAAATATACCGAGGTGAGCAATTTTCTTATCTTTCTTAGCAACCATGAGAACCCTCGTAGAACTTATGTATTATCACGATCCAAAGAGTTCTTAGGCGAATTTATTCGTGCTATATCCTCGCGCTATAACTTTTTAAAGAAAAGATATTTATTTATATAAATATTATTATGAATATCACGTTCTGATTGTTCATAAATAGTTCGTCAATTTATCGTTCCTGTTACAATTATTGAATGTTTTAAGGATGAAAAAAAAACTTGCGAAATTAAAAAACAACAGCAGAAAATAAAAGTAAGAACAAAAGAGATAAAATAAAACCGAATGAAGCTACGATACCATAGACAGAAGATACAGATACACAGACATACAACTCTCTGGCGTAGGGGGCTATAAAGAAAAGAGTAAGTACAAAATAGTACTCGATAAAAGTAAATAAGTAACATTGGGTGTGCCTATTGTTGCTTTTTCCTTTACACAGCCGTCGTTTGCACAAAAGCTACAGATACTTAATGAACTGACGGCAACTCTTTAGAAAAATATGTCGCCTCTAATTACCCTATCAAGCTTCAATTGCCCCACCGGTTGGATCGCATAATAGATTTTTTATTGTGTCTCTTGACCTTGGCCTGACAGGTTACTATCGGTGATTATAAAGCACCGTTTCTGTTATTGTATATAACTGCTGGTCATCTGGTAACTAGCTAAACGGCTTCTTTACAATGTTTTATATTTTTTTAGTTTTTCATTTCTTACATCATTGAAAGTTGTTATTGTATTTAAAGTACAGTCAATAGCACGTCGACCTACCCAAAAAGTTAAAAGTTCTCCAACAGATTTTCAACTTAAAGCCTGACATTTAGAGATCATTTTCAATTGAGAAAATTTGACGATTTGTAGTAGGTCCACGAGCTGTTGTCTGTACAATTGTTTATGTAGGCAAACATTCGTTCGTATTTTGTCTGGTACCATGTTTTTGCATAGCGGATTGTCGGCCTACCGATTTTGTGCATCTGCAAGGGCTTCGAGTCTGTTGAAGAGATTTTGGGTTCTTTGGTGGCTCGATGTGCTGCTGCGCCATTCGCCGTTTCACCGTAGGTCCTTACAACCTAGCGTTGGGGTCTCCGTCGAATAGCAGCGTCACTTTATGTCCGTACGCCAAATGCTGACACTTTAAACACCTTAGATTCAGATTTAATTGATAAGTATTTTCCTTTTTATGTGATAAATAAACTTATTCTTCTTTTTACTTTATTTTAAGACAAAATACATGGTAGAAGGAATTCTATCGATGAATTAAATTTTTGTAATAGTTATAACAAAATTAATGTTTATGATTGCGAGTATGAGTAATCTTCCATTACATTTGCTGTATAATCGAAAGCCGATGGGATACATTCTTGAGTAGAGACATCGACTTTGACAAACGAAGCGAAGGGTACCCTCCACCAAGGTTACGCAATGACAATGATCAAGTAACCACTTTTACGTTGCAGCTGCTGGTGTCAGATGAAAAAGAAAACCGGCCAAGTGCAAGTTTGACTGCACACTGTAACAAACCACCTCCGTCTAACTCTAACTATATATGGAAATTAATAATTAATTGTGATCGAAACGGACTACGTTAATTACGTTTGGCTGTGATAATTTAAATTGGCAGTGTGATCGTCTAGTTTAAATGGTAGGACCGTACGTTGTGTTAATAGTAGTAAACCAAATTCTTTTAGAGGTACGTGGATGTTATGATTAAGCTTTCTCGAGAATATCATGGGGTTTGTGCGCATTCAAGGAAGAGGAAATAGAACGCCCCGAGGGGCGCCTGGTGAGCCCCAACACCAAACGCTCACCAGGAGTGGTGGCCATGTGATAAAAAAAATCATCCCAAACAAGCAATCTGCCACCCCCAGGAATAGGACTTAAATCTGAAACAAAACGCATTTAGCGTAATTATGCGCAACTAAGGGAACAACTGAGTTTAAAGAATTTAATATGACATACTAAAATTTGCCTATTTGACTGCATGATAAGTCAACCAAGGGTTCGGGGTCCTTAAATTAATTACCTAAATAAATAATCTGAATCCTTTAGTCCAATATAATTCCAAGATGATCCAACAGTATCGATGACAACTCGTATAAGACCGGGTCCTGAAATCTGCATTATGCCCTATGTGAAGTCATCGATACTCCCACATCAACCAGCATTATTTAGATTAAAGATTCTGATTATTTTCCGACTAGTAAAATATTTATACTAAACCCCTCTATATGAAATATAGATTGACCTAACAATATCCATGACACCAAGTAATGTCAGATGGATATTCCCACATCAATCAAAATCATTTGGATTTGAAATAAATGTTGCAATTAATTCAATACAATACCAAGATGATCCAACAGTATCTATGACAACTCGTATAAGACCGGGTCCTGAAATCTGCATTATGTCCTATGTGAAGTCATAGATACTCCCACATCAACCAGTATTATTTTGAATTTGAAATAAATATTGTAATATTGACCCTTGGTAGCCTATCATTGGCAGTCGGAAGTGAGCAGTGAATTACTTATGATTTAATGTTGCAATTAGTTCAATATAATACCAAGATGATCAGACAGTATCTATGACAACTCGTATAAGACCGGGTCCTGAAATCTGCATTATGTCCTATGTGAAGTCATAGATACTCCCACATCAACCAGCATTATTTTGAATTTAAAATAATAGTCCTTGAACTACTTATGATTTACAAAATATTTTAATTTGAAAATAATCTCAAAACTTTTATTAAATTCTTCTCTCAGTTTTATGGATATAGGATTTTGTATAAGGATCTCTAAAAATAGCCCATTTCCTAACTACCTAATTACTATAACGGTTACCCTAAACAAATGAAGCTATTTTTAGAAGGTAGGATGGAACAGGTATTAGGAAGGATAGGTCATTAAGGAAAAAGGGGTACCTACTCCTACCTAACGGTACCTCTGTCTGAACTACATATTAAGAAACCTAGAACCCTACAAAGAAACGTATAATCCTATGTACCCTACCTTCTTCCCACCTACAATATAAAATAATTAAGTTTGTTTGTTTTTGATGTCAGATGTCTCAACATCAGAACGTATACCTGCCTACCTAATTGTAGTTATCTACAATAAAATTATGATATCTATAAGAACTCAATATTTCTCCAAACGTTAGCTAAAATAGATCAAGTAAGTCAATTTGGTAAACGTAAAGGTTTATAAGTCAAATATGCGTAGTCTTAGACGTAAAATAATGATAAGTAAAAGGTAAAATGAAGATTTCAAAGTTGTTTTGTTGTAAATTGGCCCAATAATCGAGCAAACATTTAAAAGATAAACGACAGTCTTATTTGATAAATAAAAAATGAGGTTGTTTTTATGTAAAACAAGATCAAATGACCTTTGATTTACTACAGAAATATGTCAAAGTTTTATGGCTCTAATGAGCGCTAAATCGTCAATTAATAAACGTTTTGATACGTAAATCATATTCAAAACCCATCAAATATTTTCAAAGAGTTTTTAACACGTAAGATAAACTTTAAACACTCAAAATAAAACACAACAAAAAAGGTCAAATAAAATAACATGCATCACTTCATCATGAAATAGAAAATGGGTTCAAACTAATAGTATAAATCATTACACACAAAATGTTACCCAATAATCAAAATTAGGTAAATTAATAGCAAACAACATGTCAATCTCTAAAATCAAAATAACTAAGCTACAAAATAGACAATATTTAAATTTATTTGGCATTAAATCTGTGAAATAAGTAGTTATGATTTAAATCAATTATTTACGTTATATTTATTATTATTTAAATCATATCAAATTAAATCCCATTTCGCTTTCTATGAGGACATGAAAAAAGTTGCTAAATTCCTTTTGATAAGAAAATTACGAAAAACAAGAGAATTATGTAAAATATTATAATGACGTTTTAAATAATTTAATATTAAATACTTTATCATCAGCATCAACATCATCATCGTCATCAAAATTTAAAAGTTAATTTGTCTTTAAATATTTTAATTAAAATACTTTCAAAAGGAATTTGTAATAATCAAAACACTTACCCCTCTGCATCTTTTCTAAGGACACACGCGAACACCATTCCGGGTGCAATTCAGACCATCTACGTCCGACCGCCCAAATCTGACCGTCCAACTTACCTCCTCCTTGGACTCTGCCGTAGACCACATACGGGCATCTACAGGATGCAAATCGAACCCTATCCCAACTAAAAAGCCCCGCTCCTTGTTCCGTCAGTCCCTCTTATACCCATGCACTACGATGCTTCCAAAATGTGGTGGGGTGACAAATTTCGGCCTATCCTGCCCTTCTTACAAAAACCGAAGTTTCTAAAATATTGTTCAAATTTATGGATTGCACATGGGTGTATTACCCTAAGCGCTCAAGTGTGCGTCCACTGTCCTTTTCTTTCAAATGCAGTATTTTTTTGTATAGTTTCACATTTCTATTTGTTAAAATTCCTAAAAGCTCTTTTTTTTATGCTATGGCTCACAATTTTGCATCATATGTCCAGCGTCAGGCACAAAAAACATTACAACGTGCGCTCGCGCAATTCACTGAAGGATCCGTTAAACAAATTATCTTATTGTTTATCTGTCCATTCCGGTCAATTCCTGTAAAAAGCTTGTTTTATTAGGGTTTTGAATTGGTTAAAAATTACAAAGAAAGCATGGTGTTTAATGAGTTGCCCTTTTTAGTTAGAAATAATTTGAAGAGAAAAAAATAATATTTATTTTATTAATTACTTAAACCATACTTTGATTTGAAAGGGCATGGTCGTTACATTCGCCCCCAAAATTCTTAGACAGGTTACTGGAATAAGAATTTTCAAAACTTAAAAAGATCCAGGGCCTTCAAATCAACAAAACGCTGTTCCAATTTAATAAAACTTATTTAACTACAAAAGATGTACGCTATAACGCCGAATTAACCCCAACTAAACTTTAATACGCCAAGACTTGTTATGTCAGTCAATCCTAAGTAATTTATTTATTTTTTCAAGCTAGCCCATTGCATTGCACATATTTGAAAAAATCATACAATAGGGAAACTCAACACCATGAGTTATTTTCTATCAGTCAACGTTGTAAGTTATTGCAAAATAAGATTTAAGCCCATCTGCGAAATAACAAGCTTTTATGTTGTCTCTTTCTATTAATCTATAAAGCTAACTAGGTATATTCAAAACAAAACTTTGTTAAACATCAATTTAAGTGGGAATCGAACCCATGACCATAAAGGGCTGCGAATTCTAAAACTGGCCAAGTGCAAGTCGGACCAGCGCACGCAGGGTTCCGAACCATTATCTATAAAAACGTATGAAAAAATCAAAGTGTGTTGCAAGGGAGCCCCTAAAACATTCATTTCATTCTGGATCCTAGCATTCACTGATACAATAGAAACAGAAATACATCATCTGCAAAAATCCCATCCGTCCAACTATCACGGTTCACGAAATCTTAGTAAAGAGTCCCGTTTCACCCAGAGCACGGTACCCTAAAATATTAAGTCATCGCCTTTATAATAAATAACTATAGTCCCGTAATCAAACACGTGACCTGACCTGATGCTATTTCCAAACCACTGAACTCCTATCACAAAATTACCTAGTAACTTACTAACTAACTTAAATCTAAATTTATTAATAATTTAAATCTAAACGAACTCCTTCCTATGTCAATCATCCATTTGATCATTGAACCGGAATCAAACCAGTCGCAGTATGATACAAGTAACTAGTCACGGAATCGAACCGGTGACTATGATGTTTTATATCTATCAAATTCTTAACACTAAATTATTACTAAGTTAACTTTTTTAATTAATTACGTGTCATAGATCAACTATCTATTTGCCAATGTACTGGAATAGAACCCAATACTACGTTATTCTTTGATCCACTACGCTATATGTATCACTTATGTGATTACTCAATCTCCTTTAGTGACTTACAACTCTCTAACCTTGTGTTAGATGTGAACCAACCTATGATCAGTAAATAGTTCTGAAATCGAACCAGAACTATATCGTTCACCCAACCACTAAGCTATATGCAAATATTAAAAAACCTAAACCCCTTCAATGATCTATAACTATCTAACACTAAGCTGGAGTCGAACCAGTCTTATGATAAATAAACAGTTGTTACTGGAATCAAACCAGAGACTATGTTAATCATTTAACCATTGAACTAAGTGATTTCTATTATTAATTATCGCCCCCGGTAAAGGCAAAATTTGATCATGTCTGAACTGTGACTAAATTTGACTTACAATTAACAAGCCATCTGCGCTATTAAAAATAAAACACTACATTTAATTGAAAGTTTTCTACAGAAACGATATGACCGTGTCCCGGAATCGAACCGAGGACTTAGTCAACCTTTATACCACCGAGCTATTAGCATTAATTTGAATATTTAATTTCTAAAATTATTAAAATGTTAATAAAAAAAATCTGTACAACCATGATCTGGAATCGAACCAAGGACTAAGATAAAGCTTTAACTACTGCTCTATTAGATTATAATAAACTTAACAAAACCATAATTTATACAGGTAGTCAAACACTAAAAACAACCATTTTACTGTTGACCGCGGAATCGAATCCGGGTCCACACTGCATTATTTTTTCCTAATCACTAAGTCATCGGGTCTTAGAGACAAAGATAAAGCAAACCACTTATACCTATTGATATAAATTGATTGATTTAAATTAATTTTTATTTTATAATCCTTATTCTATAACCTTACTTACAGGTAAATTAAAAACAATTGATTCCCTGCTTCTAAGTTTTATCTACCAGTCAACTACTATTAAGTATTATTATGGTACTTATTTTAACTACATTATTTTATCGCCCCCACAATAATAAGCATTTAAGTTACTAGCTAGAGAGTCCACGTGAACTTAATAACTACTAAGCCATAAGGTAATAACTTTTATACATTAGTTTAAAAATTGAATGATATAACTAAACTATAAATCATTCAAAAATAATGTGCGCAATCTAAATAAATAAAACCATATTACGAAATCTCTCTAATATTTTATCAATCAATTAACAAGCTTAAGCGTTTCTGGAATCGATAACCAAACTTTGGAAAAAAAATATTGTCGCACGATTAGCATGTTTTGGCCACATTGTAACACTTGACATGCCCTAAACTATAATTTATTGCCGTTTGACGCAACGTATTTCTCGTAAATGTGACAACAGGGTACAAAAAAATACGAATAGCCAATTCTAAAGACTATTTATGTGAAACACTTATAACGTTAGTTTTGAAACTCTAAAAACACACACTCGAATCTAACTCACACGCTCGAAATCTACAACGAAACGATAATGTTGAGTGCTATTTAAATTATGGCTAATTAGTTTTGTTTATTTAAACTCGATTTCTTACTACGTTTTTAAAATGCCTATGCCGGTCATGGGACACCTGAATCTTTGTTCTCTATGTTTATGATACGCAAAATGTTTATGTGACCGCTCTTGCTAGTCGACTAAAGAAATGAAATATGAACAAATGCCATGAACCGATTCGGCGATCTTTGAACAAAGAACTTACTGTAATCTTGTTATGATTATCTGGCTGAAATGAAATGCGTTGAAGCTTACACTGTTGCTACACTATTGTCGTACAAATAAATACTAAACGCATTCTTAGACTCTGTACTATTCTAAAAATAGATTTAGTCATTATTACCAAAAGAAGTGATACATTTGCATGTATCCTTGAATTACTTAAATAATTAATCAGCAATCAAATTATTATTTTCCGTAAAACATAATATCGAACCTATCGAAGAAGGTACCACTGAATCTAGTTGATTGAAATACTAAATGACCTAATACAAACAATTAAACGTATTTTAACAAATACCTAAAAGATCTCGCCCCCACTCTTTTTATAACACGTACGAAACTTAATTATATTTTAATCAAGCGTAAACTTGTAATGAAATTCTGAAGAGTAACTAACATTGTAATTTATCGTAAAAAAAATAACTTTTCCGTAAATGGACCTATAGGTATACAAAATGCATTATGCAATGGTATTGGTATGGTGTTTTTTTTTATTTATGAATCTTTTATCAACCTATCTCAATTATAATGTTTCTGATTAATAACCTAAACATTTCGCCCCCACTATTCCAATATCCTTTAATGCGCACAACAAAATAACTCCGATACACTTAAATCAAAAATCCACGTTTTCAACCTCTTTCTATTTCACAGACAGCAATTGTAGGCTAAAAAGCCTACTAAAGATGATCCAGTGTTATTTTTTAATCCTGGAACACGGTAGCAATTGTAACAAACCACCTCCGTCTAACTCTAACTATATATGGAAATTAATAATTAATTGTGATCGAAACGGACTACGTTAATTACGTTTGGCTGTGATAATTTAAATTGGCAGTGTGATCGTCTAGTTTAAATGGTAGGACCGTACGTTGTGTTAATAGTAGTAAACCAAATTCTTTTAGAGGTACGTGGATGTTATGATTAAGCTTTCTCGAGAATATCATGGGGTTTGTGCGCATTCAAGGAAGAGGAAATAGAACGCCCCGAGGGGCGCCTGGTGAGCCCCAACACCAAACGCTCACCAGGAGTGGTGGCCATGTGATAAAAAAAATCATCCCAAACAAGCAATCTGCCACCCCCAGGAATAGGACTTAAATCTGAAACAAAACGCATTTAGCGTAATTATGCGCAACTAAGGGAACAACTGAGTTTAAAGAATTTAATATGACATACTAAAATTTGCCTATTTGACTGCATGATAAGTCAACCAAGGGTTCGGGGTCCTTAAATTAATTACCTAAATAAATAATCTGAATCCTTTAGTCCAATATAATTCCAAGATGATCCAACAGTATCGATGACAACTCGTATAAGACCGGGTCCTGAAATCTGCATTATGCCCTATGTGAAGTCATCGATACTCCCACATCAACCAGCATTATTTAGATTAAAGATTCTGATTATTTTCCGACTAGTAAAATATTTATACTAAACCCCTCTATATGAAATATAGATTGACCTAACAATATCCATGACACCAAGTAATGTCAGATGGATATTCCCACATCAATCAAAATCATTTGGATTTGAAATAAATGTTGCAATTAATTCAATACAATACCAAGATGATCCAACAGTATCTATGACAACTCGTATAAGACCGGGTCCTGAAATCTGCATTATGTCCTATGTGAAGTCATAGATACTCCCACATCAACCAGTATTATTTTGAATTTGAAATAAATATTGTAATATTGACCCTTGGTAGCCTATCATTGGCAGTCGGAAGTGAGCAGTGAATTACTTATGATTTAATGTTGCAATTAGTTCAATATAATACCAAGATGATCAGACAGTATCTATGACAACTCGTATAAGACCGGGTCCTGAAATCTGCATTATGTCCTATGTGAAGTCATAGATACTCCCACATCAACCAGCATTATTTTGAATTTAAAATAATAGTCCTTGAACTACTTATGATTTACAAAATATTTTAATTTGAAAATAATCTCAAAACTTTTATTAAATTCTTCTCTCAGTTTTATGGATATAGGATTTTGTATAAGGATCTCTAAAAATAGCCCATTTCCTAACTACCTAATTACTATAACGGTTACCCTAAACAAATGAAGCTATTTTTAGAAGGTAGGATGGAACAGGTATTAGGAAGGATAGGTCATTAAGGAAAAAGGGGTACCTACTCCTACCTAACGGTACCTCTGTCTGAACTACATATTAAGAAACCTAGAACCCTACAAAGAAACGTATAATCCTATGTACCCTACCTTCTTCCCACCTACAATATAAAATAATTAAGTTTGTTTGTTTTTGATGTCAGATGTCTCAACATCAGAACGTATACCTGCCTACCTAATTGTAGTTATCTACAATAAAATTATGATATCTATAAGAACTCAATATTTCTCCAAACGTTAGCTAAAATAGATCAAGTAAGTCAATTTGGTAAACGTAAAGGTTTATAAGTCAAATATGCGTAGTCTTAGACGTAAAATAATGATAAGTAAAAGGTAAAATGAAGATTTCAAAGTTGTTTTGTTGTAAATTGGCCCAATAATCGAGCAAACATTTAAAAGATAAACGACAGTCTTATTTGATAAATAAAAAATGAGGTTGTTTTTATGTAAAACAAGATCAAATGACCTTTGATTTACTACAGAAATATGTCAAAGTTTTATGGCTCTAATGAGCGCTAAATCGTCAATTAATAAACGTTTTGATACGTAAATCATATTCAAAACCCATCAAATATTTTCAAAGAGTTTTTAACACGTAAGATAAACTTTAAACACTCAAAATAAAACACAACAAAAAAGGTCAAATAAAATAACATGCATCACTTCATCATGAAATAGAAAATGGGTTCAAACTAATAGTATAAATCATTACACACAAAATGTTACCCAATAATCAAAATTAGGTAAATTAATAGCAAACAACATGTCAATCTCTAAAATCAAAATAACTAAGCTACAAAATAGACAATATTTAAATTTATTTGGCATTAAATCTGTGAAATAAGTAGTTATGATTTAAATCAATTATTTACGTTATATTTATTATTATTTAAATCATATCAAATTAAATCCCATTTCGCTTTCTATGAGGACATGAAAAAAGTTGCTAAATTCCTTTTGATAAGAAAATTACGAAAAACAAGAGAATTATGTAAAATATTATAATGACGTTTTAAATAATTTAATATTAAATACTTTATCATCAGCATCAACATCATCATCGTCATCAAAATTTAAAAGTTAATTTGTCTTTAAATATTTTAATTAAAATACTTTCAAAAGGAATTTGTAATAATCAAAACACTTACCCCTCTGCATCTTTTCTAAGGACACACGCGAACACCATTCCGGGTGCAATTCAGACCATCTACGTCCGACCGCCCAAATCTGACCGTCCAACTTACCTCCTCCTTGGACTCTGCCGTAGACCACATACGGGCATCTACAGGATGCAAATCGAACCCTATCCCAACTAAAAAGCCCCGCTCCTTGTTCCGTCAGTCCCTCTTATACCCATGCACTACGATGCTTCCAAAATGTGGTGGGGTGACAAATTTCGGCCTATCCTGCCCTTCTTACAAAAACCGAAGTTTCTAAAATATTGTTCAAATTTATGGATTGCACATGGGTGTATTACCCTAAGCGCTCAAGTGTGCGTCCACTGTCCTTTTCTTTCAAATGCAGTATTTTTTTGTATAGTTTCACATTTCTATTTGTTAAAATTCCTAAAAGCTCTTTTTTTTATGCTATGGCTCACAATTTTGCATCATATGTCCAGCGTCAGGCACAAAAAACATTACAACGTGCGCTCGCGCAATTCACTGAAGGATCCGTTAAACAAATTATCTTATTGTTTATCTGTCCATTCCGGTCAATTCCTGTAAAAAGCTTGTTTTATTAGGGTTTTGAATTGGTTAAAAATTACAAAGAAAGCATGGTGTTTAATGAGTTGCCCTTTTTAGTTAGAAATAATTTGAAGAGAAAAAAATAATATTTATTTTATTAATTACTTAAACCATACTTTGATTTGAAAGGGCATGGTCGTTACAACACGAAGTGTTTCGCACCATTCATCACGTTTGTTGTATGGGAGCCCCCTTAAATATTGTTTTATTCTGGATTTTAGTATTTGTTATTATAGCGGCAACAGAAATACATCATCTGTGAAAATTTCTGTCTAGCTACCACGGTTCGTGAGATACAGCCTGGTGACAGACGGACAGACAGACAGACAGACGGACAGCAGAGCCTCAGTAATAGGGTCTTGTTTTACCCTTTGGGTAGGGAACCTTAATGCTAATTCCATGCGAATTGCGGATTCCATGGACTGCACGTCGTACCAACTTGTCCATTCTTGAGGAGCTCGGCATCACCACAAGGTTGTGCGCTATTTGTTTCCGGCGCATTCTCCAATACTTCGGACACATCGCTCGAAGAAATCCTGACAGCCTAGAGAAGCTGATGGTGTTTGGGCAGGTTGATGGCAGAAGGTCGCGTGGTCGCTCACCTACCCGCTGGTCAGATCTAGTTAAGTCCCTCACTGGCCTGCCAATAACCAAGGCTATAAAGACTGCCGAGGACAGAAATACGTGGAGAAGCACAGTGCATCGGGTGATCAACACTTCACGTTAGACACGACCTTCAGCAATGAAGATTCCGTCTGAGAAGAAGGGAACCCTAAAAAGATCAAGCTTAGTAGCTTGGTCACGGTAATACTATCTATATTACCGTGGCTTGGTGCATCTGCGATTATTTGCGATACAAAATCTTATTAGAATCAATATAGGAATTTAATGTCAAATGTCTGACAAAACATAATTATTGTTACACCAATCGAAGTCGACAACCTTAGTTAGAAGTATCAATGAGTAAAATTGACACAAGTTGATAAAATACATAGTCGAACTTGGCTTGAATTCCATAAAAATATACCGAGGTGAGCAATTTTCTTATCTTTCTTAGCAACCATGAGAACCCTCGTAGAACTTATGTATTATCACGATCCAAAGAGTTCTAAGGCGAATTTATTCGTGCTATATCCTCGCGCTATAACTTTTTATTCATTTCCCTAAATCTGTAATATGCCTTTGAAAACGCTGACTAGCCTCCATCACATTACTTGCTTTTTAAAGAGAAAAACTTGGGATACAATGGCTACCAATGGTATTTCGTTAAAAACTATACAAGCCTAAGTAATATCCCCTGAGGTAATTTGTTAATAAAGATACATTTCCCCATAAACTTACTTAAAAAATTAAAAATTACTCACTTCATGCAGTCCGGAATTTGGAACAGCAAGTTTATTTTTAACCGAAGTAATTAAATAATTTGTTTATTTAACAGATAAGTATACCTGTCATACCATAGTTATTATTACATAGGGGATATTTGCGTGTCACGAAACAGTCTAAAATATCCCTCTGCTTATGAGTGAAGCGTTTTCTTTATAACCCAAATCATATTTTTCTATTCCTATCACGTATTACGGATTACGCTGGATTATCTAGCTAGTGCTATCGAAATGAAATTTTCGTATGTGTTAGGGAATTTCGAATATTTTTTCCATTTGCACACGAGAATTTTGTTTTATTGTACGCATTTCGCATTGGCTATGAATTATTCATGTTCATTTATTGTCCTATATAAACACGTACCACAAATTTTCAGTACTGCAGGGTAACCATGAACTCTTAAAACAATCTCAAAGCTGTCAAATCTGTCAATTTTGGTACGTCATTACATACAAAATTTGACAGATTTGATAATGTTTGTCAGATTTGAGATTGTTTTAAGAGTTCGTGGTTACCACCCTGGTGTTAGGTACAGTCAAGAGTATGTCGGTGACTAATGGAGTATGCTGGTGGTGGAATTTATTTATATCCTATTTCAACTATCAAAATCAAAGAATTGATTCAGTTTAGGCCCTTAAACCATCTTAAAAATATAGCTTTGCACTTCATACATATCGGCTGGTGATGATAAGAAATAGTGGAACAAACTGAGACACCTTTGTCTGAGCCTGATTTTATACGTAGTGACCAATATAGGTTACAAAGTCCATGCATTCTTGTAGTTTAAAAAACAATCGTCTACCTAGTTTATAAAATAATTATTTTTACATACATATTTAAATGCGATATTTGATCTTATAAACTGTACTAAGTTTAATTACCCGTAGAAAGTAGTAGTCAATAAGAGTTTGCGGTACATTATTTACATAATTGACATTTATGTACACATGAATTACCTACTTTGTGTAATCTGAAGACTGAGATGGCAAGTTTATTTTTATTTCTAGTACCATAATGATGAGAATCACTTTGTAGGCTAGAAAAACTAAGGTTCTTTGTCAAATTCCCTTAGCCGATTTAAATATCTCAATTTATATTAATCAGTTAATGTTTGCTGCTTCTTATTAACTTAAGATCTTGTATATCTACGTAGGTAGATTTTAAAAACAGTATTTTAAACTTAAGTGAATTTCCTCGAACAAATTAGCAACATCTTCAAAATTATCCTATAGGATCCAAAATTACCAATCTCATCAAAGACCTTTAGATACCGCCTTTGAAATACTTTATTACTAATAAAATGATAAATTTTTCAGATCAATGGATATTGTTTAAGTAAACGTTCATAATTCTTAATCAGAATTACGAGTTCATTGCTCATTAGCGCTTATATGTAGGATAAACTTGCTTTTGGGGGAAGCTTGAATATGATGCTGATTTTATGTATTAATGAATTTAAGGGGCTAATTCTACTGCCGCAATAAAAAAAAAAGCAAAGAAAATGAGATTAATAAATACATTGTTTCCACAATCAGACGACAAAGACGACTAGGATAAACATACTTAAATACGTTTATAAACATCCATGAATTAGGTACAAATGCTCGTGCTCATCACACTAACATTTGCCCCTTGCAGGATTCGACCCAGGCATTGTAGTTCGGAGCCGAACCACTACACCAGACGGTCGTCAAATCTTACTTTAGTTATTTCGTGGCATTATGGTATTAAAAACATACTTATATAAGAAATACAGACGATTTTCGATGACGCAAAATCGCTGAAACAAATCTGATATTTTTCTTTCAATTTAGACTATAAGTTAAGTCACAGTTAAGTAAGTTGATAAGACTTGTAAGCTCTTGCCCTTACTTAAATAGTACTAATTTAATAATATCACAATTTATTGTTGCTTAACAAATTCTATTATATTTCTAATATAATGCTAGACCTGCAGCTCATGAGTGACAGTGTCAAAAACAAATTCAAACCAAGATTATATCTCTCGTCTACAAAAGAATATGTAGAATAGGATCAATAAATAATGAAGAAATAATCAAATATTTATTCCATGATTAAAGCAGGTTGTATATTATATGAGCAGCAAATAACGTTACTTTAAGGAGTGTCCTCCTCTTTTGTATTTGCACAGCCATCAGTAACCCCAAACATTATGTCAGATACAAATGTGACCGGTAATCGAAGCAGTCTCCACCGTAATATATCCGCGTCTGACTAGAACTTCGATTTCCTAAGACATTACTCGTTTGATAAAGGATGGGGGAATGTATTGACATTTTGATGCACGCCTGTTTACTGAGATTGAGGGAATGTGGAAATTCTATCAGTATCAATGGCTGATTATCATAATCATTTCAGCTATAGGATGTGCACTGTGGAACATAGGCCTCCCCCAATAACTTCCAGATTGTCCGGTTGGAAGCGACCTGCAACCAGCGGTTTCCTGCAACCTTTACCAGTACTCATTGTGCATTTTTGTGTCGTGTGGTGCCGGCACGTTAAAAGAATTGCACCACCCCTTCTCTTCCTATGGGTGTCGTAAGAGGCGACTACAGGAGAACCGCCACAAGAAGACGGGCAGCAGCGTCTCCTCTCCACCATTGGCCAAGCTGCGATCGCCGGCCCGCCTGCCAAGCGTGGCGATTATGGCAAGGTTCTCCTTTTGGAGAGGCCTGTGTCCAGCAGTGGACTGATATAGGCTGGTGATGTGATGATTGTGCATGTTTATTTATCAATGTATTTCTTTTTGAAATTCTACAAAATTTAAAATATTTTTTGAATGAATAGTTAACCGAATTAAATTTTCTTTTTTTTTTTCAGGTCGGTAACCCATTCCAATTTCGGGCTAGAGAACGCTAAAATACGGACAACCAACTTCCAGGTAACAGGAAATAGGTTTTTTCATTTATCTTTCAACTACAAAACATTGAAAAAATATTGACTTTAACAAATCATCCACGTATACTCTTGAAAACTAAATTTCCGTTTATCAAAGCTGAAGTGTTCTACCCAAGTAATGTCTCCTCTCCATCTTAGAAGTTTGCTCGGTAATCGAACGGCGTCCCTTGTTATTGATGTCTACAATACGTTTTCTTCGGTTCGATTTCCGACGATGTAGTAACCAGTTCTTTACCCACTAGAGTGTTGGAATTTATTCTAGAGTTTTCAACTTGGGTGAAGAATTATGGTGGGAAATGATATGATATAGGATGGATTATTTGTTTTACTCTATTGTGCAAATAAAAAAGTAGTACAAATAGAGGACTACCAAAACAGTGTATCGCAGTCCACCATGGGGTTAGATACCCACAGATATGGTAAAGGGAGTGCAACAAAAATTTAAATTTTATAGGGGAAAATCTTACGCTTTTAGCGATAAGACCGCATAAATTGTATTTTTGTTTGTAAATAAATATCAACTGTAACTTCTTTGTTTGGTGTGCAATAAATCTTACAAAACTCACGCAAATTAAATGAGTATAGCAAATTAAACATACTAGGTGTAAACTTATACGGCATATACATACTTTAAATAATATATTTTGAACAGATCGTATACCACCAAGATTCACGGGAATAAGAAAATAAGTTTTTATAAAATGTCCTACTTACAACATCCTGTGTTAACAGCTTTTAACATTGTTGTTAGGCATTAATTAACTAAAAGCGTTAGAAAATACTCATTAGTGCCAATTTGTTAAAACATCGGATGTTTCAATATATTGCAAGCGTCAATTTTACCCGTTCCATTTCAAATTATACAATTCTGTTTGAGTTCCAATCTGGTTAACGTTTCACTAATTAATCAGCGATGCTAAAGCCTAATTAAAGCAGACAGATCATACCGTAGAAACAAGATACATTTTCTTCATATTATATGATTAACTAGCGGCACCGATGTTGAGTTCTACGTGCTATGTACATAGCACGTAGAACTGACGGCCGATGGGATGGAAAGGTTCTAGAATGGAGGCCACGTTCCGGCAAGCGCAGCATGAGACGTCGTGGGTAGACGATCTGGTAAATGTTGCAGGACGCCGCTGGATGCAGGTCGCTTCCAACCGGCCGATCTGGAAGTCACTGGGGGAGGCCTATGTTCAGCAGTGGACGTTATGTGGCTGAAACGATGACCAATGTTGAGAGCTGGGCGAAAGATGTGCAGAAGACCATTTACGATTACCTGATTAGCCATTAGTGCGACGCGCCTTCACCGCCGGCCGTGATTGGTTGTTAGCTCCGCGTAAACGCGTCTCGATACGATGATCGTCACGTACGATGGCCAAAGCGATCCCCACACTTTGCCCCAGCGCTCAACGTTTGACGACCTCCGTAGCCGAGAGGCGAGCACGCCGGACTTTAAATGGCACCGCCATCTCTGAGGTCTCGGATTCGATTCCCGGTCGGGTCAATGTAGAAAACGAACTTTTCTATATTGGTTCGGGTCAGGGTGTTGTGGTACCGTCGTTGTTTCTGATTTCTATAACACAAGTGCTTCAGCTACTTACCTTAGGATCAGAGCAATGTATGTGATGTTGTCCAATATTTATTTATTTATCAGTTCTGTGTACTGTATGAGTGGAGAATTTAGCATTTTACACCTTTCCCAGCATATAAAACAAATTGGCTTATTATGTGTCTGTTCTTGTCAAGCGAAGTAACCGGAGTGCATGGTACGGCTAAAATAAGCTGATTTTTAATTGAGCCGTTATCGCGTTTGTGGTGTTTCAGTTCGATAACTAATTATAAGGTTTTCTATTCTTCAAAAGCGGCTCGATATTTTTATTTACACAAATTCAAGACGTCAGGCCATAAAGAGGACGAAAAAAAGCTATACGTTAAATTCTATATACAAAAACAAAACAAGGTTGAAAAAATACTGTTTGAAGAGATCATGGCCCCATTACAGGAAACGCCTAGTCTATTCTACTAGAAGTAAGCCGAAAATAAATCATTATTGATGTTTTATTTCAAATAAGTCAATTCCATTTTAATAAAAATCGATGTTGCTCCTATAAAATAAGTTGATGTTTTGAGCAACTGTCACGCGGTTTTAAGGAATGCTCTTTTGTACACCCTGTGCTTTTTTTTATTTGCCATAAATTAAAGATAGAAGTGAGACTGCACCAAGAAACAACATGATAAATATGATTTTTTTAAATCACTTTTTTTCATAAAACTGATATCTTTTATTTATGCGAAATTGTTTTCATAAAACTAATTATACCTAATAAATAATATTATAAAAACTATTTCTTACTTATAAATAGTTTTATGAAAACTATTTCTTACTTATAAATAGTTTTATGAAAACTATTTCTTACTTATAAATAGTTTTATGAAGTCGATATTCGTGTGACAATCATTGATGCGACATGAAAAGTTGCAACAATAACTAAAGCCACTGTATAAATGCAACAATGTATTTTACTACCGCAACACAATTAAAATGGTTCTCGAGTGACATTTATTAGTATTCGAAATCACGTTTGTTAGTTCTTGTTGAACAGATGGACATAAAATCAGTATTATTGCTTGCAATTGCATTCTTTGATTCCGAAGGTTGGACAGCCTTCATTGTAGTTTTTTTTATGGCGAATTATTTTTTCTGTTGTTACTACTTGTAAAGGGTAAACCATACTTCTATCGGGTGTAAAAAAAGGCTTAACGAAGCCGAATACCACATATTCTACGTATTATTACGATTTTTTTTCTGTAACACTATACCTGGGAAATGACGGGTTACCGAGTTATTGACAGTCAAAGATACAATTTTTTATCAAAAATTTTTACAAAATTGACTTCTGTTTGATAATACTAAACTTTTTTACAAAGAAACATGATAAAAATGTTCAGTACTTCTTTCATAAAAGGCCTTTAAAGGGTACAGCTGGCAATTAGAAATAAGTCATTTTTTTGATACCCAAAAATAAAAGTCATTTCCCAGCAAATATTTTTTTTGCATTCTACTTGGTTTTATGTATAGAATTCGTGGTTTAAGGCTTCGTTAAGCCTTTTTTTACACCCTGTATATACATAGCAGTGTTGCTAAAGCCTTTTTAGAGTTCGGTAGTCAAAACGGAACCTTGATAGTTTCGTTAAGTCGTTCTGTCTGTCCTTCTGTCCGCGGATTAGTTCAGAGACTTTGTACTAGAATACCGTAAAGCAAGGATATACACATTTATGACGCTGACATTGGAAGAATAAAATGTTGACAAATCGTTAAAAAGAGTTATTTAACTCGGTAACTTCTCAAACTTTTGGTAGGTTATGGTATAAGTATACCTTAGGTAGGTTTTAGAAGTTAATAAGTTAATTAAGAAAAGAAAATTACTTAGGTGTAAAACATTTAGCAGATTGGCAGGTTTTTTAAACAACAATATAAGTACTTACTATGAGTCTATTTTGTCTTTCATGTATGAAGTTTTATTTAAAAACAACATTTTGTTTACTTCAAACAACAACGTTTAATGTGTTAAAAAACGTCAACAGAGGCATTGACCTTGCCCTATCGAATATTATAAAACGGGACCCTATTACTAAGGCTCCGCTGTCCGTCTGTCTGTCTGTTTGTCTGTCCGTCTGTCACCAGGCTGTATCTCATGAACCCTGATAGTTAGAGAGTTGAAATTTTCACAAATGATGTATTTCTGTTGCCGCTATAACAACAAATACTTAAAAACAGAATACCATAAATATTTAAGGGGGCTCTCATACAACAAACGTATTTTTTTGCCGTTTTTATAGATAATGGTACGGAGCCCTACGTGCGCGAGTCCGACTCGCACTTGGCCGATTTTTATCTTATGAATAATACCGATATTTATGTAGGACCTCCTAACACAATCATAAAAGTTGCACAAAAAAATGTTCACAGATACCTATCTACTTTTGTAACTGCAACGAAATAAATATTTACACATACATTTTCATTATTTTATCTTTTTTTTTCTTATTGCGTTTGGCGTAGAAACAACACTAATATTCTTGTCTTTTTTTTATCACCAGCCAATAACTTCATTAAATATATTTGTTAGGTACTATTTATTGCACACGACATAATGTGAAATCCATTAAAAATAGTCACAATCTGAAAAATAACGTTATTTGAAAATATTTTGTGGAAAAACCTAGCACAATCAGCAAAAACCAAATAAGACCAAAAGATTTTACAATATTACAGAAATCGACACATAATTGACTGCCAAGCATTCATATCTAAACGTGTAATTTTAAGTTTTTGGAAATTTCACTCAGATTTGTGTCTTTTGTAACATTATTAAGATTCATATTTGTATGTTACATATAGTTTAGAGTTGGTTTTAGTGGTATTGAAGGCCGAATATGCTGCCTGCTTCTTTCGTTACGCTAGTAAAGTAGTTTGGTCATTTACATAACTAAGGAAGTAAATGGGGTGACAACACAGTTAATGACTTTGGGATTTGTTTATTTTGTTTTGGTCGTTTATAGCAACCGCCTATTAATTTGTCATCATGCCTTCATCATATCACGGCATACATTGGCAGTATATAGTTTTATTTAATACAAACTTTATATCTTTTTCTAATTAGGTATCCAACTGACAACTCTTACGCAAAGTTGTCTCCAGAGAAGACTCTCGATATTTATTTACTTATAGTACAATTTTTTTATTAATTACCATTCTTAATTTAAGGTAATTATAGAGATTTTATTTTGTATTTTATATCTAGTTATGAAAACTTACGCAACGATGTTGAAACAGTCCTATTTCGAAAATGCTTTGTTCGTTCGGTCCTATAAATCCGATAACTAAAAACAATCATGTCAATCGTGTGACAAAATCTAACAAGGCTTGTGTCTTGGTTATTTTTAATTGCTCAATGGTTTGTGACCTATATGGTAATTTCAATTTATTTGATTTATACTCGTAATCCAAAAGGATTTGAAACATTTTTGTAGAAGTCTAACTAATGAGCATGATTTTTAGTACTTTTATCAGGTTTTCTTGCTTTAAATCATGATTCAGGCAAGTCTGGTTATTAAAGCAATTGCCATCTGACCTTAGTAGCCCTTGGGCAAGGCACCAGACCATTTAGGTCACATCTTCGCATCCAATTTTATCTGAATTAGTGGTTAAGCTAAATGTAAACCTAATTTGATAATTATAATAGCTGTAACGCTGTAACATTATAAATTAAATAAATTAGTTAATTTCCATAATCACTGTTTGGTGCCTTCGGTGGTGTGGTGGCCATTATACAAGCGAATCTTGTATTATGGCGACTAGATAACGGATACATACTTAGGTACGTTTATAAACCCATGACAGGTTAAATGTTCGTGCTTATAGCACCAACATTTGTCTCTTGCAGGATTCAAACCCGGATAGTTTTGTAGTCCGGATCACGAACCGCACTACACACTGGACGGTCGTCTATAGTGAATATGTTTTTTTTTTATATTCTTGTTTATAGGTAAATATTACTAAATACCTAATTCGTTTTAGTAGTTGTATGTTAGCTGCCCTTATAAATATATTTTTTCCTAGTCTTCCTCCAAAGCCCCAAATATTTGGTTCTCCCACACTCAGTTTCTGACAAGACGACTGAAGCGTTGGCCCCTCGCGCACAAAGCCTATACGTCACAGTCTGTAGACTTGACAGGCATGGTGACAAATAACATGGCTGTGTGCCAAGATAGAGCAGACTGACACGTGCATACAGGATGTTCCAAACACCTATATCAATATAAGTTTTTTCTTTGACAACATTGTACATTGCTCTGATCCTAAGATAAGTAGCTGTGCACTCATAGAAATCAGAAACAACGACGGTACTACAACACCTAGACCCGAGAAAAGTTCTTTTTCTACATTAACCCGCCCGGGGATCGAACCCGGAACCTCGAAGATGGCAGCACTTATATAAATCAGAACCAACGACGGTACCACAACACCTAGACGTGAGACAATATAGAAAAGTTTGTTTTCTACATTGACCCGCCTGGGGGATCGAACCCGGAACCTCAGAGATGGCGGCGCCATATACAGTCCGGCGTGCTCGCCTATCGGCTACGGAGAGCTCGACCTTTCCGTTATAGGACCGTAGTAAACGACGACCTCCTGACGACCTCCGTAGCCGAGAGGCGAGCACGCCGGACTGTATATGGCGCCGCCATCTCTGAGGTTCCGGGTTCGATCCCCGGTCGGGTCAATGTGGAAAACGAACTTTTCTATATTGTCTCGGGTCTGGGTGTTGTGGCACCGTCGTTGTTTCTGATTTCTATAACACAAGTGCTTTAGCTACTTAACTTACCTTAGGATCAGAGCAATGTATGTGATGTTGTCCAATATTTAAAAAAAAAACGGTTTTTTAAAGAAAAGGGCTTATAAGCCAGTGGGATAAGGGTAGCTGAAATGATGATGATGATGATACTTCATTACAATAATTAGTTTGCACAGATTGCAGGATTAAACTAAAAACGAAAACCATTTTATGGGAAATTAAAAACAATACAAAAATTATCCTATCTGTTTTAATCTAGATTAATATGTCTAAGAGTAGTACGTGTTCCAATTTCATTTTATTCAAATTCACTATCAATTAAAGTGATGATAGTCACAAACATACATACAGTACATAATACAAGGATACAGATAAATTGGTTGGATAAATAATAATATTAATTACGTACGTACGTTTTCGCTTTCATATAGAAAGAACGTTGAATACCCCTCATATTTACGTGTTTTTATCTAAAAAATTTATAATCTAAGACTAAGGTGACTGATATTGTCCAAAAATGTAGCAAGCTGAAGTGGCAGTGGGCTGGCCATGTCTGTCGCAGAACCGACGAGAGGTGGAGCAAGAAGGTTCTCGAATGGAGACCACGCTTAGGCAAACGTAGTGTAGGACGCCCCCCGGCTAGATGGACCGATGACCTGAAGAAGGCAGCTGGCAGCGCAGGATGCAAAGGGCGGGAGATCGTGCGCTGTGGCGCTCCTATGTCCAGCAGTGGACTGCAACAGGCTCATATGATGATGATGATGATGATCTAAAAATGGTGGTCACATTTTAATACATCTGACTTAAAATGTTGATGTATCATACAAATTCTAAGTACAATAATTATTAAAATGATTGAAATCATTACGTTTCACGCTCAAAGCTATTGCCTTACACTACACATTGTTTAAGTGTTGTGTAAAATGATTATTATTATTGCTGTCTATATTGCACGACAATGGTTTTCTATTCACCTTAAATGGGTATTTTTATACCTTTTTTGTATTTTGTTAATCGTTTGTTTTAATTACGTTGTATAAGCTAGTTAAAATTGACGTTTTTGGCGATCTTTAGCGTAGTGGATATTTGCTTAGAACACTAAGGATCTGGGGATCGATAAATAGTTCGGATTTTTTTTAAATATATTTTTCCAAGATTGGATCAAGTCTGGGTGTGCTCGTTATCGGATTAACTGATTTAAACACTTATTCAGCGACAACAAAAAACATTTAAAATACCTATTATTATTATTTATCCTTTAACAACATTCATAACGCTATGGCTGACAGATAGACATCGCCTATTTGAAAATGTATGGTGCTCTGAAAGACATTCATAATTATTATAAAGTTGGGGTTCTGAACGACACTCTTATTTATTAAAATGAAAATAAAACTCATACCATTTACTAAAACTAGTTAAATAAAATCCAGAATTATCAATAACTCAAATATGAACTCTGTAAAAATTAATTGAAGATAAATAACACTTGAAAAAAATCATCGACCTCAGGTGGGACTCGAACCCACGTCCCATCGCATACCGGGCGAGTGCTTTGACCACTAAGCTACCGAGGACGTCACGTGACAAGATGAAATTCTTCAAGTGTTTTTTTCTCGCTGTCAAAGGCAGCGTATTCTGATCAATGTTGTAGCTATATGTATAGCTGAGTAGTATACTACCGTCAACACCCTATAGAAATATTTTTACAAATATTTGACTATTGGTTAAGATCAGAAATGCTTAAACATTGTAAATTTTGTTTTTAGCAATTCCATGCAAGGTTTAATTGAAGATAAATAACACTTGAAAAAAATCATCGACCTCAGGTGGGACTCGAACCCACGTAAAAATTGTTAGAAATAAACACTTTTTTTTTTTATTATTTCAAGGAAACCTGCAACCATTCGGATAAAATTGGATGAGTAGCTATAGCTACCCTGGCCTGGTTCCCCTGGGTAACGCAGTTCTTCATTTCGCATTTTTAATTGCATAATTTTTTTCTGCCAATCTGGATGTCATTGGGGGAGACCTATGTTCAGCAGTGTACGTCCTGTTGCTAAAACGATGATGATGATGATGAATCGCTTCAAATGCAATAACTTAAATTACCGCATTTAGCATCACAGTCAAGCGTCGTACGCGAAAGGGACATGACATTAGGAAGACAAAAGTGGGTCTTAAGAGGATTGTCCAGTTCATCGGCTGAAAGTGTCAATCCCCCATTTTCTCATTTTGCTGTTTCAAATTCCGTCCAACCCTTTTCAAGTCATATTAAACACGTCGCTCATAAAATATGCCGCACAAATGGATACAATAAAGAGAAGTACAGTGGGTTCACACTTAACTTGATATTGTAAAAATGAGATTTACATTCTGTGACAATAACGTAAGAAGTCAAATACAAATTTAAAATACGTGGCACACTGAGTAAGCTTTAAAAATAATAAAGATCACCTGATCGATATTATCTTTCCAAGATATTAGAGGCTATCCATAAATTACGTCACATGTTAAAGGGGGTCGACGAAGTGTGACATTATGTGACAAGGGGTGGGATAAAAATCAAAATATTATGTCTAGTATTGAAACACAAAATTTGAACTAAAAATGTAAAATTGAAAACTATGTGACGTCACGCTATGCTCAGTGTTTCTTTGCGAGATCAAATCAGAAATGAGGAGATCCGTGAACGAACAAAAGTAACTGACATAGCCCGACGGATAAGCAAGCTGAAGTGGCAGTGGGCGGGGCACGGCCTGATAAATGTTGCAGGAAGCCGCTGGTTGCAGGTCGCTTCCAACCGGCCGATCTGGAATGCACTGGGGGAGGCCTATGTTCAGCAGTGGACGTGCTATGTCTGAAATGATGATGACGAAGATAACTAGGGAGGGGGGAGTCTCACAAATGTGACAACCTGTGACACGGGTAGGGGGAGGGTTTAAATATCATGAAATTCGTGTGACGTCATTTATGGTTGACCCCTTATGTCAGGCAGGTTTATGGCTAGTTCACACGACATAAACTGTATAATACCTACTAGCTCACAGCTTTTAGGCATACAAATCTGTCGTGAAATTTGGTTTTACAAATATTTTTTATTTATTTTTTGGCAAGAGTATTATTTTGTATGGCACTGTTTAATCTCATTACTTTAAATGAGCAATACTTGGGTAATATAGGTATGGATTATTATACCTACATTTTAACCTAGAACCTCTAACCATTTAGATTTAGTTTGACTACAGATGATTTAATTGAAATAATGCAAAATCTCATAGAGGCAGATAGGTGCTCAAATACAGCTACTCTATTATACCAACTTTGAATTCACAAAAAAAAACAGTTTCACATACTAAACGTAGACTAACTGACTAAAATCAGCTGTAATATAAAAGTAATACATGGTGATCAACTGTTACCTCAAAATGTTGTGAGCCTCAGATGGCTTAGTCAATAGATCATTTCTAAAACATACCATTCTTACATGAACATATGAAAATGAACATATGAAAAAAATATATTTTCCAACAGAATGTTACATGTTTCGCTATTCTAAATTTAAGTAAAAATAAGACTAAGAGAATTAAACAATAAAAAAAGATAAAACATATAACACCCCGGAGGATTGGAGCCTAAACTAGGATATTCCTGTATTTCAGGACTCCCATATCATGTAGGTTTAAACATAGATTCAATTAATTACTTAATGATTCTGTCTCAAGATTAGTTCAAGTTCCAATAAATAGTTCTTAATGATAGTTTTGCATTCAAACAATACTTATTGTTTGAATGCAAAACTTTGTCATTGTCTATAGTTTGTTGATCCTACCGCATCTTGCTCTATGATACATAAAATATGGCATTCGAGTGGACGTGACGTAGAAATAGGTTCCTTTTATTGGACTGTGACGTGGATTAGAATTATCCCGTGTGACGTCACTCGACTATTAAACGGGGAATATTGAAGACCACTGACGGAACCAAGTGCTCTATTGTCTGCGCCACGAGTGATAGTTGTGGGTTTTAGAAGTTCAGTTTCATACAATGCGCGCTCGAGCAACGCATACATAGACATTGTTCATGGACATCTCGGGCTCGAACTGCTTTCAGAGTATTTCGATTTAGAAAATAAATTGGTTTTATTGGTTGGCTATTTGCAAAAATAATTTGGTTTTATTGGTTTTTATTGGTTTTATTGGTTTTTATTGGTTTTATCAAAATACACTAAAAATAAATTTATTATACCTATATAATATTATCAAGATTGAGACATAAATAGTAGTTGAGACCAGAGTTTAGTTGTAGTAAAAATAATCTCCTGTGTCAGGAGGTCCTCTTTTCAATATAATATTACATGAGTTACACTGACAGTTTTAATTTTTACTAATGCTAAAATGCTTTAGCTGGCTCTAAGCTCTGCATAATCGGTCAAAGGCCCACAAATTCCAACGTCCAATAGCGATAATGTAAAATGGCAGAGTCGAGGCGTTTACCACACGGCATCTGATGCAGACACATCAATTTTGCTCGTGTCTGTTCCCAACCGCAACGAACACTCAATGAAACCGGTATTATGCTGCGATGTGTTGTTTACTTTAGATTTTAATGAAAAGGTTGCGTTGATGAAATTTTACAGGGTAAAAACTGGTCACTGTATCAAGTATATTTGCGTTTGATGCCTCCGTTTTGACACACTTATCTTATCTTCTATAGATTGTACTTCGGAGAGTGTGCTCATGAGCTGCATGAGCTCATACCACCGTCACCTTTCTTCCATCGGACATCCAGACGCACGGCCGGCTACCATCCGTTCTTAGTTGATATACCCATTATCCGCACTAAGCGCTTTTCATCATCTTTTATAATGCGCACAGCTAAAGAGTGGAATTCCCTGCGTCTGTATTTCCGAGTGCATATAACCTGACTCTCTTTAAGTCCAGAGTGAATAGGCATCTTCTGGGCAAGCTCGCTCCATTGTAAATCCCATCTATGCTCTAGAGAAAGATTGGGGTCAAGAGCAAAAAACAACACTTTTTTTAGCATGTAGATTTAGATTCAGCTTAAACTTATTTAGATTTTAAATAAAAAGTTGCTTTGACGAAATTTTACAGGGTATGAAAAGTCATGATTGCGTTTGGTGCCTAAGTTTTAACACACTTTCTTTAGCATTTGGAACTAAGTTAAGGTTAAGCTTACTAACGATGTCTTAACCTATCTTTAAAATAGTTTTTAACCTATTTCTAACAGTTATGTCGATTAAAAAATCTGTAAGAATTGTTTACTGTAAATTTGTTCCATTGTCCTGATCTTATGGTGGATTCAGGAAGAGATAATAGACTCTTCAGTAATATTGATTGAATTGTCGTATTTTGATTCATTTCATTTGTTTGACGTGTCTGATATTATATTTAAAAATATACTTTTAAATATTTTACGGAAATTCCAATAATAATTTACTCATTAAAATCGCGTTATGGACAAAGTATCGTAGGTGGTTCACTACTAAATCACCACTGTAGCAACAAGCACTAAATTATTACTTTATTAATTTGCTAGAATATGGTTACAATAGGTACGTAAATTCTAGAGCCAGTTTATAATAGATATCCCAGAATATTATCATAATAATATAAAAACTATTTTGTTCGATAATTTGTTTTTTTTTAATTGAGTTTTATTTATGTTTCATGCTTTTTAGGGTTCCGTAAAATGGGACCCTATTACTAAGGCTCCGCTGTCGGTCTGTCTGTCTGTCCGTCTGTCCGTCTGTCACCAGGCTGTATCTCATGAACCGTGATAGTTAGAGAATTGAAATTTTCACAGATTATGTACCTATTTTTGTAGCCGCTATAACTTAAAATACCTACTAAAAACGGTGCTCCCGTATTGTAAAACAGCAAAAAAAACACGTGATTTTTTTGCTGTTTTTACAGATAATGGTACGAAACCCTTCGTGCGCGAGTCCGACTCGCACTTGGCCGGTTTTTATTCTTCGTAATATCTTCACTCTATGTGTAGGTCTTGGAATTGTATCCAATAATTACAAACTTGCAACATTTCTAACGAAGTTCTCCAGTTTGTTGGATATTTATCTTCAAGATTATGTCAAGCGCAGCCGTCCGCACTATTAACTCCGAATGAGATTATGTGGTTTGCTGTACGATTGTTGACGCGAGTTTAGTGATGCCACTTGATTGGAAATATCGATATCGATACATTTACTGATTTATTATTACAGTGATAGTTGTCTTATGCTAACCATAGATTTCCCTCAATACTCGACGACTTGATTTATGCAGGCCGCTTCCAACCAATATGGAAGTCACTGGGGGCGGCCTATGTCCAGCAGTGTAGATCCTGTGGCTGATATGATAATGATGATGATTTGCGTCCGGAATACAAGAGGAAACGGTTATGGGTTTGAACTGATGAAATTGTTAGGATAATTAGCATAGTACAAGCAGATGCTTGGTATAGAAATATCTGGGTTAAAATGTGCCATAATTATAAAATATTAAGGTAGGCTTAAATAACCAGTGTTATTGTTGTAAGAACTTATGAAATTATAAAGATTCTAGGGTGTAAATGGCTTTCCGTAACACATACTTAAAACACTTTTGCCAAAATACTCCACCTCGGGTTCTTGTCGATGTAAATTGTCACAATTTACAAAAAAAAGATTCATAACTACAAACCATAAAGTAGTCTAGCGAGTCATTTTTAGGGTTCCGTAACCAAAGGGTAAAACGGGACCCTATTACTAAGGCTCCGCTGTTCGGCTGTCTGTCAGTCTGTCCGTCTGTCACCAGGCTGTATCTCATGAACCGTGATAGTTAGAGAGTTGAAATTTTCACAGATGATAAATTTCTGTTGCAGCTCTAACAAAAAATACTAAAAAATAGAATACAATACATAATTATTTAAGGGGGCTCCCTTGATTTTTTGGCCGTTTTTTTAGATAATGGTACGGACGGAACCCTTCGTGCGCGAGTCCGACTCGCACTTGGCCGGTTTTTTTACAATGATTACTAGCCTTAGCATGTTAGAGGCCACGAATTAGAAGAATTATCGATGCCTATTCTTATCTTATCAGTAATAAATATCGGCACTAATATTAATAAGCTAGCAACATTACTTACGTGGGTTCTGTTGCAGTACGATGAAAAGCGGTTAACGTCATAACATGTTTAGAGTGGAGTGTAAATATTAAATCAATGTTGAGTGCAATCAATTATAAACTTTAGATTTTTAAGTTTATGACGCAATATGCTACCATGATACCATATTAATACGATATTTTAGCTATTTGCCATAATGTAACGGCACAGATATCTTAAGACGAACCTACCTACATTTAATTAGTTTATATCTGAAATATTTGTTTCCGCTAAAGTCGATATTTTTGTCTGTTTAAATAAATTACAAAAAATCACGTAAATTAATTTAATATCTATACCTACTTATTTTGGTTATATGTTTTGCATACTTTTCGAGATAATATTGCTATAAGCAATAAAATTGCATTTTTCTGCTCAAAAGTTTGTTATACTATTCAATTTAGTAAGTTTTTTTTATCTTTTATTTACCGAAAAATATTATCTTCGTCTGTCTTGCTATTCCCTAAAACAATCCCAAACTATTTTGGGGTTTGACACAAAACAATAAATATACGTTAGAATAGTTTGTTACGGGATTGCTACCATGTACCTTATTTTTGAGTTCCCGATATTTCGGCACTGTTGCAAGCGCCATGATCACGGAGTAACTGAAGATCTTGCGGGTAAGTTGTTAAGGGCAAACATATCGGTCTACCCTCTTTCGCAGTCTTTTATTGCACGCGTCGGTACCATTGTCTACAAACTCACTATTTTCTCGCACCTGTTCTCGACACACAACACTAACAGTTCTAATTTTAATGTTAGTGACCATGAAAGTTTAAAAGAATATATTAATAAATATACGGCTGACGACATACTTTCTGTTTTTATGTAAGAATTACCTTTAGCTATGTGGTATCAGACAAATGATTTTACTAGGAGCGTCTCTTATTCTGTTTCCTTCCTTGTGCCTTTTGTGCCTTCTACAATTATTATTTTTAACTGTTGATAATTTATCTGTATTTTTTATCGATATGTTTCAGCTTCTTAATGCATCACTTTAACTAGCAATATTTGCAGTCTCGTTTAAAATATTTTCTGTTACCGGAAAAAATTCCAATAACACCTCTGAGCCCGGAATTTGCAGCCACAAAAATTCAGCCGAATAGCTGTGTCGGTGGATTTTCATATCTTCGCCATTATTATGGCTTCTCTAATTTAAGATTGTGTATTATGTGTTAGAGAAACCTTTGATATTGATGTCAGTGGCAGAAAAAAAAAAGCGTTGCTTTTATATTCGCATAGCTAGAAACCCACATCTTGAAAAGCTGTAGAAAAAAAGTAAAAAGATTATTGAAGAAAAAAATTTTTTTTTTTTACTATCTTGAAGACAAAAGCATGTATTCAAAGTAAAAAATACTATTAATTAATTATCTGGTTTATTAAAAAATATTATTTAGAGCTTTTATGCGAGGATCATTGCTTGTGTGTTAAGAGAATCGCTCTTCTCTTTTAAACAAAGTAGAAGTAGGTAATGTCTCTAATTTAGCAACTAGTACTTCTGTGAGTATTTACTTTTGCTTTCTTAGTTTTAAAAGTATTATCAATTAATTTTGTAGCATCTAGCTCATTCAACAAATGTTATTATACACAGTGCAGAATGTTACTAAACTGGTATATTTACCATGTTTCTCCATTGTAAATATAACTTAGATATTTATATGTATCGAAGATTATTAATTGTATACGCAGGTCTCCCTCGTGAATCGGTCAATGTATTATTGACATTAAAATGGCAACAGTAATATCGGAGATGAGCATGAACAGACAGTCAGGACAGACGACAGACCAACACAGCTAAATACTCAAAATTACAATCAGAATAGAATAGAAATAATTATAATCATTTTTGCATTCAAGGCAAATTGCCAAATATGCTAATTGGTTTGGCGGATTTATTGGGTTTTATATTTCTAACTATAAACCTATTTGTTATGAAAAAACTTGTTAGACTAACAACACTTTGGTTATATCTAGATTAACTGTGCGGAACATCCTAATTTATGTCTCACCACAGTTATGAGTTCATCCTTGATTTTTATGGGGCTATCTTAATGGAAGTTGGCGGAATCTTTGTCCCAGTTCCAAAGATTAAGGAATTAATAGATCTCTTAATCTCTGTAATCTCCCTTAAAAATAGTAGGTAAATTATTTGTGTGGTTTGTTTAATCACTAAGACCATGACCATGAAGAGGAAGTATGACCATGTCAGCGAATACCGTTCCAAGCTTAAATGGCTCCCAATCCGACTCAGGCGGGATATGCATATTCTCTCTTTACTTTTTACAATATTGTTTAGTCCGAAATCACCTCCGTATATGAAAGAGCGCTTTCAATATCTGCAGTCATCACGGGGTCATGACATGCGGTCATCCAAAAGCCTGCTTCTTAAATTTCCTCTCCATACTACAAACTATTATACGCGGTCGTTTACTGTTCAGTCAACCCGTCTATGGAACTCCTTACCCTTAGTAATTCGGCAATCGGAATCAATTGCTGTTTTTAAAAGTCGGCTTAAAGCATATTTTCTTGCACTGTGAGAACAAATCGTTTCTGGTTTGAGAATTGCTGTTTCTGGAATATTACTGGTTGTTAGTCGTGTTATTTCCTGGCATATAGGTATATATATTATATTTAAATATGTATGTATGTTTATTTTTATCTTAGCATTTATATTTTATAGGTATTTTTATACGTGTATGTAGTTTTTACCTATTGATATTAACATTGTAGGTATATAAATAAAATTACACAATAAGCACTCTGCAGCACTTTCCCCTTTTCTTGTAGTTGTCCTCTGCCTAAAGGTTGTCTGGAAGAGATTGCTTTTTAGCGATAAGACCGCCTAAATTGTACATCTTTCTGTAAATATCAACTGTAACTTCTTTGTTTGGTGTGCAATAAAGAGTATCTATCTAAGACAAAATAATCAGATCAGAGAATTATAGATCTAGTTAAAAACTGTATACAGCGAGGATAGATAGTTTCTTCTGTATATTTAAAATTTATTATAAGTCGAATCGATCATGCAACTAAAGTTTGTTGTATTATATTGTATTGTTAGGTTGTGTAATTGATTGTTCTTACATAATTTTAGTACCTGACTCAGTAACTGGTTTAAAACTCAATGAAACGGGAATTAACGCGATCATTATTTAGGTACAAAATGTTACCTCTTCATGTCAGTGGTCTGATGGTCATTAAATTCAATTGTTAGCGGTCTCATGGGTCCACTTAGAGTTTCCCAAGTGAACTTTTCAAACCTCGATTAGACGATTAAGACAGCTTAATATCTAATAAAATTATCAGTGTCTCATTTCTCTTGGCCAAGAGCATGTGAATTTAAAAAGCCAGACGAAAAACAAAGTGGTTTTCCAACAAATGTTGATAGAGAAAAATGCAGTGAAGATAACCACAGCGTAGTAATGAAAGTAAACAATATCAGAAGCAACTCAGGGTCAAAGTGATTGAGCACGTCATGTCACCAACACTCGTGAATGGAGACAAATTGCGCTGTGTCACACGCACTGTTGGCGTTTGTATGAGTTCTGCTTGGTACTCGTAAATATTGAAGGGATTGAATTTTGCTAAAAATATCTCTACGAAAACGCATTGTCATTTTATTGAGACACACTTTAATCACAGTATATATATCTATACAGTAAAGAAACTATCTATAAACGCTCAAAATAACGTACTCACACATGTGCACGCCTCAACAAGAAATCTCAGTAAAATAAGAGTACTAGGAGTCGGGGATGCTGAATACTGCCGATACGAGACGAGATGCTGTCAGTTGTCACTGTCGCTGTAGAACGTAAAAACGTAATATTTAAATCCTCTTCTGTCAAAGCTTTGTCTTCATTTCTATTGTTTTCAGGGCCATAACCATGAACTCTTAAAACAATCACAAATCTGTCGAACATTATCATTTCTGTCAAATTTTGTATGAAATGACGTACCTAAATTGACAGATTTGACAACTTTGTGATTGTTTTAACAGTTCATGGTTAGGACCCAGTTCATGGTTAGGGCCCAGTTCGCGCTGTTTTTAATCAACTTTATAAGACAACCCTTTCGCTCCATTGACGTATTTGACGTAAATCAACTAACAGACCTAGTTTCCATACATAAATATTGTACAGCTGTGCTTTAATCCTCCATTTGTCCATTATTATTCAATTGTTATCATTTTTCCAAGCATACGGGTAATGAGGGATATCGCGTGTGAATTTGCCGGTAGAGGTCTTAGTGTCGCTTGAGGTCTCCGAATATAGGTTAAGTATGCCTATATACGTCCCACTGCAGGGCACAGGCCTCACCTCAACTATGAGGTGGTTTGGGCCATACTCCACCACGCGGGCCCGGTGCGGATTGGTGGAGGGGTGTTGTAAGGCCAGTGACTAAACCTTACTGTCAGATGTTATCAAGCCGCCTTAAGGCTTCACGACCAATATCAAGCGATATTGGCCGGGACCAACTTTAAACGTGCCTTCTGAAGCACGGAGATGCTCGTGATAAATGTCACTAAATATGGTCGGAATGGTCACCCATCCACTCACGACCGCGGCGTTGGTTGCTTAACTTTAGTAATCGATACCAAAGCGCTGCCGCCACTGAGCTACGAGCACCTCAGAATATAGGTTACGTCCAGTATATAGGTTACGTACTTGGGTTTATTAGAATTATTGTGAATATTTTTCGATACTTGAGATTTAGAATGCAAAATATGAGTTACGGGTCAATGTCCAGTTCTTTACAGCAGAGCTAAGATAAAGATGTGCAAAAAGGTTTTTGGGAATTACCTACATTAGACTACCGGCTTGCTTAATAGTTGCCTTGTCAGAAGCTATACTTTTGGGACCTGTATAATTACCACGAAGAGCGCCTTTATACTGAATAAACTAGTATTATTGAGTTTTATTCTGGACCCCACCCGACGGTAGCGCCAACTATGGACAGACCCGACAGTAGCATAAAAATGGTAGCCCTCATTTTGAAAGACGTTTTTAACTCACTTCTATCATATTAAGTTGAAGTAGGTATGTGCCATATTATGACAATGTGATAATTTGATACCATTGTGCTGTACTAATGATAGAGCAAGGCGGTAGTGGTTTTTTATGGCATATTGTAAAACCATCGTATTAAGGCTTATTTCATTTGTGTTTATGGCGTTTTAAAGGTCTTCGAACAAAAGTATAAAATTGATGTAAATTTGATTTTCCAGAAACAAAATTTGGGTCTCACCACACCTGTTAATGTATGGGTTTCCTTCTCGAACAACTGCTTTTACCTTACCTCAAACTAATTTTAACTTTTGGAACATAGTTTCTAACTAAGGGTAAAATACCTCCTTTAATTTTAGTCCCTTACCAGGAACGGATATATGCTGAGCTACATTTTCATCAATTAATCTTTCGATCCTATAACCAGCCACGTTATTAAACAAATTAAGTACCTATCTCTCGCATGAGAAACTCTTGCAAACTCAACCGTACAAGGCATGCGTTCCCGAAATTAGACCCTCTTTGAACCGCACGCTTAAACTCAAATTCTGTTAAACATAATTTCCTCAAACCCTTCCAACATACCTCTAAAGGTTTAAGTCAATAAAACAGACAATTTGAGTTTCTATGGGTATACAAGGAACTATTTGGGAACCCTTTATACACAGTGTACAAAAGAATGGGACACTCCTTAAAACACGTGATCAGCTGGTCATATACAACAACTTTTCCTATAGGAGCAACATCGAAATCGTGATTTAATTTTCAGATGCTCCATACATTATCGTCGAGGTATGCGAGTAAGTTTGTATGGAGGAGCTGAAAAAAAATATCGATATCTATGTTGCTCCCATAGAAAAAGTTGTTATATATGACCAGCTGATCACGTGGTTTTAAGGAGTGTCCTATTCTCTTGTACACCCTGTATACTTCTATTAATAATTTATTACTACTACAATAAACTTATACCATTGACGAGATAACATTAGTTAATATATTGCAGTCTTTACTGATGTTGAATAATCGATAGTATTATTCTGTCATAAAAAATAGTATAAAGAGCGGTGAGATGAAATCGTTACCATAATCTTATTTTTTTACAGAAACTGTTAAAAGTCTATATAGGTATATTATTTCATTTTCCATGCCCCTTGCCATCACAAACAACAAAACTCATCAGACACACCTAATACTCCTTTTTAAGGGTTCCGTACCCAAAGGGTAAAATGGGACCCTATTACAAAGATGGTCCGTCTGTCTGTCCGTCTGTCCGTCCGTCTTTCACCAGGCTATAGCTTATGAACCGTGATGTTAGACAGTTTAACAGATGTATAATATGTATTACAACAACAAATACTAAAAACAAGAATAAAATATTTAAGTAAGCTCCCATTCAACAAGCGTAATACTTTTGCTCGTTTTTGTAGATGATGATACGGAACCCTTAGTGCGTGAGTCCGACTCGCACTTGGCCAGTTTTTTTCATTCAACTGCCTCTAGGCCCTAGCATCATAGAGTTCTCTGCAAACATTCTGTTGGCGCAGCAAATATTATCTCCAATATCCATCGTTTGCCCCTCAAATATTGTGATTCTTGGAGGGGCTCAAATATAAGGGGTTTCTCCAAGAAATTAGTTTGAGAGAATTTGTTCAGTAGCAACTAGGTACTGACGAGATCTTTAACAAACAACTTACAGCTGTGGTTAGATTTTTCAACACTATTTTATTCTTTGATGCACGCAGGCTTTTAATGTATCAATAAAGTGCTAAACTTCAAATTTAGGTAAAATAGTACCTAAGTCGGAACGACAAACGACTTTCCTTACGAAAAACAAGGAAATACACCATAGGTAATGTTGAAATATATAATTAATTAAGTATCGTCCATGTGATTACAGATAAACGTCACACAATTTTATGTTGTTGTTATATTCCTTACAATCTTAATTATCGATAATTTAATTTTTTTAAGGTAAAATCAACATCTCTTAATAAGGGACTCTTAATAAAAATCACAACATATTCAGCAAATTCGTTATGACTTTTATGGTAAAATAGTTTTTTTGTTGTATTGGAACTAGATAATTTAGTTTTTCTATTAGAATAGTTTAGAATATTTTATTATTTTTTATTTTTATTTATTTTTATTTTATTTTTTATTTTGCCTTTGGACAACGATCTGGGGCCCATTTTTTATTTGTGATATATTTTGTATTTTTTTTTTTTCTCTTAAGGTTTAGTTTTAAGTTTAGCTTAGTTTTGTTTTATAAAATATACTTATAACGATATATTTAAAAAAAAAAAAAATTAAACATCAGCTGAATAGAATAAACTTTATTGACACAGTACAACACATAAAATATTACAAAGATTATCGAAATTAAATTAGTCTGTGCCAAATAGGCTTCCGCTCAGCAATTGTCATGATATGCTAGCATGCATGTCAGGACGCTGGTCTTCCACGGACACCCATTGTTGGCATTGCGCATCCTTTCGAGGAGACACTCTTGAAATTCTATGAGTATTAGGTTATCCTATGTGAATGAATGCGACTTTGCTGTGTACCATTGCCTGTCCTACGGTTTATTTGATCAGTGGTCCCACCGGGCATAAATTCAACTACTACTGTCAAGCTATATGATGTCAAAAATAACCATGCGTTTGCCACTTATTAAAGCGAAAAAGAGCGTCAGAGAGGCAGATTTCCACCCGTGTGAGTGTCAGAATCGTGTATTGTGTACCTATATTACAAGTTCAAGATCTAAAGGTCATTAATTGCAAAAGCGTAAACAAGGCAAAGCAGTTTCTTGTAATGCTTCATCAGGTTTAATACTTCCCTAATATCCTAAATATAAAGAAGTATGTAGATGGTACGCCGTTAAAAAAATATGAATTTTATTAATACAGTTTTATAAATATGTCTATTTGCTTTCCACTCGGCTAACTTGGCGGAAAAATAAAATCCTTCCCGAATAAACAACTGCACAAACAACGATTTTTTATTGTTTAAAAAATGCATCAGTATGGTAAACGAAGTCATGATAAAATGGGACAAAGAGTTTATTGTGATCGGCAGAGCAAACACCTGTCATCTATTCTTAGTGTTCAATAAATTGTTTTATAAATACCAGGTTATTATATTAATCGAAATATATCTTTTTTTTTCAGATATCATATTTATTACAGTGTTTATAAATTATAATTAATGGCCCATATAATACCTTACAGACTGCTATACATACAATAACAATAATTAGGCAGTAAATTGAGATATGGTTACTTTTTATTGCATATAACACAAAATTTACAAAGTAACAGAAGCATAGTACAATAAAATTACAAATATTTTTATTTGCTATATTTTAATTAAGTACAGTGCTATTAAGTACAGGTACGTAGCATGTGATGATACATTTTAAATAAAAATGTGCATTAACCTACTTATCCAAAATTTTTAGCATGCCAATATTAAAGAAAATTAAATAAATGAATAATTGTAAACAGATTTAAATATATTAATAATGTCAATTCATAAAATGTCAAGTACAGAAGAAAATTTGGGCGTTATAAGCCAGAAATAGCCCCTCCTAGAAATTTATAACTAACATTAATAAAATTAATAAATAATAATAAATTCTTTCCACAATCACACCAATTAACTAGCCCCAAACTAAGCAAAGCTTGTATAATGGTGACAAGGATAGCGGATAAACATACTTTAATACGTTTATGAACATCCATGACTTAGATACTAATGTTCGTGTTCACCACACATTTGCCCCTTGCGGGATTCGAACCCGCAACCGCCAGGCTTTGTAGTCCGGAGCGCGAACCACTACCAGACAGTCGTTAAAGCAAAGTAATTTTACTAAAACCTGACAATACGATTATTCATATAGAAACAATCACTGACACCTACGCCTTATGTCTGAATTTTAGTATGTTTCTTCAAAACGAATAAACCCTGTGTAATATTCACATTTCAACTGAACAAAAATGACGACTTAAGTTTTAGCATTGCTTTTTAAAAGCTCATAAAATTTTTAAAAATGCTCTCATTGAATACTGCGAAATCGAAAAGTTGATATGCCGTTTATTGTCTGTAGCCTAGTTTTCATTACACAGCTTCTGTTATGAATATCGGTCAAGCAGAAACCTTAACGCTTTCGTTGGTTCCTTATAACTCGTTATTGGTAGTTATCACGACTTATAGCGGTTGTACTCTCAGCTCACTAATGTCTTTAAGTTCGGATTCCAGCACATACTTTTCATTTTATGGAAAACCTTACTTATTGTTTGAAACCTCTTTCTTAGTTAGTGAGGGGGAATATCAGCTCAGAGAAAGGACTAGATATGTAATAGGCGTGGCGCGTGACTCCGCGACATGGCCCGGAACGAACATCACTCCTGAAACAAGCCACGCCACTCTTTAATCACAGCTCAGACGTACCACATTAATGTTCTCCGATATTTTTGCAAAATACCGAATTATTGTGAAGTTACGTGCAGAAACAGAAGTTAAACGAAAAACTACAAGAATTATTGTGTCACTAACCTAAATTAAATATTAGAATTTCATTTTTATTCAGCTTAGAAGTAAAAAAAAACTTTACAATATCAGGAATAAATTCAGTGCCGAATGAGCTACCATAATACCGAACTTGGATGTGATGGGTATTTAGACATGTTAGACATTGATGGCTTAGTACAGCAACCACATAATGTTACATCTAATGACACCGCAATGTATTCTGTTGCTACCGATATCCACTGCTTCGTGAAAATACCATGGTACGGCCGCATGCGCCGTTCGCGAAGTAGTGGTGGTAGTGCCGTGCTAGTAAGTGTTTATTGCAGTTTTAAAGTGTGCGTGAAGTGCCTTTAGGCCAATCACAACACCCGTATACGTGTTGTCGTAGACTCACAGGCTCCTCCTGTTGTTTTGTTTTTACACAGTTTTATGTATGTGGGAGCTATGGTAGGAGAAATCCGGCGACACCGGTGCTCTTCGAAATTACGAACCATGCGACTTCTCCTCCATTAATATATCTATGGGAGGAATCATCTTGATTTTATTGTGCAGGTTTCTGCATATTCAGATTACGCCTTTCATGATGTTATAAGCCCTGTTCTGAAGTGGTCTGGTCTCCCAGTATAAGATTAGGAAGATATTACGGTAATCGCTTCAATTGCAATCAACAGTCTGGCCACTTTATTTCCAAATGTACCCTGATTAAGAACACAACAAAGCATTATGAGAAAGATCGGTCTGATGATTCAATAGGCTATCAATAAGGAAGACGAAGAAGAAAGAAGACCATGGATCAGATTAAAAAAATTCATCACTATACGTGTTAAGCTTAAGTGGCAGTGGGCAGGCCACATCTGTCGCAAAACCGATGAAAGGTGGAGTAAACAGGTTCTCGAGTAGAGACCACGCCTTGGCAAACGTAGTGTAGGACGTCCCCCAGCCCGATGGATCGACGACCTTAGGAAGATGGCTGGCAGTGGCTGGATGAAAAAAGCGGGAGATCGTGCACTCTGGCGTTCTCTTGGGGAGGCTTACGTCCAGCAGTGGACTGCAATAGGCTGGATAGATAGATAGATACGTGTTTATCTGTTTCTTATTCGATTAGATGGCGAAATATATGACGAAAATCAAAACAAAGAGAAAAAAAATGCAAGTCCAACCAGGATTAAGTTTAAATGGGACCAAATTAATATTAACTACACCTTGAATTAGAATTGCCTCCTTTTTTGCTATGCGATATAACTATTAACAGTATCAATAGCGTAGACACTACAATGTTTAGTACACTAACTATTGTTTAAATGGAGTGCAAGTATATTTTCATTGTATTGTGTTGAAAAATCATAAAATTTAACACCATTTCAATTCATTTCTCTTGTAGAATTTTGTGTCTCCCTGTTTACCCCCAAAACCGAGTGTTCCATTTCAGCGTGGATCTGCAATTTTTTCTCATTCCAAACCTGATATGTCACTGCTGTTTGTGGGATAAAAGATTGTTCCCTTTATTCTGGTTTGCGATTCTTTTATTTTTAGATTTAACTTTCCATTATCTGGGTAAGAATACTTTAGAATTTTCTGGTTGCTGCTGTATAGGCACTTTTTAAATTTATAAAGAATCGTTCATTCACGTACAGCTATTTCAAGATATTCGACATCAAATGTTTTAGATGAAAAAAAAATAACAGAAAAATTAGAGCGACTTTGGTATTAAGTTATTTAGTGTACATTGTAAGATCCTTCTTGCAAATAGGTAAGAGTAAATAACCTTAAAATGTGAAAATGGATTTTTTATCTAGGCAACTTGAAAGTGTTACTAATTTTTATGTGCCAAATAAAGATGTTTTTTCTATTTCTCTATTTTTATTTGACTTGTGTATAATGTGCATCTTGGTTTTAAGTGACAATAGATTAGATTAGATTTTTTTATCCATTTTGAAGGTTCTGAACTATTTATTTATGTAAAATAATTCTAATCTTAATTCTTTTGTATTCTATGTATGATGTGTGTGTCAAATAAATATTTTTCTATTCTATTCTATTCTATTCTAAAAGGCCCTGTGAAATTGTACTGTTAACCCCAAAATAATATTTCAATTAAAAAAATCAACTGCTACTGAGACCCACACTCTGTAATGATTTGTGAATCGCTCAGTTGAAAGAGCAGTCACCAAATATATTTGGCGAATCTCTTCAAGTAATTCGTTGTTTGTAAGCCATTTTTCTGTCCATTATCCATGTATAAGAAAAAAGGTAATATGTTATCGTGGATATCCACTAATAATATTATTATAATGAAAAAAAGCAATTAAAACTTTAATTTCTGTTTATTATCATAGAAATTTTATAGGCCCTTAATATGCAGAATAATAAATTGGCAACTTCATGTTGCCAAACCATCGATGCCCTTCACTCCGATAGATTCTTCGAAACTCGTTACGGATCTGGCGCCAAATTTTCCCCCCGATTCATATAAGTTTTTGGACAAACTACAACGACTTATGAAAGTTGTTTGATTGAGCGAGAATTTTCGGGATCATCTTAAAGCTGGGATACTCGCCAAGTTAATTCGATTGAGGTTCACGGTCTATTGGGTAGAAATAAGGGTACTGACAATAGTTTGGTTGGCATTCTTTCTAGGCCTGAGTTAGACGAACAAGTTCTTAAAAGTTGTCATGTGTTTTAGGCTCCGGCTTTGTAGAATAGGCATCTATTGAAGAAACTTTTGCATCGCAAGGCTTATCATCTGTTGTCTTACTACGATGCCAAGATAATTATCTCTTATTAGTTAATTAGACGTGGGCTTTGTAACGTTTCATCCACGCAGCAGTTTCTTTTTGTGGGGCAGCAATGCAGGGCAGCATTTGGACAATATTAAGTAACATTTAGCAATTTTCAATTTATTTTTTTCAAGTGTTATTTATCTTCCATTAAACCTTGCATGGAATTGCTAAAAAAAAAAAAATTACAATGTCTAAGAATTTCTGATCTAAACCAATAGTCAAATATTTGTAAAAATACTTCTATAGGGTGTTGACGGTAGTATACTACTCAGCTATACATATAGCTACAACATTGATCAGAATACGCTGGCTTTGACAGCGAGAAAAAACACTTGAGGAATTTCATCTTGTCACGTGACGTCCTCGGTAGCTTAGTGGTCAAAGCACTCGCCCGGTATGCGATGGGTTGTGGGTTCGAGTCTCCCACCTGAGGTCGATGATTTTTTTCAAGGGTTATTTATCTTCAATTTTCTAAGGCTTTTTTTTAATCGTTGCTCAGTACCACGTAAAAATATTGTGGAACCTAAAGTAACTCCGGTGTGTATGCTCCGTTAATCGCTTGATTACAAACAACTCGGCTCAAGAAATAAGTTACCCATCTCAACGTAATTTTGTTAGTGTACGACAAGTATTTCACTTACACTTACAAAATTAGTTGTGATAGGTGACAAGTGTCTTTGGCAAAGTTTGTTACCATACAAATCCTTAAGTAAGATCTGCCCCCTAATCATGAACTCTAAAAACAATCTCAAAGTTGTCAAATCTGTCAATTTTGGTACGTCATTTCATACAAAATTTGACAGAAATGATAATGTTTGACAGATTTGTGATTGTTTTAACAGCTCATGGTTAGGGCCCTGACACTAATCGAAATTTACCATACATAAAGTAATTTATTAGGTTTTTTCCCGGAATTTCAATGCTAAAATGCAACAATTTTCAATATCGGACCAATATCAAAATGGCATCAAGAATCTGTCGATTAAATAGCCAATCGCCTGTTCTAAGGTAACATCAAACTCTTTAAAAGATTTTGATGTTTGTCCAACAGTAAATGACATTTATTTATAAGCAGTAGAATCGCCGACTAAAAGTGGACGATTCTACTGCTTCGCTTCACTACATCACTTTGATAGTAGACAATGAGCCCAACCACTTTGTTCACAAAGCAATAGGATTGAGAACTCGTCGCTCCGCGGATTGGAGCACCTATTTCTATATCTCTTCAGATAAATTAGGTGCTCGCAAAAAGTTACAGCTCACGATTACACAGTGAAAATAAAACATCCAGTTCATATAAACTAAATCACTTGTTTTTGCGTTACTAAGATCCATAATAGGTACAAGAAAAGAAAAAAAAAACATTAAGTCTAAATTTGAATACACAGGCAAAACAAAAAAAAAGCTTCAATGATTTCGTAACGTTTTTGTGCACGTGTATGAAAAAAATTATCTTGCTATTAAATAAATCTAAATCCTAATTTTAAAAAAATGAGAACCTAAAAATTATCTCTAATTTACTCAAACTAAATAATAATAATATGACTAAATAAAATTACAACTATAAACAATAATAATACCTATGACATCTCACTAGTTGTTAATTAATAACTTAAATACAATCTTCTACCTTTACCAACTCTCTAGGTCAAACAATTTTAACAGCTAACTAGATACTGGGTAATAAACATACTTTTTAATAAATAAACATACTATTTTATGGATTATCACATTCATGACTCAGATACTTATGCAAGTACTCGTCCTATAAATGAGCGTTTGTTTCTTGGGTCTGGCTGATCTTTTCGGACTGTCCTATAGCCCCACTTAGATATTGTTTGATATTTTCGCTATCGGAGGTAATATTTCTTGTCGCTGCTTATTTATTAAGTCTTTGATCATGTCCTTGCCAAAATTACTTGTTGACAATATTGGTTCTGGCATCGGTTATTAGTATGCGGAAAATCTTTTGGATTTTTCATTTCTTTATAGATTTATCTTCTTAGTGATTGGGAGATTTTTTTTCGGTCCGTTATTGATTGACACTGATGAATGTAAGGAAAATTAAAGATAGAAAAAAAATATCAGTTTACAGGTACCTATTTGAAAAACAAACTCTTAGTAAGGTGATTCAAAGCAATGTTTTTTTTGCATCCACATTTATGCAATATTTTACTTGATATTTTTTAAACCAATCTGGTTTAGGCCTGTCACACACACGTAAATCACACTTTGTCACTACATCATTATTTTTATACGCGAGCAACATAGAACTCATGTTTTGTTTCAGTTGCTTCAATAATTATCATAAGTATGCGATTACGTCTTTAAATGTAGGTGTAGGATGCTACATACATACGTAATCGAAAAAGTTGTTGGAACTATATAACCAGCAGCTGCCGCGTGGTGCCGGCACGTTAAAAGAATTGCACCACCCCTTCTCTTCCTATGGGTGTCGTAAGAGGCGACTACAGGAGAACCGCCATAAGAAGACAGGCAGCACCGTCTCCTCTCCACCATTTTGGCCAAACTGCGATCGCCAACCCGCCTGCCAAGCGTGGCGATTATGGCAAAATCCTCCTTTTGGAGAGGCCTGTGTCCAGCAGTGGACTGATATAGGCTGGTGATGATGATGATGATGAACCAGCAGCTGATAACGTGGTTTTAAGGCGTGTCCGTTGCTACACCATGTATAGCTATATGTGTACATACTCTTTAAGGCATATTATACAAAAGAAACATTAGTAACAGAAAAATAACAATAATATTGGCAAAATTATTTAAGCGGTCTTATCGATAGATACCTACACCAGTAAAAATCGATACCTATTAAATAAGCAAAGTCGCAGGTATTTACTAGTTTCCTACGTTTAAGTCGGCCTAAAGCCAGTTTATGAAGTTGAAATTAACATTATTTACTCACAAACTTTTCGAGCAGAAAACAAAAGATTGATAATTTATTTAGACTGGCGTCGATAATTGGATTTTATAAAGGTTTGATTAATTTATCCATTAACAGATTTAGTGGGTTTATTGCAGACACGTCCAAGCTATAGACGCCGCAAGTATTTTTCAAAATAATAATAAAGTTTATTCAATCACCTAGGAACTCCGAAAAAACTAAAAATGATAGTTGAAATTTTTATATATTTTTTTGTTTGTTATTTGCGTCTATTTATCTGACTGTCTATATATATTGCGACCATTTTTCTCAGCGTTGTAATTTTAGATAGCTTTAAAAGTAATTATCTAAAAATATGGTTCAGTCCGGGTCTGGTCAAATAAGGAATTAAACTTTGCAAATTAGCTCACGTCTAATACTGTGAACCGTACTTACTAGGGGATATCTTGCGCTATTACTAATTTAACGAATAGTTTTTTTTTAATAGAATAGGTATCTAGAATTGGTTTACTTGACACATATTTTGAAAAAAAAAAATGGACTTATCGAGCGATGTAGTGGCGTAAATGCGAATAAATTAAATCATTTATTTCATAGAATGTGGTTACACTCTATGGTCTTAAAGCTCGATTTTCTACATATTCTGCCACTTTTATAGAACTCGGGCCCGTAAATTCCCGCGTTGAGTCCTTACACATTTTGAAATTCTACATGTCGAAAATTATTTGATTTTCTATACATTTTACACGTATTTTTAATTATATAAACTAGTCTAAATTCGTCATTTTTGTAGAGTCTTTATTGATATTCAGTCTCTATACCCAATTAAAAGCGGTTTCTTTATTCCTAAGCTGTCTACAGTTTTAAACATTTCAGCTACGATTCACTATTGGGTTTTAAAATATGTAATTGGATGGACTGTTTTTATTAGCGTATTTAAATATTGTTTGCTTAATTTTCGTATTTCAATCGCAGACCTTTCATCGGAATGATTACCAAGTGAGCCATATAAAAAATTGAATATATATGGCAGGTACCTGGGGTTGATATGTGAAAGCTTTTATAAGTACACATAAAAAAATAATAATTGGTAATTTATTTTTCTAATTATTTTTTTTTCTTTCATTCGGTTAGATGTTAAGTTAGATGTTTATTTGTAACCCCAAAACGAGACGAAAATGATTATTTAATTGGTACGCGGTAGATAAATTTTAAATATACTTATGATATTTTACTACTTTAACAATTGTTTTTAAATAATACAAAAAAACGAAGTTTTAATTACGAATTGAGATCCAACTCCCTGCCCCTCTAGCATAAGCAACAAAACACGATATGATATGATACGATATAGCGATTTATCGACACCCAACTTTCAAAATATGGTAACATAGCCGCCATCTTGAACTTTCATTGAAACAGTAAACAGTGCCGGCGACATCACGGTCATGCTCGATTTTTCAATAAAAGTATATATTTTGACAAAAAATATGCGATAAATCGCTATATCATATCTTGTTTTGTTGCTCATGCTGGAAGGGCTGGGCTTGTTCTTGAAAATCGAAGTTACAAATGTCTTCATATTAATCTCGTTAATTGACGCCAGCAAATAATTTTGCTAGGTAAGTAAGTATATTCATTCTACCCGCATCCAGAGTCTAAACAAATAAACACTTATTAGAATAGTTTGTTACGAGATTGCTACCATGTACCTTATTTTTGAGTTCCCGATATTTCGGCACTGTTGCAAGCGCCATGATCACGGAGAAACTGAAGATCTTTTGCACGCGCCGGTACCATTAAAAAATAAAAGACATAAAAGACAGCGAAAGAGGGTAGACCGATATGTTTGCCCTTAACAACTTACCCGCAAGATCTTCAGTTACTCTGTGATCATGGCGCTTGCAACAGTGCCGAAATATCGGGAACTCAAAAATAAGGTACATGGTAGCAATCTCGTAACAAACTATTCTAATGTTAGTGACCATGAAAGTTTAAAACAATATAAATAAACACTTATGTTAGGGATAACTGGGATGTTTGACTGTAGGAGCTGACTATGCAAATTGTAAAATTAAGTACTGCCCTGGTACAAAGCAGAGTGATTTTATAATTTATAAGTATTTAAATACTTGAGGCTATCAAAAAGAATACAAGTCGCTTTCCAGCTTAGATTAAAATAATTGTTATTAATAATTATCTTATTCTTAATAACATTTGCATTCTGCGACCCCAGGTGTGACGTGGTCAGTAACAAAAATAACCGACCAAGTGCGAGTCGGACCCGCGCACGAAGAATTCTGTACCATTATCTTTAAAAACGGCAGAAAAATAATGTTTATAAGGGAGCTCTCTTAAATATTTATTTTATTAGAATAGTTTGTTACGGGATTGCTACCATGTACCTTATTTTTGAGTTCCCGATATTTCGGCACTGTTGCAAGCGCCATGATCACGGAGTAACTGAAGATCTTGCGGGTAAGTTGTTAAGGGCAAACATATCGGTCTACCCTTATTGCACGCGTCGGTACCATTGTCTACAAACTCACTATTTTCTAACGTAACAGACTATTCTAATGTTAGTGACCATAAAAGTTTAAAACAATATTTATTTTATTCTGTTTTTTAGTATTTTTTGTTATAACGGGAACAGTAATACATCATCTGTAAAAAAATCAACTGTCCAACTATCATAGCACAGTTCATGAGATACACTGGTGACAGACGAACATACAGACAGACGGACGGACAGCGGGGTCTTAGTAATAGGCTCCCGTTTCAACCTTTGGGTACGGAACTCTAAAAATTGAAAGATTTGGGGCATACCTTCGGGGTATCTGTCAAATTTCGTACGTACAAAATTGTCAGATTTGAGATTGTTATAATAGTTCATGGTTACCCCCCTGGACTGGGCGTAAAACAAACGAGTCCATGATTAAATTATGGATTCCTGTATAACAACTCCAGTGTTTTGAAAATAAAAAACTGGCCAAGTGCGAGTCGGACTCGCGCACGAAGAGTTCCGTACCATTATTATTTTAAAAACGGCAAAAAAATGGGAGGCCACTTAAATATTTCTTGCATTCTGTTTTTTTAGTATTTATTGTTATAGCGGCAACAGAAAGACAGACGGACAGCGGAGCCTCAGTATAGGGTCCCGTTTTACCCTTTGGGTATGGAACCCTAAAGAGGTATGTTAACGGTTTAGATAAAAATCGTGAGTTTGTAGACAATGGTACCGACGCGTGTAATAAAAGACTGCGAAAGAGGGTAGACCGATATGTTTGCCCTTAACAACTTACCCGCAAGATCTTCAGTTACTCCGTCATCATGGCGCTTGCAACAGTGCCGAAATATCGGGAACTCAAAAATAAGGTACATGGTAGCAATCCCGTAACAAACTATTCTAATAGATAAAAATCAAAACATTTACATCTTATGTTAAGCTAATATTAAAACTATTTTTTGACAAGAAATCATTAATAGCTAGTTACCTTACCAACTAGGTAATTAAGAATTAAAGTTATTTGATATTGAAACTCTGAATTATTCAAATATTGATACATTTATTTCCGACTGAAAACTCGTTAGTCATTCAAGACTAAGATTTGCTCTAACAATGATTAATTGTTGCCCAAATGCCCGAAGAAACTTCCATGAGAATTTTGCACTTCCATTAATATTTAAAATTTATTGAAAGGAGTTGTACCAATTGGTTCTTGGGTCTACAAGTTTAGGGTTGACATATTTAAAAATATTATTTATTAAAATCAAATATTTTTTTCAAATATTTTTTTGCATGCGACATTGATATACACAAGGTAGTTTTACAGGTAGGTAGGTATGATATGATGACCTGGTGAAGGTTGCAGGAAGCCGCTGGATGCAGGCCGCTTCCAAGTCTTCCAACCGGCCAATCTGGAAGTCACTGGGGGAGGCCTATGTTCAGCAGTGGACGTCCTTTAGCTGAAACGAAGATGATGATATGATATTTACTGGAACTGGAAGATGTAGCTTGGACAGGCCTTCCACCCAGTGGACAAACTTGTCACGGTTGCAAGAAGCCGCTGAATGCAAACGACCCAGGGCCACTCGCAGCGGTGATTTATAGGGGGTCTATAAAGACTCCTGTAGCCTGATTTTGTACAATGTAATTGTCATAATATTATTAATTAGGATCTTAATAGTTATTTTACAATTTTATGTTTTAAAGTGATCCCTTTTAATTAACTTCAGACTTTAGTTTTCAGAAGTGTTTTTATTTGTAAATCATTTATACTATTAGACGAAGTATAATATTAACTCAGTGCTATTAGTCGTTTTGAGAGCAAAGATAATTTAAGTAGTTTTTATTACCGTCAGTAATCCGCAGAGCCAAGTGCCAACCCTACATATTCAAACAAAATAATTCACTGAGGCTATTTCTTTAAGAATAAATATTCAGCCGCTATTCAGTTCGGCCAACGCGATTTGAATCGCTTTGTCTCAGCTCTCAACCGTTTCGCGGTCTCAAGCGGTTTACAATTTGAAATTTTCGTCGTGCTCTTGTTTAAATGGTGTGATGTATATTTATTTTTGGGTTAAATATTCTTTTGGGAGGGATTTCTGGCAGTTGTATCTATACAGAATACGTTTTACAATAGGGTATTTAGGTCATTGTGCTCTGAATGACATTGCGCCGTGTGGTGCCGGCACGTTAAAAGAATTGCACCATTCCTTCTCTTCCTATGGGTGTCGTAAGAGGCGACTACTGGAGAACCGCCATAAGAAGACGGGCAGCAGCGTCTCCTCTCCACCATTGGCCTAACTGCGATCGCCAACCCGCCTGCCAAGCGTGGCGATTATGGCAAAATCCTCCTTTTAGAGAGGCCTGTGTCCAGCAGTGGACTGATATAGACTGGTGATGATGATGATGATGATGCTCTGAATGAATGGCAATAATGAAATGAGTTGATACACTAGGGTTTTGTAAAAGGGCTAATAAGCAGTCAGAGTTGCGCTCACTTTTCATCCGTGGGTTGTGAGTTCGATCCCAGAAAAATTATGCCTAGAGAGGCAAAGAAAATGTAAAAGGAATTTTGCTTTGGGTATTACGGAGGCAATAACGGAAGACATTGTGAGGAAATTCACAGAACATTCTCACACTCGCTATATGTGTCCAAAATGGTCTGGTAGGTTCAAAAAGTTCGATGTTCGAGTTCGATGTTCGGATTTCTATTACTCGATCGGCAATGGCGGAAAACGTCGTGAAGAAACTTGCAACATAGTCTGATTCCGTTGCCTCAGGGTTACGGAGGTCTAGTGGCAATATCGGTCCAAGCGGAAAAACCACTTGCCACATCTTGGATTATGGTCACGGCATGGAAAAAAAACAAGAAAAGTTAGCTGATGATAGTAGGCCTAAAACAGATTTATGATACCTACAACTGCTGTATATCGTATTGCACGTTAAGTGACCCAATGAAAATTCAATTGAATGACACAAAGCTTTAATCTTTAATGACTTAAAATAACCTCGTAACCCGTGACATAAATAGCTTTATTTGTTCTTGCATAGCAAATGTTATTTTCTGATGCAGATATTAGTATATCACAAAACCGCAAACTAGATTCATATGTGGGCTTTGCTAAGCCTTTTTAAATTATAATGGACAGATTTGTTATTATAAAATACACAACGATAAAGAAAAGCATTTTTCATTCCATTTAAGCTTATGTTTATCTGATTCAATTATTTCTCGTTACTCCATATCACATTGTGATAAAGATGTTTTGCCTTAGAAAGAATAACGTTTTTCTGAATAGCCTAATCCAACTGAAAAAGCTGCTAGCCAGACAAACACAAACAATTTTACCCCACCGCCATTTGTTACAATATAATCTAACGCTGTAATTAATCAGTGTAACAATTCCTAACTAGGCTCATTTGTAACCGTAGTCCTAATTAATTGATGTCATACCCGACTACTTGGATGCTAAAGATTAGAGAATTCGTTGGAGAATTTCACAATTTTCTCTTAAAACGAACAGTCACTATTTTGGCTTGGAGAGATCTCTTGTGAGAAAATTAATTGGAGCAGCAATTAAATTATCGAAAATAGACATGCTAATTGAAAGGAATCATTGAGTGACATCTGAGAATATTCTCTTCTAAGGGTGTTGTCTTTAGGCACTGAGGTATTTTGGACGAGAAGATGTCGATTGACCTCCTTCTCAAAATTGGACCTACCCAACTGGATCACTTGTCCCTTAAATTTGTCAACAATTTCCTGGTGAAGGATACAGGAAGCCGCTGGATGCAGTTCGCTTCCAACCGGCCGATCTGGAAGTCACTGGGGGAGGCCTTTCATCAGCAGTTGACGTTCTGCCTGTGGCTGAAATGATGATGATGATGATGATAAAGAGTGTCATCCTCGGCTAGAGGTTGTTGGTCATCATGGCAATCTTTATGGCAATTTTTCTACCGCTGCCTAGAACAAACACCTGGTGCTAAGTCAGAACCATTGTCTTAGATTCTTTAGCTAAGATAATTTGATTGCCTGGTCCCCAGTGTCTTTGAATGTGTCCAAGCTAAACACAACGTAGATTTTGCGGTTAAAAAACCCGCATTCAAATGCATTATAAATAGGCTTTTGAACATGTACAAACTCTCTTACTTTTGATCATCCACAAGACCAAACAAGGTCACTCTGCCCAATTTTTATTGTAATTATTTTGTTGCAAATAAAACAGTTATTATTCTTTACCATCAATTTTATTTCTGCAAATCCTGCTGCTAACAATCGTGCTCAGGAATTAGACAGAATTATTGTTTATTTTGTTTTATAATTCACAAATTATTAATATGTTATTATTAGTAGTGATATCGAAGATCTTTTGATATTCTATATAGAACTAGTATTCAAAGGTATAATTTTTAACAGAGATACAAATATTGTGTTAACTTATTTAATGTTGTAATATGTTTCACGCAAGTGTGACAACTTAGCAAAACCTATAGTGATTACTTGATCAGAGGCACCGAATCGGTGGTCTATTATTCACCACAGGCATGACCAAATGTAATGGCAAACTCTTTGAAGTACGGTAAATATAGGGCAGCGTAACCCTGACTAAGATGAAACTTCTCTAGTGCTTTTAATTATCCGACTCTCACCCGTGAACGCGGATATTGATGCTTTGCGGGGATAAATGTACTCGAGGGAGTTACTGAGAGGGTATCTAGGGTTTTAAGGTTTGTCGAGTATATAACAAACGGGATGTTTTAGGGATTTATCGTGTTAATGTTTAAGGGGTCACCTGCGCATCTTTAAACACTGCAAGAGCCGCAACCACCGAAGTCATTGCATTTTAGAATTGTTTATATGAAATCGTATGGAACTTAGTGCACCTAGCCGAGCTCCATGGTCCAAATAGTAAATTTCCTCTGTTAAAGCATCTCAAAGACATGGCGTTAGAAAATTAAATAATTTCTGCAGTATTTGCAGAAATTATTTAATTTTATTTTAGACACGAAATTGAAATTACTTATAGGTCCCAGCTCGATGGACCGACGACCTTAAGAAGATGACTGTCAGTGGATAGATGAAAAAAGCGGGAGATCGTGCTCTTTGGCAAGCAGCACCCTGAACTATTTAAAAATAAAAAAGATGTGTGTGGATTTAATACTAGATATCTCAATAAATTAATTCTGCCAGATAGGACTAGTGTATGTAGTAGAAACAGCCATGCAATGATTGTGAGAATTTATAATAATCTTCCTACAGATATTGCTAATTTACCACTCAATTTGTTTAAAGCTCGCTTGTACAATTGGCTCATAAACAATGCTTTCTATTCGGGTGCTGAGTATTTATCCAAATTTTGGCGCTCTTTTGTTTGTTTTTTACGTCCAGCAGTGGACTGCAATAGGCTGATATGATCATGATGATAGAAAGAGGAGTATCAGTAATATTATTTATATCATTATTTTACTTCCTATACTTAAAAGTAATGAAAAATCTATTCACGTTGATATATTAACACGTTTATTGACTATGCCACAGATACTTTGCACGAATCAATGAACTTAATTATCCATTCAAATGAAATGTTATTATAAATGTTTTGGCTTGAATGAACACACGCAGAGAATATTAAATTACCGTCAGTAATAAGGATAAAGTTGTTCAATAGATCTTATAAAGAGCTAGTTATAATACATTTTAATACATTGAGTCATTATACGGACGAGTGCTGGGGCTCGTGGAAGAAATCCGTACTGTTCAGGAATCTTAGAGTTCTTAGTTTTTTCAAAATTATGACAGTCAAAATGACGTACTAACACATGTACACGCCTCAACAGGAAACCTCAGTAAAATAAGAGTATTTAGAATCGGGGATGCCGAATACTGCCGATACGAGACGAAATGATATCAGTTTTCACTGTCGCTGTAGAACGTAAAAACGTAATATTTCAATGCTCTTTAGTCAAACGCTTTGTCTTATTCTCTATTGTTTTCAGGGCCATAACCATGAACTCTTAAAACAATCTCAAAATTGTCAAATCTGTCAATTTTGGTACGTCATTTCATACAAAATTTGACAGAAATGATAATGTTTGACAGATTTGAGATTGTTTTAAGAGTTCGTGGTTACCGCCCAGTTCGCGCGATTTTTAATCAACTTTATAAGACAACCCTATCGCTCCATTGACGTATTTGACGTATCTCGACAAACAGGCCTAGTTTCCATTCTGTATAGATATATGTACTGTGCTATTGCCGGCCAATACGGCAGTGCGGACGTAAACCTCCCCCAAACAGCGCCAAAGAGCACAATCCCCCGCTTTTTTCATCCAGTGTCAGATAATTTTCTAAAGTCGTCGTTCCTTCGATAATAGAGTAATCGGATCCATAACGGATAAACATAATTAAATACATACAATATAAATCCTTGACTCTGTTACAGAAACTTATGAGTTATTTAGTCCCCTAACAAACCTTGAGAGATTCAAGTCTACGACCGTAGCTCATTAATCAAATAGGATTGCTGTCGATAAACAATGAAATAAAAACTTTAATTCTTTGGAAAAAAAACAAAATTAAAAAGAAGTAACTATTATACGTCCACTTCCTTTGTAGGAACAAACAAAACATAAAAACTCTATTATCTTTCGTGCATTGCATTCCACATAAAGCTGGAACAGCTCACTAGCCTCGTCTAGTGTTAGGAAAATATCGATACTTAAGAAGTATCGATATTTTCCGTTCGATTGTTGACTTTTAAGTTAGTTAACGTTAAATAACTCTATTGGACACGTAATAGCCGTAAGTATCAAAGCTAAGCAGTCTAAAACGGGTTGATAATATCAGTAGTTGTGCCTGCTGACAATAGTACAAAAAAAACTTGTATATTAAAATGAACCACAAACAACTATATCACGGCCATTTCGATACTATAAATATATTTTGGACGTCATCAACGTCGAAAAGTCCACTGCTGGGCATAAAGACCTAGGCACCGAATGGCACTGCCACCGCCTCTGGGTAATTTTCACCGATTAGACATTTAAATAAAGACGTTTAACGATAACACCAACAGTTTATTTATTAATTAATCGATTAAAATACCTATAGTGATAGACCTCTCGATATTAACTTGTTGTAGACATTTATATCGATACGCCATCGATATCGACTATACATTTGCGTCACAGCACAAATCTGAATTTCCTTTAGCAAAGTACCATTTTAAAACACAGATTAATAAAGTCAGATTTATGTACATTAGTTAGCCGGCTGTTCTTTATTATCTGGATTTCTCGAAAGTTCTACGTACAGTTTGCTATTACGAGCACCAGATGGGGCTGAAGTTCCTTGTTCCTAATTCAAAATACGTTTTGTTCGTTACAACAACTTTACTTCATTTGTTTTCTTTCTTTTATAAAAATCTCAAAAAATAAGTAAAAACGAAACAGTTAATATCGTTTTTTGGAATTTGAACTTAGGCCAACGCCCGTACCACACCTTCGCTGCGAAACACGAGTAGCTAAACCGCTGGATGCATTCCGCTGCGATCTAGTGTAGACTTGCATAACGTTTCGCGGCGCGGAACGTAATGCAAGTCAGTCAGTTTAGTTGAGACAATCGAAGTGAAATGTCGTCATTATAGTCTGGATGACTAAGAAAGTACAGAATAGGACTATTTCAATTTTTCAGCGATTTTTGACGGACCTGTCGCTGGCAGCCCATGAAAGGGCTTCGTCAGCTACAACCGGGCAGTTTAGGCGAGCGCTGAAGGCGCTCAGCCTAGGTCCGCCCCACTAGCGGTCTCCGCGACCCGTCCGAGTGTGAGGCTTCGCACAGCAAAGCCTCAGGCTCGTACGTGTCGGGCCCCATACTAGCGGGCGTGATCGTGCCAGTGTGGAGTGCAAAAGGCACCCTACCAAGCGGCGAACCCGCCAGTGGTGGCGCCGACGCGTCCGGAACTGCCTAGGCAGGCCGGACCGCAGTCGGGCTCCTTCTTGGCGGGCTCGGACCTCGGCTTGGGCCGTCTTCCCAAGCGAAGCTTAAGGCGGTGTTGGCTGGTGTGACAAGTGCGGTGATATCATCAACCTGGTCATCGAGTACGTGGCGATGCCTACGGAATCGGCGAGCGACATCCTTCTGGGGCGTAATCGTGGCAGCTTTGACTACGAGTGGATTGGGGTGGTTTATGGCCTTGTCAAAGAAGCGGTGCGACGCTTCTTTCATATAAAGGGGCATTGATGGGGTTTTTCAGCGAATTTGATGTCCATGTTAATTAAAACGCACTTTTGCTTCTTAAAAATTGACAAAATTGACAAACACATGCGGAAACTATGCGGCGCCGCAACAAAATGGCGGAAGTGTGACAGGTGTCGGAGCAGATCGGCGAAACCGCGAGGGGAAGGAGACAGCATTATAGTCAAATCAATGCGCTAGAACAGGCAATTTCGCTAGGATTCCGCTTCTCATAGTTGCTGACAGGATATGGCAAAATCATTCCGATTCCACTTTTATGGTTTCGCAGAATGAGAGGCGGCGCGCGGTGTTTTATCTGTGTGTTTTATAATTTTATATAGTATTTATATTTTTCTAATGTATGCGACGCTACCAACCAAACAAACTTGTGCAAAAACGCTTCTTCTTGAACGCTCCATACATCGCCGTATATGTGTTTCCGTTGCCCGCTCCGCGCACCGCAGCGCCTGATATCCCGCGTCTCCTTGAACCTGGCCTAAGAATTAGAAAAATCTAAATGCTACTCCATAAAATCTCTACCTAAATCTATCTAAATCTTGACCTTGGGGCCATTTAGTACCTATGGCTATAAAACATTTTAGAGATTTCAATATTGTTTCTTAAAAAAAAAAATTATGTATTGGCTGGCTAAAATAAAATAATAATTAACCTCTTTTTTCCGAATGACATACGAGACTCATATCAAAGCGATCGGTATCGTGAGTCCTGAACCGTGGAATGGTGGCCCTTCTTTTCACGATCTACGTAACAGGCCCTCTAGAATGTTCGTTAAATTATTACGAATGGTTTGCTTTAGGGCGCTGTTATGGTTCCAATTTGTATTCTAAAAATATTGGAAGAGTTTGATGAAAGTTAGGAAGGACTCGGCTATTAAATTAACGGTCGAATTATATTTTGACTAAGACAAAGAACCAAGAAGTTTAGTACCGACGTGAATTACATCTTGATCAGTAAAAAATTTAAGCTCTAAATATCTTTTAATACTTACTAATATACAATTCTCGTGTCACAGTGTTTGTCACAAAACTCCTCCGAAATGGATAGACCGATTCTTATGAAATTTTGTGTGTATATTCAGAATAGGACTAAACAATTTTTCATAGCCCTAAAAGATAAGGGTGGTCCACCCCAAAAAAAATTTTTTTGACACATTTTTTCTATGATTCGGCATTATAATTCACCCCTTTACCACCAACCCCTATTTTAATAGCAATATAAGTACTTCAATAATTAATATAAATAGCAAAACAAGGTTTGCCGGGTCATATAGTAGTATGTTCCATAAAATTTCCTTGTTCTGTGATATTTTGTATACTTTTTTTGTGTGTATTATAGAGCAGACGTTTATAATTCTAAACATAACTATGACCGTCTTTATTTTGTTTCAGGTAAAACTCCCATCATTTCATAGAAATTTAAAAAAAACATACAGGTAAGATATAAAATATCAAATCCATTGCAATAAAACCCATGGTAAAATGAACCTTGAAAAGACCTGATGTTTTTTAACAATTCAAGAATATAGTAAACTAAACAATGTAACAGTAACAGTCCATGATTAGTACTTAAGAACCTTCATCATCATCATTTCAGCAGGCGGACGTCCACGGCTGAACATAGGCCTCCCCGGTGACTTCCAGATTGTCCGGTTGCGAGCGGCCTGCATCCAGTAGCTTCCTGAAACCTTTACCAGGTCATCTGTACACCTTGTGAGTGGACGTCCCACCTTTAGAACCTTATAACCATAAAGTATTTATAAGTTTCTCGAGGTATTTTTTATTTATTTCTATCAAAAATACAATGTTTAGAAACTACAGATTAGTATAAAAATAATAAAAGTCATCGTCATCTTCATCAGCTCAGCCTATTTCAGTCTATTGCTTCCCCCAAGAATCGGGAAAAAGAACGATCTCCCGCTTTTTCTATCTTACCACTGCCATCCATCTTCCTAAGAGAAATAATGCAGGAAAAATATTTAAAAATACGAAATCGTAAAACAAAAGAACATCGTCATTAAAAATTGCATCAATTCTCGTAGAAACTATTGGCTTTAATACAAAAAAGATAGACTAGTGGTAAACACTTGTTTATAATTAGGGTTCCGTACCCAAAGGGTAAAACGGGACCCAATTACTAAGGCTCCGCTGTCCCTCTGTCTGTCCGTCTGTCACCAGGCTGTATCTCATGAACCGTGATAGCTAGAGAGTTGAATTTTTTAAGATGATGAACAGATGATTTATTTCTGTTGCCGCTATAACAACAAATACTAAAAAATAGAATACAATAAATTTTTAAGGGGGCTCCCATACAACAAACATGATTTTTTTCCTTTTTTATAGAAAATGGTACGGAACCCTTCGTGCGCGAGTCCGACTCGCACTTGGCTGGTTTTTAGTCAACCAACTTGAAATGTTGTCACATCAGATATTCGAGACATTTATTACCAAACATTTTTAATTGGTTGATTAATCTTTAGATCAGGGTTCAAACCTAGTCTATCTTTTTGTAGTAAGGCCGTATATTATTGTACAGTTCTTTTTTCTATTTATTCGAAACCATAAAAAACTAATTCCGTTGCTAATTACAAAAAAAAAACTTTTACTATGAACGAACATGGAATTTAAAAAAATCTTTATATTTCATACTTTATCGGATATGCGATTCTTAATGAACTTCCTATAATAAGCCATCCTTCGTCCATTTCCAAAATAGTTCGCGACAGGGTCACCCCCCATCCTGGCGTAGTATTTACAATCGTATCCCTCGCCGTTATAATATACTTTATCTGAAATTGAAAATGAATGAATAAATTAATTAACATTTATGAATATAATCAAAATGATGGCATATAATCGGTATGGCGGTATCGCTGTTTTCTGACTTGGTCGCGCGTAACCTAGATAAAAAAGACCATGCGCAGGGGTGTTCCTCGATCTTGCAAAGGCGTTCGATACGGTATCAACACAAATCCTTCTCGGTAAGCTTGAAAAAATGGGTATTCGGGGGATTCCGCTGAATTGGTTCCGGAGTTATAGTGTATCAGGATTGGGGAACACAAAAGTGCACCACGGCATGTTGAATATGGCGTTCCTCAAGGTAGCATACTCGGTCCAACTCTATTTATTCTCTATGTTAACGACATGATAACCTCCAATTTAACGAATGCCGAAATTATCTGCTATGCTGACGATACGGCTATTATTTTCCACGACACCACCTGGAAAAGGGTCGTTGAACGAGTTGAAGAGGGAATGAAAGTTATCACTGCCTGGCTGCATAATAATTTACTTACACTTAATTTGCACAAAACAAAATTTCTTTGCTTTTACAAAACATTGGCCACCTCGCCCTTGTTTTCTAGCATTAAAATTCACGTGTGTGGTCTAAATAGTACGCAAGCGCAACACTGTACATGCAGCAGCATAAGCAGATCTCCCACAATAAAGTACCTGGGTTTAATTTTGGATGAGAAGTTATCTTTTAAAGCTCACATTGATGCAACTGCTAAAAGAGTCCGTAAGCTTATCTACATCTTTAAAAATTTACGTAATGCTGCAGACATGCAGTTTTAATTTGATCGGTTAATATGACCGACCGAACGATACACTTTCGCGCTAGGCCCCTAGGGACGGGTAAACACGTAATCGTTATGATCTTTTGCGCACTTTTCGCCCAGCGCTCAACTTCGGTGGTGCGCACTGTAGGTTTTAGGCCCACTAGCGTTTTTCGAGCGTCGACGTCGTGTCGTGGCAGTGTCCAATCATCACCAGCCTATATCAGTCCACTGCTGCACACAGGCCTCTCCAAAAGGAGTATTTTGCCATAATCGCCACGCTTGGCAGGCGGGTTGGCGATCGCAGTTTGGCCAATGGTAGAGAGGAGACGCTGCTGCCCGTCTTCTTGTGGCGGGTCTCCTGTAGTCGCCTCTTACGACACCCATAGGAAGAGAAGGAATGGTGCAATTCTTTTAACGTGCTGGCACCACTCGACACATCAGTGTCCAATCAGCGTTACGTAAATGCTGCTCCGCAAACGTTGCTTCAACACTGATTGGACGCTGCCACGACGTCGACGCTTGAAAGACCCTAGTGTGGCGGTCTATTAAAATTTGTACGAATTTCAAATGAGTACAGTAGATAAGCATCAGGAGGTTGTTATTATTGAATATTGTCCACTTGCCATTTCTCATATCGTCTCCCATTTGAGGGTTTTTAATCTTTTTTGCATTCTTCATTCTGAAGCGGCAATTCTGAAGTTCAATCTCACAAGGACTGTAGTAGTCGTCCAATCTGTATGACCAATAATTCCAGCCGCATACAGGATTCATAAACGACCTGAAATAGTATAAAATCCATTTATATTTTCTATCTATATTTTATGGACGAAGGTAAGTAGCAAAAGCACTTGTGTTATAGAAATCAGAAAAAAACGACGGCACCCAAAACTGAGACCATTTAGGAAGAGAGAGAGAGAGAAATATTTTATTAGACACACCCAACAAATACAAATGTAAAAGATATACAACACAAAAAACATAAAAAAGAAAGGCAAACAAAAAAAGAAAAATTGACAAGAAGAAAAAAAAAACAAGGAGAAGAAAAAAGAAAAGTCAATTTCTACATTGACCCGGCCGGGAATCGAACCCAGGACCTCAAAGATGATGACGCTGAGTGTGTTCGCATCTCGGCTACGGAGGTTGTCCGCTTTGTCTGTAACCCCATAACTTTTTTTTTATTCTTTGGTAGATTTTAACGGTCCTCTAGCCCGATAGACCGACGACCTTAGGATGATGGCTGGCAGTGGCTGGATGAAAAAAGCGGGAGATCGTGCTCTTTGGCGCTTTTTGGGGAAGGCTTACGTCCAGCAGTGGACTGCAATAGGCTGAATAGATAGATTTTATCTAACGGTCCTCACATATTTTGGAGACACCAAGCGAAGTGCGCATGGCAGTCGGTGTTTTTCTTCTTCAAACCAGAAGGCATTGCGTAATAGTCGACTCCTTCAAAGTAAAATAGCTCTCTGGTGGTGGCGTCAGGTCTTCTAGAGCTAGTTGGGCCTGTTCCTATTGTTTTGGGTGGTATTTTAAAATTTTTATCCATATCTGAAATAGAAAATAAATAATAATTTACTCCAAAACCACTTCTCCACATTAATCCACCAACAACTATGTCGACGACTGTCTGGCGTTGTGGTTCGCGCTCCGGACTACAAAGCCTGGCGGTTGCGGGTTCGAATCTTGCGAGGGGCAAATGTTTGTGTGATGAGCACGAGCATTTGTACCTAAGTCATGGATGTTTATAAACGTATTTAAGTGTATTTATCCGTTATCTAAACATATTACAAGCTATGCTTAGTTTGGGGCAGCATCAGCTCAAAGTTTCGATCATCATTTATCTTACATCTACTTATTGAAACTATCCTTATGAGACCAAATATGCTATCTATATCTTCTGTAAGTTGCCGAGGGGTTAAGAACCCAGCAGTCTTTTTAATGTGCAGCATCAGCTCAAAGCCTCGATCAGTATTTATCTAACACTTTGAGACCATTCTTTTATAAGCCCAAACGCTCTGTATCTGCTGTAAATTTCTGAGGAGTTGGGAGTCCCGCAGACTTCTTGATGTGCAGCATTAGCTCAAGGTATCGATCATCATCTATCTGACACCTAATCGTTGAGACCATTTTTATGACACGCTGTATCTGCTGTAATTTGCTGAATAGTTGGGAATCTTGGAGATTCCTTGATGCTGCAACATCAGCTTAAGGTTTTCATGTCTTGGGAATACTACTAAAGTAACTGTGCATTAAATTTCAAATCAAACGGAACTGAGAAAGCATGCAACGAGCTAATTATCTTTTTGATGAATAGAAAATAAGCTGATAACCTTCAAACGACTGAACTGATCTTCATTAAATATAGCTAAGAACAATCCCTTTAATATCAGCTTTTAAACAAAAAAAACTACGTCAAATTTGGTCTATTCGTTTGGGAGCTACGATGCCACAGACAGATACACAGAAACACACCTTAAACTTATAACACCCCTCTTTTTCCGTCGGGGGTTAAAACACCTTATAAACTTAGGCATAGTACTTTATTAAACATCAAAAATACTTACAATTCCTATCGTCATCTGCTAAAGTTAGAGGCAAATACAATATCAGAATCACAAACTTCATCTCAAGGCGATCTTTTTACAATGGCTAACTCAATCTTTAGTCTTATAACTATTGCTTTCCATTCACAGAGCAAGTTAATTAAGAGCGTTCAACTTTTAATTACATTCATTAATGGTAAGTGCTGACAGGTAAATGGTAATTTTCTTTTTAACCGAATTTAAGGCTATGGCTTCACTACTGAAAATATTCCGATTATTTTTTTTTAAGTTATTTGAAAGGTAATTTTAATGATTTGACAGGTTTTTGAAATATGATTCAAGTGTATCAACTAATTATTTAGTTTTTCAGTATCGCCATACAAATTATAAGGAAGAGGTGTGTTTTGACAAGTCATAAAAGTATGTCAATTGATGGATGGTGTCAACTAGCCTATTGACCAAATTTTCATTTTTTATAGACATTGTTATCCATAATCCATTGCTAATGTTCGTCGCCATCTTTTTTCCGGTTCCTGCCACCTAACCATGAACTCTAAAAACAATCTCAAAGTTGTCAAATCTGTCAATTTTGGTACGTCATTTCATACAAAATTTGACAGAAATGATAATGTTTGACATATTTGAGGTTCGATTCTCGTTCGGGTCAAAGCAACTAACTTTTCTATATTGACTCAGGTCTGAGTGTTGTAGTATTGTCGATGTTTCTGATTTCTATCAAACTCTTTCAAAAGAACGACAAATCGTAAGTTTAAATTGTCGTTAAGTTACGGAAGAGTTTTTTTTTTTAAATAATGCTTAAAATACTTTTTATTTGTGTCAATAGTGTGTTTTAAGTCTTAGAAAGAGAATATTAATTGGAGTAAACTTGGAAGCTTAATTTGAAGTCAGAATTAATAAATTATAAGCGGTCTGTGTTTAAAAAGTTTTACCAATAAAACTGTCTCTCTCGTTCGTAAAAATGGCGTATAAATCTAAATGCAATTTTTTTTATTCAAACCCTAATTTACTTAGACCTAAGCATGAGCTCTCAATAGGGCCTCGATTACTTAAATTTAAGACAGATAAGTAGCAGTACCTAAAGCAAATGTGTTAAACAATTACAATGAGATCCAATTGATATTAATTGTGCCACTTTTTAATTAGCAGAATTGGGGCCCAGTACGCAGTGTTACACTGCGGCGACAGCGCTTCGGTATCGATTACTAAAGTTAAGCAACCAACGCCGCGGTCGTGAGTGGATGGGTGACCATTCCGACCATATTTAGTGACATTTATCACGAGCATCTCCGTGCTTCGGAAGGCACGTTAAAAGTTGGTCCCGGCCAATATCGCTTGATAACATCTGACAGTAAGGTTTAGTCACTGGCCTTACAACACCCCTCCACCAATCCGCACCGGGCCCGCGTGGTGGAGTATGGCCCAAACCACCTCATAGTTGAGGTGAGGCCTGTGCCCTACAGTGGGACGTATATAGGCATACTTTACTTTTTTACTTTACGCAGTGTTGATTTTACCTTAGATTTCTAGAATAAATCATTTTAAAATCATACATTTAACGTAGTACCAGAAACATGGAAATTTTATCTAGTATCCATAAAATATCTTAGCTTTTCCAGATAACTCGATCGCATTTAATTGTTGTATTGTTAGCTGAATGTACCATAACAGACTTTGACCCTCAATAAGAAACATGGGACACCATAGGTTATTAACCTTATTAAGTTAGTCAGCTGTTAGTAAGATTGGCCGTCTGTTCTACGTGCTAGTGCCACTTTAGCTTGTTAATCCGTCGGGCTATGTCTGCGACCGACGTACACCCTTAAGGTGGACAGATAAAGAAAGGTTGCAGTGCAGGAAGCCGCTGGATGCAGGCCGCTTCCCATCGGTCAATATGGAAGACAACGAGGAAGGCCTATGTTCAGCAATAGACATCCTGTGGCTGAAACGATGATAATGATGAAGTTAAAAGTGAAGCTTACGAAATTAAATAAAACCGGCCAAGTGCGAGTCGGACTCGTGCACGAAGGGTTCCGCTTCATTATCTATAAAAACGAGCAAAAAAAAAATCACGTTTGTTGTATGGGATATTTATTTTATTCTGGTTTTTAGTTTTGTTGTTATAGCGCCAACAGAAATACATCATCTGTGAAAATTTCAACTGTCTTGCTACCACGGTTTATGAGATAAAGCCTGGTGACAGACGGACGGACGGACAGACAGACGGACAGCGGAGCCACAGCAACAGGGTCCGGTTTTACCCTTTGGGTACGTAACCCTAAAAAGCAAAACAAGGATTAAGTAATAAACTGACCACTACTTTTGAATTTCGATTACCGGAATGAATCTAACGGTCTGTTGAGCCTGTGGTTGAGCTCTACAGGAATCTCCTTTGCCACTAATTGCATGGTCATTAATTTGCGACTCGACATTAGTTATGGATTAAGCTCTGTGTCGTGACACAAACGGATTATACTGATTTACAGTGTTCAGTGATGGACGTCAAGTGGGGATTAGTATTACTGTTAAACGTTTACGTCTTGCAGTTTAACGACGTGAAATATTTTGTTAGGTGAATGCATTTAGGTCTTCCTGGAATTCTTGTCAAAAAACGCAGCTTAAACACGACATTGCTTAAAAACGTAGCAAGCTAAAGTCGCAATGGGCCGGCCACATCTGTCACAGAACCGATGAAAGGTTCAGTAAACAAGTTCTTGAGAGGAAACCACGCTTTATCAAAAGGAGTGTAGGACGCACCCCAACTTGATGAACCGATGGCTTAAAGGCAGACTTGGCTTATGTGTGGAGTAGGTAGAACACATTGGTTCTGCACCTTAGTTTTGGGCATTGTGGCAGAATTCGTTAGTCTTCCATATATATAAAAATTATTAATCAAAACCTGATTTGTCTTGTTGTCTCTTGCAATTAGAACTCACAGTCAAAAGTCAAACGGTGTCCAAGTAAGATGTAAAATCATCTCCTACCTTTACATTGTGTTAGCATTCGTTTATAGCAGTGGCTTTTGCAGCAACATTCACTAAAGTCAATTACAGCCTGTCTACACTACTATCTTCCACTTAATGACATTGCAATTAGTGGTTCTAGCGACGGAACCCGAATGAAATGAATAGATTGCCCGACGGACGGAAGAATTGGTAATTGGCAATCTGCGTGGCAGCTGATGTACACAGAGATTTGAAGAGCGTTTAGCAATTGATAAGGCATTTTTTGTTGCTACTAAGATACTGCAGGTTCTTGCCTCGTTCAAGTACTGGTCAAGTATTAGACTTAAGCAAATTGTAACTAGGAATGAGGAAAAATAAATTATTATTTCAAGTAAACTTATATTTTCTCACGATTGGTCACCTCTCGATGTATAGGCCTGAAGATTAAAGTCTTTTAGTAGTATTTCGTTAGCCAGTGATGACTTACGGCACTGGAACGTGGACAAAGTCACTCAATGTGTTTTTTAAAGGGCAATATTCAGCGTTCCTTTGCGAAATAATATCCTAAAATGAGGATATACAAAGCCAGAAAGCTCAAGTGGCAATAGGCAGGTCGATTCGCTCACAGAACTTACAACCGTAAGGAAATAAATGTTCTTGATTGGTGACCACTAACCGTTAGACGCATCATGGACAGGTCTTACACCTAGTGCCATGAAGAAAGAGTCAAAGATAGATGAAAATAGCCTAGAGTCGTTTGCAGTGGTCTCCTGTCTAGCAGTAGACTTCCATATTGATGATCATGATGAAATATTGGGAGTGGGATGAGGGTCTAGTCGAACAAACCCTATTGTCATTGTAAAGGGTCGTTCAAGGCATTATCATTATCACGACAAAGTGATTGGTCGCTATCGGGTATATTGTTATCAGCACAAATATATAGCAGCGGCGCGTCGAGACAAATAGTTCACTCGAAACTAAGCGCCAGTGTGTTACGCACACATTGACAGTTGCGTTTACAGACGATATTCTCGGACAGTCTGGTACAGAACTTCAGTCGGACTGTCACTTGCGAAGTCCCGTTTGTGCGTTTGTATTACCTACCTATGTACATGCTTTTATAAATAATGTTCTGTCTACCCATTTAGGCCTGGACGTATGATAGATAAGATGTATGTATAAACGAATTGATGTATCGGTGTAAACATGAAGCACCTACCCTATTTTATTTCAAAAAATCAGAATACCAAACCTAGGGTGACTCCCTAGTTTAGTTAGGTAGTTATTTTCGAGAAAGGCGGGAGTGGACTTTCTGGATTTTATTTATTTTGTGGTATAAGTGTCACACGGCATCGAATAGTATTATTATGTCCAGATGTTCTACCTTAGACTTTTGCTCAGCACAATTTTTATTACAATTTGTATATAGCGCGTCCTTTTAACTTCTTCCTACATCCGTGTCATCATTGTGCTGGCCTGCCCTATATACGAATGATTGTGCCGACCGATGCAACGATTTAATGACGATAATACTACTAACGAATGTAGGTACCATAGTTCCTTTTATTGGATTCAGGGACATTTTGAATTAACTCGGTGGCAGAATCATTAAATTGATAGAGTACTTAGGTGCTGTCGATGGTTATAATTGTAAAAAAACTATTTAAACCGACTCATTCTGGCACTTTATTAGGTATCCTCGAAACATATAGAGTTTTATGTAGTAAATATATAAATAAGTTATAAATTAAAGTTTCTTAAATGTTATTGTGCTTTGTAAGTAAATTTGCATGTATGGTATTATTATTTTTGGCTAGTGTTGTGGACACATATTATTTGTGTATGTACTAGGACTAAACAAAATGTTATTAGATATTAAGCAAAGATTGTACATTGCACTGTTTGTGTTCCTTAAATAAATAAAATAAAAAAATAAATAAAAACATTTTCTTCTTATAGCAGAAGCAGTCCAAACAGTAGATCATTAGTTGTCGACTTTGTACAAATAAGTTTGTCTACACGAATATTTGTTCTGGTTTGAGCTACAAAGTTTTAGTATTTACACAAATAAATCATCAATCAGTCATATCATTATAGTAGCGATACGAAATAATTTTGCGGTCTACTTGTCTCCCCTACAAATCTAACAAAAGAGCTGCAAACGTTCGCAAGATCTGCACCAAATCTTATAACAATATTTTTTTAATTGCCCTATTTCTTTAGGTAGGACCTGATTTAAAAAAGCTGACCCAATGACACTTTATTCCGCCAAAATTACCGTTCTTCCCAAAGTTACCCAAAGACCAAATCCCCGTAAGCCGGGTCAACAGATAATCCAAGTTTAATTAATTTTGAGCCACCCTTCTCTTAAATAGCCTGCATTAATCCGCCAGTTCAATTTGTGGACCGGTTTAACAGATAGACAGTAGTCGATTTGATATAGGCCACCTGATTTCTCGGCGGGGCATCATTTTACTTTACAGAGCATCTACGACATTAATTTCTAATATCACAGAATTTTCCCAAAAATTGTGTAAACTGGAAGTCTCTAGACGTATCAAGATAACTGATTTTATTTTCGAAATATCTACTTAGTACTACTTAACTGCACCATAAAAAATTGAATCCCAAGGTATTGGGAGGTAGTGTTTCCGATTTGAGATACTCTATCTCTGATTCTCCACTTGAAAAAACCCGTATAACAGTATTTAATGTCGTGGCCTGATTTTAAAATTAAACACTTCATGATGAGGCCGGCCATTTCATAAAATGTTCGTATTTCATAAAACAGCCGAACAAAACTGGCCATAACGTATAAACGTCAACGTTTGATGATAATTATGTCAATCAAAGTTTGGCCATATCATTAAAATATGTATGAATACGTTTACAAGTTACTGGAATTTGTTTATTTTGTGCAATAGATTAATAAAACATTATCAATACTTGTAATTTTGAAAGGAAACTAATAAATAAAAAGATCAACATCATTATGTGGCCATCGGGTACTGTGCCGCATCATGAAAAACGGCCATTTTAAGAAATGGTTGGCCAAACCATGAAGTGATTAATTCTAAGATCGGGCCACGACATTAACTAATAATATGGATTTTGTAGTGCACTGTGATTGGTTTGATCGGTAATGTCTGACTGACTGACTGATTAGTTCGTCATTTTAAGATCTGCATTTATTCCTACTGTAATTTCAATCTTCGGTAACGTTCTGTAAAATCTACAGACTACTATTATACAGAACCACGGTAATATTATCTACGGTGTAGATTCTGTTTAATAGGTAGTAAATTTGCACAAATTATTCTCGCAATAGAAAACTTATAGTGGCTCAAATTCGAGCTAGAGGCACCGATTAGGAGTTAAAAATAAAGGTATGCTGATCAAGCAAAAAAAAGATATTGCGTTGGGCCCGCAACAATCAACTGAAACAGCCATCTGAATACACCGAAAATCCCACGAGATATTTTGGAATAGTGGTGTGACAAAACATGTGCGATAAATGAGTATTTTCACGGTCTCGGAAAACGTATTTCTCTTTTCGGCGCTAGCACACAGTAATGCTCCGATGCAGTGGTAGGAAAAAAACTGGAACTTAAAAGAGCTAAATTATTATAATATTCATGTCTATTAGAAGGAAAAAAAATATTTAGGTTTATTTAATTTAGTCACTGTCCCTCAGCACAGATAGGCACGAGAAGATTTACTGTAAAATTTCAAAGATAAAGATCATCAAAAGTTTAAGTATGTATTATGATTGCACAAAGCGTCGTTGTAATCAAATTGTATTTCGTACTGTCTTTTTTAAATACTTAAGTTTTCGAGCAAATGAGTTTTTTATTTAATAATAAAATAGAAAGACATTAGATAATACTGGTGTATTATTCAATGCTAAAATTGGTTTACCTTCTAAGATTATAAAGTTATATTTTAGTTAAAATGTCGATAAAGAGACAAAAAACGATTTATCGATAAATAATTTCCGACGGCTCTATTCTGAGCTTATTGTAAAATATTAATTAATACCGCTTTATCTTAACCACGATTTGTGTGATCTATTTGTGATTGCAAATTGATTGGTGCTAGCGTAATATTCGTAGTAGCGTAATATACAGGGTGTACAAAAAAATGGGACACTTCTTAAAATCACGTGATCAGCAGGTCATATACAACAATTTTTCCTATGGGAGCAACATCGAAATCTTGATTTTATTTTCAGATACTCCATACATTATCATCAAGGTATGCGAGTAAGTTTGTATGGGAAAGCTGAAAAAAAATTATCGATTTCGATGTTGCTCCCATAGAAAAAGTTGTTGTATATGACCAGCTGATGAAGTTTTAAGGAGTGTCCTTTTCTCTTGCACACTCTGTATAGCGTAATTTGTGTGAGAAATAAAGAAATATTATTATTAAAGAAAGAAAATAAAGAAATATTATTATATTACCAGAGTGTGCATTTGCTACATCGATTCTGTGTTATAATTTTAAATAGTTTAGTATGACTTAGACTTATTAAACAAACAAGGGTTTGTTCAATAAGTTTACGTCATACTTAACTATTTACAATTATCTAAAAATACTTGAGTAATAAGCTCTATTAAAAACGGAAATTAATAATTGAAAGGATTCATAAACAGCTTTGTCTAATAATAAATGATGTTTCAAAGGGTTGTGAACAAATAGGAAGGTTTGTGACTAATATGATTGGCTATTTATTTGTACGGGTTTGTGATGTCACTTTTTGGGTACTCAGCAATCTGCAACAAAAGGGTATTGTTCTTATTTTTATTTATTTCCAATATACATATGTTCAGAGAAAGTATAATAGATTTAAAATATGACAAATAACTGCACAACATTTATATTTCTTCGTGTAAATGTAAAAAGAGATGCTTAGTTTTCTACAAATATTTGTAATAAATAAATATAAATAAGAAGAAATATTAATGTTGGGCAGTTATTATACATGTGCTTTTCGTTTCGAGAAAAGCATGTAGAACTGACGTCCGATATGGGCAGAAAGTTTCAAGGATTAGCAGATTAGGATATCAACCCACGAGAAGGTAAACGACTTGGTAGAGGTTACAGGGAGTAGCTAGATGCAGGCCGCTTCCAACGGCCAATAGTATAGTTCACATTTTACTGTCTTGCGAGTACCTACTTCTTACTTCGATATGTTTTAGGGTTCCTTTGTTGTCTTTTCTATCAGTTCGCCAAACAGGCGGTTCTGTTTATCTCTGTCTATCTGTCAAAACCTTTTATACCAAGAAGAAGTAAAGACGGAACGTATAAAAAAGTTTACTTCTAAACCAACGTAATCAAAGGATACGGCTGTTTATTCCTCATATTTGATAGTCGCACGTTATTCAAAAATATTTTAGTTTTTTTTACAATTACTAGTAAAAATGTAAATTTTTGTTTTTAGCAATTCCATGCAAGGTATAATTGATGATAAATAACACTTGAAAAAAATCATCGACCTTAGGTGGGACTCAATCCCACGTCCATCGCATGCCGGGCGAATGGCGAAAATTTCACAAGTGTTTCTTCTCGCTGTCGAAGCCAGCGTATCTCTGATCAATGTTGTAGCTATTATGTATAGCTGAGTAGTATATTATACTACCGTCAACACCCGATAGAAATATTTTTACAAATTGTTACTCCGTGATCATGGCGCTTGCAACAGTGCCGAAATATCGGGAACTCAAAAATAAGGTACATGGTAGCAATCCCGTAACAAACTATTCTAATGTTAGTGACCATGAAAGTTTAAAACAATATATTTTTACAAATATGTGTTGGCACATATAGCGTGGGTTTGAGTCCCACCTGAGCTCGATGTTTTTTTTTTCAAGTGTTATTTATCATTAGTAAAAATCTTCGAGACTAGATTTCCGCTATTAACAAACTATATCTTTACATACTTACAAGTTAGTATGCAACCCTTAGCGTTCAAGTCCATTTTGCCCTTTACCGGTATTTTTTCTCTCTAGTGTTGGAACTGTTTACGGCGTAAATAAAATTAATAGAACCCTTCGTATTTTATTCCAGCGAACGAAATTTTTCTATGGCATGAATATGAATCGCACACAAACTTAATAGCATATAAGAAGTTTATAAAGTACCGCAGTGCTTCAGCGTGCATTGAATGCATTCATTTTCGAAATAAAACCACTGAGCGTATTTCCAGATAATAAGGCACCGGTTTCACAAGACGATAACGGAAAACGCAATTACTAAAAATCCAATTCCATTTGCAAGAAATTGCATAGAAATCGCGCCAATATTTTGATAAAATTCCCTATCGGAGTTTCGAACGATGAATATTTCATGTAATCATTCCTTCGTGAATGATTGAATGATTAATTTAGAAATGGCATCACGATATAGATTGGGCCAGATGAGGTTTGCGTACTAATGAAGGTACGTGCCGGATTTTTCAGGGGTCAGAGGTGACCCCTGCTGTGGTTGGTTTGGAATGAAAAGTCTTAATAATTGAATTTTGTGGACCCGTTTTTGGTAAAAAATTGACTAATGACTTAATTCAGATATGTTTAAGTAATTTTGTAGCAAAATAGATGGACAGCTGAATATAAAGTACTAAAATAAAACAAAGTAACGACAGACAAGAATTTGTACACTCTATGTAAAAATAGGCAGAAAGTAAAATGAGAAAACACTTCTGTGATAAATACAGAAGTTGAAAAAAATGCGCAGTATCATTCCCCGATGAGTGGGAATGATACTGCGCATTTTTTTCAACTTTTTTTTTCAACATGAGAGAGATAGAGAGAAAATTAAAGATAAAAAAAAATTAATACAACTTACAGATATAGTACAAATGAAGCAGTTACCATACATTACCGACATCGACCTCCGTAGCCGAGGGGCGAGTACGCCGGACTATATATTATAGCGTCGCCATCTCTGAGGTTCCGGTTTCGATCACCGGTCGGGTCAATGTAGGAAACGAAATTTTCTACATTGTCTCGGGTCTGGCTGCTGTGGTACCGTCGTTGTTTCTGATTTCCATAACACGAGTGCTTTCGCTACTTACCTTAGGATCAGAGCAATGTATGTGATGTTGTCCAATATTTATTTATTTATTTATTATATGGAGATAATACAAAAGATTTGAAAAAAAATATGGTAATGGGTACCAGGTCAGCTTATGCGCAGAGAGCTGCAGCGCTGCTGGTGCTTACGACCAAACGCAAGGACTCCTCAAAACTTGAGGGCGCTAACAGATCCAGTGAATGCGCACGCGCGTCTTCCATGTATCTTCGGCTTCTTCTGGAACGTTTCGTTTTTTTTTTGTAGAAGTGAAGTGAATTGCATGCCTGAGATCCAGTCCACTGCTAGAAATAAGCCTCCCACCAAAGAGCGCCAAAGAGCACGATCTCCCGTTTTTTTCATCCATCCACTGTCAGCCATCTTCCTTAGGTCGTCGGTCTATCGACCTGGGGGGCTTCCTACACTTCTTTTGCCTAGGCGTGGTCTCCACTCGAGAACCCGTTTACTCCACCTTTAATCGGTTCTGCGACAAATGAGGCCAGCCAAAAAAAAATCTAAACCTAGAAAAATCCTTAATAGGATTTTTCTAGGTCTACAACATTAAAATCCATTTTAATGTTGTAGTTTATCCAGTAATGGGTGCCGAAAGCCAATTCACTGCAATCGTGCACACCAACGATTCAAAAGCAGGCAACCAATTCCGTTCCGTGTTTTGAAATACGCGTTACACTTCAAATATTTACATTCTGTAAACATTGAACTACGTCGAATGCATTAACTGATTGCAGCCCTTTGACTCTTGCAGCAAACATGCAAACTTAGTTAGGTCTAAATAAACGCCATGGAACGCAGTGTAAATATTTCGGTAGCTATTCGTTAAATTATTTGCTGGAACGTCTACATAAAAAGTCTTTGAGAGCAGCTTTTTCCATTAAATATAACGTTGGTCGAGACTTTTAACTTTTAAAGTATAATATGCCTATACGTCCTACTGCCGGCCACAGGCCTCACCACAACAGTGGCGTGCATTGGTTTATTTCGAGTTAGGCAGTAGGTACCTTCAAATGTGGATTATTACCTTAAAATCAGTGGTTGGTGGTGGTAGTGGTTCATCAATAATCCACATTTGTAAGTAGTTAAGTACCTACTGCCTACCTCATTTCAACTATCCGGTAGGCACTGCCTAATTGCCTATATGCACCGCACGCCCCTGCACCTGAACCATGAGGTGACTTGGGCCATACTCTACCACGCGGGCTCAGTGCGGATTGGCGGAGGGGTGTTGTAAGGTCAGTGACTAAACCTTACTGTCAGGTGTAATCAAGCCGCCTTAAGGCCTCTGACTTGGTAATACAACTAATATCAAGCGATATCAGCCGGGACCAACTTTTAAATATGGTCGAAATGGTCACCCATCCATTCACAACCGCGGCGTCGTTTGCTTAACTTTAGTAATCGATACTAAAGTGCTGCCGCCACTGAGCTACGAGCACTTTTGACAGATTTTTAACACAGATTTTTTTTAAGCATCAGTTGGACAAAATACTATGTCAAATTTATTGTTTGTGGTTCCATTGCAGAACTTATAGGATAATGGTAATTATCACGATCAATAGTTATATTTTCATATTAAAGGTGATTCACCTTGTGTGAAATAAATATTATTATTTACCTCTATACAATATCGCCTAAGCAGCGGAGGGTAGCGAGTCTTACTTGTTCTGTGACCTAAGCGACAAACAAACAAGCCTCCATTTCATTAAGAAGTAGGTTCACATCACAGAACAAAAGACTCGCTACGCTCCTGTGGTTCACATTACTATTGTCATTAAGTGACATCAGTGTTAAAGTGACAGCGCATATCACCTAAGCAGTACAAACAAACAGAGACTCTGTTTTGTTTCAGAGTTGGTTCACATTGAAGAGATGTCGAAGTGATCGACCGGATCATGTTTCAAAGAACAAGTTTTACTATAAGTCAAGCAGCAGAATTTAAAAAAATATATTTAGATTTTCCATAATTAATTAGTAATTAATAAGTTTAGAAAACAAAAAGACAGACGACCTGATAAAGGTTGCATGAAGCCGCTTGGATGCACATCGCTTCCAACCGGCCGATCTGGAAGTCACTGTGGGTGGCCTTTAATTAGCAGTGGACGTCCTGTGGCTGAAATGATGATGATGATAATGATGATGATACGGATGATGATGATGAGAAAACAAAAAAAATAGTTTCAGAGGTATTTCGTCAAAGAAAAATACCGTCGTAAAAGTAACACGAGAAACCTACTCACAATATTCATAGAAATATCCACATATCTATATACTACTAAATACCTAAACCAACCTATAATCCATTTAATACAAAATATCCTTCTAAATACTGCATGCGAGTACTATCGGGCACCACAATTCTCTTCCTGAAGGTTCTATGCAATTTCTTTGCAAGCTGAATTCAATTTGTCGTAATTGACTGCGCTTTTCTGCTTCGCCTCTCCTCCGGGTCCTTTTGAACAGTCCTTATTACCAAGAAGTGCGCTTCGGTTATTTTATCTAGCATATAAATTCATTCGGTTGCATTGAGTGTTTTTGGTTTGCTTTTCACTTGTTTTTTTTTTCAATTGTAGGCAAAAAAAAATGTTTTGGTGTTAATTAACGAAGTATTTAAACGAAGTTAGTTATCACTAACTCTATCGAGTTTATGTAGTTTCAAAAAAAGTTCTGTTTTATTGCGATTTTTGAGGTTTCTTTCAATTTAGAAACAAACGTATGATCCTAATCTATTAAAAGATTTTAAATAAATTCTACCTAGGTACAGCAAAACTTTCCTTAACGCGTAATTTTGTAGTTTTTTTTAAACTTTTTTTATATGAAGGGTATGCCTAGAGCGTATATAAATATAAAGTTTGTTAGCATTTAAACCTAGACAGTGAGTGCCATCTAGGTCTAGAAACAAAATTATCTCAGATAACGGACATGACCTTCTTTTGTTCGTTCAATGCCCTCGGCTAGAACTACATTTTATTACCCACAAACTTGACAATAACAAACTTTAAGTACCTCTTCAATTCAAGGGCGTGCGGTGCATATAGGCAATTAGGCAGTGCCCATCTGATAAATGAAATGAAGTAGACAGTAGGTAATTACAAATGTGTTTTATTAATTTCTTCTACCGAATTGAGAATCTTCTAACCGAATTGATATTTCCAGCAGATTATTATCGCTTTTGTGGCCATTTTTACCGACTTAAAAAATAAGGTTCCAGATATTTATGCATGTTTGTCCACGATTATCTCGCTTTTGGCTTTATTGATGAAACCCACAGATTTTCAGCAAAAAAATAAAACAAAGTACCTAGGTAAGTTTAAATTTTTGTTTTTAGCAATTACCATGCCAGGTTAATACGCTGGCTTTGACAGCGAGAACCGCTTGAAAGATTTCGTTGAGTTGACTAACGTCTCGGTTGCTTAGTGGTCAAAGCACTCGCCCGGTATGCGATGGACGTGGGTTCGGATCCCACTTGAGGCGGACGATTTTTTTTCAAGTATTAAAAATCTTAAAGTAGTTAAGTATCTTCTGCCTGCTCTGAAATAAAACCAATGTCCACCACTGCTCTTCATCAGAGTCTGCAGTCAATTGATGTCTGTCGTATCGCGCTTGCGTGTCTCTGTCACTGCGATCGGAAGTCCTGGTGCTCGTTATGTGCAATCATCGAACTGGGCGAGAGCTAGTGACGGGATATAGTCGATAAAAGATATCGGTGAAAAAATTGGTTGTTTGTAAAGTCGGTTTACGGATGGTAATTTTACGTGATAACGTCAATCGTCATAAGAAAACATTGATGCTACTAGGACGCAGCGACCGATGGAGTGGAAGAGAGATAGATGCGTCACAAGTCGAACGCTTAGGCCGATCGTTCCTCTCTATTGCTTGTCGCGCGCTTTTGCTTCCACGCGGAACGTGACACTTTTTCGTGCGTGCAGCCAGTGTTCATCGATTTATAAGAATTTATCACGTCAAAAAAACCTATATTTACAACAGAAGTAAGTAATTCATTTATACAATCATTCAACATCTCATATAATATTGTTATTTCGTACGATAGCTAAGGGAGACAGATAGAAATTATCTTTCCTCGATGCCTTTAATCTGGCTTCAGTATTATAATAGGTACGTCCTCTTATTTCATCGAGCTTATCTATAGTATAAATAAAAATTATTTGCTGTTCTTTAATTTCGCTAAAACTCGAGAACGGCTGGACCGATTTGGAAAATTTTGATCTCGAGCTATTAGTTGAAGTCAATGGAAAGTTTAAACGGTTAGAAAATAGTAGAAACATTTCGAGGAAAGTACTAAAAACGTCATTATTATTTTCCCATACAAACTGTTCGTACCTCTTGAACAGGGCCCAGGCGGTACGAAGTTTGCAGGGACAGCTAGTACTCTTTAAAGGTGTGTACCGTCTATCTTCGAAACATGGTAGTGTTTTTTTTAAACGAATGATATTTTTCCCTTAATTTTAGTGTGAAGTGTGAACTGACGAGTCTTGACAACTCGCACCCTTAAGTACTAAAACAAAACACAGTCAAAGATTGAATGACAGAATATTAAACAAAATAAATAACATAAAGGCACCATACAAACAATAGGCTAGTTGACACCACCAATCAATTGACATACTTTTTATGAGCTGTCAAAACAGATATCTTCCATATAATTTGTATGGCGATATCGGATTATGACGTCACTATCCGATGAACTCAACTGCCTTACTTTTTTACGATTTTAAAGCATTCAAAAATCAGTTTGTCTCTTTAATAAAATTGTACTGAGTTAGTAGGCCTAAAATAAAGTGTCTGTTTTAATAAATGATGCCTTAGAATTATTTATGAATGAGGTCAACATCCCTATTCGTGGCGGTTTCTAAGCTTGTAAATTAAAGGGAACATTTAGCGGAAGGTATGCAAAAACAATTATTCCCACAACAAAAGTTTTCTATTGTTGAGTATAAAATTAATGCCAATTTGTACCCTCGAAATGTAATTATGTAAATAAATACGAATCCAACAGCAAAACCCTTTTTGGCGACGTCGGTTAAATCTCGGAGAACGCTGTCTTACCCTTGTCAGGAATTTAAATCAAAATTTCAAGTTTCAAAGTTACACTTTTTTACGGTTGAGTGAAGGGTTTGTACGTGTTTTACACAATACAGTTACGTTCGGTAAGCCTATTAATAAAGATGACCTCTATTTAATAAGAAACTTCATCGAGATGACAGTGCGATTTGTATCTGAAGTCGTATTAAATCAATTACTATAATTTTATGTATCTCAGTTTGTCAGTCACATAAATATCTGCTTACATAGAGAAAAGATTGTTACAACAACATTTTTGTACACCCTCAACCATAAATAAGTGTGAGGAGATATATTTTTAGTTCCAAAATTTCGTCAGGTCAGTTTACGTCCTTGGTAGCTTAGTTGGAAAGCACTCGCCCGGTATTTGATAGTCGTGGGTTTGGGTCCTACTAAGTAAACAAGTAAATATTATATTAGTTGGATACATTTTCATGTTTTAATTCAATGTACGGAAACAATATGTATATATCGATATGGGTACAGAAGATAGTTATATAGAGATAAATCGAAAATACTCATAGTCACGGAAGAACTAAAAAGTAATATAATTAAGCTACGGGTGGATGTAATGGAGAGATATAAATTGTACCATCTTATCTCTTCAAATGACCTGGTTAACAGATAACTATCATCTATCGTACGTCAGTCTACTACTGGATGTAACCCTCTCTCAATGCACGTCACTGAGTCTTATTTTCGTTTTTTTAATGCTTCATGCAACCTTGCGTAAAGATACAATTTCGATCTTGGTGGCCCAACAGTCTCGGCTGGTGAGAAGAATGCACGCTCCGCGACAGGGTGACACAGCCACCGACAAAAGCGGTAAGCGCTGCACTTCGACACTGAACTCACCTAGTGACGATAAGTAATGTAAACCTAGTTCTTAGAAAAAAAGAGGCTATATTCGTTTGTATCGCTTAGGCGAGTTTTAGAGCGAGTTCATTGCGTGTTGCAGCTGTCAGGTTGCAACTGCTGGGAAGCGACTGCCAAGATCAAAATGATATTTTAACACTGATGTTTGACATGTTATAACAGATAGATAGATAGATGTAAAGATTAAAAGCACGAAAACACGCAGAAACTGCTGAACGGACCTTCATGAAACTTTACAGTAATAATATACATCAGGATAAAACGATGTCTACCTAAAATTTATGAAGATATGGCCATATTATGAATAAAAGACTACACAAACGAAGTCTCAGGCAGCTCGTCTTGAAATAATCCTACTGTTTGTCCTTGTATTGTGGTAACACTTTTTTTCACGGTCCAGTGAACGGTTTGCAAGCGTTTTTGGGATGGGCACGAAATGGGTTAAATATAAATAGATAACATAGCTGACCCTCAATTTCTTTTTGCGAGATTTAGATTTCTGCTTGAAAATTGTGGTTATTTGGTTTAAACTTAGTTTTTTACTTTGTTTCGTACATTATACAAACGTGAGGGCATTTGCAATTGCTATTGATATGTTACAATTTTTTTTTAACAGTATAATTATTAGGTATATCTTACTTCTCTTGAGTGCATAAAATAATAAAAGGTTTTTACAAAAATACAATTATGTAATCAACGATCTCTTCAAGACAACCTTTGCGTAGAAAAAGGTTAGGGATATCCTCGCGTGTGACAAAATATTAAACATAACCGTTGGTATATTTTTTGATTACGTTCTTGTTTTATTACACAATTTTATTTATTGTGTTACATGTTGTGGGAAAATTATATAATTTTACGACAAATTCAACATTATAAAACTTTGTTGAGACAATTTATTCATGCCATTATGGTATGTACTGATTCTTTTGATAAATAATATTGGACAACATCACATCCATTGTTCTGATCCTAAGGTAAGTAGCTTAAGACACTTGGGCTATAGAAATCAGAAACAAAGACGGTACCACAACACCCAGACGCGAGACAATATAGAAAAGTTCGTTTTCGACATTGACCCGACCGGAAGTCGAAGGAATTTATATAAGAAATCTAATTCTCCTTTAGCAAAGAATTTAAGCTACTAACCTTTAAACACATTTACGATCAACACAAATCTTTCCAGTCTAACAATTTAGAATCAAAGAGCAGAACCAAAGATGTTACAGAAATTTCCACCAAAACCGTTTCCTATAATTTAATCATAAAGATGATGCACACTGAATTCTCAAATGCTAAGTTAATTCAATGTGCACCAGCCGGAAAATGAGAAGGTGATTTAATTCCAAAGAGCGAAGCTAGCGATTTGGAGCGAACTCTTGTGAGCCAGCTTGCTACAACTGATTATTTTGTCTACGTGCTTTCCTTCAAAATGGCAGAGGATTTTGGAGGAACGGCTTGAGCGTGTTGCTTTAAAAATGGAGTATTAAGATGATTCATTTTGAAACGCTTAGTTTAAGCCTATTTACAGAAATAAATTGGTTTTAATGGTTTTTTTGGTTTTAATGGTTTTTAAAACGGAAGTAAAATCAACTTAAAAATACCAAGGTTTTCAAGACGAGCTCTGATGTGTTTCAAGTTAGACTTAGAAACAATACTGACTGATTAGGTACTGCTCAAGTGCTGTTTAGATTTCATGGACGAACCCCTGTTCTTGCCTTGTGCTGTATTTTTCTGAGTGATAGAAATATTCACTGTCTGTATTATTCAGAGTGCATTTGCTATTCCGGGACTAAGGTTAAACCACTGTTTTCACGTACAAAAATCAGTGGTTTAACCTTAGTCTGGACTAGTAAAAGCACTCTGAATAAGACAGTTTGGGTTTTTTAAAGCAAAACATTGTTCGTCGCACTCAATATAAGGTGGACTGCCACTTCAGAACGCAAAAACACTTAAAACTAATTTGTTTAGCAAGTTGTTTCTCTTTTGGGCACTTAGGAGTAAGTGCCAAAAACATAGGTTTTCTTGCCAAGAGGGAGTAGTTAACTGAATGTTTTATATTTGGACCTAAAATACCTAATTGACTAACATGATGTTTGGGCCCAAATATGACTCTCAGGTAATAAATAATTGACTAACATGATTTATTTATGACAAATATGACAAGTTAAATTGATTGTTAAAGTGGTTACTATCCAGTAAAAATACCCTAGATGAAGCCTCTAATCACGTTTTTGATCGGTATGCAATGCACACCAAAGAAGCTATTTGTAGAAAAACCGACCAAGTGCGTGTCGAACTCGTGCACGAAGGAGCACGGAATCCTTCGTGCACGTGTTCGCGTGCATAATCTGTAAAAACGCCAAAAAAAAATTTTGTATCGGAGCCCCCTTAAATATTTCTTTAATTCTGTTTTTTAGTAATTTGTTGTTATAGCGGCAACAGTAACCCGGCTCATTAGATAAAGCCTGGTGACAGACGAAAAGACAGACAGGCAGACAGACGAACAGCGGAGACTTAGTAATAGGGTCCCGTTTTACCGTTTGAGTAAGGAACCCTAAAAACGTTAGTAATTTTGGGTATCGCGGGCTCCCTTAAACAATCCCCCTTATAACCCCAAACTATAAAAGAGGATTCTTTTACAAAATTTTAATCTAGCGAGGAAACTGCTAGCCGAGTGTAACATAAAACTTGGAGGCTCTAATTAATTACACTTTCTTCCACCAGGTGTCGCTTCTCACGAACGTTAAAGTTACGAGTTTTACTGAAGTAGTTATCCCACAAGTAACTGGAGTTATGTGAAAGTGCTTGTCGTATAGAATTAAAAATAAAACAATATACGGTTTTAAGAATATTAAATTTAGGCTGCTTACTAAATTAACATTTTTTAATGTTGAATACATTATTTAAATTTAAAAAAGTCAACTCAATCATATCGGGGTTTGAACCCTGAACTCCTGCTTAATGCGCACGCAGGTTAAGGCACCTGCCTTACCAATTAAGCTACGGGGCATACCCGACCGTACAAATTTCACAATATTCGCAAAATAATTTGCTAAAAGTAATACATAGAGTTAAATTAATGGTAAAACAGGTAAAACACGCTGAGCTCCCTTTTCTGTATATTCAGTCTTAAAGTATTTCCTAGGGTTGCAAATTAGGCGTTGGAAATATTAGGTTTCGCACTGAAAATGTAAAGTAACTCTCAATGAGACTTTATTTGTAACCCTTTCAGTAACTTTATGTTATGAAATCTATTTAAAGATATATAAATGAATCCCTATTTTCCTTGGTCACGGCACCACGCTTGAAAGGCTGGACCGATTTCGCTTATTCTTTTTTTGATGTTTTTTATTGACAGGAGACGGTTCTTACGGAAAATTAAATAAACCACGGGATTGAAATCACGGGCTAGCGGCAGCTAGTTTAAAAAAAGAATTGGCATAGTGGTGCGTATTATATTATTATGTCTTGGATTCAATAGTTCCTAAGTTTCTTGCCATTCCAAATCAATTTAGAGTATATATTTCGTAATCGGCTTGGGTCTGGCTGGTTGTACTGAAACCTTAAAGGCAAAAACTGTATGGTTTCACTCATAATTTTGTTCAAAGCATACTGCCAGAGTTTTTACACAGGAAGTTTGTGGGTCTGCCATACTAAAAGATCTCCAAGTGTCTTACGTGTCCAAAATATTAACATCGTACTGTCTTATTCAGAGTGCATTTGTATTCCGGGACTAAGGTTAAACCACTGTTTTAACGTACAAAAATCAGACTTAGGAGTCTGGTCTAGTAAATGCACTCTGAATAAGACAGTTAAGGAAGTGGTTGGGGCCGCCTCGCCAGCAGGGCATCCAGTGGTGTGCAATTCTTTTATTTCGAGGTAGGCAGTAGATCGATACTTATTAATGCGTTTTATTGATGAAAATCACTGGTTTTTATTTACCCATTTGAAGTACCTGCTACCTACCTCATTCCATTTATCAGGTAGGCACTGCCTTATAGCCTATATGCACCGCACGCCCCTGAGTGCATCAGAGATTTTTGCGCCACAACATACCGATGGTCAACGGTCAACAGATTGCACGGCAGTCACAACAGCATTTTTAAGATTCTGGCTAAAAGAAAGATATTAGATAGATACTCTTTATTGCACACCAAACAAAGAAGTTAAAGTTGATATTTACAGAAAGATGTACAATTTAGGCGGTCTTATCGACGACCTCCGTAGCCGAGAGGTGATCACGCCGGACTATATGGCGTCGCCATCTATGAGGTTCCGGGATCGATCCCCGGTCGGATCAATGTGGAAGACCAACTTTTCTCTATCGTCTCGGGTCTGGGTTTTGTGGTACCGTCGTTGTTTTTGATTTCTATAACACAAGTTCTTTAGCTACTTACCTTAGGATACCTTACTTACCAGAGCAATGTGATGTTGCTAAAAGCTATCTCTGTTATTTATTGCTAAAAGCAATCTCTTCCATACAACCTTAAGGTAGAAGACAACCAATAAAGAAAGGGGAAAATGGTGACAGAATACACATCGCCTGCTTGGAAATGTATAGTACAGAGGGTGAGTGACAGACACTCATTTTATAAAAAACACATTTACCTACTCATATCTATTTACTAACACTAGTTAAATAAGATTATACTAACTCCAATATGAACTCTGTAATAATTATTGTTCAAAATAAACACTTTTATTTTTTAATAATTATTATAACATATTTCTATCACGACTTTTGATGTGTTGTTTAGTAAATATTTTATTTATTGAAGCCCAATAAAATACGTTACACCCTTAGAATAATTTTCAAGTGTAATTACACCAATGATCGCACGAATAATTTTCCAACTTTGAAAGCTTCGAGATCAAAAATAATTGATTGCGTCACTTATTAATACCATTGAAGGGCTTCGGATAATTAATACTTGTTATTAATCTGAGGTATTTTGTATCTAAATTTTAAAACAAATTCTTACAACAATCACGCCGATATAACATCCATACTAATATTATAAAAGCCAGCGCAGCGTGGGACGTCCACCCACAAGGTGGGCAGACGACCTGGTAAAGGTTGCAGGACGACCTTCCACCTTAAACGCAGGGCATTTTCAGGAAAATTCCATCCAATAAAAATCCGTCCAGTGCTTAAAAGAGTAACAAACATCCTTACATCCATAATTACAAACTTTCGCAATTATAGTAGTTATAAGGATAGTAAGGATGACTCGGTAACAAATACCTCTTAAAAAATTCGATGCAACGAACGACATTTTGTCGTCAGCATACCGAAACACTAGACCGAAAAGGTCATCTATTTCAAATACAATCTATGAATAGCCCCACAAATTCACAGCTCAAGTGGACATCTCTGAATAGGGGATAAATACAGGCTGCCCTGAAATTAGGGTAAATACAAGGCTCATCCCCAAAATGAGGGTACATTGTGTTATTCTAGGCCACCGTGACCCGGCACGCACGATTTATTTACACATTTGCCTTGTAGTCTTGAAAAATTACACAGATTCGTTCAAATATATTGTGGGAACCGTGGGAAGTGTAGCTTCTTCGTTGTAAACACTTCGTTGTATACCTAGCTTGTTGTACGCACGTGTACATTGTGTGTGCCTACATAATGTACACGTGCGATAACTCTTTTGTATGTTAAAATTTTAACTTATAAAAAATAAAAATGACTTTATTTTTAAATTCGTACTTTACTCTATTTGGTGTACAAAAGAATAGGACACACCTTAAAACCACGTGATCAGCTGCTTATAAAATACATTAAGTTTTACTATAGGAGCAACAGCAAAATGGCGTTTTTATTTAATTTTCCATACATGTAGTATCGATTACGATACGCTCGTATTATTAGTGAGGTAGGGCGGTTAGTTTGGATGGAGTATCTAAAAAATTGCCGATTTTGATGTTGCTCCCATAGAAAAAGTTGATGTACATGAGCAGCTGATCACGTGGTTTAACCAGTATGTTCGAAAAAAAAAACAATTGAATAACAATGGCCACATGACACATATGTGCGCAAACTGAGCGAAAGGATTAAAGGTTGTTTGTACGCCCTGAAAAAGTTCGCAATTTAGTTCATAATTGGTTGAGGTAATCGAATTGATCGAATCGAGCCTTAGACTATAAGAACAAGAATGGTGTAGGTAAGTTATCTTCCTTTATTTAAGAGAAGATCGAGGGTCAATATCAAAACATACGTTTTTTAAAATTTTGGTGGCGAATTAATTTTTAAGTTTTCACTATTTTAAAGGCTCGTACATCCAACACTGAGATATTTTTCTGGAAATATACAGTACTATGGCAATATTGTCGGCACAAGGGCAGCAATCGTCGTCTACACTTGAAAACGGTCATATAATGTTGAAAAGCGATACGTAGATTTTGTTGCAATATCACCACTACAGATAGACGGCAGGCACTTTAAAACTTGATTCAGTTGATCAAAATCGATTTCGACCTCCGTAGCCGAGAGCGGCCATCATTTAAAGTCCGGCGTGCTCGCCTTTGAAGTTCTGGGTTCGATCCCCGGTCGGGTCAATGTAGAAAACGAACTGTTCTATATTAGCTCGGGTCTGGGTGTTGTGGTACCGTCGTTGTTTCTAATTTCTATAACACAAGTGCTTTAGCTACTTACCATAGGATCAGAGCAATGTATGTGATGTTGTCCAATATTTATTTAAAAATCTCTTTAAATAAACAGAACTGCCTTCAGAGAGGTCAAGGTGAATGTCTATGAAGTCAAGTTCAGTAGATAAAATACGTGTTTCGTTACTGAACACTCCAAAGACCCGCTTTATGTTAATGGCTTGGTATAGAATGATGGAGTTTCATCCATCCATCCATCATCAAAGACGCCCACTGCTGGAGATAGGCCTCCAAGGATTTCCACGAAGATCGGTCCTGTGCCACCCGCATCCAGCGGCTTCCCGCGACCTTCACCAGATCGTCGTTCCACCTTGTGGGGGGCCTACCAACACTACGCCTTCCAGCCCGCGGCCGCCATTGAAGGACCTTCCTGTCCCAACGGCCATCACTCCTGCGAGCAATGTGTTCAATGGAGTTTCATACAAACTTTCAACCATTCTAAATGTATTTTTAGTACTGTTTGTTTTGCGTGGTTTGCAATAAGGAGTAGGTATCTATTTATTTATTGACGTCCCAAAATAAATGAAGTTTAAAAAAAATAGTAATCCTATTAGTAAATCGTTCAAATCGCAATTTTGGTTTTAAAATTGAATCCAACAATGCATGTCTGTATAGGCTGTCTAATCCGTGATAGAAATTAATTTATAAATTCTATTATAAGTATTTATTATATTGCTTGGAATACTAAGTAATCTATAGAATGTGGACCAAATGTTGAAATAGATATGAGACGATTTTGACGACCTCCGTAGCAGAGAGGCGAGCACGCCGGACTTTAAATGGCGCCGCCATCTCTGAGGTTTCAGTTTCGATCCCCGGTCGGGTCAATGTAGAAAACGAACTTTTCTATATTGGCTCAGGTCTGGGTATTGTGGTCCCTTCGTTATTTTTGATTTCTATAACACAAGTGCTTTAGCTACTTACCTTAGGATCAGAGCAATGTATGTAATGTTGTTCAATATAAAAAAAAATATGAGAGGTCATATTCGGCATTTTGTAAAATGCTTGGCATTATGTATAATTTCCATTTCAACATTTGCTTCAAATTGTAAATCACTTAGTGTTGCAAGCAACATTTAGGAATTACTAGGTCCAAATAGCTTTGACGGAAGTTACGTAAATTGGTTTACAGCTTCATCCTATTATCTACCTAGGACTCTAGGAACTATCCCAGAAGTCCAGACTCCAGTTTAGGTTGCCGTGAGCATAATGGTGATTGTGAAATAGGGATGGGTCGCTTTGTCGATAGAATATCAAATATTTTAAAATACAAATACATTTATTTTTGAAGTAAGTTACTGTTTTATTTGTAGGCATTTTTCTTGTGTTTTTGTTGAACTATCTACTAGATAATGCTTCTAGTATTCAGTCCTTTTTTCATAATAAATATAAGATTGTGCAGTAAAGTTCAAACTAGTTCATATTTGTTACTTAGGTAACCAGTTTTAGACACTAACTAGAGATGTTTTGGGTAATAGTTTAGCACCAAAATCCATCCATCATCCACCCATCTGCCGAAAGACGTCCACTGCCGGACATAGGCCTTCCCCAAGGATTTCCACGAAGATCGGTCCTGTGCCACCCGCATCCAGCGGCTTCCCGCGACCTTCACCAGATCGTCGGTCCACCTTGTGGGGGGCCTACCAACACTACGCCTAAATATTAGGTTATAATGCGTATTAAATTTGTATTAACTGTATCATGTTCTGAGGATCTTAGAATAAAATAAATAATTAAGGTATCGATACTGTTTTTGGCAACCTCCGTAGCCGAGAGGCGAGCACCCCGGACTTTAAATGATGGCCATGGCGGCCATCATTTAAAGTCCGGCGTGCTCGCCTCTGAAGTTCCGGGTTCGATCCCTGGTCGGGTCAATGTTGAAAACAAACTTTTCTATATTGGCTCGGGTCTGGGTATTGTGGTACCGTCGTTGTTTCTGATTTCTATAACACAAGTGCTATAGCTACTTACCTTAGGATCAGGGCAATGTATGTGATGTTGTTCAATATTATTATTTATTTATTATTATTACTGTTTAGTAATAATTTTTAACCGTCGTGAATTGTTATTTGTGCAAAGTTTCTATAAAAAAGTAGGCTTTTTCAATATAAAAATGTTTTTTGTAACTGATATTATATCACCACAGTGGAGCCGGGATTGTAGAAGGAAAAAAATAATCGTTACGAGGTACTATAGTACCAGGTTATGTTTTATCCTAAAGTGCTGTATAAACCACAGTCTTTTAAAATATCATATCGATAATAACGAATAGATTAGGTTTAGTTGATTGGACAGATATTACATGAATATTTTATTCAACACAATTGCGTAATTTAGCAAAATTATGATGTATTTCAATTAGCATAAATTTACTTTAAATTAAAATAATACTACAGTGCATTATAAATTCAGACAGTTCATAATTACCATTACATTAAATAGATAATGGACATTTATATTATTTCTGTACTTATTACTTTGACTTCTTGGAAAAGACAATATAATATTTCAATTTATAACTAATAGACAGACAGACAACAATGAATTATAAATCGAGTACAAAGCGAGTTGTTCTCGTAGTTTGTTAGTAAAGGAGCTGATTTACAAACAAATTGGGCAGTTATGTTTTGTTCAAACGATGAGATAATAAGGCCTGCTATAGAATAAGACACAAGATACAATATTATATTACAAAACCATAAATGACAGTTAAATAAATACATAAAATACATAACAAGTATCGATCCCTAAACTAACTTAAGAATTTTATGCCATCTAGATAACACATTTATTATTACTTAAATATTATAGGGTGTTAGGTTATGATGAACCTATGAATTCGGAAAAGATTCAGTTTTCTACACGGGGAAGGTATTGATGAATTTTTTTTTTTGTTTGTTAAGATTTTATTCTGCTACTTTGTCGGCGTGATTTGTATGTTTACCCTTGCAAAATTACGGATTTTTAGTACTGAGGGTCTTTGTGCTAGGCCTAGGACTTAAAAGTAAAAATAATTACCAATACAAGGTTTATCACACACGAGGTATTATACGCTGACTTTTATATATTTTTTTTCCGTTTTGGATCTGTCTGGACAGACAGACCGACGAATGGAAAAGCAAAACGGATCTCTAAAATTTATCAATTTGATGATATATTTCTGAATAACAAAAAAATATATGATAAAACCGTCAGCGTCTCGTGTGTGGTAAGCTTTGTATTGGTTATTATTTAGACTTGTAAATAAGACGGAATAATTATTATACAACTCAAAATAAAGACATTATTGCTGATTCAATTGTTTGAAGTATTGACAAATAAACAAAGTTGAAATTAGAAATTCTTCGAAATGTATTTGTAAGTAAATACAGGGTGTACAAAAGAATGGGACACTTCTTAAAACCACGTGACCAGATGATCATATACAACAACTTTTCCTATGGGAGCAACATCGAAATCGTGATTTTATTTTCAAATGCTCCATACATTATCATCGAGGTATGCAAGTAAGTTTGTATGAAGAAGCTGATTTTTTTATCGATTACGATGTTGCTTCCATTGAATAAGTTGTTGTATATGACCAGTAGATCACGAGGTTTTAAGGAGTGTCCTATTCTCTTGTGCACCCTGTATACTAAATATAATACCTCATACTTAATAACCTACACATACTTAAGAGTATTATATGTACACTGCTCTAAATTAATACTACAATAGTAAAAGCATAATACTTGCATCATCAATTGTATTTTAGAGAATTTCACCGCAAATTCGATGCTTACTTATTCAATTGAATATGTGACATAATAAAATTCTTACGAACATTATTATTTTTCGAGATTTAAATTTAAGGACTTTGACAATATACCAAATATTGACGTATTAATCGTAGTCACGTAATCAACGGTGGTTGGATAAGAACTGTAGCTTTGAATAACTCCGATTAACTATTGACATGTCTGTTGCACAATAGAAACAAGTATAGAAGGTACAGTCAAACAGGCCTACACAAAAATTGCAAACTGCATCAATCGATTCTCAACTTTAATCGTCAATAAATATAGTGTAATGCTGATTGGGAAAAAAATAACGGTTTTTGGTACGCTATATTTAGCTCTGTTAGGGTCTTGACATCTTATAGCACGATAGGTTTGTACGAGGAAAGGCAACAGACTTTGACTGGAACGACAAAGGCTAGGTAGTTAGATAGTATTAAGTATCAGTTCTATCTATCTATCTATTTAGCCAATTGCAGTCCACTGCTGGACATAAGCCTCCCCCAAAGAACGCCAGAGAGTACGATCTTCCGCTTTTTTCATCCAGCTACTGCCAGCCATCTTCCTAAGGTCGTCCGGTCCATCGGGCTGGGGGGCTGCCTGAAGAGCAAGGTATTCGATCAGTGCGTCCTACCGGTGATGACCTACGGAGCCGAAACGTGGAGTATGGAGTATCTGTTAATAACTGACAATTTCTGTCGACTTTTACATAAACTAAAACAGTAAGGGTATATATTAGAAAATGCAGAAAATGTTGTCGAACAAAATAAACTAGGTACAATTTAATCTATATTCCGTTCATCCAGTTTCATGCATCAAGCCCACGTCGTCTCTTTTAGTGTCTGTGACCCCACATGAGTAACTGGATGGACCATATTTTCCACATAGGGATGGCTACTATCTGATATATCTCCAGGCAGTAAATGATGTAAATGGTCTTGATTTGGCATCCCAGACGTTATACCGATTCAGCTTGAACTCTAGGACTTGGACGCTACGTGGGATGTCAGAACATCTAAAATACTCTAAGCCCCTACCATCTTTTCCAATCTTATGTTGGTAGCAACAATGTTTGCTATTTCTGGTTTTATCCACGAGCATTAGCGCCTCAACAAGTCCGAAGAAATTGTCTCGTAAATTTTTAACAGCAAATATAACCATATAAGGAAATTAAAGAGAAAGAACGCAGGAATCTGGCAACATGAACCTACTTTATCTATTATCTTATTTACAAAGGCAGGATTTCAAAGGTTGTGACCGGATTAATTAAATCCTTTCGAGAGGCATCTAAAATCTATTCAATTATGAAGCTGATCACAACATCTAGTTAATTATTCATAGGGTTGTTATTTCTCGCGCTAGCGAAGTTTATTAAGGACGGAATCGCAGCTAGGGCTAGCTGCTGCTGAGATTGGAACTGCGCCATAACCATGAACTCTTAAAACAATCTCAAAGTTGTCAAATCTCTCAATTTTGGTACGTCATTTCATACAAAATTTGACAGAAATGATAATGTTTGACAGATTTGTGATTGTTTTAACAGTTCATGGTTAGGGCCCAGTTCTAAGTCTAAATTCTTAGATAGATAGATAGATACTCTTTATTGCACACCAAACAAAGAAGTTACAGTTGACATTTACAGAAAGATGTACAATTCTAAAAAGCGATCTCTTCCAGACAACCTACAGGCAGAGGACAACTACAAAGAAAGGGGAAAGTGGTGCAGAGTGCTTATTGTGTATTTTTTATATTTTACCTACAATGTCAATTAAGTCAATAAGTATAAACTATATACACATAAGCACAAAAAATATCCAACAAAATATAAATGCTTAGATAAAAAAAATAACATACATACTGAAATATAATACATAAAAAAAATTCAACTTAGACTAAGAACAGATATTATCTTAAGTAATATGACGGATTAGCAAGCTAAAATGGTAGCGGGCCGAGCACGTAGCACGTTAAACTGACGTCCAATCGGTCGTACCCGTATGATTCTAGGTAATGGAGTCCACGTACAGACAAGTGCAGTGTAGGACGTCAACACACGATCAACAGATGAACAGACGATCTGGTATCGGTCGCAAAAAGCCGCTGGATGCAGGCTGCTATATTATATGCCTATTTGCAGCAGTCTTAGAGTTGGTTGAATGCTCTAATGCAGCAGTGGACTTACTATGACCGCAATGATGTTTGATGATAATTATGACACTTGAAATAAATCGACCACCATAGTCAAAGGTTGTAAAAGATATTTAAATTTTTGTTTTTAGCAATTACCATGCTAGGTTTATCTAAGATTTTTAATACTTGAAAAAAATCGTCCGCCTCAGGTGGGATCCGAACCCACGTCCATCGCATACCGGGCGCGTACTTTGACCACTAAGCTACCGAGACGTTAGTGAACTCGACGAAATCTTTCAAGTGTTTTTTCTCACTGTCAAAGCCAGCGTATTTTCTGATCAATGTTGCGGTATATACTACTACCGTCAACACCCGATAGAAATATTTTTATAAATATTTAACTATTGGTAAAGATCAGAAAAGCTTAAACAATTTAAATTTTTGTTTTTAGCAATTACCATGCTAGGTTTATCTAAGATTTTTAATACTTAAAAAAAAATCGTCCGCCTCAGGTGGGATCCGAACCCACGTCCATCGCATACCAGGCGAGTGCTTTACCACTAATATTATTATTTTTTCAAGTATTAAAGAAATCTTAGATAAACCTAGCATGGTAATTGCTCAAAAGCAAACATTTTAATAAAACATTTACCCTGCATACAAATTCGCGGAAAGGCTTCTGTTTCTTATAGAAAGTTCTGATCAGTCTATAATTATGGAATGACACACACACACACAACGACTCGTGAAACACAATCTAAGGAGCCATTTCAGAAACAAGGAATAAGAAGAGATTTATGTTTATATGTCAAAAGTGTATGATCTGAATCTGACGACCTCCGTAGCCGAGAGGCGAGTACGCCGGACTTTAAATGACGCCGCCATTTCTGAGGTTCCGGGTTCGATCCCCGGTCGGGTCAATGTGGAAAACGTTCTTTTCTATATTGTCTCGGGTCTGGGTGTTGTGGTACCGTCGTTGTTTCTGATTTCTATAATACAAGTGCTTTAGCTACTTACCTTAGGATCAGACTAATGTATGTGATGTTGTCCAATATTTATTTATTTATTTTATCTGAATCAGTTTGTGACACTAGACATCCCTAATCTTAGCGGTTTTGAGAGAAGAGACTTCGAGATAAGGTTAGTTTGTGTATTTAAATAGACTGAACTACATTAATGACATAGATGATAAGCTGAATAATTGAGTTTAAGGTGAAAATCTACTAAGCATCAATTATGTCAAATCCGGCGAACACGTGTTAATACTTTTTCTTCTAGATAGATTCAAGATTCATCCATTTGGGCGAAGTAAATTTCATGCAAGTTTTTTTTTCGAATCGTCGTTATATCGTAATATACATAGTTCATACACGGATCATCTCATTTCCTATCTCGCAGATAATTGTCCATGTAACATGATTTGTAGTTTATAAATATGACCAAGCGAATGCAAGAGACTCATGAGATGAAATGAGATGATCCTTGTATGAACTAAAAGCAATCTCGCGGTTTCTTGAACGGCGTGATGATATGGATGTTTTACAATTCCTAAAAGAAATAGCAAGCAATACTTTTTGTAGTGTTGTTTATTGTACCTACTAAAAAAAGTGCCCTACTCGTTTGATGTGTTTACATGTACTGATTAATTTATCTCGTTACTTAAATATAAAATTATGCTTGATTTAATGTTTGTTTTTCTTAATAATTTACCTTTAACTACAAAATTTATTAGGAAAATAATTACCATAGTTCCACCCTAAGAAGTTCGATATTACTTACCACGGCGTTCGATTTCATGACACCGATGAGACAACCGATTGATTCCATGACTGTCAATATGGAGTACCGTAGATGTAGCGACCCGTTGATGCATTGTTGTCGATATCTAGACAATACATACATCGACGTTCGATACCAAGTATGTAACCCGTGGTGTGGGTATCGTTCAAAAGTTCGTTTAAAATATTGTAGGTTTGCAAATATGATGTTTCGATATAGGGATTTGTTCGCGTAATTTTAAGCTTTAAAGTGTATTTTGTTTAAGTCAAGTGCAGAAAAATAAGGATAGTAGGTACCTATGATAACAAATTGAAAGAAACCTTTTCATAGTGGGTGGGCTTTAAATTAAACTTGAAGAAGAAAATTACCTAAATGATGTTTTATGCAAAACAGCTAAGTATTATCATTTTGTGCACGAACCGTAATGTTTATAGTAGTCCATTGAATTTCATTTTCTCATTACTGTTCAAAATTAATTCCACTTCGGCCTAATTCTGTTGTCTACTCAGACTCAGAGAAGAAGCCAACAATGAAGATTTATCATTAGGCAATTATAACTGGAATAGGTTTGTCTATCTTCACCGTTTTAGAAATAACGATATCAAAACCACCGACCCGTTTTACCCGAAGACCTATTTTGTATTTTATGCCAACCAAAACCTAGATTCTCATCTGAAGTAAAAACTATATTCAAAGTCCCTTTCCACGCTACGAAGTGAAAACGAGGTCACTATTTCCCTCGGTCGTAAATAAAAATAGTGATGGGAAATCGAGTATGACGTCGCGAGTATCTGGTATAAATATCTGTGGAGCTATTAATTATCAAGTCTTTTTTCTATTCAAATTGAACGAATAATAATTAGAGAATGAGAAGCCGGTTGCAATCTTTATTGCGATAAATGATGTAAATGAAATGAAATATATTTAATAACAGAAACATTACAACAAGGTTTATAAATAGTCCCCAAACTAGGTAGTTCTGTCTCTTGGGGTAATGTTAAACAAACAAAAAGTACCAATAGTTATAAACAATTAATACCTTAAGTTTTTTTGTTTGTTCCCATATAAAGTGAAAGTATAACGGGTATGAAAAGATAAATAAAAATATTTTTTTCTAATTAATTGTCACGTGAACTTATTTTGCAATTTGAGACATATTATTAGATATAAATGAAAGTGAAATCACAAGATTATAATATAAATAAAATGCTAAGGTAGTTTAAACTAAATTACCTACTCCAAAATTAATTATCAATAAGTTACTTTGTATGAATGAATACTTATGTAAAATTAATAATTATCTTACCCCAATGAACAATTATGTTAATACAAACAGATTCGTTTTCACAACCCAACAACCAAATTATTTCCCAAATTACAGAACAGCATTATCATTCTACGAATACACAATTAAAATATTCGAATAATAATTATAAACTTTAATTCACTAATGAGATGGAATCACAGACCGCTGTAATGAGAATGAAATATTGAACAACCACAAAATAATAAACTACTTTTAAAATGACTTTTAATTAATATTTAAATTAATAGTGGGAAGTTCTTGAAAACTATGTTACTTGATATACATGGTGTATATGTGTGTATACTATATATATATGTATGTACCGTATTGTTATTTATGTATTTATATAGTATGTAATGTATTAATCTAGTTAAGTTTGATTTATTTGATTTTGTATACAAGCTTATTTTGTTGCACCGCCCATACCATCTCTGTCTGGCCTTATGGTTGACTGGTAGAGAATGCTTTTAGCATTAAGTCCGCCATTTGTACCACTTGTTTTTTTGAATGTGCAATATTTTTTTTATTAATAAAATAAATGATTAAACAAGAACTGTTTAACAAATAATGACGGCCATTCATTTTCATTCAGGTCGTAATATCGAGTTACGTGTGTAAACGGAATTGCGTTGTTTTCAACGTCTGAAGTTGGATTGAAAGTGATTGATGAAATGAAATGAATGAGGGTGAAATGAAAAAGGGTTTCGTTATATGTGTATAATTTTATCTTTGAAAACCTCCGTAGTCGAGAGGCGAGCACGCCGGACTGTAAATGGCGCCGCCATCTCTGAGGTTCCGGGTTCGATTCCCGGTCGGGTCAATGTAGAAAACGAACTTTTCTATATTGGCTCGGGTCTGGGTGTTGTGGTACCGTCGTTGTTTCTGATTTCTATAATACAAGTGCTTAGCTACTTACCTTAGGATCAGAGCAATGTATGTGATGTTGTCCAATATTTATTTATTTATTATTTATCTTCAGCCTTGTTTTAACAACAAAACCATATATCGTACCTTAAATAATTCTTCAGTCTAATGGTGTATTAGCGTAAGTTAAGCTACAGATCTTGATCACCCATGTCAGTATTTTTAATAAACACTGGAACACATCACATACATTGCTTGAAACCTAAAATAAGTCGCAAAATCACTTGTCTTTTCGAAATAAGAAACAACAACAGTACCACAAATGCTAGACCCGAAACCAATCAATTAGAAAAATACGTAGTCTACGTTGACCAGGAATTGACCTCAGAAATGGCGATGCCAAGTCTGGCGTGCTTGCTTCAGTCTCAGCTACGGCGGTCGTCAATATAAGAATCCGAGATTGACCTGTCAGGCCAAGGTCAAGAGACACAATAAAAATCTATTATTTGCGCCCAACGGTGGGTAATTTAGCTTGATAGGTTAAAACTCTCACCCGTTTTAATTGCGCTCCGAAATTTTTATGTCAGCTTTTAATTAGTAATTGATTGAAAGAATTCAAGCTCACATGTACTTTAGTAACACATAGTTTTTTACACTTTTAGTAAATATCACAACTTTAAAAATATCAAGTGACAGCACATCACTAATATTAAGGGGCTTGTAAACCACGGCCTAGAAAAGCATTTACTTTGTGGTGCTATGCATTCGTCAAGTGGCAAGTTTAAAGTGAATCCGTGAAAGCCTCTTTTTTGACGTCGGGCAAAAAGATACTTGAGACAGTGAATGAATGCGAAGCAGTTTTAAGAATCCATTTAAGATGGTCGATGGAAGTACGCCTTTAGTTTTCAGGAGTTGATGTGTTGCTTTTAGGTATTCTTTTCTTAATTACATTGGACAAAAAATAACCCCTTCAGTGAGAATTTAACTTTAGGTTCTGGGATTTGGTTTTAGTTGCAGTGGTGTGCAATAATCAAAAATAAGTCCATATATACGTATAAAAATACAGTTCTGGGTTGCAAAAACATTACTTAGGTATTAAATTTTTTTAGTATTAGTATTTAAAATTAAGTAAACAAACACATTCCGCATAGCTTATACATAGTATATAGACTTTTAAACTATGTATTGTGTATTTACACGTACACATTCATTAGTACATGTAGTGCTTTTCTGTAAGAGATGAGGCACTCAGTAGATAATTAAGTTTGTGAATTGTAAATTTAGCTTGTAATGGTGTACTCATTGTTGAAGAGCCAAATAAATAAAAATAAAAAAAATTATAAACTTAACTTGCCTATATTATTTTATTGAAATGTTACAGTTCAATAATTCTGTTTAATTAGCGTGGATTTTAGATTTCACGATACTGTATTGCTTCCTTTAAAACAGTTGTCCTTGGTGATACAGGTTATTAACCCCGTTCACCTCATCATTTCACTTACTTTGGTAAATGGATCTACTGTTTGATTAGGATATTCTGTAAAAAGCTTTTGAGACATTATAAACTCAAAGTTTCTAATCCCACGATAAAAAAGCAGATAAAACGAGATACGGATACATTACTTATCATAATTTTTACGGCGAACCGTATTATTGCAACCCTTCCAAAATCCGGAATAATAAATTACGGTACAAAAGCAGGGATTTGCCGAAATAAAACTCCGATTCACGTTTTATCTTGTTTAAACACAAAAAAACTCATTCGCCTACGTCTGTCGAAGCTTGAATTTAAGATATCTTTTCTTATCTCTTTTTAGGGTAGGGTTGTCAAACCGTTTTAAGTACCTTAATTACTAACATTTCCCGAGTAATTTAAATACCATAACTAAACCCCTCAGCATGACAATAACTGTTTAAAAAAAACATACTTATTACAAAGTTACATTACAAATAATTATATTTTGATGATTAAAAAATTACATTTTAAATAAGGGGCATTATAAATTCTATATTCACAGCTCATATTATAAGACATGCCATTTCGGCTGCAAATTATTGTGTGTGAGTTTAGCAAAATTTTATGACAAATAGTCATCTGATTATCTGAAAAAAAAAAAAAAAAAAAAAAAATTGATAATGTGATTGATTGTATAACCAATTAATAAAATAATTTGTTTTTGTTAATTATTTCATAGATATGCTCATTTTTACTGTTCCTGAAAGGATTGATTTTTAAGTCTAATTGATAATAACTGACTTAAGTATAAGGTATATTAATGAAAATGAAAACAAGATTTTCCTAACATAAATAATGATTGTAGCTCATGGAGGACTTCGAGGCCAGAGCTCTAGGCACATCACCTATAACACCCAGGTTCTATAAACGGTACGTAGATGATACTTTTACAATTTTACCCACCAATCAAGTCTCTGCTTTTCTAGAACATTTAAATTCAATCCACCCAAAAATCAAATTTACTATGGAAATTGAGGCAAACAATAAACTAGCTTTCTTAGATATTTTACTTACTAGGAATCCGGATCATACTCTTAGTCATACAGTTTTTCGTAAAGCCACCCATACAGATAAATACCTCAATGGTGCCTCTCACCATCATCCTCGACAGTTGGCTACCGTAGGCAAATCGTTGTTTCAGAGAGCAAGGGGTATCTGTGACGACCAACACCTGGCTGGCGAGCTCCAGCATGTCAGGAAGGTACTACGGGAAAACCAGTTGCCGGTACCACGTCGTTCCAGACCCCGGGTCAAGCATTCCACCGTCGAACGCCAACCTGCTGTACTACCTTATATGAAGGGTGTCACTGACAAGATTGGAAACATTTTGAAGCGCGCTTCAATCAAAACCTACTTCAAGCCGCCGAAAAAGATTAACCAATTTTTACCACCTGTCAAGTGCAACATACCTCTTCAAGATGCGGGGGTGTACAGACTGGAATGTGACTGTGGGCTCTCCTATATCGGTCAAACAAAACGAAGTATAGGCGTGCGGGTAAAAGAACATATAGCCGACATCAAACATAGACGGAATACTAAGTCTGCAGTGTGTGAACACGCCTTAGATACACCCAACCATTTCATACGATTTGACCAGCCTAAAGTCCTTGCAAGAGAACGACGATTTGTTCCTCGCATGTTACGGGAGGCAATTGAAATTAGAAGACACCCGAATTTCAACAGAGAAGATGGTTGGAAAATACCACCAGCATGGGATCCTGTTTTAACGAAATCCCATGCTAGGCCCCGCACTGCAAGACCTCTAGATACAGTTAGCTCTTTTTGCGTAGATAGGAACACAAATTAATATTAACTGAGTGACGGTAGTTTATAGTTTTTTCAAAATATTGTAAAGACGAATAACACCTTAGTCTACCTGTGACCACGAACGCTGTAAAGTGTTCGAAACGTCAGGTTAAATAAAATGTTAATAAATCGCGAAATAATCCGTAAAAGTAGTTTCATTTAAATGTTATCGCATTAATTTTTATATTTTCTTCTAAAATTTTTTTTTTTGTTTAAAAACAACAACATTCAGTCGAATTGAGAACCTCCTCTTATTTTTGAAGTCGGTTAAAAAGTAGCATTGAACTATATTTTTTTTTCTTTTTTAATGCAAACATTATTTGTCAACCCTACTTAAGGGCGTGTTGCGTGAAAAAATACAAAAGAAAGGCGTGGGTACCGTCAGCAAAAACGGGACAAACTCTGTAGACCCCTTGCCCGATAATTTCAACACTGATAAAACGGATTTGTTTGTTAAACCTTTTCTGGTCAGATAAATTGTTTGCTATTAAAAAGATGACATAAAATAAAATTTCACATTTTGTCGCTTTGGGAGAAGTGTAACTTTTACACCCTGCGACGTGACGTAAACATTTTTATCGTGTCCCTCATCGTACCAAGATATTTTGATAATGAATTGTTTTTGTTGGCTTTGGTGGGATTTTTTCTTTCAGTTTTTTGGAATTCGGTCGTTTTGCAACCTTTTCCAGGTACACAAGATAAGACTAGCTAGACGAATATTAAAGACGTTAGGTGTAGGGTTGCCACTTTCCGAGGAAGAATACCCAGTACTTACTTGGGGCGATAACCTGGAGTTCCTACTCACTCATAGGCACTGGAGGATATCGTCACGTATTTAGTGGGTATTTTGGCAAAAAAGGGGGTGGACTTTACTCTAAGGCCCGTAGTAGTATCTACTACATTGTCATAAACATCATCATCTTCAACACAACAGCCTATAATTGCAGTCCATTGCTGGACGTAAGACGAAGTAAAGAGCGTCAAAGAGCATGATCTCCTGATTTATTCTACAGGCTCTGCCAGCCATCTTCCTGAGGTTCATCGACCTGGGGGGTGCTCTACACTACTTTCACAAAGGTGGTATAGTATACATGGGTAACAGCATTTCCTGGCGTTAAAATGGTCTGTTCCACTAGCGGTAGACATGATGTACTGAGTTAGAGGCAAGTTTTGTTTCCAGGGACTAATATCGGCCATAATTTTTGCGCTAGTACTAAGTCTTCAAGTCCCAGAAAAAAAGGTAAATAATGGCGGTGCAGCATCCAGCTACCGCTTGGGGGTTGAAGGATTAAACCAACAAGCAAAAGCAGGCTCTAGTTAAGTAGTTCAAGTAAAAAATAATAGTGCGATATAAATGCATACAACGCCATCTAGCATTAACAAAAGCAAAGCAAACACAGACGTCAGTTCTCCCTAACGTCTTCTAAACGCGATTAACCATTATACTACCGACCCAAGTTGGAACTGCTTCTAATTCCGCAAATAAATCTTTGAGTTACAACTTACCTCGTATACGGTTTACGTTGAACTACATAAAGAGTCTTTACTGTCGAGTGATTAGTACAAACCACAAGCTAATGCGGAGTTAGTAACAGTTAGTTCATTATAATGATGCGAATCATAAAGATTACCTATGACGGTAGAAGTTGCCCAAAAATATGTCTTTAATATAACATTTTATTATTGACATTTTCCGATTGACCTGTATTATTGCTCGTTCTGAGAACTATTAACCGCCGTGCTCCGCATTTGTATTTAAAATCTGATGATGATCTGGAATAATCAACCAATACTGACTTGTAACGTACAAGCAAAAGAATTCATAAAACAGACAGCCAGCAAGTATGAGCAACGAGCGTTTAAGCATATAATCCATTACCAGCACTTGACTGATCTATAATCTTGTCTAGATTAGCTGCTGTCAAATATGCTATCAGTTTTTTAAATGTGAGTTCCATAAAAATAGAAATGACGGCAAGATAGGCAGATTATGAAGTTTAAGATAAATTAGCTCGCGGTACTCTCACTTATGGCGTTTTAAATGGACATGGACACACAAAATGAGCTGTCATTTGTAAACGACACAAGGACCAAAGCCAGACAGACGACCTAGTAATAGTTGCAGGAAGCCGCTGGACGCAGGCCGCTTCTAACCGGCCAATCTGGGAGTCATTCAGGGAGGTCTTTGTTTAGCAGTGGACGTGCTATGGCTGAAATGATGACGATGCCCTGAGCTAGTCCAGAGCTGTTTAATTAGTTACGTTATTTTTCCTTCCCAAAAAGACAGGGCGAAAGATCACGTGGCAGAAGACTAACACGTTGGTCGGACCTACTTGTGAAAACCCTGGAAATGGCGTTCAACGAAGCATTCAGACGGACGCAGGAAATGCCTGGAGACAGCTCATCATCCAGGCAACTAAGTAGACAGGGTCACAACCTCAACCTCTGAGGGACCGACTATGGAGGAGGATTCTTCCTTTCTAAAGTATCTATGAAGAAGTTTACTAAAGTTTATCTCTCACTCCACTCTAAAGTTCAGTTTACGTTCAGAGATTTGTCGAGTCGTTGCGGCGTCATGGGATGCGGCTTTAATTAATGCTCTTTAAACAGAAAATTTGTTGGATTAGGTGCATTTAATAGGCCGTTAAAGCCGTAGATTTACATAATGAAGTCTGCGGAGATATTTCGCGCACAAACATTAGATTTACAGCCAAATAAATGGACATAATTAGAACTCAAGAACGGAGATTGTAGCAGGATATAGTAGTTAGAACAAATGATTCATGTTGTCTGATTGATTTGATGTTGTCACTATTTACACTATTTGTGTTTGGTAAAATGGTACCTATATCAAGCCAAAACAAGCCTGTGTGGACATTATGTAAATAGTGTGGTGAAGTCAGAAATTCTTATCATCTTTTTTTCATAAAAAACAAAAATTTTAAAATCAGATTTGAATTAAAATATTTTTTTTAAAAATGATGATATCAAATTTCCGACTTTACCATTCTATTTCTATGAATATGTTAACATAAGCTAGTTTCAGCTTGAAACATCCTTTACCTAACACCCTGTATACCTAGGCACTTCCGTTTTTCAGTGTCAAAAATTACTTAGGACTAGAAAATGTTCAAAACTTTAAAAATATTAAACAATTAAAAAAGTAAGAGACGTGCCAGAGATCTGTTGTTACTCGTTAAAAATTAAGACAACAAGTTTAAAATCATTTTGGCTACCTGCATCCTCCTCTTGACTTAAGATAAGTCTTAGGTAATCTTAATTTACAAAGCCATGCAAACTATAAAACAATACAGGTATGTTTTGACAAAATACACATGATTTACCTATAAGTAGATATTATTACTTTGCAGTCAAATTGATTTTTGTTGAAACTTATCTGTGGTTAGATTAGAACTTTTGGTTCATTCGATATTAATATTCAGATAAAATTGTCAATATCTAGGAAGTTCATGCGTCATGTATAATGCATATATAAGCTGATTTGTTATCGATTTAGATGTGTTAGGGTTATATTTTGTTGTATGAGTAATCATCCTACGAAAAGACTGCGATGATAATTCTTATGCACGGAGAAAAAAGTCTAGTTTTATTTACCAGAATATTGAGGATGTTAACTAGAACGCATAGTGCTATACGTGACAACTATGCATTTTGTAAATGATATTTAAAAAATCTAGTTTTTAGTAACAAGAAGTTTCTGGTATATTGAACACAATTTTCGGTACACTTCACCAGCAGATTTGTACTGCTAGCAAATACATGAATGGTGCTCACTAATGTGTGTTTTTTTAACACAACAAATCATGATATTAAATTAAAATCACAGGGATTGGTTGAAATTACCGTAAAAAATTGTAAAAATTACAAGATATTTAGTCATTATTAAAAAGATTAGGACACTACACACCTAAAGTTTTGTAAGGATGACTAGAACTTTTATAGTACTTAACGTTATTTCGTGTTATCTCTACTAGAATTATAGTTGTAGCTGCAAATAATATTTAGGTTGTCCCATACCACAATATGGAGTTTTGTTAAGATTACTAGATTATACCATATAAACCACTTAACGTTTTGTTTTATCTACCAGAATGGTTATAAGTGTAAAAATATTGTTTAGATACCACAACAAAAAGTTTTGTAAGGATTAATAGAATATATAAACCACCGAACGTTGTTTTCTGTACTATCTACCAGATAATGTTGTAGCTGCAATGAAGTATTGCTTAGGTTTTCACAAATCTGATGTGAGATCAACAATATTTTCTGGTTGGCATAACCAGAAAACATTGTGTTCTTTTTATACTGGGCTGTTGACGTTACTCATTTTCAGCTCCTTCAGGCTTCCTGAAAACGTATAGCCGGAACCATCGTGCCACAAAATGATTTTAAAAATCAACTAAAAACCATGGTACGCCAACTACGACTATACGCTTACAAAAATCTGAAGAAGCTAAAAACAAATAACATTGTAAACCTGCTGTAATTTAAATGAAACAATAAATGTATAATTAAATGTTTTGCTTTATTTGGAAAGGATATTTTTATATTTACATTGAGCATTATTTTAATAATCAACTACAAAGGGTATCTTGATAACAAAAAATATTACTAATGTTTTCTACTTATGTGTTTTACCTTTTAACAGTATTTTTTCTCATTAAAACATAAAGTTCTGAATAAGGAATGCTCGAATATGACTTTTTGCTCATTATTATTAATAACATAAATATTTTATACTATCACAAACTTAGTAACAAATATTTCTTGTATAATGGATTCCTTTTACATTTGTTTTTAACACTAGACATTAAAATATTTATTATTTTTCTTAATAAGATATTTGCCATACATAATCATCATAAGGAACTAAATCACCAACAATGAATCCGATATACCTCACAAATACAATAAGTTATGAAGCTGACATTTTCAAATTATTTGCGCGTAAATGATCAGAACAAAAACTTCGAGGTTTATTATTTTTATCTGAGCCAAAATCAAAAGACGCAATCTTATTATTTAAAATATTTAGTAAAAAATATTACCTACTATGAAAATTGTGAACTGAAATGTCAAACCATGTTCTCCTTGAATATCGTTTCTTGCAATTCTGTCGCGGCCTTTACATGCGTTATCGCCACTCCTGTTTTGATGGCCGCCAAGACTTCTTCGTATTTTTAGTCACTGGATTGCCAAGAAGAAGCAGCAGAAACATGAAGGCATATATAGATGTTGTTTCTTGCAATGCTGGAGTTATCCGGTCTTCTTTTTCTGAAAATCGACATAGAATGTTAATTTGTACACTATACTAAATTATTAAAATAAAGTAAATCTAAACACTTATACAGATTGAGTTTTTAATGAGTATTCTCAATGAGTATTTATCGAGTTCTTCTTGAATATAAACTAATAATCCTATACCTACCAAAAGTTATATCAAGGCTGACTTTTATATCACCGTCCAAACCTCCTGAAAAGAGTCCCGTGAACAAATCTTTCTATTGGACCAACTCTCTAACTGCAAAAAACAGTCAGCTGCTCCATACAAAATATTAATATGCATTTGACCACAATGTATGGACCAGTAAAATTTTATTTTTAAGTTAGAGAGTTGGTCCAATAGAAAGAGTTGTTCGTTTGTATCACGGGAATCATCTCAGAAGTTTTGGATGGGGATAAAAAAGTCAACCTGTATAATCATGAGTAGAACACTATATTAAAATAAGTTTACTCATTAAAGTCACCTGTAAGTACAATTAAATACTACTTACTTATATTTAAATATTCTTCAGTGAATGCTTTTAAATTGTGATCTGGATAGCGACTGTATTTTTCACCGTCAATTCAAGAATTTATATTTTCACATTATCACCATTCACCTACGAATAACAGAACAGGGACGCGCACTTCAACAAGTCAAAACACTTAATTAACGCGGCAAGTCGACGCTGGTCCGTCGTCGATACCCTCTCTTCTTGCCCCGCGCCCGGAAACACTAAATGATTTAGTTCACTTTACAAAGTAATATTTTAATATAATAATAATTGCTGTTAGTACTAAAATATTATAACGTAATTCGTATCAGATAAATTACATTATGGGAAACCATTGTTTCTGTTTAAAAATGCTTTTTTAATATTAGAGTCAAATATATGTCATGTAATTCGTAAAAGAGAGCGGTACAGATAACAATAACTTCTGGTAGATTGTAACCATAAAATATTCGTGCCTGTTACTAACTCATTATTTTATTATTTACTAAGAAATTAATAACTGATACTTTTTATAATGTTTAGTACACTAAACTTATTTACCAGATTTTTTTAGTATTCGCAAATAAGCGACTATTTATCCTTATAACTAATACTGATATAGCTCGCAATTTTTTGTTAACTTTTACTAGATTTGTTTTTACAAGTCGTTCTGGTAGTATTGTAAAATATTTTTTTCTCCGTGTGATATTCTTAAGCTAGATAAATATCAAAATGTTTATAGTAAATGATAAATATCACATTAAGCTAATTCCACTGTTACAACTTGATTGAATAGACAGCCATACACTCTACCATACAAACGTTTTAGTACCAAAATAAATGCCGCTGCTATACAAATTACGTATAGCAGCGGCGCGCCACCAAAATCAACCCATTAAAAAGTTTTTCGTTATTTCAATTACACCTTGTATATTTATTGGAATAAAAAGTGTGCGTGACCTTACCGCGCCAACATATGAATAAGCCTATCCTGCATGCTTACTGTATCTTCTATTCTAACAAACACGTCTGTGAACGTTCACATGTCAACAAACTCCCTCGGGTGTGACAGTCGATATCTTGCCAAAACTTGTTCGATGTTCCGGCGTGATGTTCTGATCGATAAAATTAATTTGGGACACGACTGTCTTTTGTGCCAAGTTGTACCTGTATAGTTATTTTAAGAATACACATACTTGATATTGACATTAACTGTTCCGGTGGCTGTGAGCACAATTTTCATGATATTCAGACTTTTTCGAAAGAAAATTATTTATTTTCAAAGACAGAATACAGATTGTGTATAATATAATATCTAGCTGTGATTGTTCATATCATACCTATTTTAGTTCGATTATATATTTTTTTATTTGAAACAATTTCACACACTGACTAAATATAGTAAAATATATTTTTATAAAATCCGCGTGACTTGACTGGAAGTGGTTACATGGTACATTTTCAGAGTCAACACAATATACCAAAATTTTCACAAATAAATAAATATTGTATGTCGGTTCGATATGTACCGACACACAGTAAGGTGGGTTGTTTCCGTTTTCTCAAAGAAAGTGGTTTGATCGTTATAAAGATTTCGATAAATCCAGCTCTGAGCTACCATAACTCCTGCTTATAGTTCAGAAACCATTCAGAAATTAATTCGACCATAATTAAACTACATGTGATAATGATTTTAAATTGCACCGTAATATGAATTTAGTCTGTTAGTTAGTTTGTGACCTAGCTACATTATTGTTGCACCGGATAGAGCAATTGATGAATTTGTTACGTTTGGTACCTAATGGACCACTTGCTTCTCGGCTACGGAAGAGCCGAGAAACAAGCATGCTGGACTTAGCGTCGCCACACCTAAGGTCCCGGGGTTGATTCCCTTTCAGATTAACGTAAAAAAATGGCTTTTCTTTTATATATACCTACAGCACCAGCTACACAACAGAATACCAACCTGGACCGAAATGGACCAGGGTTGTACAGTCGTATCGGTTTCGTTCTATTATTGCTTTAGCCGAAACGATTATCTTAGATTCAATGTTTATGATATAAAATATTGTTGTCTAATATAATATGCTTAGTATTAGCAGAGAATATAATAATAATGTGGTAATTGTGTCTCTTCTCTAATCTTCATGCAATCTCTTCTTAATTACATTGGAATAAATTGGAAAGGAACACATTCTGAGATTCCTCTCCTTATTTAAACCTATGTCACCCACAAAGTGGGCAGACGACCTGGTAAAGGTTGCAGGACGACGCTGGATGCAAGCCGCTTTCAACTGGCCGATCTGGAAGTCACTGTGGCTGAAATGATGATGATGATGAACCACTTTTCCAGCTAGTGTCCTGCTTATGACATAATTTATGTTATTACTGTTTTACTTAAATACTTTTTGTTTTTTTCAGGTATTGAAAACAAGTTATTCATCAGTATTATGTAAGTTTCGTATTTAATGTTCGCAATATTTAATAAAGTATTTTGGAAATGGTTATATAGTCATATTTATTATTATGTTATTTTAATGATAACATAATTAATTTACTTTTCGCATAAAATTTCGAGAATTTTAATCGCATTCGATTTCGTGTCAATAGATTGTGAACAGTTGCAGAAATTACAGTTGAATCAAAATTATTGTACATTGGTCTGACAGATTTAATAAAATACTTACTTGTTTATTAAATCTGTCAAACCAATGTTAACATACTAAAGATGGAAAAAGAAATACACCAGGAAATCACTGAATGCAAACCTATTTCCACTAAATATTTTCCTTGTTAGATGGATGAGTTTTGTCCTACTGAATTCGCTAGTAAGCAACAAAAATACTTATTATTTGGCATAACGTCGATCGATAGACATTTTAGCTGAGTTGAATTGATATTTTTTTGTTGTGTCAAGGAACAAAGTTATGTTTGAGGAAAACATCGTGTGTTAAAAGATATTACTGTCGCCTTTCATACTTAGATTTTTTTTAACACGACTTGCCATATTAACCTTTTACAAACTCTTCGTCTCTTAAAGTAGAAATTTCGCCCGTACATTAATGATTACTTCGATTGACATAGTAACTGCTTAGCAACTGCCTACTTCAAATGCTCACAAGCAACTGATTGAGTGCCAGCGATCTCTTCCGATACTACTGCGGTGTTTTCCCCACCAAAACACAACTCAACTACGTCATGTCTTTTTCCCGATCGACCAGTTAGTGTTGTCAATATTTAATTAAAATACATATAATCACGACAATCGGATACGTTAAGTAGGCTTTCTTATTTTCTTATTTTTCCAACAAAACTTCTTATATTACTTACAAAATCTCTGCAACTAAACTGTTTTTGTGTAATAATACAGAGACTTGTTTTTTTGGTGTTTTAAATCTTTCTTAATTACTGATCTTGTTTTATACTCTTAAAAATCTGAGCTTAAGTTGCACATGTTTAATCGTATCATCAAATGAGAATATGGTGAAATGCCATGGGTGGTGAACAGAAAGGTTCTAGAATGAAAAAACAAAATCTGTTCTGTTGTTTTTACCTATTGTCAAACGAAGGTTATGTTTTCAACGAGTAAATGTACTACATGTACCTTTAACTAATTCAGATATTAAACCAATTGGACAGGAAGTAGGCATAATCTACTATCACAAACGCAGATGTCACAGTAAAACCGGAATTAGAAGATAAACGAACACGCAGATAACTATCTGGCTAGCTGCCATATCTCGCTCTACTATTTCCGAGTGTCGAGTAGCTGCCAAGGTCTGCCCAATTAGTTCAGCACTCGCCTTTGTTTTGACCAAAATAGGGCTATTTTAATGATGGACTAACCTCCGAAGTAACTGCAAGTGTAAGGGAATATCTGGAACTTATAATATAATAAATCTTTAAAGTCTATAATAATTCGATTATCAAAAGTTAGTTTATTTAGATTAGAAATACTGTTTCTGTTGAGACTACTAAATGAAGTTAAGATTGTTTAAATTGGAATTCTGAATAATAAGTCAGTATTTATAGTCTAATAGATAAATAGGTCGATCTGATAAAATTGCAACAAAAGTGGAAATCACAAAGTTTGCTAAAATCAAACTTAAGTGGATTCCTAAAATCTATTTTTCTGGGCTTGCGTGTGTCAATTTTTGGGACATCCTATTTCATAGGTTTTGTTTGATTGTCAAACCCCGACAATAGTGTCACAAATTACGTATAGCGGCGGCGCGCTAGACAGATAGTCCACTCGGAACTAAGCGTCAAAATCGGTACGCACAAATTGACAATTGCGTTTATATGCAATCTCGGACGATTTGGGGCAGTACGACAGCGGACTGTCACTCACATTGGTCATCGTTGGGTGCAAAAAATGGACAAGCGTGCTTATTACTGCTGCAGTGTGTTTGGATGTGGGAACACAACACAAAATAGTTATTACACGTTCTTCAAATTTCCAAATAATATTGAAAGGTAAATAAAAATAGGTCTAGGTTTTGCTTTTGTTAGTAGGTAAAGATACGTTTTGATAGCGATCAATCATTCATTTCATTACACATTCAGCAAAAATGGGCTATAAAATTTTTCCTAACATATCGTCGCTGGTAGGTATAACACCAGTGTTTTAGATAATCGTTGAAAGAGAATAAAAATATTAAATTATTCATTTCATATTTTTACAATGTCGTTGCTAGGATAAACACGTCACATAGAAATGTCAGTATTTACCAGCAGTAGGTAGTTTCTGTCAACGCGCAGCTGCCGCCGCTGTTAAAAACGACAGTCATTGAAGAAGCCAAGTTCAGGAGAGAAAGCATGCCATTTATTAAATCCGAAATAATTTTTTACTTGGATTATTTTTTATATCAACGTACGGTAGTGTACCGGCCAAGTTAGGAATAAAACGACATGTTACTAGCGTAAAGCATACTGAACTTGCTCAGTAGGTACATATGTAAATTAAAACTTACTGAAAGGGGAATACGTTCGAAAAAATAAAACTTTGACATTTTTATATAATAATAGTATTGGGTTCCTAATTCGTATTATCTGTCCTCAAACTAAATTTCATGAACATCATATTAATATTGTAAATGCGAAAGTATAAATGTTTCTGAGTTTGTTCCGCAATCACACCTAGACGGCTTAGGCGCTTTTGATGAAATTTGGTTGTACTACCTTTTCAATTATTTTCTTTTCAGACGAAACTTATGGCTTAATTTGATTGATCGAGAAGATGCAAACAATAAATGGTCAACATACCTCCGTGTTTGTGCGGCGCACTTCGAAGCAGATTCTATAATAAAAACAAAAAACCGAGATATCCTGAAGAAAAACTCTGTTCCTAAACTTCTGCTACCTATCAAAAAACACGAAACTAAAACGAAAACTAAAGAATCACAAGCAACTGTAGAGACCAATGAATCATGTACACAATATAAAAATGTTCAATGTGACGCCCATTTACAAACAGCTGCTCACCTTTCTGCCAATTCTCCTCGAAAAAGAAAGCTTAAAATCGAGATTAATGAGTGCAAAAAAAGACTAAAAACAACAACTGCACCAGAAACTAATAAAAATGTGTTCAATAAATTGTGTGACAAGCTTCTGACTAACAACTTATCTAAAATTGTAAAAGAACAATCAAAATTCAAATTACATTCACATGGAAATAGATACAGCACTGATTATAAAATATTTTGTCTAAATTTGTTTTACACAAGCCCACAGGCATACAATCTGGTAGGTGAATCCTTAGGACTAAGTATGCCTAGTAAAACTACACTCAAGCGAATGTATTTGCCTATTAGTACAGAAATAAATAGTCATATTATGGAAGTTCTCAAAACGAAAGTTAGCGGTATGGCTGATATGGAAAGACACTGCTCTCTTGTCATAGATTCCATGAGCCTGAAAGCTAATTTATTTTACAATATAAAACAGGACAAAATATATGGTTTTCATGAAATAGACGGAATACAAACTCCCGAGCCAGCAAAGTATGCTTTAGTGGCAATGATACATGGAATTTTCATTAATTACAAGCAGCCTGTGGGATTCGCATTATTATCAGAGTGCAAAAATTACGAACAAGTATCAAAATGGATAGATAAACTTATCATAAAGCTATTTGAAATAGGCCTCAAAATACGAGTCTTAGTATCGGATATGGGTTCAGACTTTAGAAGCAGTGCCAAAGAAAGACAAGTCTCTATCGAAACTCCGTACTTCTTTGTAGATTCTAATAAGATTTATTATATTTTTGACGCTCCTCATTTAATATAAGCTGTGCGCAATAATTTAATGAACTACAATTTCCACTTTGGCAACTGCGTAGCAAAATGGGATCACATCATTCAGTTCTACGAAAAAGATAAATCTCAACAACTGAGGTGTGCCCCTAAATTAACAGAAAGTCACATAAAGCCAAGTAATTTTGAAAAAATGAAGGTGAAATTGGCTGTGCAAGTATTAAGTGCTACAGTGGCAGCAGGCATATCAACATGCAAAGATTTTGGTGCAGTTGATTCAACTGCGGATGGCACCATAAAACTAGTTACAATAATGAATAATTTATTCGACTTTTTAAATTCTTCTATTCGTTTTGGCTCTTCAGAATACCAACACGCATTTAGCGGTACAGTACTTCAGCTTTCTTTTCTTAAAGAAATGATGGAGTTTTTTGCAGAGTTAAAATTAATTAGTCCAAAAACTGGTAAAGATTCTACTTCAAAAGTTAAGTTTGTGGAAGGTTTCCGAATCACTTTAAATTCTATTTTGCTCTTGTTCGAGGATTTAAAATTAGATGGATGTTCCTACATCCTGACTCGAAGATTGAATCAAGACTGTTTGGAGAATTTTTTTGGTAGAGTACGCACTTGTAATGGCAACTCGACGGAACCAACAAGTTGGCAACTTGTATCAGCATTCCGAAAAATATTTTTTATTACTATAATCAAACATCCTAATCAGGGCAACTGTAACGATGACCTTTCGAATATTTTGCTCGAAGGTACCAATTTATACGCAAATTTGTGTACCGACGAGCAACAATCGACTTCTAGTGAAAATACCCCTGAAGTATCACAGCAAGGAAACATCGATAGTAATCCAACCCTATCGTCAGCGGATTATAATGCATTCGATTTGCCGGAGAAAAACGCATTGGTTTACACATGTGGGTATTTATTAAAGAAATGTTTCGATCAGCACAAATATTGTAGTCTTTGGAAATTATATCTAAGATCAGCAAATAGTCCATTGAACTTACCGCAAGATACAAAATTTATTCGTTACAAAGATTATTGTAAAGATGGAGGAAGCACTTTCTTAATTATACCTGACGACAATTTTGTGCAATTCATTGAAGCCATGGGAGAAAAATTCAAGTTATTTTTTAATAGTAAGTACATAAATTGTAAAGTCCTTAAAAATATTTTGCAAGAAGTTCAAAATTTATCGTTCCCAATGCCGTGCACCTGTTTCCCCATCGATTATTTAAAAAAGTTATATCTGAGAATGCGAATTTTTTACACATTGAGGTACAACAATCGTGCTTTCAAACAATGTAGAAATCGACGAAAATTTTTTTCTGTTACTAATTTGTAAAAATCCTTATAACTTTTATTAAAAATTTGCATATCATTTCAAATAATAATATTTTTATCTTCATATACCACTTGTTTTTGTTTCCCTAACTACAATACTTCAAAAACACACGAAATAAGTTCATTCTTAGGATTCCGTACCTCAAAAGAAACGGATCTTTTCAGGATCATATCTTTTATTTAACGAAGTTACTCGTGTAGATCTTAACTCTCTTGAACTTGGCGCATTTTTTCATTTTTGGTTTGGTCGAATTTGTGGCAATTTTTTACAATGTTTTTTGCGGAATCACTGGATATAACACCATAGCATAGTTGCCGTCCTCGTGTAAGATGCCGAGATCTTTTATACACTTAGCTGCCTATGTACCTGCTTTTAGATAAGGGCCAGTCCACAAGCAGTTCGCGCCGCGAATATTGCTCTGTCTTGCCATTTAGGCCTGGACGTATGATAAGACGAATGTATAAACTAATCGATGTGTCAGTGTAATAAAACAGACTTACTTATTTAGAAAATTCAGAATAGCAACCCTAGGTAGTAAGCCCAATTTTGGCAGTTGTTTTCGAGAACGGTGGGAGTGGCCCTTCTGTATTTTTTCTATTTTGTGATAGTGTCATCGAGTTACAACTTCACTGTATTGACATTCTTCCAAGATTTTAAGAAAACTGTATCTTTTTACACTAAAGTCGACCTCTAAATGTCATGTACTTCAAATGTCAGGTGTCGAAATGATATTTTGTTAAATGTCGGAACACATTTTTGTAAAGACAAAGAAACTATTATCATGTCATAGTGAGAGCATGATTATTTAACCAGGAAAACAGATCATTTGAAATGTAATAACAAATAATTATAAACGTACTTATTGGCTAAGTCTGCAGATTAATAAGAATTAGTGAATATGCATAATTATGATTTCATTATATATTACAAGTCACTGCTAGACGTAAGCTTTCCTCAAAGAGCGCGAAAGGGCACGATTCCCCGCTTCATCCTGATGGTTCATCATCATCATCATCATATTACAGTTCACTGCTAGACGTACGCCTCCCTCGAAAGAGCGCGAAAGGGCACGATCCCCCGCTTCACCCTGATGGTTCATCATCATCATCATATTACAGTCCACTGCTAGGCGTAAGCCTCCCCAAAGAGCACCAAAGAGCACGATCACCCTCTTCGTCTTACCGATAATCGATCTACGTGGCCGAAACGTAGAACATGACATAGCTAAGTAAAGCTATCCTATAGACTTCGGCTTGGGATTTCGTTAATAGATAAAACAGAAGATCAAAGTAACAGATATAGTCCAAAAATGTAGCAAGGCTTAAGTGGCAGTGGGCTGGCCACATTTGTCGCAGAACCGATAAGAGGTGGAGTAAGGGCTCATGTAGCGTGCCAACAAAACGGTTTAGTGCAGCATGTTCACGACTGACGACTAGTGGTAGTCTAATAGAAATAATAATGTGTTTATACAATGTGATATGGGCGGTACTTCTAACCCGTTAAGGCTAAGTTCAGTATCTAATTTTATTGACAAGAAAGTAATTTGGGGTCAAAAGAAAATAAAGTTTTTTTTAATTTTATTTTTTTCGTAGGCAAGGAAACCCTTAACACCAGAAATGAAGTTATTTGTCAGTTACTCTGTTCTTTTAGCTATCTTATAGTATTTCTTTCATGTTTCCACGACACATAAAACCTTTGTTATTGCCTAAAGTGTTAAAAAACCAAAATGGCCGCTATTCATAGGGGGTGGTGGTTTGACCCCCAAATTATTATTTTTGTTGATAAAATTAGATATCGCACTAAGCCTTCGCGGGTTAGAAGTACCGCCCATATCACATTGTATAACGCTCTGTGGTGATTAGCTTGTTAATATATTTAACAACTAATAATGCCTTTATAGGGTTAATAAGGCTTAACTGTCAGCTTAAAGTTTCTGGGTGTTAGAGCCTAAACTAATCGCAGTACGCCGATAAAACACAATACGGCTTTAATGTAGTTACCTTATTTATTAATAATATTAATATAATACTAATAGTTTACCTTTTATATAATATAGCAGCCTGTCCCGGCTTCGCACGGGGTAGACAATTATCGCTAATAGTTTCGGCAGCGCATTCGACGAAAGACATTTCAAGACTCATTTTTCTACACCTTCGGTTACATTGTTCAAATTTTACCAAGGATCCCTAATTTTTTCAAAATGAAATGTAACCTATCTCAAATTGGAAGAATGTAGCATTCTATTGGTGAATGAATTTTTTAAATCGGCCCAGTACTTTTTGAGCCTATTCATTACAAACATACAAACATACAAAAATAGGTACAAATCTTTCCTCTTTATAATATTAGTATAGATATAGATATACAGAGTGACTAGTAAGAAGGTGAAAACAAGCGAGAGTGAGATTCGCTTACTGTGGGTTTCGCATTTTTTTGATATTAAAAAGCAGATCGAACTTTAAATTAATTAACAGTATTCGGACTTATTTCTTTATCTTATATCCAATAACCTATACAACAACTGTCTTATTCAGAGTGCATTTACTAGTTCAGACATAGGTTAAACCACTGATTTTTGTACGTTAAAACAGTGGTTTAACTTTAGTCCCGGAATAGCAAATGCACTCCGAATAAGACGGTAAAAATATTGCTTGATGCCTTTCATGATTCTAAGTCTATCGTATATTTCGATATCTCCTAGCATAGGTAACCAATATCGTTTCAAACCAATTTAGAAATGTGCAGTTAACAAAATACGTAATTATTTTTAAAACCATTTATCATCATCATTGGCCACAGCATCTTGAAGAAGATGATTGTTGCAGCGCTAGTGGGTTGGTGGTATTTCGCAACGTCGTTGATGGCTGTAAAGCCCTATTGCGGCCCAGCAAATCCTTCCACAACGTTCGCAAGTCCATCCCGAGTCCGCCGAGGGAGACAAGGTACGACGAAGCTTTTTCTGCTTGATATTCTCCAGCCAGTCTTCGTCGTGTTTCGATACTCCGGTCTTGATGTCATGACGCCATTCAGGCCTCATTTCAGCGCGTTTTTCCCAGGCATCGATCGGGATTCCAAAACTGACCATGTCCCGCCTACAGGAGAGTCTTTATCTATGATGGTGGTCTTTCGGAGTTCGGGTGTACCGTTGGCGGTTGCAGTTGAAGACGTCACGTCGTCGGACCAAGGTAGCATTGTTCTTACGTTCCATGTGGCAAATCTTATGATACTGTTTGTGGCTTTGCATGTTTTTCCTTTGTTGCTAGGTGCTAGAATACTCATCTTGTTATACATTTACATCAAGAGATACGAAGTAATAAAAAAATATAACACCAACTTTTTAATTTAGATCGATCTCTATAATCTAAATGACCTGTTTTTAAGTCATCATCAAGTTTATTTGTAAATGAATGGGTTATTTATACAATCATACTCACATACGTAACATAATAATATATAAGATAGCGTTGGAGTCGTGTGAAAGAGTATTATTATTTAGTTTTTAGGGATCAGTAGTAAGAAAGGCATCTCTGTTTTTCTCACAGCTTCTAACATCACCCCTTTCCCTTCTTAGGGTTCTGTTTAGGTAGCAACGAATACAAAAAGATCCACTGTCTGTCTGTCAGTCTGTCTGTGACATGCTTTATCTTTTAAACCACATTAAGTAGCTACTAGTAATAGTAGGTTTGTTTTACTAAACAAAAATATTTAAAAAAAAAAACATCGGTTGGCTAAATATAGAAAAAGTTTTCTGTTATCAAATTTTATAACAAAATACCATCATAGATAAAAGATTTACAAGGAAATGAATTTTGTAATAAAATAAAACAAATACTTATTGTAAATAGCTACTACAATATAGATGAAGCTCTTACTGACATTTACATATTTAAAACATAATATTGTATCCATTGACTTATATTTATCGTTATCTTATTGTATTTTCATTTTTATTTTTGTACATTTGACGAAGCTCTAGATTGCTTATATTTTATTTTATTGACTCTAAATTGTAAAATGACGTATCTACGTGTAATGTTATTACCAAAAGATGAAATAAATGAATATGAATATATACAAAAATAAAAGGAATCCTATTACTTACTCCATGCTTATACGAAAAACCGTTAAGTGGTTTATTTTTTTAATTTTGAGTTTAGGATTACTTGATTCGTTTTGACAAGTCACCTTCCATCACCAGCCTATTTCAGTCCACTGCTGGACACAGGCCTCTCCAAAAGTCACCTACATATAAAAGCATTTTTCATAGTAAAATTATAGGTATTAGAATTGTGGCTTATCGAATCTACTAATCATGTCCCTGAGTGTAGATCCCTCAAGATGTTTTTAGGATAGGCGTTTTGTCGAAAAGACTTGTAGTGTAGGTTATAAATTATTGTCCGTTTAAAACGAATTCAAACAGTAAATTATTTGTATAAATTAACATAACAGGGATGGAAATATTAAAATTAGTTTGCCAGATGCTACGTAAAAGCAAAACTAACAAACTCATAAATTTGCAATAGTTCAATGTTTTAGTTGGTGTCTAACTTTTAGTTTTAGTGGTTAACTAAAGCTAACTTAAATTATACATGGTCTTAATAATATAAAAGAAAAATGATATTTTTAAGAGTAAATATTTCCCCGAATCATTTAATTTTAGTAACCAATCGAATGCCTTAAAATTACAAAAAATAATAAAAAATATCTTGCTTTCTTTCAAAAGCGTCTAAGTTATGTTTTTGTACCTAGTGCCAATGCAGAAATAAGCCGATCCGGAGGCGAACCAAAGTCACCGACGCGACGTAGCTCTCAGAATCGCAAACCTTAAGTGGCAGTGGGCGGGGCACATTGCTCGCAGGGCTGATGGCCGTTGGGGCAGGAAGGTCCTTGAATGGCGGCCGCGGGCCGGCAGGCGTAGTGTTGGTAGGCAAGGCAAGGTGGACGGACGATCTGGTGAAGGTCGCGAAAAGCCGCTGGATGCGGGTGGCACAAGACCGATCTTTGTGGAAATCCTTGGGGGAGGCCTATGTCCAGCAGTGGACGTCTTTCGGCTGATGGATGGATGGATGGACCTAGTGCTACTCCAGATCATTTCAAGTAAAACGGATTATTTGACATATTTGCCTTTAATTTATGTTAAATAAATCAAATATTTTATTTGCATTTAGTTGCAAAAAAGGTCAAGCGTTCTCGGGAAACAGAAAAAAATCTTTATGAGGAAGTTATGAAAATAAATTTACGAAAACCTACTGAACCACACCATTTTCCGTAACACGCTTGTCCATTCCTTATAAAATATCAAACAATAACACGACAGATCACAGCTCGAATAGTTTTTTTTTTCACCAAATCTATTTTAGTGTTGCGCTTTGGCCACCGTCCAAATATTCAGTGTCGCATCACTAGTATAAATAAAATGACTGAGACCCTAACCTTCGTGTGGATTCCGGGAATAAATCTAAATAATTAGCGTTAGGTGTTTGTGAAAACGAACTATTTAGCATAGCTAAGGTAACAGATTAACTCTGGAGCTTTGATTATTTACTTACGTCTAGATTCCCTGTTCGAGTGTCATAAACGTCGAAAAATATATAAGCCAACTGTTGGCGCCAAAGCTTGTTCGCTTAGTGGTGCGCTTGTTACCATAGCAACCAATAATTGTTACCATAGTAACCATAGTTGTTACTAACTCAAATCTGGCCTGTTCTTTTGGTGACAATTGTACCACCACACGACATTATTATAATCAAAGCTCTGGAACAGGATGATTTTATACATTTTTACTCTTAAACTTACTGATTTATCTTAACCGTAACCGTTATGATTTTCCTTGAAAGTCCATGTGAAGACACCTTGAAAAAATATTTTCCAAAATTTTATTCTACCATTTTTTCGGCATGATTGATATAATATACTTATATTTTCATAAAATAACAGCTCTCTAGGGTCAACAGTCTCCAAGCAAAACCTCGGACGGACAGACAGACAAACGGACATGCCTTAGCTTTAAGGGTTCCTTGTCAGAACTTCGGATTCCTAAAAAGTTGCAATTAAGCAGCTTAATCCTTCCCTAAGAATGTTTGCGTATTTACAAAACTAAGCAGCGATAATTAACTACTTGATCTATGAATAATGGGTTCAGAGCTTAATGATTTTGTTAATATCCGTATCCATTTGGACGACCTCCGTAGCCGAGAGGTGAGGACGCCGGACTATGTGGCGTCGCGCCATCTCTGAGGGTTCGATTCCCGGTCGGGTCAATTTAGAAAACGAACTTTTCTATATTGTCTCGGGTCTTGGTTGGTACCGTCGTTGTGTCTGATTTCTATAACACAAGTGCTTTAGATACTTACCATAGGGTGAGAGCAATCCCAGCCAAATAGGTCGTCCATAGCAGGAAATATTTTGATACTAGAACACTATTATTAATGATTTTACTAACACTATATGAGCTTGTATGTTAAGTTGCCTGCAATAAACAAATTTTAATTTTATTATAGTCATAATTTGCTAATGCTAATGAATTGTAGTGCATCCAATTGCGTCATCTTATCATTATTTTTTTTTTAAAATACAATGATGAAATTATTTAAAAATAAGTGACTATCTTTTCCGGCGGATATCTAAAGATAGACCGTTGACACACAAAACTAAAAATATTATCGTGATCACTAGTGGCTTGTTACTCATATTTAAGTTATTAATATGAATACCCTCTGTGACGTAATGACATTACCTCAATTACTAGTACAAGTAAAATACAATGAAACGGGAATTAACGGAATCATAATTAGGTACAAAATGTTACCTCTTTTGCCTGACGTTTCGATCGGGTTACATCGGTTAAATTTTGCAACGCGAAAGTTTAAAAGTAATTCTTACTGTCGATAGATTTCTATCGAGTGGCAACACTAAGTAAGGTGACATAGCAAACTGCATAATTTTCATTCATTCAATTGCCGCAAAACTACGGTTTACAATCGCAATGAGAACAATACACAATTAGTTATGCGTCGGTTCCTGCTTCCACATATTAGTGATATACTAGGAATATGTACAGGAATGTAGACCTTATAGCGTTGGGATAGAGGCTAATACGTAGGTGACGATGACTGTATATAGATGTTAGTAATGAACGCGGAGTATTGTATGCGGGCCGCGTAGAGGATTTGTGACACACGGGTGGGATGTTCGGAAAACGTTTGTGACAGGCAAATTGAATAAATTAGATCATTAACAATATCTGCTTTTGATTTTTTTTTTTAAGCAATTCCATGCAAGGTTTTAATTGAAGATAAATAACACTTGAAAAAAAAACCTGAGGTCGATGATTTTTTTCAAGTGTTATTTATCTTCAATATCTGCTTTTGATGCGTGGATTTATTTCACATAGTACGAACAAGCCCGCTTACATTTTGTTAATAAAATGATGAATTCCGATTAATTGTATTTTTATTACTCATTCTTAAGGCACACATAAATGAAAACACCATAATAAAAGAATAAGAATGAAAAATAAAAAAATAAATATTTTAAATTAAAATACAATCCCATTTTATTAATTAACTTTCTTTCCTTTAGTTAACTTTCGATTATACTATTGGTTTTGTAGAGAAAGTTGATGTTTATGAGTGGTGGATTAACATCAAGTTGCCGTAGTACGGCAAGCGACGCGCCAGAAGTTGTTAGAATATGAAGTTTAACTTTGCAGAAGAGCACGTATAATTTAATATAAACATAGGTTAGTTCGGGAATAGTTGATCAATATTAAATGCAGTTTAACAGTTTTTGTTTGCTATTCAAAATTCATTATTGTCTAAAAGATAAGTAAGTGATTTTCATTATTATTTGTAGTTATTAATAGAATTAATAAAATACTCCACTTCACTTCCACAAACTTGTCACTCTTTGTGTACAAATATTTAATTCGAGTTTACACCTCGCGCTGGCGTCGAACCAATCACAACATAAATTAATACAGCAGGCTTGTTATTACTTGATACTAAAACTAAGATTCACTCAATCTATTTTTGACGCAAGTTCATAAAGCTTACTAGAAAATAGTATAGGTATTTAAACTTTGATCGGCTATGACATTTCGTCGACAAATTAAAATGTCTAAATATTTTGTTAGTTTTTTTTTGTTTTATTTTACCATACTCCACATGTGTAGCCAATACACGATAATCGGTGTGCTTTTCTTGCCTTTCTAAGTAAGTCAAAGTAAAGTTTAAAAAAATAAAACCTACTGCCTCTTATTATACTTTTATCCAATTCCACGTTGATTTCATTATGCAAACGCAACAACGTAACATTTTCGAAAGCATAAACATCGAATACATTAATGGTTTAAGTTAACCTGTCGTGTGCGTTGTGGTTTTGTGAGACCATGTGATAATATTGTGAGTTACTTTTAATCTTCAGCTTTATCTATCCCTAATATGCAGGGTGTTTGGTAAAAAAAACTAGCCTATGTTAACATCATGCATAAAATACTACATAAATACGGTCAAGGCAAAAATTTCATGTCATCGTTAAAAAAACATACAAATTAATAAAATAAAATGATGATGTCAAATTTCTGACTTTACCATACTATTTACATGCATATAATTGTAACATAGGCTAGTTTTGGCTTGATATACCATTTCCCTAAGAACCTGTATTTTATGTGTAACTTTAACCTTTTTTTATTGAAATTTGTGTTTTAATAATTTTTAATTTTTTGATATAATAAAAAACCAATAACAATTGCTTTCTTTTGTTTTGAAAAAACTAGGCCTAACACTATGCGGGATTAAAAACTTTGTTTTAACTTTTATTGTTTTATTTTCAAATTTGGTTCCAAAACAATTATTTATCTCTTTGCAAATTCAAAATGTGCGACACATCAAGTTACTATACGGCACAATCAACACGTAATTTGTTCTCGGTAGACTCGATCGACCTTACCAAGTACAATAAAGGTTAATTGCATTTCACGCGAGCATCCTCAGGCGTTTTCAGCGAAACAATTGACCTTGTTACAGCTTGTAAATTGTAAGAAAATTACTTGTCGCATACTCAAAACAACCATTAGCCTCGGGCTAAAGAAATCCTCTCGGATCTCAATGAAAGCATACAATAAGTAGATGCAGAGAGTGCAGTGTGTTCTCTTTCGTAAAAGTGTTCTAAAGCATAACAAATATTAATTAAATTTGTTTGTTTGTAGTTTGTTTGTGTGATAGTAGATTTTGTTTTTTTTGCAGACTGATTTTTGAGTTTAAAAATTAGAAAAAAGAAATTGTATTTGACTCAAGACAGAACAAAGAATGAAAAAAAAAAACGAAACAAGAGAAACCAAATCAGTCTCTTTCAGTCAGATATCCTTCAAAGTGCATGACAAAAGCTGGTCCCAGTAAAGTTGCATTAATCGTATTCATACAAAAACAGCCAGGAGCTGTTGACTTTGGCGTTCTGTAGAAGAGACCTAGGCAGTGGACTTCCAAAAATTGATGATGATGAGGTAACAGAAAGCCCAAAGAAAGATTTTCACTTGCCTTAAACCCGCGTTGTGTGTGTAACCTGCACTGCCTCAGTTTAAAGAGATTGAGACGTAATACGCAAGGTAAATGACAATGAATATTTAGGAGTTATTTGTTGGGTTATTGTCTATAGTAAGACATTATGCAATCTTAATTGAGGTACCACATTGTCAATTTTCATCTGTCAATGGGATTTTTTGTACAATCCGTACATCAAATAGACCTTCTGTGCATACATTTATCAGTGAATATACTTATCAACTGATGCCAAAATCCGCTTCCTACCTTTAGTAAATCTGCAAGGATATGAGCAATCGCCTGTGATGTTTATCGTATTTGGCGCGGTGACAAACGAGTTGGCGCTTTCCGAATATTCAACTGATATTTCTGAGTAGTACGTCTCTAAAGATCAGCTTATAAGCATGTTATTGAATAGATTTTTATCGTAAGCACTTAAACTTTTTCAGCTAGTTCAAGTAATTATCATTTTTAAACATAGTTTTTACGACAAATAATTAAAAATGCTTCATTTACCTCTTAATTTAATGTGTTACCAAAACCATTTTTTTGCATTTGAATCTAATAAATCTTACTTTAAGAGTATTTTTTGCAATATTTTACAAGAATGTGTTTTAAATATATATAGATACAAGTAAAATATTTATAGATAAGAAGTTTGTGGAGAAGATATTGCCTTATGCCCAAGGCAATATCTTCAAAACTTAAAAAAAAAAAAAAAATATAAATAAATATAATAAATATAATAAAAATTCACATTGAATATTTATTACTTTTTATTTATTTTGTATGCACGATTATCTTTAAAAAATATATTGTAATTCACCAAACCCCACAGCAGTGTGTCGCAGAACATTATTGCGGCCGAATAAAGACAAAATAGGTCATGAATTATTTAATTACAAACGCTAAGATCGTGACCGCGCTGTTTTATGGATAATTATCGCATAATTAATGGGAGAGTGTGACACTCATCATGACCACTCATGGCATCAGATTATTTGATTGGAATAATGAAATGGTTTGACGATAAACCAATGCGTCGTACCAGTTTTAACCTACGGAGCCGAAACGTGAAACATGACAGTCAAGTTGGCCCACCGACTACACGTCACTCAGCGTGTTAAGGAAAGGTCTATGTTGGGGATATCATTAAGGGATAAGATCCGGAACTAGGTCATACGACATAAGACTAAGGTGACTATATTGTCCAAAAATGTAGCAAGCTGAAGTTGCAGTGGGCTGGCCATGTCTGTCGCAGAACCAACGAGAGGTGGAGCAGGAAGGTTCTCGAATGGAGACCACGCTTAGGCAAACGTAGTGTAGGACGCCCACCGGCTAGATGGACCGATGACCTGAAGAAGGCAGCTGGCAGCGACTGGATGCAAAGGGCGGGAGATCGTGCGCTGTAGCTTTCCTTGAGAAAGGCCTATATCCAGCAGTGGACTGCTGGCTGTTGCCATCATATTATCAGCCTGTTGGCTGATATGATGATAATATGATTGACGATAAATATTGACGTATTCTACTAGAAGGCGTTACTGCAAAAAAGCATTCTTTCCGAAAGATGTTTTTTTCTTTAGAAAAAAAAGGTTAATACATTAATTAAAAAAGTTTTATTGAACTGGTTTCATTCTTATGAATTTAGAGTTTAATCTTTTATGTCTACTTACAAACAGGACTATAAAAATCAAGACTTATTAAAATTTTGATGTAAACTTAATGTTAGCTTATTTTTTACGATTTTTTAAAAATGGCCTTAGTAGCTTCATGACAATAAATTCCAGATTCCAATAAGTATTAAAGCCTATGTCCTAACCTTACTCGTGTAATAAACCCAGAATACTTGAAACAATATTATTATTATTTTAACAATACGTGATACAATTCGAATACAAAGCGAACAATTCACGCGCTTTAATTATTATGGCGCGAACAATAATGTCAGCGACGCCATTTTGCGGGCCCTTTTGTTTTTGTCGGGCAAAGAAATACCGAATAATTCAGCCTGTGTAGTTGTGGGAATTTCTTTTCTTTTAATCTGTACAATTTATTATGCGTAACTGCGTTTAATACTTTTTAAGTTGTGAAAAGACCTTTTGTAACGGTCGACTTTTTTGATCTTAATTGAAATTAAAATACCTATCTACGGATTTACTTTTCTTTTAAAGATAAAATATAGGGTTATTTTATTTTATGAAAAACCTTTCTAAGACGGGTTTGTCAAAACATCTCAATACTAACTTATAATCCCTATATAACGAATTGTCAATAATGTAACCTTAACCCTCGGCCCGTCGCGCACTTTTCACATACGAGATTCGTCGCGTGGGGTCACTAAAGACCCCAAAGTTTGTAAGCCTATTTTGACCATATTTTATGATGTTTGATAAGAATTTTTATTTTTATTGTGTAGTAAATAAAACAAACAATTATTATTTACTGATATTTATTACAGTTATTCTTAAAAAATACAAAACAGAAATAAAATAAAAGATCAGGAACAATTTTTATTTGGAAATAATCATCACAGAACAAAAACTTGAATCTTCTAAAAAATTAAATACTGAAACCTTTTTTTTCTCAACATACCAATTGGCAATAAGATCAGGAAATTATAAACTATAAAATTGAGTAAGTTTAACGAAAATTAACATAATCTTCTCTAATTTGAAACTAGCGCTAATTTTTATTCGCAATACGACCTCCGTAGCCAAGAGGCGAGCACGCTGGACTTTAAATGGCGCCGCCATCTCTGAGGTTCCAGGTTCGATCCCCGGTCGGGTCAATGTAGAAAACGAACTTTTCTATATTGGCTCGGGTCTGGGTGTTGTGGTACCGTCGTTGTTTCTGATTTCTATAACACAAGTGCTTTAGCTACTTACCTTAGGATCAGAGCAATGTATGTGATGTTGTCCTATATTTATTTATTTATTTATAATATAATCGGTACAAATAGATTTGGTATGGATCGGACATATGTTTCCCTTACAAAATTGACAAATCGCCTTGAATTTTTGATCTGTTTTTAATTCATCGGAGTACGCCAGGTCTTCATCCTCTAAACCACCCAAAATCTCCTCGTCAGGTTCTTCTTACCACCGCAAAATGCGCTGCTGCTGACGTTCATCCATTGTTATGAGATTCAGTTATGTATTTCTACAAAATAAAATGTAAATAATCAGAAATAAGCATCGAAAAACAGTCAAATGCAAAAATTACTAGAATAACATACACAAGTTTTTACTTACGCGATTTGTCGCGTGGGGTCTTTAGGAGCCTCGCGTGCAATAAAAAGTCTGTATCACAAGGCGCGTGCGCGCAAACTGACAGCTAGTAGTCAACGCGGCACCAATGATTACTTTTGCGAAGGTACCTAAAATTTCAAAGCGATAGCACAATCCATAGTATAAAATATTTGCATTTTTTTAAAACCTGGGCTTTAAAAGACCCCACGCGACGACTCAAGGGTTAAGAAAAAAATTTAGCTCAAAAATAAAAACATGTCCATGTAAATTAACATACATGGGGATCAAATCGATAGGTCCTCTAACACCAGCTGGAACACACATCTTAGGACACCTTGTAAAGTTTACCCATCATATATTTTATTTTATTTTATTCGGAAAACATACAGTGATATTTTTACTGATAATTAATTACTACTTAAAAACTGTACACCCATTACAGGTTTTCGCATATGTAAGTATATAATATTTTAAGTCAACATAACCTTAACATTTGCATTAAAAATGAAATCCCAGCATAATGAAATAGTTTCTAAGCACTTGAAATGAGGACTGAAAGTAATCGAAACTTAATTTACAGTAAGTTTTCTTGGCTTCAGAAAATTGTTGCGGAAACTTTGATTTTAAATTGTGTTTCTCGTGTCCTTGCGATGGAGATTGCTAGTTTAGTGCGAAGGTTGTCTTTGATGGGAGATAATCAGTTTGAAGCTGTAGTGAAATGAAACTTATACAACGTGTATCTACGTATAGGCAAGCGCAACGTAGGACGGTACCTCACAAAGTGGACCGACGACCTGGTAAAGGCTGCAGGCTGCTTTCAACCGGCCAATCTGGAAGTCATTGGGGAAAGTTAGGCCTCCCCCAATGACTTACAGATTCAGCAGTGGACGTCCTATGAAAGAAGTGATGATGATGATTTTTAAAATGAAGGATAAGAATAAAACACTTTACTAAACTGATGAACTGTATTTCTGGTTCTTCGAAGTTCAAGTCAGTCAATTATCGTCCTATCAAAACACTAGTGGGATATAACGCAAAAACGACGCCATCTCTTGGTTGCTTGTAAAAAATAAATAATGTACTAATTCTTTTTTTTTTTGAGATGGGCTTACTCTTGACCCCAATCTTGCTCTAGAGCATAGATGGGATCTACTATGGAATTCGGTCTCGAACAGACAATACATTTCCCCAGGAGCCAAGCATACCCGAGCCAATTCGAAAAGATCATTTTCTGAACTAGCCCAACCCTGAAATTAAACCTGGAACCCCTGGAAAGACCGCACCTACTCCAATCGGGTTTTCAAATATTTGTATCTTATTTGACATACCTAATATTCCTTATTACAAGAATACATATACAAAATAGGAAAATATTAATAATAAACGAAGCTAATCAGAAACACACGCGTGCCGCCGTCTGGGAGTAGTAATCGTTTATTGTTTGCGCGAGTGCATCCCATAGGAATAGGGGGTTCTAAGTTATGAGAGAATAGCGTTTATTTGGTTTATTAAGGCGAAGTCATCATTTCAGACTATTTCAGTCCACTGATTGACACAAGAGCGCCAAAAACCACGATCAACCGGTTTTTTATCCAGCCACTGCCAGCAATCTTCCTAAGGTCGTCGATCCATCGATCAGGGGAGGCCCTACACTACATTTGTCAAGATGTGTTCTCCTCTCTAAAACCCGTTTACTCCAGCTTTCATCAGATTCGGAGTAGCTGCCTTGGGTTAATCGATCTCGGTGGTTGTCTTACACTACGTTTGCCGAGACGTGTACTGCACATGAAAACAAATCATCATAAATAAATAAATAAATATTGGACAACATCACATACGTTGCTCTGATCCTAAGGTAAGTAGCTAAAGCACTTGTGTTATAGAAATCAGAAACAACGACGGTACCAGTTGTGGTACAAAACCCAGACCCGAGCCAATATAGAAAAGTTCGTTTTCTACATTGACCCGATCGGGGATCGAACCCGGAATCCTAGAGATGGCAGCGCCATTTTAAGTCCGGCATGCTTGCCTCTCGGCCACGGAGGTCGTCATTCATGCTCGCTGCGAATATAACATTATGTCCCGTAACACCTGTCAGCATTAACCTTCATGTGGCAGCCTCGACAATGGGAGGTGACATACGGAAAATATTAATTTATGGACGCAATTGTTCAATTTAAATACCCAATGCACAGTTCATATTTCTTAAGATGCATATATAAATAAAATATTTCAGCATAAGTGAATGAAAAGTCCGAATGCCGTAGATTTGTAGTTGAAACACTTTTTTTGTTAAACTTAGAAAAAGCGGTATAAATCTTTAAGACTATTCTAATACGCACTATTACATACCATAGTTTGCATGGACCCTCGGCGAGACATCAAGGGCTTGTTTTTAGTTTAGTGTCGTTTAAAGAAATAAATCGCCTATCTCTTATAATGTGAACCATCACAACACAGTGTTAAATTATGTCACAGGTGGCGATATTTGAAAAAAAAACCGGCCAAATGCAAGTCGGACTCGCGCACGAAGGGTTCCGGACCATTATCTATATGTCGTAGCCCGATCTTAGAATTAATCACTTCATGATGTGGCCAACCATTTTATAAAATTGACGTTTTTCATGATGCGGCACTGTACCCGCTGCCCACATCATGATGTGGTTAGACCAGATCAATGAATCAGTTAGCGTTTGATGATATGACCGAGTACTTCATGAAATGGCCAAACGTTGGTGGTCATATCGTAAAACTGTTATATTATGCACCGGTAGTGGCGGTGATGTCGCTTTGTTATTGTGGTACATCATGGCGGCGGATAATTATTCTGTTCTTAAAGTGAATAATAATGTGTAAAGTGAAGATAAAAGTGCAGTGAATTATCGTTAAAACATTGAGCTAGGCGATTTTTACGAAAATCAGTCGAAAAACGGTTGTAACCTCAAAAATTTATGGATTTCGACATGTAATTTTGGAGGTTAGTTTGGTTATTTAACTATTTCAATCTCTTTTATTTATAAGTTTACTTTCAAAATTACAAATATTTATAATGTTCTATTTATCTATCGCCCAAAACTCACATTAAACAAATTCCAGTAACTTGTAAACGTATTTTAACCTATTTTAATGATATGGTCAAACGTTGATTAACATATCATCAAACGTTGACGTTAAAACGATATAACCAGTTTTAGTTGGCTGTTTTATGAAATACGACAATTTTATGAAATGGTCGGCCACATCATGAAGTGATTAATTTTAAGATCGGGCCACGACATATATAAACACGGCAAAAAAAAAACATGTTTGTTGTATAGGAGCCTGATTTTTAGTATTTGTTGGTATAGCGGCAATAGAAATACATTATCTGTGAAAATTTCAACTGTTTAACTATCATGGTTCATAAGATTCAGCCTGGTGACAGACAGACGGACAGCGCAGCCTTAGTAATAGGGTCCCGTTTTACCCTTTCAGTACAGAACCCTAAAAAATCAACAACCTCGAACTAGTAGATAGCTAACATCATAAACAACAACATTTGTTCTACGACTTGTTATTTACGCAGTTTTTACGACAGAACACGCTACGTTTCTTTACTCCTGTGCTACGGGTACTTTACTCGACAAAGTTTTGATTTGTGTTGGAAAAAGTTGGTATTATATTACTAATGACCTTACATTCAGTTTGACAAGTGTCTTAAGGTAGGTATTGAACGGAGTTCGGGTTGTAATTTTACATGTTTCAAAGCTACCATTCATGCAGTCAGTAGTGCTCGTTGCGAATGTTCCATTACCCCACATAACAATGGTCAGTGACCACCTTTAGCCGATTTAATAACATTATTGAACTGTGAAACCCCGAGTGGTCGCATTAGACCGCAAAGCAAGAAAAAATATTTTGTACCTCGTTAACAATAAAACATATTGATATTGAACTCATCAAAATGAAACATCATCACTTTCACCATAGAAAGAAAAATATTTGGCTCATATACAGGTTGGGTTGTAACAAAAAGGCGAAATAAAATTTAAAGGACGTGTAGAGTAGTAAATGTGTAGTTCCTATGCAAAACCACAAACTCGTGCGAGTATAAATTACTGAGTAAATTGATGCTAAAGTTTTAACAAAAACTTATCGGTGACAACCTTATATCAGCTGTTAGGTGTAAACAAACTCATAAATCGAGATTAAGTAGGAAACAGATGTGAAACTTTCATAAAATGTGCAGTGATCCTCTCAATGAATGAATTTATTTAAAAGTTGTTTATTTTTAACTAAAACTTTTACTACTTAATGTTCACATTACATTTATACATACATACCTTTAAATATTATTTCGCCTTTTTGTTACACCTTGTATAATAGAACGAATAATAGAAACAACATACAATCAGTAATTAAAGAGCAAATACTATGATATGATACCAAAATGGTTGCCACTCAGCTATTTTGCCATAGCAAAGGTTGCCATGACGCTGATCATCAACTGCTGAACATAGGTCTTCTCCTTAAATTTTAGGAACTTAAATTATAAGGCACTGCTACTAAAATATCAATCGATATGATTGTCGAATGTAGGTAAAAGAAACCGTTCAATCGCGAGTCGGACTCGCGCACGAAGGGTTCCGTACCAATATAAAAACGAGCAAAAAAAAAACACGTTTATCGTATGGGAACCCCTCTTAATATTTATTTAATTCTGGCGTTTAGTATTTGTTGTTATAGCGGCAACAGACATACATCATCTGTGAAAATTTTATATAACTAACTATCACGGTTCATGAGATACAGCCTGGTGACCGACGGACATACAGGCAGACAGACAGAGTCTTAGTAATAGGATCCCGTTTTACCCTTTGGGTACGTAACCCTAAAAAAGTACTCCAAGTAGTTAGTGAGTAAGTGAAGCTAAAAAGTAAATGAAAAGAGACACTACTTTAACGTATTGCCTCGGTCTTATCGATTTCAACTTTAATAATGCTAAAAACTAAAAAATTGATAGAATTTTATCATCACAATCGCAAATATAACATTGAAGGGACACTGACAAATTTACTGATTATAACAGTTTCATAAGAAGCAGCAACAGAGGAAGATGAGGCAATACGGCTATTACCTCAAGAGCGATCATCCGGTTGTTAGGGCTGTCAATTATCAGTTTTTTTTAACAATTTTTTTTTTCAATTTTTTCGGTATGTAATACTTTTAAACAATTATGATCGCGTTAATTCCCGTTTCATTGAGTTTTTCGGTATGACTTGAAGAGCAGATGATCTTCTTTAGGGTTTAAAGTGATTATGATGCTTATAGAAGATTGCAAAATAATACTGGTTTTTGACCTTTAAAAAAAAACACATTTTTTGTATTTAATAATTTTAATAGCATATTTTACTTAGGAGACGTCATTTTGATTATATTTTATATCTACCATTAGTGTCATCACAAGAACAAGCTTGTGTTCAGCATTGGAACAATATAGTCAACTTTACATAACTATTATAAATTAAGTGTTCCATTTCAACAGTTACTTAATGTTATTCCAAAAAGGTCTTAATATATGTGGTGCAATAGATAAATCTAACATTTATACGGGTAAAAGTAGTTAATTACGAAAGTTGATAGCTTAAACGGAGCTAAAAGTTAGGGACGTTTTTGCATGACATAGTAGTTTTGTGGAATTATTTCAATTCGTATCGCTTAGTTTACTAATGGGTCTCCGTGGGCGAACTTTAAGCTTCGGATTATCGTATATGGCTATTTTAACTATGAAGAACTTTTTAGTTTTAAATATTGTTCGCTTGAATTACAACCGCTGGAATTCAGTCGTAAAAAACATTGTTTGATTTAGACTTACATGTATGAAACTTTTAACAACTTTGGTATGTAATAAACCAAAAATTTTGAAGGGTATTAATTGCTAGGAGCCATTGAAGCCTTAATGGTTGAACCATATTATATGAAATAAATGATTTTGATTTGATTTGAAGAGTTCTTATATCCACCAGATCCAGATGGTTTTCATCATCAGAAACTCGATGGTATGAAATTATTGTATTTTTATCTAAATAATTAAAAAAATGTGATCAACACATTCTTATAAAGTTTTAAATCGACACAAAAATAAACAATTAAAATTAGGTATAAATAAAATTTCATAAGTAAAGAAAAAAATATACACAGTTCCACATATGAAATAATTTTATAAATAATTGCGGATTTAATGCCACGTAGAATTCTCTATTTGTCTAACAAATGGCCAAACCGAGAAATACAGAAAATACTTAGCTTGTAACAAGTTAGGATGTTTAAAATATTAGGTAAATTTATTTTTGTTTGAATTTGCACTCCTTACCTATTATTTTCATTAAAGTTAATCTAATAATCTGTCTTAAAAAACAGATCAAAAATTAAAAAAAAACACCTTTACTTTAGTGTAGATAAATATTCTTTATTTATTTATTTGAAATTTATTTTACAACTTAATGCTATACAGAATAATAAAAACAGCATAAAAAAATACTTTTATAGTAAAATAGCACAGCCCTGTGTGTCATCAAATAATGTGACCTTGTGTAAGGTACGTTGACCGGTTATTTATACTGATAGTTACCCAATTTAACTATATCAGTATTATGACACAACTAAAGCGTTATGATCAATGTCATGTGATACTCAATATTGAGGGTTCCGTACTCAAAGGGTAAAACGAGACCCTATTACTAAGACTCTGCTGTCCGTTCGTCTGTCTGTCTGTCCATCTGTCACCAGGCTGTATCTCATGAACCGTGATAGTTAGACAGTTGAAATTTCCACTGATGATGTATTTCTGTTACCGATATAACAACAAATACTTAAAACCAGAATAAAATAATGTTAAATGTTTAAATAAAATAGTGATTTTTTCGCTCGTTTTTATAAATAATGGTGCGGAACCCTTAGTGCGCGAGTCCGACTCGCACTTGGCCGGTTTTAATATAAATTGAGTTTATTTTTCTAGCAAATAGAATAAGTAGAGTATAAAACTTAGACTCAATAAAAACTTAAGAACTAAACTGTAGTCCAAAAATGCATCTCTGGCTATAACTTCACAATTTATTTGTTAGCTTCCATTATTTAGTGCTAGTTATATTAACATTTTATTTTTATGGGAATATCATCGAAATGCTAAAAGAGAACACTTTCCCATTTTATAAGTTGATCTGCTGATTTGCTTTCAAGATTTTGATAATGTTCTCATATTTGAGTTTAGATATTGATATTACTAGGCTAAAACTAGTATTTTTACACGTCTCACCATAACTAATAAAAGAAGATTTTATAAAGATTTAGCTAATTATGAAAACAAAAATAATGTTAGAGCACATTCTGATGAAATTCGATAATTATTTCGAAATCTCAAAAAAAGGTTTGTCTTTACAAAACGTATTAAGCGACTGGTCATTGAATAAGTGTTTTTTCTTAGATTTCGTTACTCTTCTCATTGATGAAGTTTGTATAAAAGCACCTTAATTAGGTCTTGCGTTTCAAATGATTTATAAATTTGTTTCTAGAGTTGTTGTTTTTCTTAGTTTTTTTTGTGAATAATGCTGGCTGTGTGCTTTCTGTTGTAATAAGGTCCATTTGTCAATAAAACCTCGTTTAATTGCTATTAACAGTTATCCATGTATCATTATAACCCGATATTATTGCCGTGCCTACTATCTTTGCACACAAAGATTAATAGAGTGTATGTGTGAGCGTATAAAATGATATTATTCTCGTTTAGATTTTTAAAAAACTTTTGACATAAGTGGATACGAGTCGTCTAACAAAATAATGGATTCAAGAGAAAATAATTTTAAAAAATAACACAAAGAAATTATACTTTCAACACAAGAGATTGTAAGTGCTAAGATAATATTATGACACTTGAAAGAAATTTGACCGCCTCATCTAACCTACCTAACCAAACCCACGGCTAATCGCAAATTTTCAGGTTTTTTTAGGTGTTAAATTATTTTATTTTACATATTAATAGCATGTAATTAGGCCTAAACTACTAGAAAATGTGTGTCAAAATATATTCAAAGATGGTCACTCTCTTGGCAAGCGCAATACCGTGTGTAATATCAGTTTTTTTTTCAAATAATAAAATTAAAAAAAATTGTAAAAAAATTTTTTTACCAAGATTTCGGAAGAAAAAAATAAATAAAAGTGTAACTTTTAAAGTGTTCATGTACTAATAATGAATATTAATTTGTTTTGAGTTTGCACGAAATCGATTGTCCTTTTTTCTACAATGTCCCCTTAAATTTGTACAACCCTACAGCTCAGGAGCATTTATTTGCATGTAGTGTGTACGACATTAACATAATATTTATTCAAGTGCGGCTCATTTTTTGTTCGAGTGTTTGTTTTCAAGTGATATTTAAACTGAACGTAAAAACAAAGGCTGGAGGTCGCCTGTATCGATTACGTTTTTGGTTAAAAATTCGTAGTTTTTTGTTGAAATTTGAGATGGTTATAGTTGGAATTGTTTGCAAAAAGTTGAATATTGTAATTTGTTTTTTTAACGAGTGATTGTTAATTATCAACAAAATCTGCGATCAATGGTCTAGTTTCACTTGGCCTTTGATTTAGGCTAATATAAAGTAGTACCTACTTAAAAAAATAAAAAAAAGTTATTCCATCAGTAATATCACATAACTGAGGTACTTATTTTAGTACATTTATATACGAGAATACCAATGACTCATGTTTAAAATGCTCGTGCTCATCTCACAAACATTTGCCCTTACCGAGAGATTTTTGTGGGCCACATTAGTGGTATGTAGACCACAAAAATCTCTAAGTCAAGGTAAATAAACTGTCGCAACTAAAGAGTGACAGAAATAACATCTCATACATTTATCTGATCCTAAGGTACCTAACCAAAGCACTTGTTTTATAGAAACCAGTAACAACGGTACTAGAACACTCAGACGAGAAATTACATTTATTTTTGCAGAAAAGTTCGTTTTTCATGGGACTCAAACCAATGGCCCCCAGAGCCTGTTGGCTACGGAGGTCGTTAATAGGTTTACTTTATATAAATTTACCATTCGTAACAGAAAAAAAACAAAATCACGCAAAAAATAAACGTTTAACGAGAACGTGTAGTGACGTGATAGGCCAAAAAAGCTGAAATCGATAAAATAAAAGTACGGACGATTTTGTCGCCCTACAGACTGCAGATATTGGCAGGCTTTTAATCCCTCAACACAGTTTATTGGCACATACCTGTCGTTAGCAGGGCTGAAAATGTTGGTATTCTGGTGATATTGGCTTTAGCCTTCTTCCTAGCACCATCTCAATCGGAGTACATAGACCAAGACCAAGTTAATAAGCCTAATTGCGTCAATTATATTATTGCCCGCGAATTTCTTTGCTTGGTATTTAGTTTATTCATAAGAATATATGGAAGATGGCTGGCAGTCGATGGATAACGTAACCGGCCAAGTGCGAGTCGGACTCGCGCACGAAGGGTTCCGTACAATTATAGGCTGCAATAGGCTGAGATGATGATGATGATGATAAGAATATAATCGGTGACTCGTTTCGAATAATACATCTCATACTAATTAGCGCCATCTATAGTAAAATGTTTCGTATCCCTAAGGAATAGTATATTTTTCGGAATGTCAAAGTATCCTGTGTTCATCAGAAATAATATAGGATTCTAATGGTGAAATAATTTTTCAAATCGGTCCAATAGTTTCGGAGCCTATTCAATCCAAACAAACAAACAATCAAATCTTTCCTCGTTATAATATTAGTACCTATAGATAAATCTAGTTGAAACTCTACTTATTGCACTTTGAGCTGAAAAAGGGCTTGTAGAATTTGGGTAATTTTTTGATAGTTTAATTTGCTGTTCGTACATAATACAGTCACGAGCATAAATATATCCAATTTCATTAGACTTTCAACCTTATTACAACCCAATAAGTTACGAAGCATTTAATTGCTCGTGACTGTACATTAATCCCTGCTGTCCGCTCTTCTGTCTACATCGAAAAATTCTGCGAAAATTCGCAAATTTCATGTCCCGTTTTAAACAAAAAACTATTGATAAAAACATTTTTGTGAAAGTGGAGAATAATTTAGCAAAGTGTTCGTTATCACTTTTAGTAAAATATTTTTATGGAAAGTTAATCCGTGTTTTATTTTTATTCGGCGTTAATTATTTGTCTGTATTGATTACAAAATAATATAAGAAATCTCTATTTCCCAGAAAACATACTTAATATCAAGTTTTTTGTAACGAAAAATTAAAGTTTGCAAGAAGCTCCTGGATGCAGGCCGCTTCCAACCGGCCAATCTGGAAGTCACTGGTGGGGGGGGGGGCATGTTCAGGAGTTGAAGTCCGCCGGCTGAAACGACGATGATGTTGAAATTGATGATGAGGAAAAAAATATTTTGGAAATGGTGTCTCCCAGCTCAACCAGATCCAAGAAAAATATCTTTTTTTTAAATTGATCCAAACTATATTCGAAATATTGAGGTCATCAAAATTTTAAATACAATATTGACTTGCTAGGCCGGTAGTAGAGTTTATTTTTTTCATTACAAAGTATATAAAATATAGTGGTTTTTCAGTGTACTGTACGTGTGTGTATTCTTCTCACACAACTACTTGATGAATTTTAATTCCTATTTTTTTTTTGTTACAGATCCAAATACAATGGTAGTGGAGGTAAGTTTTTTTAACTGTATACATTACATAGTTACTTAATGGCTTTTATGTATAAAACTTAGTATATTAACGGGGCTCATTTTTATATACAAAAATATTTTAATAGATCTCTTAAAAAAAGATGCATTCAATATTCTTATAATCTAACTAAAACAGACTATAAAATATTGCCATCTTTACTATTATATTGAGGTGCTCGTAGCTTAGTGGATGCAGCGCTTTGTTATCGATAACCAAAGTTAAGCAACCAACGCTGCGGTTCTGAGTGGATGGGTGACCATTCCAACCATATTCAGTGACATTTATCACGAGCATCTCCGTGCTTCGGAAGGCACGTTAAAAGTTGGTCCCGGCTGATATCGCTTGACATTAGTCGTGAAGCCTAGTCAGGGTCATTTGGCGGCTTGATTACATCTCGCAGTAAGGTTTATTCACTGGCCTTACAACACCCCTCCACCGCACCGCACTGGGGCTGCGTGGTAGAGTATGGCCCGAACCACCTCATAGTTGAGGTGAGGCCTGTGCCCTGCAGTAAGACGTCTATATGCATACTTTAGTTTACTTAACTATTTACATTAATTTTAATTGCTGTTTGTTTCTCTAAAACTTAGAACGACTGGACTGACTTGTCTGATTTTGAAATATTCGTGAAAGTTTGGGAAAGGCTTAATTGATAAGAAAATACGAAACAATTGCGTGGAAAATAGTAATAAAAGCCCGTTTTATTTGCCCATATACTGTTCTTATCTGTCAAAAAGGGATTTTAACAGATCATTTAATCAGGCAGTACGAAGTTCGTCGAATCAGATAGTAGTAAATAAACTCTTATTATTTATAAGATTATATGCAGTTTCATGATTTTTATCTAATTCCTCATATCAGATTAACTATCCAGTTTTTTGCAATCGTCCTAGAATTTTCACGAAGATCCGATTTTCCCAATCATCCTATGATATACAGCATAATAATACAGATATACAGATAATCCAGATAATAATACAGCATGGAGTAGTTACAAGATGGCCATGGATAGTAAATGATACATGTGTAATGCAATGTATCATTTACTATTTTTAAACTTTTTAAACCACTTAATCAATGTCACCAGGGGGTAACCATGAACTTTTAAAACAATCTCAAATCTGTCAAACATTATAAAATCTGTCAAATTTTGTATGTAATGACGTACCAAAATTGACAGCTTTGAGATTGATTTAAGAGTTCATGGTTACCCCGCTGGGCCACCTAGAACCATGAACTCTTGATACAATCTCAAATCTGTAAAATCTGTCAAATTTCGTACGCAATGACGTACGAAAATGACAGATTTTGACGACCTCCGTAGCCGAGAGGCGAGCACGCCGGACTTTAAATGGCGCCGCCATCTCTGAGGTTCCGGGTTCGATTCCCGGTCGGGTCAATGTAGAAAACGAACTTTTCTGTATTGGCTCGGGTCTGGGTGTTGTGGTACCGTCGTTGTTTCTGATTTCTATAACACAAGTGCTTTAGCTACTTACCTTAGGATCAGAGCAATGTATGTGATGTTGTCCAATATTTATTTATTTATTTATTTATTTTATTTATTTATTTATTTAAGATTGTTTTAAAAGAGTTCATGGTTACCCGCTGAAATTTTTCCTTTGGTACTAAAATTGCTAGACTATCTGAGCCAATTTTAAAAGTGTCATTTTTAAATTGAACATCGTATCTCCAACTAATTATGCAAAATCAGCTAACAAGATTGTCAAAAGGGGTTAAATCAGTGATGGTAAAATTGCTGCCACTGTAATATGAGCTTTATGGTTTTGAGATAAGATTGTAATTGAAAAATTTTGTTTTTAGCAATTCCATGCAAGGTTTAATTGAAGACTTGAATAATTTCATCGTGTCACGTGACGTCCTCTGTAGCTTAGTTGGTAAAGCACTCGCCCGGCATGCGATGGGACGTGGGTTCGAGTCCCACCTGAGGTCGATAATTTTTTCAAGTGTTATTTATCTTCAAATAAGATTGTAAACTAATAAGACATTCCATTTAAAATGATAGTAAAAAGATATTTAATTTAGTGAATGAACATAGTATGTAAGTATAGTCGCTACGTAGGGTTTTATTGGAAATAAACTTATGATAATAAATACAAATCTGTACAAACTACCTCATAGTAGACCCACAAAATACTAAGAAACAGAAGTTTTGAGCTTCATACAATACGCGATACAGCAAAGTATACAAAACATCGCTCACGTACATCAGGAAATCTCGGAACGCTCGGGTTTGGAATGTTCAAGGGTGTGCCAAAATTTAGTGTGATACAGCGATGTTTGTATGCGTTGCACGAGCACGCGTTGAATGAAGCTTAATTTCATTTTAAATTTTTAACCTTTTCTGCTATTAAAATTTGTCATAAATACTTTTTTATTTCAACTCATAATATTTTTGTTTGGCAAACCTTTTTGATTTTCATGTACAAAATACAATAGGTGTGGCTTAATCCTTATTTTACAGCTTATTTTAATATATGTCAGTGCTTATTATTTATTATTATTGCGTCTATGGAACTCCTTACCCTTAGTAATTCGGCAATCTGAATCAATTTCTGTTTTTAAAAGTCTTAAAGCACATTTTCTTGCACTGTGAGAACAAATCGTTTCTGGTTTAAGAATTGCTGTTTCTGGAATATCACTGGTTGTTAGTCATGCTATTTCCTGGCATATAGGTATATATATATATATATATATATATATATATATATATATATATATATATATATATTATATTTAAGTATGTATGCATGTTTATTTTTATCTTAGCATTTATATTTTATAGGTATTTTTTGTACGTGTATGTAGTTTATACTTATTGATATTAACATTGTAGGTATATAAATAAAATTACACAATAAGCACTCTGCAGCACTCCTCTGCCTAAAGGTTGTCTGGAAGAGATCACTTTTTAGCGATAAGACCGCCTAAATTGTACATCTTTCTATAAATATCAACTGTAAATTCTTTGTTTGGTGTGCAATAAAGAGTATCTATCTATCTTATTATGTTTTATTTTATTTATTTTACCCAATTCTATAACAAAAGTAAAATCAATAAATTTTTGTAAACGGTCCATTAATCGCATTTTACACATTACTTCGGGAAAATTTGTTGGCTAGTCCCAATAACAACCACTAGCCAACAGATATTTATTTGGTTTTAGCTTTCTTTAATGTCTCAATAAAAATAAATAACACGGCAACCCTGTATAACTAGAGACGAGCAAAGCAATATAACTTTTATTGCTAGTGATAAAGAGTCCAAAATGAGGTGTGGTCAGCATGCAACATTCATGAATGCAGAGCACATCGTCCAACTTACCTGCATTGCAGTACCTGTTCTGTTTATGAATATTTATTTTTACTGTTAATGCGCTTGTGATTGTATGTTTTATTGTTTAAATTTGATGAACAAATACAGGGTGCTAGGATGATCTTATAAAGCCAAAAAAGTAGGTGCTAACATAAATGTGTACGTATGTGTAATTTTTATTTTGCAAGCAGCAATTACCTAATATAATATTTTTTTATTTCCTTAAAACCCAAATTACTTATTTTTATATAGTTTCAAAAAGTATTCTTAATATTATGTAAGTTATTTGAGTATTCACAAAAATTCTAAAAAAAAATTCTGCCAATCGTTGGTTATTGACAAAAAATAAATACCTACTCAATATAATGTAATTTTCTTGACATAACAATCACATGTAGATTTTCTCAATTAGTTGAAAAATGGAAAAACTTAATTATTAGTGATAATAAGGTTAAGCCACGGTGTTAAGCCCTCTACCACACGTCCAAGGAACAAAAAACGACAAAGTACATTTTCTTTCGTTTAGTTTTGGTTCCTTAGCGCTAGCCCAACTCACACATAACCAGTGTTTATTATTTGTTCATCTCCTGGGTTTGTATTACATAATTATTTTCACCTAAAATGCACAAATATCACAGCAAAATTTACCTAAAAAACCTTTTCAAACATCAATTTACATAATTTCGCCCAATCATTTCATCTTTTCTTCTTTGTGCAAAGAAAACCTCATTCCCACTGAACGACATAATCTTATCAATGTGTACACAGCTTAATCCGACCAATTCTTACGACTTGTTTACGGCGTTGTTTAGTTTATGATATCTATTGCCTTTATAGCTATGTGAGCATAGCCTTAAATGGCTGATGCTTACACCGACAAGTGCAAATACCTATTTTCGTGCGAATTCGCGGCAGCCGTAAAATGTTTTACATAGTATAGCTGACTGTGGCGACTGTCAGATATGGACATAGAAATAAAAAGCGCAGTTGAATTAACAATTATTGGTCAATGTACAAAACGAACTTTTCTATTTTGGCTCGGGTCTGGGTGTTGTGGTCCCGTCCTTCTTTCTGATGCACTTTAATTTAGCAGAATCGCAGGTTGATTTTGTTGTATATTGAAAACTTATTTGAATGTAATAATATGGCTTACCAATGATAATAAAAACTAGTCTTGTCATAAACTGTTATTGTTTAATTGTAGACGAGCACTGTCAAATTGCCTGGAGACTTATAACCACTAATGTAGTTAATAAAGTTGCTCATAACTAACAAAATGGAAACACAATTTAGTAAGTAATATTTTTTGTTATTAGGGATACTAGAAGTTTTCGTTTGCATAGACTTGTTTGTATTTTTTTTAATAATTAGCCTCAATGTAAGCTAATTTTGTAAGTACTATGGCGGCTTATCGAATAAAACATCCATGATATACCTACCTATGCTTGTGTTCCATAAACATTTGCCGTTTTGAGGGATTAAGAACCTAGCGCGCAAAACGATAGACAGTTGTCAATAAAAATGATTCTAACCGATTTTTATATTACGTAACGGTGTAATTGTAGCCGCTCCACAAGAATGCGTTTATGGACAGATGAAAAAATATAGCTCCGGTAGTTGGCTCCGATATCGAAATTTATGTTCATTGAGAACAATTTAACAGTGTTAACATCTTTATTAATGGTTTCTTATAATTATGTTACAGTTTTATAGGATTAGTTGACTTCATAAGTTATTTAGGTCTCTGTTTGGGTCGGATAAAGTTTTACCGAGATTCGGATTGATCTGAATAGGATGCTTTTTTTTTTCTTTTTGTTTTCTTACATTGACTTGACATGTCTTTTTTAACCGGCTCTACCCCCGTATCATAACCAACAAAACACGATATGATATGATATAAGTAGTGATTTATCAGCACCCTACTGCCAAAATATGATATACATCTTGAACTTTTATCGAAACAGCGAGCATGTCGGTGCCGATGACGTCTAGGTCATTCTCGCTGTTTCGATGAAAGTTTATATTTTGACAGTTGGATGTCGCTAATAAGCTAGTTGACACCAAACAATCGATTGACATACTTTTTATGTGCTGTCAAAACGTACATCTGCCTTATAATTTGTATGGTGATAGCAAGCTATCGGCCTCCACTGCCTAACATTTTAGTAATTATGAAACAAAAATCAGAAAATAATAATATACCGGGTTATCGAGCCTAAAATAAGGTATCCGATTTAATAGTTGATATCTTAGAATTATTTATGATTGGTGTACACATACCAATTATCGTTTTTTGTTGGCCATGCTAGGGGGGCACCACTTTTTAGTGTTACATTTTCACAGAGCCAATAGAATAGTTAAATTAGTACACAGATTCCAATGGATTTCAAATCACTATTGTTACCTTGAAAACAAATATTAAAATTTGAATCATTGTTGCAAAGCAATTCCAGCCACCATGACAACTGTCTGACATTGTAAAATAATATAATTTATTTTAACGAAACCGTTAATTAGTAACTAAAAACTCAGATCAAACCAATCCTCAGCATTTTATTCAGCTTAAAAAAAACTCCTTAATTGGTTCAACTAGTTTTCTAGTTTAAAGCATTTGAAATTCATCGATCATTAGTCTGGCTTTTCTTGTTAACAATTTGCCCAAATTGGTACCGAAAAATCCATCAAATTGGTATAATTTAAGCATTCATGACAATTATTTTGAAATTTCCCTTTCAAGTCGAAATGGAAATAATTATATAGTGATCAATGTTTTCAAAAGCATGGTTGGTTGGAATCCAAGTTTGTTTAATGACTTTCGTAAAGTATGAAACACTTTTAGGTAGATATTGAATCCAATAAAAGTTTTTTTTCTAATCATACAAACTTTTCAAATAACATACCTACTTGTGTAATTTATGAGATATTTTTAAACGATTTATTGCTTTAAAATTAATCAATACTATTAGAATAGTTTTTTACGAGATTGCTACCATGTACCTTATTTTTGAGTTCCCGATAGGTAGTTACTCCGTGATCATGGCGCTTGCAACAGTGCCGAAATATCGGAAACTCAAAAATAAGGTACATGGTAGCAATCTCGTAAAAAACTATTCTAATGTTAGTGACCATGAAAGTTTAAAACAATATATAATCAATTTTAGTTCTTTGATTGGTTCGTTATGGGCTAAATAAAAGTTATGTCATCAGCTGTGTTTTAAGTACTGTATAAAATTAATGGGGACGTCTACCTACAGTTAACAAATTAACATAAAGTCCATATTCCCATTACGTGGGGACTTAAAGTTGCAAAAACCAAAGTACAAACCTTATTCTTAAAATGAAACAATGTCGGGTTTGTTACAACACTTATAACTCGAAAGCGGCTGGACCGATTTTCATGGTTTAAAATTTCTTGAATTTGTCCCAGCCCCGAATATCAGAATAAATAATAAAAACATTTGAAAAGCTGCCGGAAAAAAATACTGTTCGGCGGTACGAAGTTTGCCGGGACAGCTAGTTAGTAATACCTATAAAAAAATAACCTATTCAAGGGATTCTTCAGCAGAAGACGTTTGACACGACGATGATTTTTGGAGTTAGAAAGTGTAATTTAAAAATTTATGCAACTGAAGAGAAAAGAAAGGTATCAAGAATTGAATATAAATAAATAAAAATTGGACAATATTACTAATTAAAGTAGCTAAAGCTTGTTAAATCAGAAACAACGACGGTACCACAACACCTGAGCCCGAGGAAATATAGACAAGTTCTTTTGCTACGTTGACTCGACCGGGAATCGAACTTGTGATCTCAGATGGCGACTCCAAGTCCAGCACGCCTCGGGGCTACGAAGAATTAATAAATCGAAAGTGAAAATATCTATTACTGATATGAACTTTAGACCCCTGACCCTTTGAAAGACTAAACCAATACGTCATGTCGTATTCTTAGTCCACTTGAAGGTTATGTATGAATCATTGATTGAAGTTCACCCAATCGATAACATATGAAGGTTCACACGTGAATATAATATTTATGAATTAATTGACGTATTACTTAAAATTATACCTTTAAGTATTTTTGTGAAGATCGAAGGAAACTTGACAAAAACGATTTAATAATAAATCCAAAAAAGTGAATGAATGAAATAATATAAATTCCATTGTTACGCGGTCGTATGAGACCGCCTGTTAACGAGTTAAAGTTCTTTTTTTAGTCGAATTTTTAAATTAATTTAAGACAAAATATAAAAAGTAAACTCTTGCACACTGATTTAATTCCCTATTTTTGTTTGCTTAAGATATATTTTTTATACGGGGTGTACAAGAGAATAGGACACTCCTTAAAACTACGTAATCAGCTGATCATGTAAAACAACTTTTTCTATGGAGGCAATATCGAAATCGAGATTTTTTAAGCTCCATATAAACTTACTCGCATAGTTACATGATACTGTATGGAGCATCTGTAAAAATATAAAATTTACGATTTCGTTGCTGCTGATCACGTGGTTTTATGTCCTATTCTTTTGTACACCCTGTTTAAATTATGTGAAGCAAAAACCTCCTCTTTTTTAGGTCGGTTGAAAAACCAAAATAGTCGTTTGATTTCTCGGGAATAGTCCAGAAAGTAATAGTGAAAATCTTTAATAGCTACTAGTAAAAAACTTCGAGTTTTATCTCATTTAATTTGATTTGTTAAGTTTCATACCAAAAATAAAAGCGTGATTTATAGGTTTTTGGATTTGATTTTTTCTAGCACTAACTATGCCCGCAACTTCGTTTGCGTGGGTTACAGGTTATTTGGTTTGTTCAAATAAAGAACAATATATATAAAAACATCCCACAGGAACATTAAGCCGGGATAAAAATTATTCCAGATAATATTCTATATGTATGCAAAATTTTATTCCAATCTGTTCAGTAGTTGTTGCGTGTAAGATTAACAAACATAAATAGAAAGGATTTGACCATCTGAACGATAGTTAGTCTCGATCTATCACATTGTGACTTACCCACAATAATATCTACAAATGATATCAACCAATTAACGTGTCAAGGATACACCCACGTCCATACTCTGCCAAACCCCTGCCATTCCATATTCACCAAGCGAAACCACAGTAAAAGTATACACGGTGTTACTTTGCATCCTTGCCATATTTACAGAGGTAACCATATCACTGACAATGATAACAAATCAGTAAAAAAAGAAAGACCTAATTCTTTTTTTTTTTAATCTTTAGTATTTTATTTTATCGACAATCTATTAAACACAACACTAATTATCGAAACGCATGCACATCACTGTTCTTATTCATCGGTACAAAGTATTACTTGATTAGTGATCGCATACCGTTCGAGACAAAATCGGCTTATTCCTATGTGTACTGCAAAACCAAATTTACTAAAAACTTAGTGTACTTTTATTTATGGGAGTCTCTAGTTTATCTAAACAATAGGTATTGTTCCCTACTTTTATCTCTGTGAATATGGCAAGGATGCAAAGTAGCACCGTGTATACAGTAGGATTCTACACGCACAATCACAGAATGACTTGGAGTTAGAGATTTTGCTTGCATGCTTGATTATCTTATCGTTAAATCCGTAACTATTTCTGTGGTAAAGATTTAACGATTTTACGAATATATCCTATGAAAGGGAATGTAGTCATTTTGTCTCAGTTTATTTTATTTTTTAAGTGAAATGACATTGTCCTGATAGATCCTCTATTTTACTATTATCAAAAAAATTACTGACTTGATGCGTTTGCTGAAACCTTGTCTAGAAGTTCATAATCGGTCGCTGTACATAGAATTATAATCATTTAACCTGTATGCTCGGAAAAATGATATCAAATGAATAACAATGGGCCGAGCTTACAGGTTAATTGATAAAAGTCACGTAGACAAAATTTTCAATTTTATTATTATATTATTTTTTATTAGGGCCGGAAGGCGTAGTGTTGGTAGGCCCCCCACAAGGTGGACCGACGATCTGGTGAAGGTCGCGGGAAGCCGCTGGATGCGGGTGGCACAGGACCGAACTTCGTGGAAATCCTTGGGGGAGGCCTATGTCCAGCAGTGGAAGTCTTTCGGCTGATGGATGGATGGATTATTAATTCAAGTGTTAGGAAGATTATCTCATTAATTGTGGAGGATTTTATGTCACTTATTCTAAATGTAAAAACTAGACATACCACATCAAGGATCACGGTCAGATTTTCTCAGACTAGATACACTGTAAAGTGTTAAGATGATTTAATGGTAACCGGGAATTAGTGATGACATAGCCCGACGGATTAGCCAGCTAAAGTGGCAATGGGCGGGGCACATAGCACGTATAACTAACGGCCGATGGGGCAGAAAGGTTCTGGAATGGCGGCCACGCACCGGCAAGCGCAGCGTGAGACTCACACCCACAAGGTGGACAGACGACCTCGTAAAGGTTGCAGGAAGCCGCTGGATGCAGGCCGCTTCCAACCGGCCGATCTGGAAGTCACTGGGGGAGGCCTATGATCAGCAGTGGACGTCCTGTGACTGAAATGATGATGATGATGACGGGAATTAGTGGCAGTACACCTACTGTTTGTATTTCTTCTGTGACCTTATCATATTTGCTCAGAAAAACTGGATCGATCGTTATTGGAAGAGGGCCAAATTAAAAAAGTTTCCCTACCCTCGCTCTCATTATAATCGGCAGGTATTTGAGTAGTTTATTAGTTGCGTTACTCTACCCTCCCTCCTCTCCTCTACCCTCTGATATTTCTATCAGATCGTTTGTAAGCGTAGTAATTAGTTGAGTGCGAATTTCTGACACTTCTTTGATAAATGTTCTTTATTGCACATCATAGTATCATAATCAGCCCTTAATTAGTTTATAACCTTGTAGATTCACAAGTTAGAGGATGTGATCGCTTTGAGGATGTTTTATCGCTATGGAGAAAGAGAAAATGGTGCGTAGTGCTTAGCACCACAATTTAGTAAAACTAGACAGAATAGATGTTTTTCTCTCGGCGGCCACTCCAAATCAGATAAGATTAAATTATATTCACTACCTTATTTAAAACCTATAAATTGTCTATAATTATATATAGGGTGTTTGGTAAAAGGTACATATATCAAGCTAAACTAGTCTTACCATTATGCATGTAAATAGTATGGTGATGTCAGAAATTTGATATCATCATTTTTCTTTACATTTTTTTTAATCCGATGGTTTTTTTTACAAAAATAATGATAATAATAATAATTTCTGACTTTATATTGTTTTAAACTTTCATAGTCACTAACATTAGAATAGTTTGTTACGGGATTACGGGTTACGGAGTAACTCCGTGATCATGGCGCTCGCAACAGTGCCGAAATATCGGGAACTCAAAAATAAGGTACATGGTAGCAATCCCGTAACAAACTATTCTAATTTCTGACTTCACCGAAGTATTTATATGCATATTATTTTAACATAGGCTAGTTAAAATTCAAATGCGTTTATTTCGGTTTGAACCATTTACCTACCTGTATTTATATTCTAATTGAAAATGTACTTCAAACAATTTTTTATTGGGTTTTATTTTTTTCTTTGAAGATAAGTATCACCCCAAAGTATTATTACCTTGATAGAAATCGATAGTAGTAAAATAGTATCTCGACCTTCTGAGCGAAAATATCAAACAAAACCATACTAAAAGATTGAGAACTCCGAGCCCAAATAGGCGGCGAGGACAAAATGCTTACAAGGAAAACGGGAGAATCCCTTCATATAATACGGACACAACTTTTTATAGCTCACCCTCTCTCTATTCCTACCCTATGAAATGATATTGGATTTTTATATACTTTGAAACAGATATAGAAAAAGTTGAATGAAATTCTTATCTACTTCTGTGGCGTAAACTTTGATTGTATTCTTCTAGGGATTTCGTCCTGTTTTATGTGAACTGGGCAAATTGTTTCTTTAATGGCTTACGAAAATCATCATCATCATCATCACCAGCCTATATCAGTCCACTGCTGGACACAGGCCTCTCCAAAAGGAGGATTTTGCTATAATCGCCGCGCTTAGCAGGCGGGTTGGCGATCGCAGTTTAGCCAATGGTGGAGAGGAGACGCTGCTGCCCGTCTTCTTATGGCGGTTCTCCTGAAGTCACCTCTTACGACACCCATAGGAAGAGAAGGGGTCGTGAAATTCTTTTAACGTGCCGGCACCACACGACCCGAAAATAGTTGTGTTTAAAATAAATATAGTTCCAGGGCGATTTTAGTTCAGTCATAGTAGAAACAAATAAGTAGGCCAACTCGAGCCTCAAACGAGCGATAATAATTATAGCATACACGTAGGGCTGTCGCTTAAAAAAAGTAAAGTACCTATGCCTATACACGTCCCACTGCAGGGCACAGGCCTCACCTCAACTTCTAGGTGGTTTGGTCAATACTCCACCACGCGGGCACAGTGCGGATAGGTGAAGGGTTGTTGTAAGGCCAGTGACTAAACCTTACTGTCAGATGTTATCAAGCAGCCTTAAGGCCTCTGACTAGGCTTCACGACCAATATCAAGCGATATTGGCCGGGACCAACTTTTAACGTGCCTTCCGAAGCACGGAGATGCTCGTGATAAATGTCACTAAATATGATAGAAATGGTCACCCATCCACTTACGACCGCGGCGTTGGTTGCTTAACTTATGTAATCGATACCAAAGCGCTGCAGCCACTGAGCTACGAGCACCTCTATCTGCGGCTGTCGCTTATTTTAGTTTATTTAATGGTCAAAAATGCAGAGTCAATCTCTGAATTGAAAGATCTCTATCTCTAAGATTTGAAAAATTACGGTCGACATAGGAATTTAAAATCGTGGCTAGACAGAATCATGTATGAATTTATTCGCATAAAATCAAATGGTTAAAGGAAAACGTTGTAAATATTGTAAATTTATTTTATTTGATAATTTTTAATTAGTTATGTTGTATACTATTTGCTTGCCACAACATTGGTAAAATATGAGAAACTGTACTATTTTAATATCTTGTAAACCATATTTTAAGCAAATAAATTATCTTTATCTATCTTTTATCTTTATCTTTGTACAAATTATTACGTACGGCGTAGCCACGCACGACTGGTGCACCGTTAGCAGCGATACATTTTGTCAGTGTGTGCGTGCGACGACGCATACGCACGGGCGCGCTCACATACAAACCGCGTTCGGTGCGCGTGTATGAAGATGACCTACTCATTTGTTTCTACTATGGTGACTACTTTCAGTCAGACTGTGAACTCAAGTACAAAAGAGTGGGGATCGGTTTGCGCAACTTACGTGCGATCATAGTATCAGAGACACGTGTGCGTAGAGCTAACAACGAATCACGGCTGGCGATGCAGGCGCGTCCCACTACTAGCCAATCACGTTATCGTATTGGTCTTCAGCAGGGTTAGCATGCGCGCATCGGTTATTTTATCTATAGAAAAGACAAATTTTGTCTTCGACGATAATTTTGTCGTTTTCCCTAACCTAACGAATCACAGACGTCTCGAATCCATTTTCTTAATATTTTCAGGGTCTCCCGTTCTTCGTAGCCACTTACTTTTACGTTATAACACGGCATTGCCATGATAAATTGGTCTTTTCTTTGTTATCGTCGAAGATAAAGCGACATATTTACGTCAAAAGTCGATAAAATGCCACGACAAAATTTCAAAATTTTATAGCCCTGCTTCGCATCTTTAACCCAGCGCTCAAGATTCGTGCTGCTAGTTGTAATCAATAGTTCAAAAGATAAGCAAGCTGAAATGGCAGTGGGATGGCAGGCATACGTGTAAACAGAAGCCACAACTTAGCAATCGCAGCCTAGGGACTGTTAATAAGGTGGAAATAATATATGCAAAGCTATTATAAGCGGATAGAAAAGAATAGTCGTAGATCGGGTTCAGTGGTAAGCATTGGAAGAGCAGCAGGAAACTGACATGATTATTATAATAACATGGCGAGCATCTGAGCTTTTTCTAGAACACGTCTCGTCTACGCCACTAGTTATTGGCTATGCGGTAGTCATTTGCGCCACACACATACCCACATTAGACTATATTACCACTATGGATAAAATAATGACCTTCCCTCCTAGCATGTCCAACAAAACACGATATGATATGATATGATATAGCGATATATCAACACCCAACTGTCAAAGTATAAACTTTTATCGAAATAGCAAGCATGTCTGTGACGTCACCGTCACGCTACGGCCGCTATATCATCGTCAATCGTAATACGAATTGCTGTACCCGCCAAATCTCGATCATCTTGAAATAATTGTCGAATACGTTACCAAAATTTAGGTAGTTTTTTTTTCATTTACACTTATTTTTGTGACTTAAGTCCATTTAATAAATAAATTCAATTTGTAGTTTACCGTAAGAAACAATTTGAATTTATTTTAAATGTATTTGCTCATTTTTGGTGCTTACGTTAAATTTCAATGATATATAATTATTATCATATTAATATTGTGTTTTGTTGGTCATGCTAGGGGCAGGGTTAATAGTTAGTACATATCGAGCGTTCAGGAAAGCCTATTTCAAGCAGTAGAGTGACGTGTACTGGTCATGAATACAGCGCTTGCCAAGTCGTGGTCTCCACTCAAGATCACGTCTAAATTGTCCGTTTTTGGATGGTTTTTTTAATTGATTGGGCAACATCACATACGTTGCTCTGATCCTAGATGGTAAGAAGCTGAATCACGTGTGTTATAAAAATTAGAAATAACGACGGTACTACACCACCCAGACCCGAGAAAATATAGAAAAGTTTGTTTTCTACATTGACCCGACCGGGGATCAAACCCGGAACCTCAAAGATGGCGACGCTATATAGTCCGGCGTACTCGCCTCTTGACTACGGAGGTCGTCAAAAAGTTCATTTTCTACATTTAACCGACCGGAAATCGAACCCGGGATGTCGGAGATGGCGCTGCCAAGTCCGGCGTGCGTGCCTCTAGGCTACAGAGGTCGTCAAATGGATCTACGGTAAATTTGACCAGCCCATTAAATCAAACTACCTTTGACCCCAACATCAAATATGCATCTATTACCTAAATTGTTATTATGCCGTTTACGGTGAATTTACCACTAACCGCGATAGATTATCTTAACTAATTTATTTCTACCATTATTTCAGAATGCGCGTTCATTTTGGTAGCTGTTTCGGGGCTAATTACATTAATACTTTGGTTTAAATGTGTCAGTAAAGTAAAAATACAGTATGGATATAAAATAAAATATTATATCGAACAGCTGACTTTAGTTAGTAATCAAAATATATTTTGTTTTGATTTGAGAGTTTGAATTTGAAAAAAATTGATCGTGTTCATTGAAACAATATCATATGAACTTCTTTAAGATGGTTAAAATTGCTTCGCGCTCCGGATTACTAAGCCTGGCGGTTGCGGGTTAGATTTTTGTGATAAGCACGGGAAATTTTTAACTAAGGCATAGATGTTTATAAACGTAGTTATATATGTTTATCTGATATCTAGTCGCCATATTACAAGCTATGCTAATTTATTAAACATATTTCAATTGCTGTTAAGAAATAGGGTTTGGTAGTAGAAGGTTGATTTGTTTATGCCGAATCATAAGGAAAAAACAGAATTTTTTTTGGTTAAAAAAATAGTTTACATCCTTGTCTTAGACTAACTGAATATACACACAAAATTTCATTAGAATCGGTCCAAGCGTTTCAGAGAAGTTTTGTTACAAACACTGTAACACGAGATTTTTTTAAATAAGATAATAAACACAAACGATAATAACAAATGTTACACAAATAATACGCATGTCAAAGCCAGCAATCACGTCTGCTGTCAGATGTCACCAGCAAAAACCGCTTCAACATTGTATTTAAGTGATTGTATTTTTTTGGATTTTTATTGTCAACAGTAATGGAAAAAATGTGCTTGGTTTAATGATTGTACAAATGTACATTTTTTGATATTTAAATAACATTGCTTGATTTGATAGCGGAAATTTTAAAGTAAGTAATATTAGAATCATTTTAAATTAGACATCAAATATTTTAAAATACGAATAACCTTTTAAAATTTCAAATTTGAACACTATTCGAGTTAATGCTAACCAAAAGAAAAACAGCTGTTTTATCCTGGGGTTGTTATTTTCATTCATATTCATATTCATATTCATTTATTGCGTCATAAGTGTATACATAAGGTGTTACATTGTGTGAGATCATACTTATGGACCCTGTAAGGGTATTGCATTCTTATTTATATTTACAAATACAATATTACTATTATTATTATTTAATTATAAAATCGTCATATTTAAAATTCAAAAGAAAAACAGTCGCATTTAATTCGTTAAATAAAATAAATAAAGTATATAATGTCAGGAAGTAATACACGAGATTCATCTAAACTAAGATTAAATTTAATTACAGAAGAGGATCACTCAGGTTAATACAGTATGTCAAGTAGGTATAGTTTTTGTGTGGAGGATTTTAGGTTTACCAACTAGCTATTACATGTTACAAGCAGTGGGTAACTATCACATAATCCATATCCTTACTCAAGCTGCCAAAGCCTGCCAAAATGATTACAGCTGATCTGATTAAAAATTATACCTTTTCAAAAATATTTAAATTTTTTTATCATTAAAATGCAAAAGATATAATTTGATAAAATGTACAACCACGACTTGAAATCCGTGAAATTTGCTTTTTTAACAAATTAAACACGAAATGAACGAAACAACATACAAAAAATGAGAACAGTGGGTCTATTCTGAGTATAACTTTACTTTGATTAAGAAAAATAAATACAATTCAAAGAAAACTTGCCTAAACACTTTACCGTGCAAAGGTTTTTTCTTGATACAGTAAAATAGTCTCAAAGTTTAATTTGGGGTGATACTATAATACAATCTCGATTTCTCTATAACTCTATTTTAAAGCAAGTATTTGTTATATAGCTATTTATAAGTACACTGTCTAATATAATTTCTAACGACTTATGTACATTGAATGGTATTTTATACAAACTATCCTAATTTTTTTTTGCTAATTATTTTTATAATAGAAATTTATTCTAATAATTAATCATACTAACTACCTAGCCTAAAATAAAGTCTGCTTTATTTTACTCTGGTATTTTGGTACTATGTTCTTTAGCAAGTGAACATTACGAAACGAGATCATCGGGCAGAAGACTAAAGTAACGGACATTGTCCGAAAATGTAGCCAGGTTAAGTGGCAGTGGGCTGGCCACATTTGTCGCAGAACCAATGAAAGATGGAGTAAAAGGGGCTCTCGAGTGGAGACCACGCCTTGGCAAACGTAGTGTAAGCCCTTTGACGCTCTAGCTCCTTGGACCAACGATCTTTTGAAGATAGCTGGCAGTGGCTGGATGAAAAAAGTGAAATATCGTGCTCTTTGGCGCTGTTTGGAAGAAGCTTACGTCCAGCAGTTGACTATAATAGGCTGAGATGATGATGATATTGACAGTCATTATTATACCCAAGTTCGTAGTCAATCTACATAAATGAAAAGCGGACTTTCTGTACATTATTTAAGTGTGGCAACACCGTCTCTTTATTCCCGCAATGCACGCTAGATTGCATGATAATAATGAATTCATCAGATTCGCTTGCGAATTCGTGTTGCTTTTGCAATAAAATGTACAGCGTTTTTGATATAGGCGGCAAAAGTATTATGTAAAATTGTAAACTTATAATTTATTTGAAAGAAAAGTTTAAATTGTGACTACTGCTCGTACTGGTAATGTTTCCCTAATGGCAGGTCAATAAAAAAAAATAGTTGCTTATAAAATGTATTAGACCATAGCTACTCTATATGAATTAATTAATTCTCTCTCTGGAACACAAATTGACGAGATAAAAAATATCCTATGTATTTATTTCAATTGAACGAATTTTTAAATTAAGTATTACATTACAAATTAATGTTATGAATGGTTTTATGTAAGAATATAACTTAAATTTTGTTATGAAATGTTCAACGCAATATTTTATAAATTTTTCTGTAAATAAAGGTTTTAATTTGAATTTATGTATTAAGTTTAATAAATATCAATATGTGTGCTGAATTTTAACTTGTCCCATTTTTAAATCATGATTGATTAATAAACATACAAGCAATCACATTTATAATTTAATTATATTAGTAACGTAAGTGATTTATGCTTGCGTGATATTAATAAGTTGCTAAGGTTAACTTTAACCCTTTAACTCCCAAGCGGTAACCGGTTACCGCACGTCCATTGTTATTCAATTGTTACCTATTTAATGGGAGATGAAGGGTTAACGACAAATTCAGCTGTGCTCTATCCAGTGTGCTCGCAGCCTTATTTTTTAATTACAAAAGCTTTTACTGCAAAATGTAAAAGCTTTTCAGAAACAAAACGCATTTGTGTGATTATTGATTGCTGCAATTTATGTGATGACGGGAAATAACAATTTCAATTGTTTTTTGGAACAAAAAACTGTCACGAACGTTTTTTTACAGATTAAAGTAAAACACGTTGAATTTTGGTTATAATAACAATAATATTTCAATATTTTATCACTTCACCAAACATTAAAACACAAACTACACAAAACTTGCACTCTAAAGCTCTTTAAATGACAAATAAAATCATTAAAACACATTAAACATGCTTTTCCAGATAGTCTAACGGACTACCTTCCAGCGAATCTTATAAGATAAAATATTGAAATATTATTGTATTAAACGCGCATCGAGTGTCAAGTGAATGTCTTGTAGGCAACTTACTCATCCCGATGGCGTCTTAAAACCTGCTTCTACGGGAAGAGTAGCCTTCACGGAATCCAGAAAAAGCATAAATATCAGTATTTTATATAAAAATCGGTAAATCCTGTTTAAAAACCAATCATACTTGACACTCATAGAAATAAACCTCACGTAAAAAAGTTTTGGTTGCCATTAAAATAAAAAGTTTCTAAAACGTGTTACAACGTAAAATAAAACGCGTCCTTTAAAAGCTAATATTTGGTTCTTTAATCGATCGATATCTTAAAACAATTATATCCAAAGCTGTTACAAAATTTCAATGTCTTCAATATATTTTCAAATGCAGCATTTGAAACAAAAGCGCATTCTTGAATCAAAGTGCAATGAAGCAAAAGTATCACCAAAGGGATCAATTCCATACGTCTTGTTCTGTGAGTTCAGTCAAAGTATTTGCTTGGTTTCAAAACAAGAAATTGTGTTCTTGGAAATTGTAGACGGAAAATATTGTGAAAAGGTAAAGAATATGTCGCGGTTTCAAGGATTTGCGACGAACGTTTTGTACTTTAATTTTACTGGAAATAAGAGAGAAGAAACTCGGGTCCTAGGCATTGGAGGAAACGGCTAAATTCAACTTGTAATATAAAGTTTTAGCCATATAAGGGATAAGATGTTCGGTACAAAGTCTAAAGGTGAACAAAACTGTAATTAATTAGGCGATACCATTTAAAAACTCCTAAAAATCCGTATTCATAGAACACAAACGTAGGAAATAACATATTGTCTCGGGTCTGGGTGTTGTGGTACCATCGTTTGTTCTGATTTCTCAAACACAACGCTTTAACTACTTATCTTAGGATTAGATTATGATCATGGTAATGTTTCCCGATATTTAAAAAAAAGCATACGAGTAATATTTTTTCTGCTATATTTAATTAGTTTCGTAATTCTTTCAGCGAATCACTGCTATCAAGCTAAAAGTTACCTGCTCATTAGATACGAACCTTGAACCTTAAACTAGCAATCAGTATCAAGCCACTTAAAGAATCAGTACCCACCAAATTAGTTGAACTATAAACTATAGTGTGATTTAAGGCCCACGCACTCTTTGATAACAGTAGGGCAAAACTTGGCTAATCGGTTATATTATGCAGTTATATGTATACAGGTTGACATATTTATTCTAGAAATGTGACATTATCATTATCATGACAACCTACTGCAGCTCACTGCTGGACGTAAGCCTTCTCTAAAGAGCGACAAATAGAACGATCACCCGCTTTTTAAATCCAGCCATCTTCCGATATCGTCGGTCCATCGTGATAGCTACGTTTGCCACGGCGTGGTCTCCACTCTAGAATTCGTTTACTCCACCTTTTATCGGTTCTGGTACAAATGTTGCCAGCCTTATGCAAATTAAGCTAGCTACATTTTAGTATAGAAATGTGTGTGGTGCCTTAAATCAAAGTGCGTGACCCGTGCCGCACGCTATTGGCGGCGACGCTTCCAGTAATGGTATTGGTGGTAAATCGGCTGCTGATAGGGGTGGCACCTGTAAATTATCGTATTATTTGATACACACCCCTAAATATCGGCTAAAGGGCTTACCAATATCAGTGGTTGGCATTGGTTTTATTTTGAGCATTTGTGACCCAAAAAAAATGTTTAGGGGCCATAATTATGGTATACCACCCTGGCAGACATGTAAACCGTTCTTTAAAGAGCTTCAAATATTAACCTTGCCAGGAAGTAGGTTTGAAGTGCAAATTTGTAAAAAATAATCCCTAAATGATTTGGCATGCCATTGAATAATATTGACATTTGTAATTTTGACATTTTAATCCGATTTATATTTTTACTTGTGACATTTATATATTTTATAATATTTTACATGCCATTTAATGGCGAAACATGTCGGACCTTTATTTTTATAATATCTTTCCTACCATGTTTGATGTAAATAAATGAATTTAAATTTGAGGTAGGCAGTAGATAGTTATTGATGTGTTTTATTAATAATAATAAATGACACACATTTGTAAGTAGGTACCTACTGCCTACCTTATTTCATTTATCCGTGACCTACTCTGCACGCTATTGGCGGCCTATGTTCAGGAGTGGACGTCCTGTGGCTGAAATGATGATGATGATATATCAGAAATAGCACAAAAGCTAAAATGTATATTTAGTGTATTTGACCGTACTAAGAATAAACTAAAGACCACGTGAACGAAGCCGTGTGCAACAGCTAGTTTTTGATGTAAATTCTAATTATCCTACATATGTGTGTTGAATAATTCTACATAGTTCCCTTCCTATTTCCAAATTTTATAAATTTTTCGTTTTTCATTATTTGAAGTAACTATAACTGTCATCATCATTATCATCATTAGGCCTTTCTCATCTTGATAGATGATTTAAACAGCGCCTACGCGAGAGGAGCATCGTCACTCGTGGCTAAATAAACCGATCCTCGAACGACACTTTCGTCCGCACTTACGGCACGCGAACTGAGAGTCCGTTGTGACGGAACCCTCTGCACGAGCATGTCGTTTATCCGGTTTTTGGGCCAGAATTTGAAACCAGGCTGTATCATGGGTCTTACAGCCTTCGTAAATGGCTTTTCTCCACTCATCGCGGTCGGTAGCCAGATCCTCCCATGTGTCGCGATCGATGTTGAATGCGATTATGTCGCGTTTGGCGCAGCCTTTGAATATAACTATAATTGTACCACTTAAATAAAGTATTTACTCTCAAATTTTTGTATCGAATAAAATAAAATAAATACTTCAATATAAAACGGTCGTCGCTTTCGACAACCCAATCCTTTTCTATTTCACACACGAATTCCTATAGTTTAATCAAAAAGCATTGGATATTTTTTGTTTCGTTCCGATTTCACGGTAGGCAACCCTACGTTAGTAGAGGTAGAATGCCCACAGAATTTAGTAAGGCCCCTGATTGAAATATTGTTGATACATTTCTGACTTCCATTTCTATTGGAATGAATTGTTGTGGAAATGTCTATTCGTATCTGGTTTTGTGAACGTTTTAGATTTGGTGGATCTGGGTAAATATACGAGGCTATCTTTAGTTTGCAAGGCTTTTAATAAACTAATGCTCAAATGGCAGTGGGCCATATAAGCATTCAAACTGACGGCTGATGAAACAGATAGGTTCTGGAAAGGAGGAGGTTAAAAAATTAAGAAAACGTGCCGGCAAGCGTAGCTTAGGATACCCACCCATAAGATGGATAGATGACTTGGAAAGAGTTTTAGAAAACCGCTGAATGCTGGCCGCTTTCAACCGGCCCATCTAAAATCCACTGGAAAACGCCGCTGTTCAACAATTCTTTTGAAGATCTTTCTTTAAAAGTTTTTAGCTTGATAGATCGTACCACGGCTATATCCTAATTAATAAGAAAATCCATTAATTGGTTTATTTTACCGTTTTTGTGTTACTTGATCATATGCCACCTGCACCATTTATACCATGTACTTATGCACAAAAATGTTTGAATATTAATTTAGGTACGTCGTAAAAAAAAAACTGACACTAACTTTATTATTATCCAAATTTCCAGTCTTATTATTTTTTTAAATTCGACATTATGGTATATGTGTGACACTTTTTTTCTTTTTTGTCCGTCCGTCTGTCTGTCCGTCTGTCTGTCTATCCGTCTGTCTGTCTATCCGTCTGTCTATCCATCTGTCCGTCCGTCCGTCCGTCCGTCCGTCCGTCCGTCCGTCCGTCCGTCCGTCCGTCCGTCCGTCCGTCCGTCCGTCCATCCGTCCGTCCCTCCGTTCGTCTGTCACCAGGCTGTATCTCATAAACCATGATAGTTAGAAAGTTGAAATTTTCACAGATTATATATTTCTTTTGCCACAATTGTATAACAACAAATACTAAAAACAGAAAACAATTAATATTTCAGGGGGCTCCCATACAACAAACATGTTTTTTTTTCCTTTTTATAGATAATTGTACGTACCTTCGTGCGGGAGTCCGACTTGCACTTGGCCAGTTTTTTACTTTTTTGTTTGTAAGGTGAGACACGAAGCAAATTTGAATTCGCCGTGAACCCTTTTAAATCCCTTGCCAAAAGTCGCACAAAAAGAAATTGGAAGTATATTCAATAAATCTAGGCCCTTTGACATTAAAATGTTTTCTTTGTAGCTGCGATACTACACAAGTTTCCCCTTTTGCAGTATTTTGTATGAAGTTTCCTGTATGGTGAACGTTAGGCTAGATATACACGAAAGGTGAAACGATACGGGACTTATCCCAGATGAGTTTTAATTGTGTTCTGTATTTTTCCACGTTGAAACGTCTGATGAAAAAAGATATGATTTTAAAAAAGCATTCGATACCTTAGAAACGGAAACACTTTTGAATGGAATGGGTGAATGTGGTGTGGGGCAGCCCCTGAACCAGTGGTTCCGCGACTATCTCACATCACGCAGCTTCCGCGTGAAGGTTGGTGATGCGTTCAGTGAGGGGGCGGAGGTGAGGTGCGGAGTTCCGCAGGGTTCTGGATGTGGGCCTATCTGCTACTTACAAAACGTCAACAGCTTGTGTAATGTGTTACAGCACTGCTAGGCATACATGTTTGCGGATGACCTATGTACGCTACGCGCCGGCACTGATCTCGCGGATACGTGTCACCTAGTGCAGAGCGACATAGACGCGGTAGTTAAATGGTCGCATGATAATGGTATTATCTTAAACTCAGACAAAACTAATCTACTAATTATTCACTCACCATATCTTCGTCCCACTGGATCACTACCCTTTATGTATACACATAGTTTTTCGTGCCTACATAATAGTTTCGTTTGTTGCAATTGTACGCCCATTAAAAAAGTAGACTGTGTTACTTACCTCGGTGTTAAAGTAGACGAAAATTTTTCGTGGTCACATCATGTAGACTATATTTGTAATAAGTTAAGATTGCTCTTAGGTAAATTTTACCACTTAAGATTTAAAGTTCCTACTACTACATTAAAATTATTATACCTGCCATTAGTGGAATCAATTTTGGGTTACGCTCTTGACAATTACGGACTAACATTTAAAACACACATTGATAAGCTAGAAGAAATGCAAATTAGATTTATTAAACTACTAGTAAATAATAAAACGAAGGCAAATTGCAAAGGTAATTATTATAAATTATTTAAAATTTGTAGAATTCTTCCGGTCAGTTTAAAACATAAGTACCAATTAGCAATAAATAACCACGACAGTCAGAAGTATAGCCCAACATTGGTCAATCATAGTAATTGTACCCGGTCTATGTCTGCGGGCAAATTTGAGGTACCTAAAGTAAATAACTACTTTGGTGATAGAACATTAAAAAAACGGTTACCATACCTATTAAATAGTTTGCCCGAGGATATACGCCGGGAACAAGATAAAAATGTATTTAAAAGAAAACTTAAAAAGTATTTTTTAGCTAACTTAGTTTAGTATTTAAGATTATTTTGTAAGTTAGAGACTCGTGATCCCACAGACAAACTATGTAAATAGTTTTGTGGGACTACTATAATCCAACTGTAAACTGTTGTTTGTATAATATGCATTTTTTTCTGCGTTGTCTTTAATCTAGCCTAGGCATACGTGGTGTAGGATGCCTAGGCTAAGATGGTTGGCAGTGGATGTTTTGTATTTATTGTTTTTGTATTGTTGTGTGTGTCTAATAAAATATTTTTCTCTCCCTCTCCCTCTCTCTCACTCAATAGAATCATTCAATTACCTAGCCTCGCTCAGCGCAGCTATTTCTATTGGTTTTTAACAAACACATCCCTCGTGACGCATCCTCGCTCTGCTCTAGTGGAAACGCAGCCTTACAGATGTGAGACGAGAATACGATTTTACGAACACTGAGCTAATGTGATGCGATGAAGTGACGAAAAATATTTTCATCTTGAAAATGGTAGCGTGTAGCTTAAGCCTTAATATAAGTATAAGTGGCCGGTGTATTAAAGTTAAGACTGACTTGGGAACAATATTTTTGTCTTGTTTTTCCCGTTTTACCTAGCTTTGGTAAAAACTAGGAACAAACAATAAAACACGAGTTTGAAAACAGTTATTTCTAGCAGGAGATGAGAGAATATTTATTATTTGACTTTTTTGCCACTGAATGAGACGAAGACGTTTATTTACCCGAATAAAGCAAGAGGTTATCATTTCAGCAGAATGTGGATGTTTAAAGATTCATCTTCATCATTTCAGCTATAGGACGTCTACTGCTGAACCCTCTCCCCTCCCTTTCCAGTGACTTCCAGATTTGCCTTTTGGAATCGGCCTGCATCCAGCGGCTTCCTGCAGCCTGTACCAGGTCGTCTGTCCAGCATGTGTCTTACTCTGCGCTTGCCGGCATGTAACCTCCGTTCCCTCCATTCTAGAACCTTTTGCCGCATCGGCCGTCAGTTCTACGTGCTATGTGCCTAGCCCACTGCCACATCAGCTTATTAATTTGTCTGGCTGTGGTGGTAACTTGGTTGTTTACGTATCTCCCCATTTCTGCGATCTCACAAAGGATAATTGAGCAGATAGTACTTTCCATAGCACACTGTGCAACCTTGAGCTTTTTCATAACATTTGTAGTAAGAGGCCACGGTTTGGTTCTATCATGTAACATAGCAATAAGCAATTATTTCATCGCTTATTGCTTTTCAGATTATATACAGTTTATTTGATAAGAAAAAAAATACAGTTTTTAAATCAAAAAAATAAAACAAATAAAATCTTAAACTATTTATGTAGATAAAATCAGATATTTTATTAGGACAAAAACCTATAAATAAAATATCTGATTGAGCTCGCTGCCTTGGGGAACGGTACCCAAAAGGCTGGCCATATTACCACGCTGTATAGCTAGGCTAATACGTCGGGCCAAATATAAGCCAGCCTTTGTATCGTGGGATGTAACAGCTAATCGCTTTTCTCAATCCGCTTACTCTTCTAATTTACCATAGTACACTTGAACAAATAAAGTACATACCCGTTATCCAATTTAAAAATAAACATCACTACAAAATTGTGTAATTTTACAATAAAGAGAATATAATACCAAATTTTCTTAAACAAAAGTAAATGCTTGAGCATTATTTTATAAGTAAAGCGATATCTTTCATTCATAGCTTTGTCTGACTTTCATGAGTGATTTACTTTTCTTTTTGTAACCTAATATTACTTTACTTTATAACGTTTTATTTTGGGGATAAAGAGGCCATATCGTGTACCCATCGTCGCCTTTGATGTTAGACCTTCAAGATGTTTGTAAACTTCGACCTGAAATGGTGTAAAAATATAGGTTATCGACTATCTGTGTACGCTTCGTCCGCTTGCTATAAGCGCAAATTACGTATAGCGGCGCGGTTTTTTAATAAACATACTTAAATACGTTTATAAACATCCATGACTTAGGTGCAGATGGTCGTGCTCATCACACTAACATTTTCCCTTCGCGGGATTCGAACCCGCAACCGCCAGGCATCGTAGTCCGGAGCGCGAACCACTACACCAGACGATCGTCAAATTTCAAATTGGTATGCTATTTGTGCCCTGGGCGGTAACCACGAACCCTTAAAACAATCTGAAATCTGTTAAACATTATCATTTCTGTCAAATTTTGTATGAAATGACGTACCAAAATTGACAGATTTGACAACTTTGAGATTGTTTTTAGAGTTCATGGTTACCCCGCTAATCAAGTGTAGGTATCTCGAACGAAAGAGGACGAGGCAAGCGCTAGAAGTCATAAGTCATTTATTCCGGTAAAAAAACATATATTATTGTGTAGGAAAAATTTAAAAATTAATAATATTAAAAATATATGCGCATTATTACAGTCACATTAACAAATTTATTTTGGATCACAAATTGGATCAGATTAAAATTTAAAGTACATATAATTAATTTGATTTAATATTTAAAACATACTCATTAAATAATTTCAATTGGATTACAATTTATAATTTATGTCAATGAATGAATTTAATTTAAACATTATTTTCATAATCCTCTACACTATAAAAACTGTTTTCCAATAGATAAGCCCTCAGTTTGTTTTTAAATACATTTGAATGAGTTACACTTTTAAGATCCTTTGGCAATTTCATTTCATTCATTTAATCAGTTTTACCGCCTGATATTTGACAATATGTCTAGCTAGTTTTGGCTGTATTATATTCGTAAGGTCTTATCTCTGAGATGGGGAGGATTAATATCCCACCATTACTTTAATCGCATAAAACCGAAAGTTTATTGGCAGTGGAGTCTCGTTTTAACCAAGTTTTTATTTAAATCGTCTACCAAATAATCTAAGTGCCTATTACCTTGATTAAGGAATTCCCTTTTCCAGCTGTTAATGAATCAAATTTGGAAAAAGGTCTTGGGATTCTTAAGAATTTCGTCCTGCCTTTATGATATTATTCTGTTGAATATCTTTTTTAAGTAAAAGAGTAAATATCCCACTCATATCATAAATGCGAAAGTTTTTGAGGATGATGATGTGTGTGACTTAATCACGCGTAAACGACTCAACGGATTGGGATGAAATTTTGCACAAATAAAGAATGAGGTCTGGATTAACATATAGGATATTTTTTATCCCGGTTCAATGTTCCTTTGGGATATATTTGATATATCAAACGTCCTGTAGTTCACGAAAACAAAGATTTTTATCGATATATTTATATCAACACAAGTCATAAATTGTGTGTCTTCTTTTAAAAATAAATCTCACAACACAGTCCAAGTTTCAATGTCACCTTACATGTTATAGGCACTCTGAAAAGTGTTAAATCGATCGAATAGTCGAGAATGTTGTATCAACTACCGACATAACTATCGATATTAAGATAGTATCGATATAATTGGGTTATCGATATTTTTGCACCCCTATCCCCGTGTCCCCATTTCCTCAATTCCCCATTCCTATACCTCGAGGTGCTTTTCATTAGGAACAATCTCTTTGCGCTGCGACAGTGAAAGTTATGAGGTACTTTAAATTGAAAGCGGCGAAGTAAATAGACGTTTTACAGAATATCTAACTTCTTTTAGAACGACAGGTATCGTAAATTTACAAGTTAGGGAATCATTTAAGTGAACGTCACTTCTATTTTATTTTTATTTCATTTTTGTACTTTTTAAAGCTCAAAAATGGTGGCTGCTGCAATCAGTATCAGTGGTTCTTAACCTTTATTTTCAAAAACTCAACAAATAGTACTTTCCCATTAGCCAAAGATAAAATTAATTAATAAAAAAACTAAAAAAAAAACTCAATGAAACGGGAATTAACGTGATCATAATTTAGTGTATTTTTATATTAATTCTAAAAAGAATAATTTATTTGTTGTAAACCGATTTTTTCAATCGAATTAAAAAAAAGTACCACCAAAAGATTCAGTAATAATACACCTTGAAAAATTATTTGTGCTTCACTCCTCACCTTAATGTTACCCAAATTTTCACAAAAAAATCTCTTCCTGATAAGTTGTTGCCATTTCAATCACTCACTATAAATCTTTAAAGTATTTCAAATTCAGTATACTAAAAAATGGACGCTATGGCCTATAATTTTTTAGATGACTCACCTAGCAATCTCATAGTGGCGTAGAAAAAAAAACCTATTCTTAAACCCTACTTTACATTAACGCCACTTAGAATGAGTAATTACGTTACGTCCCAGGCTTTTATCATTATTAAAACAAAACACTCAACCTTAAACTTCAGACGGATCAAAATCAAACTGTGGTTTACTAAGTTTCAAACTTTTTTTCAACTTTGTACATCAAAAGGAATCTTTTTAGTCATTATCTTGATAATTGTAAGCCTTTTCGACCAACTTGGTGGGCTTTTCTCATCCTCCTCAACTTCAATCTGCCTTGGGTTATCAACATCCAAATCTCCCATTACTGACAACTGTTGGGAAAGAAAGATTAGGTGGTGACCACAAACCGGAAGACGCACGGTGATGACTGATGGATGACCCAGTGAAGGTTGCAGAATGCCGCTGGATGTAAAAGGCCCAGAATGGCTTCATCATCGATCATCATTTCAGCCACAGAACGTCCACTGCTGAACATAGGCCTTCCCTAGTGACTTCTAGATCGGCCGGTTGCGCGCGGCCTGTATCCAGCGGCTTTCTGCAACCTTTTCGTTCGACTATCCTCCACCGAATCCAAAACAGGACTTGAAACCGGTTTCAAAAACCGGTAAATAAAGGTTTAAACCGGTTTTTAATAAAGGTTTCGTTCGGAGCGCACCCAAAATAAGAGCACTACCCAAAACATTAACAAAGTGGTTTAGCTCAGTGAGTCACAACTTGTTGTTAATTATTTCAAATAGATTGGTGCAGTGCATTTATTTAAACGTTTGCAAGCGTCGAGTGAGTCAAAATTTATTTATTACGGAGTTTTGTGTGTGTTCATAGTACATTTATATCAAGTGAAAGATATCGGTAAGAGCAAAATGAAAACCGCTAAAAACCGTTAATTAGTTCTAAACCTATTTGGTTAACCGGTATTTTTGCGGTTACGGCAGAGCCAAACCTAAATAAATCGCTCCCAATGTACTTGACGCTGATTAGGTTTGAAAATTAACCGGTAAACAAGCCCTGATCCAAAATGCTTCCGAACTGGTGCTTTGTTTAACTATTATCTCTGATCATCAGTCATGGTCGTCACTCCAGTTTTTCTTTTTAGGTGACATTAATATTATTCTTTTTACATTTTCTTTATACAAAAATACCTGTTTGTCTTGTAAAATATTTCCTGGCAAATTCTTTGTAGTGTTGAATTTTTCAGTTTCAAGATAGCCTGCGTGCATATTTATGATACGAGCGTAAGAGGTGCAAACGTAGTAAGGTACGTTTCCATCGTTGCGAAAGTTATAAAGTAAATGATGAAAATGTTGTGGACTGACATTTAACAGTTTAAAATGTGGTCAATGTGGACATTTAACAGGTTAAATTGTGCGTTAGTCACAGTGGCGGGCATTGGTTTTATTCTGTGGTTTGCAGTAAATATCTACTTAGGTGTTTTGTTGATGAAATACAGCGGTTTTTATCAATAACACACATTTAATAAGTGCCTACTGTCTACCTCATTTCATTTACCAGGTAGGCACTGCCTAATTGCCTATATGCACCACACGCCTCTGGTTAGTCAGTCAGTGTAAGGTGTCGCTAATATGTATTTTTTTTATATATAACTAATTACAAAATGTATATTTTTTTTTTATTATAAAATAATTGATTCAAAATGTGTATAATTCTTTATTTTCTTGGAACCATAAAATATTTTTATAACGTCAGACAATATTTTATAATTGTCACATTATCTTATAATTTTATGCAGTCGCAGCAACAAAACCACTCCTTAAGATTCTGCCACTTTTTACTCTTGCTGAATAAAATATTCCGTACAATTCTAGTCGTCTCTATCCTAGAAAGAAAAAAATATCCTTATAATATTTTCAGTTTCGGAAAAAAAGGATAGATACATATATAACGGATACAATTTCAGTAAAGTCTATTATGTTACCACTATTGAGTTAGGGCTCGTTTCGAATAAAATTATTTAAATGTAACAGATCAGATACATCCACTCACGAACATCGCATACCGGGCGAGTGCTTTTCCAACTAAGCTACCGAGACGTTAGCTGACCTGACGAGATCTTTCAAGTGTTTCTCGCTGTCGAAGCCAGCGTTTTTCTGATCTATGGTGCAGCTATACGTATACCTAAGTATATACCTGATAGATCCTGACTAAGCATATAATTGCTAAAAAAAATTAAATTGCCGGTATGAATTACCCAAAGGACATTTTTAGAAATTAATTTATTGATTTATACAGTGTGTACAAAAAAATGGGACACTCCTTTAAACTTCGTGATCAGCTGGTCATATACAACAACTTTTCCTATGGGAGCAACATCCAAATCGTGATTTTATTTTCAGATGCTCCATACATTATCATCAAGGTAAGCGAGTAAGTTTGTATAGAGCAGCTAAAAAAAATGATCGATTTCGATGTTGCTCCTATAGGAAAAGTTCTTGTATATTACCAGCTGATCACATGGTTTTAAGGAGTGTCCCATTCTCTTGTACACCCTGTATACATCCAAGTTGCACCAGTTAAAATAAAATTGATCATTTCACTCATACTTCAAAAGTCGGCAATTTCGATGACTATTTTCATCCCATTCCGACTCATCCGATATTTCAATTCATATTTCTGAAAAGCTCTCACAAATTCACAAGAAAAACCATCCTCGACCTTAATAAAATCGTGGCCGGTCCATTTGCGGGCCCAAGGCTGGAATGCCTCTATTGTTGTGTGAGGAATGTATGAGAAATGGCAGCCGGCATGGTGGCGGCATACTCCAAGACTAGAGTATGCGAACGACTATGCATAGTATAATCTCTATGCTACGAAGCTAGGACATAGTAAGTACGCGTTGTATGAAAAGAATATTTTTTTAAATGAATTCGATAAATTTAAAACTTTTTGATTTTGATTTTGAATAGTTTTAGGTGACCAGTTTTTTATTTTACGAGAAATTCTGAAGTTCAAATTTTTTTTTCCTCCAAAGATCCAAGCTGGTCATAGTAATAGTCATAAAATATGAATATATTGCATTATGTTGGTACATTAGATGGTAATATAAAAAACCGGCCAAGTGCGAGTCGGACTAGCGCACGAAGGGTTCCGTACCTACCATCATGTATAAAAACGGCAATAAAACACGTTTCAGGACGTCTACTACGAAAAACGAAATCCGTCAATACGATAATCGTTTTGCAGATTGCTTACTATGAAACGTTTCGGATCCGATATCGGCGACGACGTTCGTTGTTTGACGAAGACATTTATTTTATTTTAACATTAAATAATCACAATAAATATCATAGAATCTTAAAAATTTGATGTATTGATCGTTTTAAGCAGTAAAATAAAAAAGCACGTTTATTGTTGCTTTATTTTTAAATAATTTCCGGTTTTTTTTCTATAAGTTCGGTAAATAGCAACTTAGTCATTCGTTTCACGAAGTCATTCCGAAATGTGTCTATGGATCCGATCGAAGCATTGAAATCCGATAGTGTTTCGTAGTAGGCTTATCGTTTGCGTATCGTTCGTGTTTCGTTTCGTCCGAAACATCGTATATCGTTTTTCGTAGTAGACGTCCTGGTATGGGAGCCCCCTTAAGTATTTATTTTATTCTGTTTTTTAGTATTTTTTGTTATAGCGGCTACAGAAATACGTCATCTGTGCAAAATTTCAACTCTCTAACTATCACTGTTCATGAGATACAGCCCGGTGACAGACGGACAGACGGACAGACAGACAGACAGACAGACAGACGGACAGACAAACAGACAAACAGACAAACAGACAAACAGACAAACAGACAGACAGACAGACAGACAGACAGACAGACAGACAGACAGACAGACAGACAGACAGACAGACAGCCGGACAGCCGGACAGCGGAGCCTTCGTAATAGTGTTCCGTTTTACCTTTTGGGTACGGAACCCTAAAAACTCTCTTCTCAACCATTAAATAGAAAGCTTTCGTTATTTCAGAATATTTGATAACCTAGCTATAAACAGATCCATCATAAAATGCCAAGGGATTGAAAGATTCGGGTGAAATACTTGGCAAAGACATACCAATAAAAATCTTTGGTTATTTTTATCTGGAATACAATGGAAGTGTGACGAAACTTTTGCGTGGCAAATATTAGTTTGGCAAACGGGCGGGATATTTTAATATTTCTTTGAAACAAAAAAAAAGATTGCCTATAATATTATAACTTGGTTCACGTCCATTTACTCGTATATGCATAAATAGTATCGGTATTAGAATAATAATATATCGGGTGTAAAAAAATGCTTAACGAAGCCGAATACCAGATATTCTACGTATTATTACGATCATTTTTTTTTCTTTTACACTAATGACGGGTTACCGAGTTATTGACAGTCAAAGTTACATTTTTTTTTCAAAGATTTTTACAAAATTGACTTCTGTTTGATAATACTAAACTTTTTTACAAAGAAACATGATAAAAATTTTCAGCACTTCTTTCTTCTGTGGCGTGCGCGCTATACATTGCGGGTTAGAAATAAGTTATTTTTTTTGATACCCAAAAATAAAAGTCATTTCCCAGCAATTATTTTTTTTGCATTCTTCTTGGTTTTATGTTTAGAATTCGTGGTTTAAGGCTTCGTTAAGCCTTTTTTTACATCCTGTATATAGTATCTGTTAGTATAAATAAATACATCCTACTAATATTATAAATGCGAAAGTTTGTAAGTATGGATGGATGTTTGTTTCCCTTCACGCAAAAACTACGGAACAGATTTGGATGGAATTTTGCATACATATAGAATATGATCTGGGCCCTAACCATGAACTGTTAAAACAATCACAAATCTGTCAAACATTATCATTTCTGTCAAATTTTGTATGAAATGACGTACCAAAATTGACAGATTTGACAACTTTGAGATTGTTTTAAGAGTTCATGGTTAGGGGGCTGGACTAACATATAGGATACTTTTTATTTCCGATAAATGATCCTGTGAAATACATTGAATAAACTAAAGATCACGCGAGCGAAGTCGCGGGCAACATACATACATTTTAATATACAAATACATATCTATCATTATTTGTGTTATAATGATTGAAAAAATGTTTAAAGTTTTTTAAATAGTGGTCTTTGAAAATGAGAAAAAATATTAAAGTTAAGAAAAAATTTTCATAACTTGAATTAAAAAGTTTATCAATATCGGTCTCAAGTAGATAAACTTCAATCAAATTATTTAATGAACTAGAAAAGATGGCGTCATTAATAGTAAAGATTTTGTCTCAGTGTCAAAGTTAGGTCAGATAAAGTATTATGCTGGATTTTTAGTAAATATCTTTTGGACTAGATTAGGATCAGATGTAAATTTTTGCACCTTAAATTTCTTCTTGAAATAATGCATAATACCACAGTGCAATATCTATACAGTATGGAAACTAGGCCTGGGCCATAACCATGACCTCTTAAAACAATCACAAAGTTGTCAAATCTGTCAATTTTGGTACGTCATTTCATACAAAATTTGACAGAAATGATAATGTTTGACAGATTTGTGATTGTTTTAACAGTTTATAGTTAGGGCCCTGTTTATCGAGATACGTCAAAAACGTCAATGGAGCGTTAGGGTTGTCTTAAGTGTACTCAGAGTCGTGGATGCCGAGTACTGCCAATACGAAACGAGATGCTGTAAGTTGTCATTGTCGCTGCAGAACGTAAAAACGTAGGATTTAAATCCTCTTTGGTCAAGGTTTTTTGTTAATTTCTATTGTTTTCAGGTCGCGCGATTTTTAATCAACTTTTAAGACAACCCTAACGCTCTGACGTATCTCCATAAACAGGCCTAGTTTCCATACTGTATAGACATATGTACTGTGTCATTACGTACGAAATTTGACAGATTTGACAAGATTTGACAGATTTGAGATTGTTTTAAGAGTTCATGGTTACCCCCTGAACTTTCCACCGAAATGAATTCATATTGAGTTACCCCTTAAACAATAAGCAGTTAATATGTCACTGTCATAAATATCGGGCTTGGATTTTATGTTTGAAGAGGGAAATTATGTCCTTTATTAAGGCCAAATGAAAGATACGATTCCATAGCCTGTATTTAACGTCTGGCGGGTTACCTTTATTTATATTTTATCGTTGAGAGGTCATTTATCCCTTTTCTATAAATATTATATTTACGATTCAATTTTCGGTCTTATTTCCGATCAATTAGTTTCTTAGATTTTTAAATACTTGAAAAAAAAGTCGTCCGCCTCAGGTGGGATCCAAACCCACGTCCATCGCATACCGGGCGAGTACTTTGACCACTAAGCTACCGAGACGTTAGTCAACTCGACGAAATCTTTCAAGTGGTTCTCGCTGTCAAAGCCAGCGTATTTTCTAATCAATGTTGCGGTATATACTACTACCGTCAATACCCGATAGAAATACTTTTTTTTTTCAAGTATTAAAAATCTTAGATAAACCTAGGATGGTAATTGCTAAAAACAAAAATTTAAATTAGTTTCTTTTTTACAAAATTACTAAAACTTTTATCGTATTCGTGTTATTTATTTACCTTTGTAAGGGCCTGTTTTAAAATGTACGGATAAGTTTTGCGTAGGTTCTGAATAAGCTATATTTTACTGATGGAAAGGATAAACAAGATTTGTGCGTTTCACGATCGTCAAATAGATATGACACATGAATTCAAGCAGTTTTATTTTGCACATATTTTTATCTTTTACATAACTTTATCCGTACATTTTGGAACAGGCCCTAATTTTCTTTAGCAGATTTGAGCTGATTTCCTGGATCTGCACCTTTTTTTCTTAATTATAGCCATTAGTTTTGAGCCTGGCCGTCATGTAAACATTTGCATATCGTTGCTTTTCGTCGCATTTATACCTAGCATTTTTTAAATAATTAAATAAATAAATATTGGCCAACATCACATACATTGCTCTGATCCTAAGGTAAGTTGCTAAAGCACTTGTGCTATAGAAATCAGAAACAACGACGGTACCACAACACCCAGACCCGAGACCCGGATATAAAACCAGGGACCTCAGAGATGGCGCCGCCAAGTCCAGCATGCTCGCCTCTGATACGGAGGTCGACAAAACTTCATTACTAGGGATACAAAATGTAGTTCCTTCTTAGTCATATTTTTACCTAGTAATTGCAAGAAGGTAGTAATTACCAACTCAACATGAACGCATAGTTATTTTATCAATTTCAACAACAATTCATTTTACAAGACGGTGTTATGTGTCGCGCTAATTAATAAACCACTGTTCTCAATTACACAGCAGTAATTCATAATTCAGCCAATTTGTAGTACACGCGATATGTACAGTCATTCACAAAATGCTTTTGTTATAAATGCTAATGCGTTTCGAATTGCGAGAGTTATAGTCGACTATTAAAGGCACGACCTCCGTAGCCGAGAGTCGCCATCTCTGAGGTCCCAGGTTCGATTCCCGGTATGTCTATGTAGACAACGAACTTTTATATATTGTCTCGGGTCTGGGTGTTGTCGAACCGTCATTGTCTGAGATTTCTATAACACAAGTGCTTTAGTTACTTAACTTAGAATCAAAGCAATGTAATAATGTGTTGCCTTTTAAATAAATTTAAAAAAATAATGTGATGTTCAATAATTATTTATTTATTAAAGGTGCTTTCAAAAGGATATTTTTGGTTCAATCTTAGTTCATTCTAGAACCCTATCCCGTTTTTAAAAGCGGCCTGCATTCAGTGGCTTCCTGCAACCTTTACCAGGTCGTCTGTCCACCTTATGGGTGTGAGTCCCACGCTGCGCTTGCCGGTACGTGGCCTCCACTCCAGAACCTTTCTGTCCCATATCGGCCGACAGTTCGTGGTCAGTACACGAGAATATTTCTTCTCCAACGGTTGCCATCCCTGTAAGCAAAGGTAAATAAATAAATACACACATTGTTCTGAAAAAAAAGGTGCGCTCAAACTTTGATCACGAAACTGAAACCTTGTTGTGTTACCTTACGCATGTGCGAACCAAGTCACGCCAGTCATTAAAATGTAGTTAGAATTAAATTATAAGCCTTTGGTTACAAGCGTAGCATGAACTATTGTAGATTGATTTATATAAGTTTGATGCGAACATTCGATTAAAAAGAATGGTAACCAAGATAATATAATACTTGAAAAAAAACGACCATCTCATGTGGGACTCAAATCACTCGAAGACCATATCGTATACTGGGCGAGTAATTTTCTAACTAAGCTACCGAGGACGTTACCTGACCTGACGAAATTTTTCAAGTGTTTCTTGCTGTCGATGCCAGCATTTTTTTTATCAATGTTACGTTTATACGTATACCTACGTAGTATACTACCGTTAACCCACGTGAGGCGGTCAGTATTTTAAAAGTAATTATCTTGAATAAACCTAGCATGTAAGTTACTGCTAAAAAAATTAAACTTAGACTGGTAACCAAGTAAAAAAAACATCTGCTTTGCAAAAATAAGTGGTTTAGATTTCCATCTGAGGCTATCGATTTTTTCTGATATCGTTGTGTCGAATAGGGGTTGTTTTTTAGGGTTCCGTACCCAAAGGGTGAAACGGGACCCTATTACTTAGGCTCCGCTGTCTGTCTGTCTGTCTTTCTGTCTGTCCGTCTATCACCAGGCTGTATCTCATGAACCGTGATAGCTAGAGAGTTAAAATTTTTACACAAATGATGTATTTATGTTGCCGCTATAACAAGAAATACTAAAAAACAGAAAACAATAATTTTTTAAGGGGGCTTCAATACAACAAACATTTTTTTTGTCGTTTTTAGGTATAATGGTACGAAACCCTTCGTGCGCGAGTCCGATTCGCACTTGGCCGGTTTTTAATTATTGCATACGCAAGTCAACATACCTTTTGCCATGCTATTGTTAGGAATTAACATCCTTGGTAAGGTACTAGACAATTAATTTTACCAAACGCGACTTTTAGCACAGCTTAACTCAATTTGATCAGTCAAATTTGCAAAAAAATTACCCTTCGTGACCCGAACTTGTAATCAAACCAAAAACCCTTTGCAATCAAAGTGCAACTACGCAAATCTTCTTATACTTAGCTTTTCAACCAGGTCACGAAGGTTTGTGGTAGAATTTCATTTTCCGACAGCCTACGGTTACGGTTTCGTCTCAAAAAATGTTTTTCGTGAATTTCGACGTCAGGTATATCCGATGCCGCGCCCGTACGTTACCAATAGAGATTTTTAAAGCCTTTTTCAGAACGTCAATAACAAAGGCGCGAATGAAAATTCAGGCAAAAGTGCGACTTTTATTTCCCTTCATACAAGACTGAAATGTTTCACAAAACATGTTGCAATATCCGCTACATGAAGAGGCTACTTTATCTATCACGTTTGAATAAATATTTAAATTTTCTGGATTATTGGGATTTGGGTTTTTATAAGAAGCAGATAATTAATTAATTGAACTCCTCAATCCAAAATACGAGAAGAAAATAATGATAATGTAGCCTTGACTGATTACAGGAATCTGAAGAGTGGTATGTTCTATTTCTGACAGCTATTCAGTAGAATGAAACAATTGCATAAATTGAGAATTTTATAAGTGCATGTATTGATACTTATACTCGTTCTACCAATGGTTTTGAAGGGAAAATAACCGATTTATTCTTACCAAAAGGGGCTTTAATAAGTATAAAGCGTCTGTTTATAGGAAAGTCTCTACGTAGGCTTATCGCGGACCTTATTTTCTGCACAGACCTATCTGTCAAACGGAACAGAGTATTAAAGAATCATTGGATTTAATTTTGGGTGAATAAAACATTTCGTCAGAGGAACTTTTTTATTGACTTTATCTCATTGTACTTGTTTGAAAAACCTTTTTTGATTACATGACATATTATTTACTTCTTTGGCGCAGCGACCCTTAGTGTGTCTTGGCCTCCGACACAAGAGAACGCCATCTGATTCGGTCTTGCGCCGCCTCTTGCCAGTCCGCAACTTGTAGCTCCTGCAGATCTGATATGACGGCGTCCTTCCAGCGGTATCTGGGCCGGCCGACGGGGCGACATGACATATTATTTCATGTATATTACAAAACTAATAGCTAAGTGAAACTGAGTAAAGCTAATGGCTATAAACTTTGATATTCATCTTTAGTACGAAGTATAAATTCTAAGTAATGGCCTAACGAATATTGCTGAGTCTAGAACTATATCATCAATCATATTGGCCTTTGTAAACTAAGAACTACTCAAATATGAGCTTTTAAAACTGATCAAATAACCCATGATATGCGTAGATTAAAGAGCCTAGTCTTTGATGTATTTACATCGAATCGAATTTATCAAATCATGTTTAAGTGTGCTACGTGACAACACCATATTGACAACCTGACCGTCGTAAAGGGTTTCAATGGTTACTAACTCTTAAAACAATCTCAAATCTGTCAAATCTTGTCAAATCTGTCCAATTTCGTACGTAATGATACACGAAATTGAGATTGTTTTAAGAGGTTCATGGTTGCCCCGCAGGACCGGGAATTGAACAACAAATCGAACAATCAAAGTTGTTGCCATGGGGATTTTTAATGCACTCTATCTCAGCTCCTCGCTTGGCCTATGTGCCATAACTTAAAATTTGAGTACGAAATACGAAGTATACGAGTAATATAATGCTATAACACGTATAAAGTGCGATCGAGTATACGAGTAATAGTATTTTTTCGTATTTTATTTAAACACTCGTATTTCTAGTGTTATTGGATCGTAAATAATAAATAATAATAATATAATATAATATTTTTACTATTGATGTTGATTTTATTACAAGTAATATATTTTCTTTTTTTTATAAAATCTTTGTTTACCCATTTTTCCGTACCCAAGGGTAAAACGGGACCCTATTAATAAGACTCTGCTATCCGTCTGGCTGTCTGTCGGTCTGTCACCAGGTTGCATCTCATGAACCGTGATAGTTCGACAGTTGAAATTTTCACAGATGATGTATTTCTGTTGACGCTATAACAACAAATACTAAAAAAAATGGAATGGAAAGCTTTGAAATCAGTGGTAACAAGCTCATTTTTAATAATAAGTCAAAGGGAATATGCAAAAATACAGTGTGTAAAATGGAAGATAGACGGTCAAATAAATAGTATTAATACAAAGCTCTGTGTCAATTTATTGCACACACAGTTACGTCCAGTATTCTAGACTCGAACCCGCCACGTCCCATCGCATGCCGGGCGAGTGCTTTACCAAATAATTTTAATTTTTTTTTTCAAGTGTTATTTATCTTCAATTAAACCTTGCATGGAGTTGCTAAAAACAAAAAAAACAGTATTCTAGACATCAAAAAAGTTTTATTGTTTTCATTATAGAGCTATGCATCACCGTAGTTTGATTTTTAACCGACTTCAAAAAAAGGAGGAGGTTCTCAATTCGTCTGAATGTTGTTGTTTTTTTTTTTTTTTTTTTTTGTATGTATGTTACGCGATTACGCCGTCAATTATGGACCGATTTCAAAATTTATTTTTTGGTTTGAAAGGGTATACTCCAAAGGTGGTCCCATTTCCACGAAGTCAGATTCTGATGATGGGATCCCTGGGAAATCGAGGGCAACCCTAAATTTTTATAGGCACCCATAATGTTTTGCATATATTTTCTGACTCGATGCTGATTTTTGGGTCTGGTAATCATCATGTCATGTTGCTGACCTGATGATGGAAGCCACAGAACTCCTTAACGGATAGGAGTTAGAAGATAATACTGCAATTTGTCGACAGAACGTATTTCGCAGTGTGTTGAGCAGACGTGGAGCTTATGAGGTACCAGACCGCCAATTTTTATTTACTGGGGGCGTACCCGCACACCCAGTAACGAAAAAAAAATTGAAAGTTCCTTTCTTAATTTATCCTGTTATTTAACGCGAGACCTTATCCTATGGTTACGACACCAAAATAGCCGCCGTTCTGGTTGGAGTGTAGGTAAACCCTTTTCTTAAGACTTAAAAATTTTCGTCGAAAAATTGACCCTATATAACACCTTATTTTTATCATACCATGGGATGGGGATGAATGGGGGGTCCATAGAGGACCAATATTAGTTAAGGTTACTTTGCTGTAAAGTAATTTTTGGCGAAGTTAGGAGGGAAAAAATAGAGGACTTAACACTTAAAATTGTAAAATAAAAAAAGTTTAATAAAAAACTAAAAACCGACTTCAAAATGAAACTAAAAAGCGAAAAATAATATTGACTAAAACATACCTAATCAGTTCTTTTTGGAGTCGGTGCGAATGAACACATTTTAACTCTCGATGGCTGGCACCGACTCCAAAAAGAACTGATTAGGTATGTTTTAGTCAATATTATTTTTCGCTTTTTAGTTTCATTTTGAAGTCGGTTTTTAGTTTTTTATTAAACTTTTTTTTTATCTTTAAATCAAAATATTCTAACAAAAATATTATAATAAAACATTTTTAAAAAGTACCTACATACAATTTATAAATTGATATCATTCGCTTCGATAAATTCCTTGCTATCACCCTTCTTGTAAAATAACTGAACATCATTATTTTGTTGACGTCTAACGGCTAATTATAATTTTTGGACTATGTAATTTTGCTTTCATCATCACCAGCCTATATCAGTCCACTGGACACAGGCCTTTCCAAAAGGAGGACCTTGCCATAATCGCCACGCTTGGCAGGCGGGTTGGCAATCGCAATTTGGCCAATGGTGGAGAGGAGACGCTGCTGCCCGTCTTCTTGTGGCGGTTCTCCTGTAGTCGCCTCTTACGACACCCATAGGAAGAAAAGGGGTGGTGCTATTATTTTAACGTGCCGGCACCACACGACAATTTTGCTTTACCGGGCGCAAATGCCATCTACCGGATAATTCTAGGAAAACACAAAGTCTGCAATGACAGCTAGTTTGTGAAACAACGAGAGTCACGAGTTGTTATCGTAACCACGTTATACCTACTAGGTATAATATATAGCAATCGTTTTTCCATCGCCATTACTTGACCCCGTCCCAATATCTTCCCGGCCCAGAGATGTAACCTAAATAAAAGAATCCCTCAATTCCCTTCAGCTATTTATCAGGCTGTACCAAATACTCACCAACCCCTCAAGGGAGCTATTTCAAGGGTGCCCTGAGAATAAAACCAAAGTAAATCCGATCTTTTGTACGAGGCATTTCTTAGATCTTTTCAAAACTTGTACAAACGATATCTAGGTATACTTGGAAAAACACTAGTTGATATTGGCATAGCTTAAGAGCAGGGATCACAAAAGTTTTATTGGAGAACCTTGAGTTAGGGTGTGGTAATATCTGATTAGTGTTTTCCTACTTGCTAAGTTTTTTTATTTGTTATTGATAGTTTACCTAGTAAAAAGGCTGATTTATAGTCCCAGAAAAAGTTAAGTATGCCTATAATATGCGTCCCATTGCAGACCACAGGCATTACTTCTACCGTAGTATAATATTAACTCTGTGCTTCTACTAAATAATAAATATTAGACAACATTCACACACATTGCTCTGATCCTAAGGTAAGTAGCTAAAGCACTTGTGTTATAGAAATCAGAAACAACGACGGTACCACAACACCCAGACCCGAGACAATATAGAAAAGTTCGTTTCCTACATTGACCCGACCGGGGATCGAACCCGGAACTTCAGAGATGGCGCCCTGACGTCCGGTGTGCTTGCCTCTCGGCTACAGAATGGCTACTATGAGATGGTTTTAGCCATACTCAACCACGCGGGCTGGTGCGAATTGGTGAAGGGTATTGAACGCCATTTTTAAGGGTTCCGTACCCAAAGGGTAAAACGGGACCCTATTACTAAGGCTGCTCTGTCCGTCCGTCTGTCTGTCTGTCGGTCTGTCACCAGGCTGTATCTCATGAACCGTGATAGTTAGAGAGTTGAAATTTTCACAGATGGTGTATTTCTGTCGCCGCTATAACAACAAATACTAAAAAACATATTTTTTTTTAGTTTATATAGAAAATGGTACGGAACCCTTCGTGCGCGAGTCCGACTCGCACTTGGCGGGTTTTTTTTCAGGCTACACGACTAGTATCAAACGATATTAGCCGGGACCGATTTTTAACTTGATTTCCCAATCACGAAGATGCTTGTAATAAATGTCACTAAATATGGACGGAATGGTCACCCATCCAGTCACAACCGTGGTGTGGACACCTCTAAAAATACTTTTTAAAGTGTATACACGTACTTGCATGACTTATTCATTTACTGTTTCGGGTAGTAGTACGTCGTCCGTCCGTCCGTCGTTGTTTCTGATTTCTATAACACAAGTGCTTTAGCTACTTACCTTAAGATCAGAGCGATGTATGTGATGTTGTCCAATATTAATTTAAATTTATTTATCGTTGTAACCATCATCACAGGTCATAATAACTATCAATCATTAACGATTTTAATCTTCAACATCACCCAACACGGACGGCAATGTTTCATTCAAGTTTTGCGATTAGTATAGATTGTTGATGCATCACAATTCCAAACCGGTATCATGTACATAAGCACTTGACATTGTTATTGTATCGTACGGTCAAACTGGCAGTCAGGTCAGTCAATGTGCCAATGACCTGACGACCCAGTGTGAGTTGAATTAATTTTATGGCTTTTAGTCTGATAAAGATGTTGAATCAATTTTGTGGTCTATGATGAAGGTCAAATAAATGTATGGCTTTGTATCGTTTAACAAACTGGAAATTTATTCCATAAACATAACTTTTAAAACCTATTTAACTAAGATATGACGTTTTATATCTTCACTAGCTGTCCCAGCGAACTTAGTACCGCCTAACAGTTTTTTTTTCGTTCGCTTTTCCAATGTTTTTATTATTTTTTCTGCTATTTGGGGCGGAGACAAATCCAACAAACTATAAACCATGAAAATCGGTCCAGCCAGTCTCGAGTTATAAGTGTTGTAACAAACACGACTTTGTTTTATATATTAAGATAAGTGATGATAAATAGACTATCGAAGGTATATCGATAGTACGGGAAAAGCAGGAATACCAAATTGATATACATATAGCTAAACGACTAACTAGCCTAAGTTTCGACTTTTGAGATTCAATAATATCGAAATCACAGTGATTTTTGGGGATCGATTTTATTTTGACATCTCTATTTGCTGGTTATCAAGTAGATTTTATTTACGCTATAGTCGTACTTTATTATAGTGTTTATAGTAATACACGCCTTAACTAATTTTAATAGATAATTATCAATAGTTTCTATCGCAGGAATCGTTTTACATTTAAAATTATATTATTATTTAAAAAAAAAAAACGAAATCGCGTGTAAAAGTTAAACCAGGGTTCGCAAAAATCCGATATGTATTATAAATATTAAAATATCCTATTTATGATATTTATCCGATAAATACAGAAAACTTCGAGCGGGAAATCGCCAGAAGAGTGCAGCTTGGCTGGGCAGCGTTTGGGAAATTGCGTCATATCTTCACGTCGACACTGCCGCAGTGCCTGAAAAGCCGGGTGTTTAACCAATGCGTCCTACCAGTTTTAACCTACGGAGCCGAAACGTGGAACATGACAGTCATGTTGGCCCACCGACTACACGTCACTCAGCTTGCTGTGGAAAGGTCTATGTTGGAGATCTCATTAAGGGATAAGATCCGGAACGAGGTCATACGACATACGACTAAGGTGACTGATATTGTCCAAAAATGTAGCAAGCTGAAGTGGCAGTGGGCTGGCCATGTCTGTCGCAGAACCGACGAGAGGTGGAGCAGGAAGGTTCTCGAATGGAGACCACGCTTAGGCAAACGTAGTGTAGGACGCCCTCCGGCTAGATGGACCGATGACCTGAAGAAGGCAGCTGGCAGCGACTGGACGCAAAGGGCGGGAGATCGTGCACTGTGGCGCTCCTTGGGGGAGGCCTATGTCCAGCAGTGGACTGCAACAGGCTGTTATGATGATGATGATCCGATAAATATTAATTAGTCCACTTCAGGGTCCGGTCTCAGACAATAAATATCAATTGATATTATATAGCAACATATTGTATCAATCTCATGATATATATCCGTTGACACTTATCAGCGAATCCTGTATAAAATGCATTTTTTTAAAATACTACTAGTAATTTTAACAATCTCCGCAATTAAAAAAAGTGCTCCATCTTAATATTAAACAATAATAGTGATGGGTCTAGCATTGAATTATCAATTTTAGAAATACTCCAATTTAATGGTCACCTTGTAGCAAAAATATCTTAACCACACGTATTATTGAGTCAGTTTGATATAAAAATGATTTTCATCAACGTATTTTGCTGACATTGTTTTCGTTGAAGATAAATAACACTTGAAAAAAAAAAACATCGACCTCAGGTGGGACTCGAACCCACGTCCCATCGCATGCCGGGCGAGTGCTTTACCAACTAAGCTACCGAGGACGTCACGTTACAAGATGAAATTCCTCAAGTGTTTTTTTTTCTCGCTGTCAAAGCCAGCGTATTCTGATCAATGTTGTAGCTACATGTATAGCTGAGTAGTATACTACCGTCAACACCCTATAGAAATATTTTTACAAATATTTGAGTATTGGTTAAGATCAGAAATGCTTAAACATTGTAATTTTTTGTTTTTAGCAATTCCATGCAAGGTTTATTATTTATCTTCAATTAAACCTTGCATGGAATTGCTAAAAACAAAAATTTACAATTGTTTTCGTTGTTTCGTCTTTAACTCCTACTCCATATGTATGGTTAATAACGGGGAAATTATTTCTCCATTATACAGAAGTTTTATCCGTTCCGCGCAAATAGTCCGCATTTAAACTTTCCCAATTATAAGAATGACCCAAAATGTAAAAACTCCAATTCATCGCACGCGGTACAAAAAACTTTTGTTTAAAGCACAAATGGTAATATAAAGAGTAGTGTTGTGAAACTGTTAATCTGTACACATATTAAATCTTTTTGTTTCTTTATTCATAGCACACAAAACAGATTACAATCAAAGTAAAAATATCACCCGATATTCGATATTAATTTTTCGGTATACCTATTACAAATTACTTTTGACATCAGATAATATATGCTTTTTTACTTATTAAGTAAATGAACTAACCAAGTAAATGACAATTATCTCATGACAAAAAAAATATCGATTATTTCGGTGCACAAACCCCGTCTGTATGTCCACGAACTCTCTACCCGTGCGTGTTTACTCGCATCAGTGATATATTACGTCTTTAAATCTTGCTTTATGAAATTAATTGTATTTTTCCCTTCCAATGACGTATCGCTTCCATCTATCTACTTAATGTAAATGCTAATCTACAATAATCTAATTGTTTTGGTCATTTAGTACGGTTCTTACCAAAAGTAAAATGCAGAATATGCAGAAGATACTTAAAACAAGGGTAGCTTATCTCAGGTATTTGTGATTGTGTAATGCATTGAAAGTATTGTGATTAACCGTTCCCCACATAGATATATATATAGTTTATTTAAAGTCTGTCACCATTTTAGATTGTGTATCTGTTTAAAATTAGAATTCCATGTCGAATTCCATATTCAAAAGTATCACACTAAACCTGACTTCGAAAATTTTGGAATACTATATTCATACATCCCATCACTACACAAGGAAGTTTGCAAAGATGTACTACTGTCCAATGGCTGTTCAACATTTTTGGATTTAAAATTCTGTTAGAACCAACTTGTACTTATCCACGGAAGCCTCGCGTGCACTAAATGTTAAAATACATTTTGAATTCGCTTCTGTATAGTGCTTGATATAAAAGTTGTCGTCCGTATGGAAATTCTAGAGCGTTTGTTAAAAACTTTTCTAAAAATATTTTATAGGACACGTGTTTTCTGAACGTGAATGTGGCCCTGTATAAATAGATGGTATTTTATTAAAACAAGTATACATAAAATGGACTAAGGTGACTGATATTGTCCAAAAATGTAGCAAGCTGAAGTGGCAGTGGGCTGGCCATGTCTGTCGCAGAACCGACGAGAGGTGGAGCAGGAAGGTTCTCGAATGGAGACACGCTTAGGCAAACGTAGTTTAGGACGCCCCCCGGCTAGATGGACCGATGACCTGAAGAAGGCAGCTGGCAGCGACTGGATGCAAAGGGCGGGAGATCGTGCGCTGTGGCGCTCCTTAGGGGAGGCCTATGTCCAGTAGTGGACTGCAACAGGCTGATATGATGATGATGATACATAAAATACTTTTAAAGTGAGAAATGGAAAATGGACGAATATATTTTACATTACAGACGATTTGGGTTATCTTTTGCGACCTACAAAATATTGAAATTGATGAATTATTTAGCTTATAAAAGTGTATTCGGATCGCAAGTCAATAATGCGTTACCATCGTACTGATCTTATGACTGCTTGATGGTGTAGAGTGGAAAGCTTTAATCTCTAAAAAAATATTTTCCCATTTGAAATATATAATTGTACCGGTTTTGAATGTGTGAGCCCAAAAAACAAAATAGACCTTAGTACATAAAGACGAAAGTCAATAATCATTATGATATACTATTATGATATTATGAAATCACTAGTAACATATTATGTTACTAGTAATTTCATAATATGAGACATAAACGAGGCCTTCTTAAACGTGGTTAAATATATAGCATTTATAGTATCTTTCCTTTTGAGCATCAAACAATTGTATGAATACCGAAGTATCAAACTCCAAAACAATTGGGGTACCAACCAACCAACTTCCCTACATTTGCCCTATCATAATCAGCTCGCTTAAATCATCTGCTGGACTTATGTCTTCTCAATTCACGCCATTAGCCTAAGTTCTTTTTCATCAATTGCCAGCATCATTTTCTCAATTGTTTTAAAAATCTATCATCATGGGTTGTGACCCATAACGCTCAACTTTATAAAGTTCAAAAACAAGTTACTGGAATTATTCCCTTGCTTGTTCTTTGTCCTTTTGTCCTGCGGGTTTAATCAAAAGTTTTGATTGACCCGATTTTGGGGGATATTGCCCATTATGCTGTATCCTGTAGGAAGTGTTAGGGAGATTTGTGTGTACAAGCTCACTGTTTATGTTGGTTATTGTTCTTTAAAATTCAATAAAGAGGAATAATACAACGTCCAACTCCTACTCTCTATATTTTAATATACCTACTCCAAATCTAGATCTAGATTCAGTTGCCAAAATACGAAATGAAACAAACAGACTTTTCAAAACAAAAACGATGTCCCATATTAATTTAATTTTATCTTTTTGGGATATTGATTCCCATTACCTTGTGCTAGTAAGTGATTTAAATCATAAATCTTTATTTGTTTGAATATGGTATAAGAGGTATGGTATTACATGAAATAATGTATTTAATATTATATTATCATATCGCACACAATTATTATCATTCATTAAAATTATATGTTACATCCATTGTAAATCATTATTACGTATCAAAGAAATTTTTTTTTTTAAAGTTATAGAAATTATTAAGGTTATAAGAAACATTTTTATTGTAAAAACAGTACAGAATTATCTAGATTTGTAAAAAGAAACTAGTTGTCTTTTGTGTTAATAAAAAGGTTAAAAAAGCAAGGACAATTTCAAATATAGCTTAAAATATTAATTTCTATTATCTCACTTTAATTTCATTGTAAAACAGGTAAACATATATTGTCCCAACGAAAATTAATGACACAATGTCGACGGGTTAGAGTTATTAAAATTTTTGAAGATTCATGAAGGAAAAGAAAGTGAAATATTATCAGTGTCATTTTGAAACGATAATAAATTGTCCCAGAATGTTTTTGAAGATCATTCGAATAGATGAAATTTTAAATCCTTTCACTGAACGTCAAGTAATTCAGTCGTTGTAAGATCTTCAATGAATAACGATGATTTCAATGGTTAATTTTTAACGTACCATAAAGGTAAAAAGTAGAATTAAAAATACGTCTTATGTATATTAGGCCTATCCTTACCCATGAGGTTGCAAGAAGCAATGTTTTATAGCAAACTTAAGGAAAAAATCCTTAAACTGTTTTATAAGTAGTTACAAGACATTTTTTTTCACAAATTAGGAAAAAGCGGTAAAAAACAAGCTACAAGTTTATACGGCACCCACGGTGCGCGAGTTCAAATCATTTTTAACTTTGTGATTTTTCTTAACATAACATTTTAATAACATTTACTACTGTATGTACGATAAAAACAACACAATGTTAAGTACAACAAATTTTAATGTTGATGTGATACACTGCGTCGCATTATACGCTGTCCCCTATTACGTTTATTTTTATTGCACCTGTTTCGTACGCGTCTACCCTGTGTGTATTATTAGAAGGGGATGTGCTTCCGAAATGGCACATGGGTCAAAAGAAAATAATGTACAGAAGGCTTTACGGTTTGCTCGAGTTACATTTAATGAATAATAAATATTGGACAATATCACATACATTGCTATGATACTAAGGTAAGTAGCTAAAACACTTGTGTTTTAGAAATCAGAAACAACGACGGTACCACAACACCCAGACCCGAGACAATATAGAAAAGATCGTTTTCTACATTGACCCGACCGGGGATCGAACCCGGAACCTTAGAGATGGCGGCGCCATTTAAAGTCCGGCGTGCTCGCCTCTCGGCTACGGAGGTCGTCGAAACATTTCATCATCATCATTGGCTTTTGGAAGTTCAGTACTAACTGGACACAATTTTATGATTTTAATTATTAAAATTCATAAGATTATTTTAGCTTAGAGGCGGAATTACAAAGTTAAACAATCCAGCCCCCTAACCATGAACTCTAAAAACAATCACAAAGTTGTCAAATCTGTCAATTTTGATACGTCATTTCATACAAAATTTGACAGAAATGATAATGTTTGACAGATTTGTGATTGTTTTTACAGTTCATGGTTAGGGCCCAGGTCCAGTCTTTTAGTAACAAAACGATTATTCCAAACATATTTAGTGATAAGTATCACCTGGCATATTTGTCCTTTCAAGGCACGTATTATATATTAAAAGTTGGTCTTGGCTAATATTGCTTAATAACTAGTTTGAAGACTTATCCAGATCATGCCACATGAATAATTCCTGGTGCAAGTTTAATGCTCGGCTATTAATTTTCAATTGCATTAATTGCTTCATTTTGTTTGAGAGCGTCGTTACAATTGTCAGCGGGGTAACGATGAACTCTTAAAACAATCTCAAAGCTGTCAAAACTGTCAATTTTGGTACGTCATTACATACAAAGTTTGACAGATTTGATAATGTTTGACAGATTTGAGATTGTTTTATGAGTTCGTGGTTACCGCCCTGGGGGGTAACCATGAACTCTTAAAACAATCTCAAAGTTGTCAAATCTGTCATTTTTGGTACGTCATTTCATACAAAATTTGACAGAAATGATAATGTTTAACAGATTTGAGATTGTTTTAAGAGTTCGTGGTTACCGCCCAGGTCTTCATCTCAAGTCAAGAATGTTTACTTTGTCAGTTATATGTTCTATATGTTTAATATCACCTGTCCTTAAGCTTGTTTATTTATAAGTGTTTTATCAAAATAGTATGTCGTCTTAATCGCGTTTAGCAAAAGCAAACTGCTTTACCTGCATTGTGTACAAGTCCTGACCTTTTCACGGTTCTTTTGTTATTCAGATTGGTGGAATGGAAGAGGGGTATGGCTTAATTGGAGTTTTTAGGCGATTTTTTTATTGGTTTAAATGAATAAATTTCGTTTACCAGTTTTTATTTTATTTGTGACGATTTATTGCATACTTTTTGTTGCCTTGTGAAGATGATATTCGCAATACAAAAATAATATGAGAAACTTAATCAATATAAGAAGAAAAAAATCTTATGCACAACTTTTGTTTTATCATATTTAGTTTATGCAACGGTTTTCAATTGTTTATTTTTCAAAAGCACCTTAGGTTTTTGCGAGCGTCATAATTTATGATAATTTTTCCGTTGTTACAGAAAATGCTCTAAAAACTCCGTAATGCATCCACAAAGAAGACAACCCACGCCAACATGAACACGAAAAAACCACAGAAACGGAAAACCGAGACTGTAAAGAAGAAAGCGACAGAGAAACTGAATAAACAATTAGTGAGGTGTAATCTATGAGTGCGACAATGGTGGTTGTGATGAGTGATACGAATGATCGCGGCAGCGTTGAAGAGAAAACGAAGCGAGCGAGATAAAGGTATGAATCACCATCATAATCATTTCAAGATTCTTTAAGAAGCACGCGAGTGAATTCGCTCTAAAACTCGCTCTGAAACTCATCTAAGCGGCACAAAAGAACTTAGTTTCTGTTTATGATGCAAAGTTGGATCATAATTATTACTTAGCGTCAATTTAATTCATCATCATTTCCCTGCCCTGCTACCAGGTTAGTCAATTTCACCATCATATGCCTGCCCTGCTCTCAGGATATCTGGTCAGCGCAGTATGTTTTCCTCTTCATTGCAATACGGTCACTCGTCCTCAAGTCATTCACTCCCTTCTCAGTCATATCGGCCCTCACACAATCCATCCATCTCTTTTTAGGGCGTCCTCTTCCCCTCCATCTATCAATACTCATACCCATCACTCTCCTCGTCACGTGCTCCTCTTCCCTTCTCATCACATGTCCAAGACAAACGGTTTCCCTTTACCTTTTCTGGTATAGGTGCCACTTTCAAGCTTCTAATATCTATATATATATAGCGTCAATTTAATTAGTTTTGTTTTAAAGCAAATGCAGTTTTTATAACAGAATCTATCAACAGTATTAATCTACCTTCCTCCCATCTTCATTAAATTTACCGCGCATATTTGACTCATCTTTTACTAGGTCAATTAATTATTGGGCATTTTATGAAGAACTTGTTGTTTATTCAATTTCAATCAATCAGCTAATAAATCCAAACAAACTGTTTGGACAGACTGTTCTTAATGATCAGCCGGTATTTAGGGAAGTTGAATAATTTGCGTTCAAATTTTGAAGTCATAATTAAACACCGTTGTGTTTAACAGAATGCGTCATTGCAAAAAAGGATGTTTCTTAAGTACACCCTACATCAACGCTACCCTATATAATTTTAATTGGTGTGGTGCACACGAATTGGGACGATCTGGAAGAAATATCTCGAAGGGATTGTGTTACGAGGTACCAGAAAACTTTTATGCTGGACGCGTCTCCGAGCAATACCAGACGCTATTCAATATGAAAAGTTAATGAGACTAATATCTTTCAGGGATCAAGGTAACCTTAAATCTAATTATAGTGACTCTTTACTTAATTTGCTGCCAGAATCAAAATTATTTTACAAAATTTTAAAGTTTTCAATGAATATTTAATGAAACAGGAGTCAATTTAGAAATCAGTTTCGGCTTTCCAATTTCTTCAAAAGGTTTTCATAGTCCCAAGAATAATGTTACACTAGATATTTTAGGAAGGCAATATTCAACTAGCTGAAGAAATATTGCTATTCCAACAGTGTACCGAAGACAAAATTAAAAGAGTTGAGAAGTTGCTTCTTTAAGCATTCATTATTCATCCGTTTTAATTTAAAGATCACAACAAGACTGTTAGACTATTTTCGGGCTTTCTTGGTGAAAAACATTTTTAATTTAAAATGGTTGATAGTCTTGTAAATATTTAGTTTACGGTGCTCTTATGCAGGCAAAACATGATCATTTTAACACGATTTTATATTAGTAGCTGTACATGTATTGTTACTGACGCTGTAATCAAATTTTAATCTATTTCTAATAGTCTTAAGAATGTCAGTAAATATAATAAATAAATAATTTGCAACTATATATAAACTGATTTGATGATGAAGCCAGGGGATAGAAGACGGGTAGTGTAATTTTTAAATTACTACTAGTAATTAACCTTTAAGTTTGTGCTTATTTCCTTAGTTTTTACTAACCACATACACATGAAAGAGTGTTTTATAGTTTTTATTTATTTTATTTCTAAATTGTTATCTACAAATTACAATTGCAACTTTTGTAGAAGATTTTCATTTTAGATATTTTCTTTTAGTAGTTATTATAAGAGTTCTTATTATAAATAATTAAGGGACGAGGCGCGCCTGTTCAAAGCCCTAATACGACGACCTTACGCAGGCCGAGAGTGAGTGACGATTTGTTATAGAATACATCGAGTACAACCGGCCACTATAGCTTTTGGCATTAAGTCCTCCTTTTGTACGTCTGTTTTAAGTTTGTGCAATAAATAATATAACAGGACTATTCTTGCGAATAAGCCTGTTATAGTGCTGATGGACCGTGCGCAATCGAAGTTGTATTTGGTGGACGTCACTACCTCTCAATGCGAGAACCTTGTCAAGGCCGAGACCGAAAAGCAATGCAAGTACTTGGACTTAGTACACGAGGTTACCGAAATGTGGGAAGTAGCGGCCACTGAAATCATATCAATTGTTAGATAGGCAAACGAACCCGTTTGCCGTTTCATTCATCCCAGCCACATAAGGTGTAAACCTTAAAAGGCTGGGATTCTTCGGCGGCTCGCTTTCAGCAAAGATGCAAAAGGCGGTGGTGCTTGATACCGGACGCATCGTCTGTGCAATTGCCGGTCACAACCGCCCAAGAGGCCAGAGGTTCTCGGCCCGTAAATTATATAATAATAGCAAGTTTAATACGATTTCGATCATCAATTCATACCAAACATTGTTCCCAGATCGCCACATATGGATCGCATAAACGGATCCCATAATGGGATGTCAAACGCAACCGGCGATTTGCGCCCGTTCAATGCGACAGAAGCGAACGAGTGGACGGACAGCGTCGTGTTCAAGCTGCGGACATGCGTGTTGCTGCTCATCGTCATTATGGCGGTGCTTGGGAATATGCTGGTCATCGTCAGTGTCATGAGGCACAGGTTTGTATTTTTCATTCTTTAGGGTTCTGTACCCAAAGCGTAAAACGGGACCAAATGGATCGCATAAACTGATCCCGAAATCCAAATGGCTCGAACGGCTTTAATTAGCAAGGTATATTTCTATATTTTACATGTGGTCTCCTCAAGATTATTGTGCTAGTGTGCTAGGAAGGTTATAAGGGTCGGCTGCAAATGTCATGTTTCGCCAGGGGCACTTCTCTTAGGGCTCACTTCCATTTGCGTTGCAGGCAATAGTCTCCTCTAGACTATAAAAATTTCTATTTGACAATGCAATGCGACTAGTCACACAGTGAGTTTACTCTGGAACATAGAAACAGTTTTATGCTCTTTGCCAATAGTTGCAATTTTGTGTCATTTTATATTTGAGATCCACATTTATGTTTAATTCGAGAAAACACGTGCGTTCGGTTTTTCAAAGCAATTAGAGCGTATGAAAAAACGAGCTGAAAAAGCTAGAGCCTAATTATACCCTAAAACAATGTTTTAATTTTTCATTAATTGACCTACCTCTGACTAACAGAAAAAAAATATATACCCAAAATCTGCTGGACTCAGATTGAAAGGATGGCCGATTATTAGGCCCATAGCGGGTATTGAGAGAAACCTATGTCCAGCAGTTAGTTCAGGCGTAGTATATTGTTTTCTCTTCCAAACAGTTGATTATCGTGCACTAATAATGCTATCTCTTGTTACAGAAAACTCCGAGTCATAACCAACTACTTCGTCGTGTCTCTCGCGTTTGCTGACATCCTCGTCGCGATGGTGGTAATGCCCTTCAACTTTAGCGTCCAGTTCAACCAGCGGTGGGTCTTCGGGGAGACCATCTGTGACCTTTGGAACTCATCAGATGTATACTTCACGTCAACATCTATACTTCACCTTTGTTGTATATCTGTGGATAGATATTACGCGATTGTGAAGCCGCTGAAGTACCCGATAAAGATGACGAAAAAGGTTTGTGTGACTGTGAATATTTAAAAAAACATTATTTTGTATAATAATGGCAAAAAATTTAAAGGTTTTCTTTAAAAAAAACTGGCGACAAATTATGGGATAGGTGTATTCTTACATAGTTCGCTGTTTAATAAATGAGAAAATAAAATGTTATGAAAGCTCAAGCTCAAGATATTGACACTTAAATTGATAAAGTTTACAAGAAAGCAAATAGTTTCGATACATCATTGAATAATGACTATATTTAATGATGGATGAAAGGCACGTAGCATATCATCAAGTATTCCAAAAAGTAGTCACGCAAACACTCTTATGCCACCACGAAGACAAAATTAATTGTATCTACATCACAATAGAACTATAATATGCATCTTATAATCAGAACATATCATTTATTATACCATTATCTGGATTTGACAGCATACATTATATTTTAGGTCTGGTTGGTGGTAAGTTTTCCTCAGTCAATTAAAATGACTTTTTACACGAATAAACAATTCTATGAATATGACTTGAAATGCTTAGCCTCTTTAGGTCTTTTGATTTTGATATAATAATATTAACGGAGACGATATTATTATAATCGGTTGAGTTGTTTCCATAAAATGAAGTTAATAAAATAATTTAAGGAAACTTGGAGAATTATTTAACGTTTTAATTTACAAACTGTATTGAAAATCTGTTGATATTTAATTTATGATGTAAAATTACCATTAGGAGGCGATATTTACTGTTACATTCCTAATACACTACAACGCAAAAAAACGGTATAACGTACACATACTTATGACTTTTATCTTTACAGATGGCGTTTGTCATGTTAGCAGCGACATGGTTGAGCCCCATCACGATATCATACGTACCCATCTTTATGGGTTGGTACACGACGAATGACTTTCTCAAGCACCGATTGAGCGATCAGTGCGAATTCAAAGTGAACAAGCCATACGCGGTCATATCCAGTTCCATTTCCTTCTGGATACCTTGCACCATCATGATTTTCACATACTTAGCCATATTCAAAGAAGCTAACAGACAAGAAAAAGCTCTTCATGCTAGAGCAGGTAATGCAATGCTTATGCATAGGCATTCACGTGAAGTTGGAGATAAGAATGGAGCTCTCCACATTAATGCAACTACCCCAACGAAAGATAGAAATATCTTAAAGATGAAGAGAGAGCACAAAGCTGCAAGGACTTTGGGTATCATCATGGGTGCGTTCATCCTTTGCTGGCTCCCATTTTTTTTGTACTACATCTCAACTTCTTTGTGTGATTCGTGTAGTGTACCAGATGTTGTGACTGTGATTATGTTCTGGACTGGGTACTTTAACTCTGCGTTGAACCCGATTATATACGCGTACTTCAATAGAGACTTTCGTAATGCGTTTAAGAATACCCTCGCTTGTGCTTTCTGTAGCTTCTGCAAGCGGAGTGCTTCAGATTTGGATGCTATGGAGCGGTTAGACAGAAGAGGCTCAGCGCAATTAAGAGTGCCAATTCCTTCTAGAAGAGCGTCAGATCTGGCTTCGCTCTGATTGCCTTACACAACAGCCGTTTGAAGCCTGTCTGAATCTCAACGAAGCGGTGTACTTATCCAGAAAATTGGTGTATAATGTACAGTTTAGGAGTTGTCAATAAATTTAAGATGATTGATTAGATCAGTAATATCTCCAATGTTGGATCGTTGCCATTGATATAAACTATGGTCGCAGTATGATTGTAAGGTATTCATTTTGTTTGTAGAGTTGTCAAGATTTTGATAAATTGTAAAATATACAAGTTTGATCTTTACTGTTAAGTACTGTAGGTAAATGGTACTTTTTAAAGTATGGTTTTTGGGCGTTAAATATAATTTCATCCGCTCTTATTAATTGGAATTAATGTTTTACAAGGAAAGTTTATTTTTCCTATTTCGTTATTTTCTGACCGGTCTTTTAATCAATAATGTATTGTTTATAAAATAATAATTATCTATATTGACAAACTCCAAAAGTATTTTATGTACATATTAACCAAAGAAGTGAATTTTATCCTCACTTTGTTTCCTTAAGTAACCAATTAAGTAATGTATAATAGTTAAGGTCATTTAGTGTAATAGGACAAATTATATAATTGGTGATTTTATAAAAATAGTTTAAATATTTTAAAGTTATATTAGAGGCTGATATCTTGTATTAAATGGCCTAACATTTTTATTTTCAATAACGTCAATCATATTATTTTAAATGTAAATATATTAGTCAAATAATATTTAACTTATTAATAGTATAGATATTTTAAGCTTAGTTAGACTAAGATGTAAAAATAAAGATTTTTCAAAGTATTAAATTATAGTTAGAAATAATTACGGAAATGCTGTATAATAATACTGTAATTTATATTTATTTTATCGTGGAATAAAATTGAATTATTTAATATTGAATTTCTGTTTCTAAATGTGACAATCAAACAGTATAGTAACCAATTTCATTACTTAACTTTTTATTTACCTGTGGATCTATACATAATAGGGAAATGTTTTTATCGAAAAATTGCCACACGTAAAAATAAATTGGTAAATAATTTTAAAACTTTTACTTAAATTGGAATAACATTGTCAACATTTTAAAAGTAGCTGCTTGTGTCATGTAAAAGACACAATGACAGTCATTTTTGTGTATTGTTTATTTTTCAATGGGTGGACTTTTATCTAGATAATTGTTAAAATGTAAATATTTTAGACGAAGTAATTAGTGGTATAAATAATAGATTTTAATTATTTCATTTAAAACTTTTTAGGAAGATACGATAATGATATGGGGACAAATAACGCTTCAATAGAAAAAAAAAACAATTTTTAAAATAATTATTGATGTGCTACGATTAATAACTTATTAACAAAACCGTTAGATTTGATGTGTCAGTGTTGTGTCGAGAAATATTATTTCTAATATAGTTGTAATGATAAAAATTACTAACTCTTGTCAAATTTGGGTATCTGTCAGTCAAACTTCAATGATTTTGATAATGTCCTTTTTGAGATAGAATAACAGGATATTTTTTTCAACATGTTATCCCACTTAAAATTGTAAAATTGGTATAGTAAGTTTTATTTTATGTATACTTTCATAGACAAAAAATTTCAAATGCGTCGTGGACCAGTCTTCGGCACATAAAATATAAGTCAGAATCCACCTACTTGTTAATTTTTAGAGCACAGAAATATTACTGATTTCATTTTGCAAAATAAGAAGAAGAAAAAAACGATATAATTTTACAATATCATTAAAAACATCAAATTTCAATTTGATTAAAAACTTTTTTTATTTTCCTCTCATCTTCAGAAAAAAAATGCTATTGTGTATATTCAATGTGTCTTCCTTTGAATAAGTAATTAGGCTCAAATTATTATAGAACAAGATAGATATTAAAAATAGATTAACGAATTTTAATAAAATGTAGCCAATTTTTAGTGTCTGTCATTGTAGTATGTGTAAAAACACATGCAGCCTGTATATAAAAGAAGAGTAATAATAAATGGTTGTGAATTCTTTAGATATTACAACAACTAACATTCTAACAAGTCATATCTGGTTTAAAGATGTAAACTTTTAATTATCCGTTAAGTTCACTGACACTAAAATACGTTTTTGTGCTAATCAAGTTCCGTGAAATTTCATTTTAGGGGTTGTTGGTACTTAGTTCATCAAATTAAATTAAAGAACACCAGTATATTATGGCAACACTGTTTTATTGTGCATAGTAAAAACACGCTTATCGATTTTTTTATGAATATAATCCGGCTAGATTTCTTTTTGATTAATAAACTGATACAAAAATTAACATAGCAGTTTTCTAATTTAAAATATTTGGTTATAATATTTCTACTTGATTTTGTTTTCATTTATCCTAAGTACCAACAAAATCTAATAATTATTTAAGTTAAGATCCGTCCATTCTTTTGTTCTCGATGTAGCCTTTTCTATAAGTTGACAAGTTTAACTTGAAAAATATGTACACTTCAAGCTTAACATCTATTAGAATTTCGAATTCCCTTAGATTTTGAAAAATCTGAGCCTGACTTCAATTGTGTGCACTAGGTACTTTAAAGTCGTTAGTTAAGTCATCCTGTTAGCCTTTTATGTAACTTTGACATCGTGAAACATCTTTCGCTTGGCATTTGGACTGCAACTATTATGCTCGATTTACTAATAGAGAGATGATTTAGTAAATATGTAATTATTTTGCATACAAACTTCATGACAAGAAAAAAAATCCAATCTGTTGTCAGTAACAGATAGACTGGCGGAAATGAGCTGTCGAATAGATCAAACTCAGCCATGTCCCACAAACCTCTAAAATAGGGGCACGGTAGCAATTAGTGATACTGACAAATCCCATAAACCACCAAAACGGGGCGCGGAAGTGATCACAGTTAGGTACATAATAGTTTGGTATTTTCTACCCAGTACCACGCAGATACCGAAAAACTAATTTAAAAAAATCTAAACTTTGGTTTTGAATCAGACATCTAACAGTACGGCTTAGTTTTATCAAATTTGACAAAAATATCAGATCGAATTCTGTAATCGAGTCTTTGATACTTGATTTCTATGATCAACGAACCAAATAATCTAAGTTTCATCGTCGTAGATTATAATTCAATGTCCTACGGTCATACAGAATGATTTGAGGGTTCTAACCTTTCCAGAGGCAACAAAAATCTAATTCATGGAATATTGGAAACCAGTTATTACGAAGATTAAATACAATATTTGATTATTTGGACTTAGGAAACTGAACAAAAAATTGGGCATGCAACAAATTATGTAAATTATATATTAGATTCAGCACTTTAATTTTGTGCGTTAGTTCTAGCCATCAGATGTAATATATTATAATACTAGAATACAACAAAACAGCAATATGTAAATTTTAACTGTTTAATAGTAGTAGGTCAGTGTATAGAATAGTTTCTTGTGAACTCAACGTAATTTCGTTTTTATAAGTGGTGCAGACTATTGTATTTGTTGTAAATTTGGTGGTTTTTACTACTTATTACCTAATCATGAAACAATTATTTTTAATTATGTACATTTTTTATTTAATTTAAGTTCTTTATTACAATCAGGTTAATGCTAAAAACCCTTTAAAGCTACTAAACTTAATTAATCCTTGGCTATTCCTTTTTATTACCTGCACATAGCTTTTTGTAATTATAATATGTTTAAAAATATTTGCGGTATCGTTCTTATTGTGAATTAATATACAATTTACAAATAAAAACACATTTGAGTATACCTAATTTGTATACCATTTATTTATAATGCAAGAATGGTAATGTACCAAATGGTAGAAAAAATATAAGCGTAAATCTATTTCTTTCTCAACATTGATTTATAATAGATATTTTATGATTTTTATAAAGATTACAAAATAAAATAATTGAAAAAAAAATGTGTAATTTGAGTTTAATGAAAAGCATAATAATGATACCGTAAAATAAAAACATATTAATGAAACCATCTTACTAGTTATCAGTACAGTAGCAACGGAAATCATATTAACATAAGCCAACTTTGTTTTTCATTTCATTTTATTAAATAATTTCGATAACTATGAAAGACGATAAAGGAAAATGACATAAAATCATGTCTAAACTATAAATCAAAGTTTCTCATTTATATTGTTGTTAAATAGTCGTTATTTTTATCTGTTAAAATCAATCTGGACTGTGATACGAAGAGTCCTTTATTATTTGTTAATACAATTCTATTTTGTTGTTATCTATTCAGAGTTTATTAATTAGGCATAGTCTATTTTGTTTGCGCATAGAATATAGGTCAGATCAAATCCTGTATCCTTGTTATAGTCAAAATCAAAACCGTGAACCCTCCTAATTTTGACAAAATTAAAGACCATGAAAAGTATAATTATTGAAATTTCTTGGTTTAAAATCTTTTGTGAGCATCATAATTTTGTTTTATATATCATAACATTTAAACGCATTCAAGTTATGTACAAGATCGCTTTATCAAAATACAGTTAAGTAAGCTGATTACAAAACTGATTCGTAATCCTTCATTTAGGCATTAAAACCTTATAATTTAAAATTACCTATTTTTTTATAAAAGCCTTTAAAAAATACAAACATCGGAAACCAGCCGTGTAAAACAGTTTTATTTTTAATTGCTGATAAAACTGTCAAAGGTTTAACGCCAATATACAGAGTGTTCCGTAAATCAAGATCAACTTTGGTACCACATGTTCTATACATCATGGTAAAAACTTTTCTATCACTTTTAGTTTGCATGAAAATTTATCGACTTTCTATACAAAAATTTACTAATAGCCGATTAAATTTGTATAGAAAGACAAAAAAAAAACATTATGCATATTCCAAAAAGTTATTGAACGAAAATTGATGATGTAAAGAGTGTGTGGTTACAAGGTTGACCTGGATTTAGGGACACTGTATAGTAATTTTAAATAACTTGGATTATACGTCCTAATAAAACATTCCCGTAATTGGCCTACAGATTTACATTGCATGTCATGTAATGAACTAAGTGAATAAAATAATGTCGTACAATGACAATGATATTGACAGCTGAAAATGTCGTATTTGATATCCACACTGTCAATTTTTTACAACTCGCCAAGGGTATTTAACCTAAAAATACTAAGGTGTGTCAAGATATTTTGCTTTTATGTACTTTTTGTACGAAAGACCAGTGAAAGTTGACCTTCTAATTTTAATTGGATACGAAGAACTGGGAGATTCTGACTTCAAATCCGACAGAAATAGAATATCAATCGCACCTTCTAAAATCTAATCAGGGTTGTTAACCCCTCAGCCAAGCATAGCAAGACATTATTTTTTTAACTTTTCCCTACCACTCGTCATCCAACAAGTTAAATACTATCATCACACGGAAACCAAAAGTATACTTTAATATTTTTCAACTATTCAAGGTTTTGGTTTTGACTTTACCTTTCATTTACCAAATAATATCGTTGTAAATATTCTTTTAAATGCCATAAGTGATATGATAATGAATGAATAAACTACATTAAACTGTATTATTGCTATAATTGAATAGAGATGTTTAAATTATTTTAAAAAGATGCATGGTGAGATTTTACTTTTAGGTATTAACCTAATATGTGCGTGTAATCAAATGCTTTTTGCAAAATAAACGAAATTGTTTCGTAAATTATTTTATTTATTTTATTGTAAACTCTCCCCGTAGTAACAAAGCACAATCTTATAAATTTGTGTTTAAGATTTTTACGATGTTTATGGGCCAGGGGGCCTAGCGCGAAAGTGTATCTTTCGTTCGGTCGTATAAACCTAACAAATTGAAATGGCCAGTCTCATGCGTCTATCCTTTGAAAAAATATGACCAACTCAATCTAGCTGTGTAAAAAACCCGACTGTTTTCAATTGTTAATAAATTGTCAAACCTTTGACACGGGGGAATTGATGTTTTAATTTGATCGGTTAATAAACCGACCGAACGATACACTTTCGCGCTAGGCTCCCTGTTTCACAGTGTACGGATAAGTTCTGTATAGGCTATTGTTACTTATCTTTAGGATAAACACTATTTTTGCGTTTCACGACCGTCAAATAGCGCTTTAAGACACATTAATTCAAGCACTTTTATCCTCAACATATTTTTATCTGTTACGTATCTGTTTAACACTTTATCCGTAAATTTTGAAACAGGCCCTAAATGTCCTACTCTTCGGACTTGTTTCCCATTTTCAGTTCTAGTTTTTCCCATTTCCCACCAAATTCCCACCAAGAGAAATTGACAGGTCAAGCTGGCGCGCGATTTTAATGCGAGACGTCAGACGACGAGGTGCGCTTGGTACCAGAGAGGCAAGTCATAGTGCAAAAAGCGCTTTCCTTTACTAATGTCTTTATAATACCTACCTAGGATTATGTCGTCCACGAAAACTGATAACTCGTCAACTGGTACAAAGACAGTTATTTGGGCAATTTAAATCACCAAAAGCGAATGGTAGCAACTGCGATCGCTGAAACTAGCAACTAGGGTTGCTAAGTCTGCGCAGTTGCTCAAATTGTATGAAATTTAAAAACATATCTAGTTGCAATCGGCAGCACCCGATTGCACCAGAAAAGTATAGGTTTCTTTGGATGCAAAGCGCGTAAGTTCATTTGTAAATATTTAATCTTGAAAGTCGAATAAAACCTACTTTTAACTGTCGTATCGATCTAAACTTTATAAGTAGGTATTTGACATTCTGATGACGATACAATAATTTGATTGATATAATTGAGCTGATCTTATGCTGTAGCCAGAGGGGTCAGTACCTAGAACTCTTCAATGACTAATAGTCAAACCTGCGAGTTTGGAATCTCTAATAAAACAGGTTGTTTGATAGTTGTTGTTCAATTATAATACAATCTTATAGTACCTAGGGTTGGGTTCTCGAGTGTTGACCACGCCTTGGCAAACGTAGTCACCCCCCAGCTCGATGGACTGACGACCTTAGGAAGATGGCTGGCGGTGACTAGATGAAAAAAGCAGACATTGTGCTCATTGGCACTCTTTGGGACCTACTTTGACGAACTGCGTAGCTGATAGGCGGCGAGCAGGCTGGACTCGGTTGGTTTGAATACCTCACTGGGAATCAAACAAACTTTTTAATTATGCACCGAGACATTATACTCGTTGTTTTCCAGCAGTAAAATGATTCTATCTTAGTAGTACAATAGATTAATGAAGTTTTTTTGTATTCAAATCACCTGTAGGCATTCAAATTTAAATCGCCTGCAGCGCGTGCGATGTAGTTAATGCATTTTGTGCAGCAGGCAGTACCCAAATACGTCACATCTCGTAAAAGAAACAATCTTTACTCACGCTTTCGAGATGATGATTATTTTTTTGATTAGTTGAGAACAAAGATATTTTTATTTAAAAAAAAACTCGCATGGTTCGATAGTACTACTAAAGGTAAATCGTTCTGCCGCGGGAAAACAACCACTAAAATGTCTCGGTGTATATTGTCTCGGGTCTGAGTGTTGTGGTACTGTCGTTGTATCTGATTTCTATATAAGACAAATGCTTTTGCTATTTAATATACACAAATAAACCTTAAATACTTATTAAACCTTTTAGGTTCCACTATACCGTCTACTATAATGATATAGTAACTATAAATTACCTTATATTAAGGAAAAAATGTTTCTGGCCGTATTACGGTTATATCCATAGACAACTTAGTAGTATAGACTCCTCACGTTTAAGGTTTAATTTGCTTCAAAATCCACCACTAAATACTACCGAAGGTTTTTTAGGCTGGGATGCACCATCTTTTTTTAACTATAACAAACGTCAAAAGTCTGTCAAACTCCATACAGAAACACCGATTAATGGTTATTATTAAAGTTAAGATGGTGCAACTCAGTGCAAGTTTTTATACTGAGTAGTAAAAATTTTAAAGATTATGTACCATTTTTGAAATGAAACAACAGTTACATAAACACGCCAAATCATTAAGTGTGATTAAACCACTCTGACGTTACCGCAGAAAAATATTAATAATAATAATAGGTTTTTGTCGAATTTGAGCTATATTCCTCGCTCAGGACTACAAAACCAGGCGGTTGTGAGTTCGAGTTTTGCAAGGATCAAATTTGTTTGATGAGCAATTATAAGGAGCCATACTCCACCACACGGGCTTAGTGCGGATTGGTGTAGAGGTGTTGTAAGGCCTCTCTGTTATTAAATTTATTGTAACTTAAATCAATAATTGACAGACGACCAGGCAAAGGTTTCAGGAAGCCGCTGGATGCAGGCCACTTCAAACCAACCAATCTGGAAGTCACTGGGGAGGCCTATGTTAAGCAGTGAACGTCCAATGGCTGAAATGATAGTGATGATGATAAGGTAAATAAAAAAATATGAATTTAAAGATAAATAACACTTGAAAAAAAACATCGACCTCAGGTGGGACTCCACCCACGTCCCATCGCATGCCGGGCGAGTGCTGTCCCATCGCCCGGCATGCGATGGGACGTGGGTTCGAGTCCCACCTGAGGTCGATGGTTTTTTTTAAGTGTTATTTATCTTTAATTAAGCCTTGCATGGAATTGCTAAAAACAAAAATTTACAATATGAATTTAATTTATACCCTTTCTCACACGGCGTCTATTGAAGTACGTGGTCTATGGCTCGAACCCTGGGCGTTTCAGCCATAAATAACAAGAGATTTGCATGTGAATGGCCTTTTGGTATCATTTCTCTGCGAATCCACTAATTTTATTCTAGACTTGATATTATTCGCTAGACTTTCTGGAGGGTCAGCTCTTTTAGTAAGGCATTGATTAATAGGCTAGAATTGAAGATCTTCCGTTTTTATATTCTTATATACAGGGTGTTAGGTAAATGGTATATTAAGTTGAAACTAGTCTATGTTTACATATGCTTAAAATTAGAAGTCAGAAATTTCTGTAGATATCAAATTTCAGCTTCGTGGTTTGAGTTTTGGCTCAAATCGGTGCAACGTGAGTTTCCATCTAAGCACTTACCCTTTGAATATTTATCAGAATCTATGTAACTGGTTACAACCAACCAATAATAAACTCTTGAAAAAAACAAAAAAAAACATAAAAATTGCTTACAGAAAAACCATAGAAAATTACGGAACCCTCTTCTACGCGAGTTTAACTAGCACTTTTCTGGTTTATCCAATTGTTTCCAGGGCCATAATCATGAACTCTTAAAACAATCTCAAAGTTGTCAAATCTGTCAATTTTGGTACGTCATTTCATACAAAATTTGACAGAAATGATAATGTTTGACAGATTTGTGATTGTTTTAACAGTTCATGGTTAGGGCCCAGTTATCTAAGCTAATAGGCTAGTAGATGCTAGTTGACACCACCAATCAGTTGACATACTTTTCATGTGCTGTCAAAACGCACCTCTGGCTCATAATTACAAGTGCTTTTGCTACTTACCTTAGGATCAGAGCAATGTATGTGATGTTGTCCAATATTTATTTATTTATTATTTTATTTATTATAATTTGTATAGCGATAGCAAGCTATGACGTCATTGTTTACCGGCCTCAACTGCCTAACTTTTTATTGATTTTAAAGCAAATAAAACTAAGATTATTTTACTAAATGATAATGTATCTATTATCGAGCATAAAATAAGGTATTGGATTTAATAAATGATGTATTAGAATGATTTATTATTGTGTGTAATGTCTAAATTATAGTAAAAGTTTTATCTGTCTACAATTTCCTATTCTTTCAAACTCGAATGAAATTTTTAACAAACAAAAGAAAAAACTAAGCCTTGTAAATTACGGCTAGCTATCAAAAAAAGCCGTTACATGTCACCTATAAAACTAAATCTCGAAGTATTTCATACTTCTCAATTCACAGACACGAAACACATGTCTTTTTTTCATCGTGTATTTATATAAACAGACGACATTGAGTGGAATCAACTGATCGTTGGAGGAAATCCAACGCATTAAAGTATCTATATTAGCTAGATTATAAATAGATGAGTACTCCATCGAAGCTTATGGGTGATGTCATCTTTGCAGAATTAAAATTGACAAACTTCTATGAGACGAAAAGATGAGAGACACATTTCGAGACGAGTGATATGTAAAAGTGGTTATGGGTGAAGAGATAAAGAACTAGGTTATATGACATTAAACGAAATGGATGACTCAATGACGACTGAATAAATTGCTTAAAAGAAGAAAACATACTGATGAATATATTTGCACTTTCTTTTTAAGGTAAGTGTAGACTTAAGCATTTCCATATTATGTAACGATCGTACGAAACAGTACGGAAACTAGGCCACGTCAAAAACGTCAATGGAGTGTGAAGTCCCGGCCAAACAGAGGCGTGCGCGGTCGCGTGCGTGGTGGCGTGGGCGTGGGCGTTCAGATCGTGCCATAGCATTTGTATCGACGAGTTCACACCGGCACGGACAGCGGCGGCGTGCATCACGCGTGCAGCTTGACGTTCAGCTTTTGCACGCGCGGACATGACATTTGACGTGACAGCTACTAATTTTTTTCCGAAAAGCAATGAGTGAAGCCAAGTAGCTTTTTTCTTTCCTATATCTTCAAATAGCTTCGCTCGGGTAACCGCGTTGGAAAAAATAAATGCGAAACTCAGTAAATAAATAAATTAAAAACTTTACAAAAATTATTTGTTTATTTAGTAAAAGGGTTGAGCTTTTATATTCGTAGTATATCGGCAAATAATCTGATAAACAATAGTAAAATCATAATTTCTACAACATCATTAGATACCTTTATTATGACTAACATTCATAATCTTCTTTGGCTTCATTCATGACTAATCTCTTTCTTGAAGATAAATAACACTTGAAAAAAATCATCGACCTCAGGTGGGACTCGAACCCACGTCCCATCGCATACCGGGCGAGTGCTTTGACCACTAAGCTACCGAGGACGTCACGTGACAAGATGAAATTCCTCAAGTGTTTTTTCTCGCTGTCAAAGCCAGCGTATTCTGATCAATGTTGTAGCTATATGTATAGCTGAGTAGTATACTACCGTCAACACCCTATAGAAATGTTTTTACAAATATTTGACTATTGGTTAAGATCAGAAATGCTTAAACATTGTAAATTTTTGTTTTTAGCAATTCCATGCAAGGTTTAATTGAAGATAAATAACACTTGAAAAAAAAATCATCGACCTCAGGTGGGACTCGAACCCACGTCCCATCGCATACCGGGCGAGTGCTTTGACCACTAAGCTACCGAGGACGTCACGTGACAAGATGAAATTCCTCAAGTGTTTTTTCTCGCTGTCAAAGCCAGCGTATTCTGATCAATGTTGTAGCTATATGTATAGCTGAGTAGTATACTACCGTCAACACCCTATAGAAATGTTTTTACAAATATTTGACTATTGGTTAAGATCAGAAATGCTTAAACATTGTAAATTTTTGTTTTTAGCAATTCCATGCAAGGTTTAATTGAAGATAAATAACACTTGAAAAAAATCATCGACCTCAGGTGGGACTCGAACCCACGTCCCATCGCATACCGGGCGAGTGCTTTGACCACTAAGCTACCGAGGACGTCACGTGACAAGATGAAATTCCTCAAGTGTTTTTTCTCGCTGTCAAAGCCAGCGTATTCTGATCAATGTTGTAGCTATATGTATAGCTGAGTAGTATACTACCGTCAACACCCTATAGAAATGTTTTTACAAATATTTGACTATTGGTTAAGATCAGAAATGCTTAAACATTGTAAATTTTTGTTTTTAGCAATTCCATGCAAGGTTTAATTGAAGATAAATAACACTTGAAAAAAAAATCATCGACCTCAGGTGGGACTCGAACCCACGTCCCATCGCATACCGGGCGAGTGCTTTGACCACTAAGCTACCGAGGACGTCACGTGACAAGATGAAATTCCTCAAGTGTTTTTTCTCGCTGTCAAAGCCAGCGTATTCTGATCAATGTTGTAGCTATATGTATAGCTGAGTAGTATACTACCGTCAACACCCTATAGAAATGTTTTTACAAATATTTGACTATTGGTTAAGATCAGAAATGCTTAAACATTGTAAATTTTTGTTTTTAGCAATTCCATGCAAGGTTTAATTGAAGATAAATAACACTTGAAAAAAATCATCGACCTCAGGTGGGACTCGAACCCACGTCCCATCGCATACCGGGCGAGTGCTTTGACCACTAAGCTACCGAGGACGTCACGTGACAAGATGAAATTCCTCAAGTGTTTTTTCTCGCTGTCAAAGCCAGCGTATTCTGATCAATGTTGTAGCTATATGTATAGCTGAGTAGTATACTACCGTCAACACCCTATAGAAATGTTTTTACAAATATTTGACTATTGGTTAAGATCAGAAATGCTTAAACATTGTAAATTTTTGTTTTTAGCAATTCCATGCAAGGTTTAATTGAAGATAAATAACACTTGAAAAAAATCATCGACCTCAGGTGGGACTCGAACCCACGTCCCATCGCATACCGGGCGAGTGCTTTGACCACTAAGCTACCGAGGACGTCACGTGACAAGATGAAATTCCTCAAGTGTTTTTTCTCGCTGTCAAAGCCAGCGTATTCTGATCAATGTTGTAGCTATATGTATAGCTGAGTAGTTTTTCAAGTGTTATTTATCTTCAATTAAACCTTGCATGGAATTGCTAAAAACAAAAATTTACAATGTTTAAGCATTTCTGATCTTAACCAATAGTCAAATATTTGTAAAAACATTTCTATAGGGTGTTGACGGTAGTATACTACTCAGCTATACATATAGCTACAACATTGATCAGAATACGCTGGCTTTGACAGCGAGAAAAAACACTTGAGGAATTTCATCTTGTCACGTGACGTCCTCGGTAGCTTAGTGGTCAAAGCACTCGCCCGGTATGCGATGGGACGTGGGTTCGAGTCCCACCTGAGGTCGATGATTTTTTTCAAGTGTTATTTATCTTCAATTAAACCTTGCATGGAATTGCTAAAAACAAAAATTTACAATGTTTAAGCATTTCTGATCTTAACCAATAGTCAAATATTTGTAAAAACATTTCTATAGGGTGTTGACGGTAGTATACTACTCAGCTATACATATAGCTACAACATTGATCAGAATACGCTGGCTTTGACAGCGAGAAAAAACACTTGAGGAATTTCATCTTGTCACGTGACGTCCTCGGTAGCTTAGTGGTCAAAGCACTCGCCCGGTATGCGATGGGACGTGGGTTCGAGTCCCACCTGAGGTCGATGATTTTTTTCAAGTGTTATTTATCTTCAATTAAACCTTGCATGGAATTGCTAAAAACAAAAATTTACAATCTCTTTCTTGTTAGGTTTATACATCAAAGCGAAAGATACATTTTCGTGCTAGGCCTCCTGAATGCCTAGTGTCCGCGTGTTTGGTGTGAACTGGCCTGTACGCCTACGCCACCGCGATGGTTTGGCCGTAGCTTTAGGGTTGTCTTATAAAGTTGATTAAAAAACGTGCGAACTGAAAACAATAGAAATTTAGACAAAGCGTTGACCGAAGAGGATTTAAATACTACGTTTTTACGTTCTACAGCGACAATGACAACTGACCGCATCGCGTCTCGTATCGGCAGTATTCGGCAACCACGACTCTCAGTACACTTATTTTACTGATATTTCTTGTTGAGGCGTGCACATGTGTGAGTACATCAATTTGACCGTTTATAGGTAGTTTTATTACTGTATAGATATATATACTGTGACAATACAGTCGCACAGTTTAAGTAACATTTACATATAATGCAACATTCCTGCGAATTCTCGACGCAATACTCACGGCGAGTAAGTGTTTTCCTGTAACGTTTTCTTCTATATTGCATTTACAGTACCCGGCTGTAAATATTTCACATCGACCTTTGAAAAGAGACAATCGGCTAATGCTTTGGCTATCCACCCACGAGTGTTTTGGAAAATTGTTTTTATTCCTACAGATCGTAAACGATTTCTTGAGTGCTATTTACAGTTTTCGGAATTCAGCAGGGCTAGCATGCGCAACACGATAAAATTTTGTCGTGGCATTTTATCGACTTTTGACGTAAATATGTCGTTTTGTCTTGTCTTGATAACAAACAAAAAACCAAAATATCATGCCAATGCCGTGTTATAACGTAAAAAAAAGATGCTGTGATCAACGGGAGACCCTGAAAATATTAAGAAAAAGGATTCGAGACGTCTGTGATTCGTTAGGTTAGAGAAAACGACAAAATTATCGTCGAAGACAGAATTTGTCTTGTCTATCGATAAAATAACCGATGCGAGCATGCTAGCCCTGCAGTAGGCTGCAGTGCTGGGTTGTTGTGGTAAATATCGGCAAATGCAAATATTGCTGATGTGCAATATTTATTTCCCGGTACTGTACTTTTGTTGCGTTTACATTGAAATGTCATTCATCCTCATCATCATCATCATATCAGCCTGTTGCAGTCCACTGCTGGACATAGGCCTCCCCCAAGGAGCGCCACAGCGCACGATCTCCTGCCCTTTGCATCCAGTCGCTGCCAACTGCCTTCTTCACGTCATCGGTCCATGTAGCCGGGGGGCGTCCTACACTACGTTTGCCTAAGCGTATGGTCTCCATTCGAGAACCTTCCTGCTCCACCTCTCGTCGGTTCTGCGACAGACATGGCCAGCCCACTGCCACTTCAGCTTGCTACATTTTTGGACAATATCAGTCACCTTAGTCTTATGTCGTCATTCATCCTGCGCTCGTTTTTTTGCTCGATAACATTTTATACCAATACCCTCATTGTTTTGTTAAAACAGGTTGTAACAAAACTTCGAAGGTGAAGTTCTAGCAAAAAGTTTTACTAAGAAAAAGTATTTTAATTAGAAAGGCTCGTTGTTCTATTACAAGTTAATCCTCTAGTGTCTAGTCTATACTTTGGACGACATCACATACATTGCTCTGATCCTAAGGTAAGTAGCTAAAGCACTTGTGTTATAGAAATCAGAAACAACGACGGTATTACAACACCCAGACCCGAGCCAATATAGAAAAGTTCGTTTTTCTACATTGACCCGACCGGGAATCAAACCTAGAACCACGTCCGGCGTGCTCGCCTCTCGGCTATGGAGGTCATCAAAAATCCAAACGTAAGCAAATACTAACCTTTTTATGTTGTCCCCTGGTATAATTTGTTAGTTATTTCATTTTAATTGATAATTAAATTGTTAACTTACTACAATTATGTTTGTTGGTAAACAATAGGTTCAATTTGGTTTAATCTTTAGTTCAAAGGGCTATACAGCTAAACGTGTTGATAACAACCTTTATACAGAACCTTTGTAAGGGGCGTCACGGTCGTAAATAAGCTCTAGACAATGCGGAAGGAAACCCGCTAGAAAGACAAATAGCTATTTTGTGTCTTAAGGCTGTAAGTGAGATGTATAATAAGCCCATATATAACCAAGATGAGTTAACTAACACACAATCATATCGATTAGTTGTTCATCTATTCATATTTTTCAAAGGCTTGACAGGAGTAAAAGGCTATTTGATTTAATCCCACTAATATTATGAATACCAAACTTGTTATGTTGTATAAATGAAAGGATGTTTGGATATTTGTGCCTCAATCATGCGTAAACGGATCTGGGTCCATTTGTATAAATGCATTTGGCAGACATTGCGTTTTCTCCCACTTCTATTTTGCTGCCTCCGTACCCACATTGTAAATACCAATGGCTTATACCTCGGATACACAGACCTGGGCGGTAACCACGAACTCCTAAAACAATCACAAATGTGTCAAACATTATCAAATCTGTCAAATTTTGTATGTAATGACGTACCAAAATTGACAGGTTTGACAGCTTTGAGATTGTTTTAAGAGCTCATGGTTACCCCGCTGGAGGCTTAATACGAAAACGTATCGTTCGTTCGGTCGTATTATCCAATCAAATTTAAAATATCCATTCACTTGTTTCAAAGTTTTGACAATTTATAAACAATTGAAAACGGTCGGGTTTTTTACACGGCTAGATTGAGTTGGTCATATTTTATCAAAGGATTGACACATGATACTGGTAAAATAACCAGATATAATGTTAGGTTTATGCGTCTGAACGAAAGATACATTCTCGTGCTAGACCTCCGGGACCCTGGCTGAAAATAAAATGTAAGTATAATATGTTCGTCCTTTATGCAATCTTAAACTATTCGTCCGTTTAAGATAAAACTTTGGTCGGGCTTTCGAGAACGTTCAAAAGGGTTTTTGAATTGAATTGAAGATCACGCGAACGAAGTCACGGGCAACAGATAATAAATTAGGTATAAAAAGAACGTTCCGGAAATGATATTGTATTATTTTTTCTGCGTTGAATAACTAGATAGTGCCCTGGACTTTCGTAGTTTGAGTCTACATAGTTTATTTGATCAGTGGTTTGAGGCTGCTGGATGCAAATAATAGGTACATTAGTATTTCATTTCGAGACTGTGCAGTTCGTACAATAGTATAGACGTAGGTAGACTCGTATAAATAAAAATAATATCATATCTTAATTGGTGCTTAAGTTTAATAACATCGTTAAGAATAATTTAGACATCGTTTTCTCAAAACTCTGAAAGTCCTTATCATAAGATAGGGCAGCTAAAAATGAAAAATGCTCAAAATGATTTTATCCACATGGGCATTCATTTCTTGCCCTGGGATTAATTTAAATCTGTTTTAACCAGGTGCGCACTAAGGGCAATAAGATTTTCTTTAATGAATAATTAAGTGCATTTATTGAGGAAATGATACTATATGCGACTAATTGTAACTTTTTTTAACCATCATTAATATTATCATCATGTCAGCGTATGGCAGTCCACTGCGATAACCACGTTAACCAAAGAGCGCCAAAGAACACGTTTGCCCGCTTTTTTATTTAGCCACTGCCAACCATCTTTTTAAGGTCGTCAGTCCATGGAACTGGGGACATCTTACACTACTTTTTAATAATAATAAATATTTATATTCCCAATAGGCAGAATAATTTGAAATCATGAACTAATATATTATAACATTTTATATGCGTGAGTCGGCCATGGCGTCTGTACTAGGAGACTGTATTACAGATTGCCAATACTCTTTTTGAACCGACATCAAAACAAGAGGAGGATCTTAATTCGACTATATTATTATTATTTTTTCCATGATCATACGAGCAATGCTCGAATCAGTACAGCCAATTAACATTCGATTCTGATATTTTTTTATGTATATTATTTGGTAGGACATAATTCAGAGCTGTACCCATAAAATCATTTATTGAAATTGACATTTTGAGAAAATTTACAAAATATATTTCATGTTCAATCGTTTCATACACTTCACTTCTTCATTCAACACTAAGTAATTCTATTATGGACTATTTTTAGTATGTGGAAGTTTTCTTTTGCGATTTGCATTTTTCAAAATAACTTACGTTATTAGGGGAGGATTAAAATCAGCAGTGGATATCATGGCTGTAATAATGATTATGACGAAATTCTAAATGGAAAACCGTCAAAACCTTGCCAGGCCAATCGATCCGGCCCTGTCTTTCTTATCGCGAGTGGATTCGAGTCATTAGGCCCCCGAATGTCAGCTCATAAGTTGGGCCTATCTCGACATATTACAGCCCGCCGTAATTTACGGGTTAACTTTGCGTTTTCACTCAAAATTGCTTACGTGAGTTTGGGGGTACTAATTTTAGAAGCTACCCTTGTTAAGGTTAAGTTAGGCCTTTCAGTATTTTTAAGTAAAAAAGGACTTTAACAATTTATTTGTATAATTTAGGTCTCCCTAATTTACATCAATATTAAAATAAGTAATGAAAAATGAAGTGAAAAATAACTTTCTTGGTTCCATGGAGCTACAAACATACATATAAATATAAGCATAGGGGGAAAGCATTATTGAAAGTGATCAGGTGACTCTACTTGTGCGATATGGGATCGCAATCCCACCCAGCGCTAGATTTAGCAACTTCCACCTTGTCTGCTGATGATAGGCGAGAACCTACATTCTGTCAAAAAAGTTTCGGGAATTGATTATTTGTTTATGGTTCCAAATTCAAAATTATAATTTTTTTGTTGTTGTTAGATTGGCACAACTGTTTTTCATTTTGGTGCGGAGTTTGAGTTACATCTGATAATTAGATTAAATACAGTATTGTTTTTAGTTATACCATATCTAGTGTGTATTGCGAATTTCATAATGAACAAAAACATCAAACAAAGAGTTTTTGGGTATGAAACATGTTGCCGCTCGGCTAGTCCCAAAAGACCTGAATTTTCTCCAAAATCTCAATCGCAAGAGTCGCTGAGGACATGCTAGAACGAGTCAATTCCGACCCAACATTTATGAAACGCATTGTTACTGTGTGGTGCCGGCACTTTAAAAGAATTGCACCACCTCTTCTCTTCCTATGGGTGTCGTAAGAGGCGACTACAGGATAACCGCCATAAGAAGACGGGCAGCAGCGTCTCCTCTCCACCATTGGTCAAACTGCGATCGCCAACCCGCCTGCCAAACGTGGCGATTATGGCAAAATCCTCCTTTTGGAGAGGCCTGTGTCCAGCAGTGGACTGTTATAGACTGGTGATGATGATGATGATTTTTACTGGTGTCGAGATGTGGGTTTACGAGTTTGACATGCAAACTAATCAAAAAGCTTCGGAGAGGCGCCTTCCAACTGAACCGAAACCGAAGAAACCGCGCCAAACTCGATCGAAAGTCAAAGTCATGTTGACTGTTTTCTTTGACTGTCGCGGTGTTGTGCACTCAGAATTCTTGCCAGAAGGTCAAACGATAAAAAAGAGTATTATTTAAGCGTTATGCGGCGTTTAAGAGAGCAAATTAGACGAAAAAGGCCAGATTTGTAAGATTTAAATTCTTGGATTTTGCACCACGATAATGCGTCTTCCCACAAGGCCATCATTGTGAACGAATTTTTGACCAAAAACTCAACAAATACCATCGAGCAGCCACCTTATCACCAGATATGGCTCCAGCCGACTTCTTTCTTTTTCCTAAACTCAAATTACCACTTCGTGGCACCCGGTTTCATTCGGTAGAAGACATAAAGGAGAATTCGCGGCGAGAACTGAACTCGATTCCGAAAAACGCGTTTAAAAAATGTTTTGATGATTGGATTATTCGTTGGCGTAAGTGTATCGCTTCTGAAGGAGCATTGTTTGAAGGTGATAAAATAAATTTGGATGAATAACTAACATTTTGTGTAGTATTAATATTTTCCCGGTACTTTCTTGACAGAGTATTAGTATGTTATGAGGGCCTCAATTTTTCCATCTTTCGTCAATCTATATCTCTAATCTATCTATGTCTTACAATCTATATAACTTAAAATCTGCTTCCTAAATAATTTAGTTATCACGATCGAATGTTGTTTTCAGAGGAACAGAACAAAATGGCAATAATTTCTAATTACGAACCAAAGTTTTTAAAAGCAGGTTCCTTTCTCCGTTCCGATACGAATCACGGCTAAACTTTAACACTAAATCTCGAGCTAAAGGTATTAACTTTCTAAAAGTTACATTGTAGATACATATATCTAAATAGCTTCTTTAATTCTGGGAACCTATCAACGCTACTCCGAATACACAACACCTTCTGAAGCGCGATTCAACTGCCAAAGTAGAACAATGTAAATAACATCAAAATTAAAAAATATATTGATGGGCCTTATTAAAATCTGGGTCATGTTATACCTATTTATGAGGAATTATATTTGTTTATGTTAATATAATTTTAAAAAAAATGTATTTGATCAATTAAATCATTCCCTAAAAGGGTTTGCGTGTGAGTGTTGTAGTGAGATGGAGCCTTTAACGTGGAGGTTTTGTTAAGAAGTGAATGACAAGTTGGCACATACAGTTCCCCGTCACGCTTAGGCTTAATAATGCTTTATTTTCCTAAAATGATTTTAAAGGATTTAATTATATTTTTTTTCCTCTATTCTATGATTTTTTACTAATCACTCCTGATAGCATTTCTCTAAAATTTTTAAGAAAAAAAATGCGTTTTATTTCAAAAAAAATAATACGGCTTTTACAAGTTTTCAAAAATTAGCTACACACTGTAGGCGTTTAATCCATTTATATAAAGTTTTATTAACTACCAGATGTTTTAACCGCAATAAGCGTTTCGGTCCTGTAACACTATAATATTAATGAAATAATAACAGTCCGGAGTTAATTGGACCCTTACGGGTGTTCTGGTATTAGTAATTAAGTTAAGGGCGACTTTTTGTAACACAAAAGTTCATTAACAATCTGGTCTGTCCATGTTATGATAAATTATAAGTAGGTAGAATTATTTGATAAATAAAATCAAAAAGTTAAAAACTTTTAATGTGTATTAGTTATCAAATCAAATTTATTTATTACAGACTACATGGGTCCATGGGTTAGTACAAATAGCTTATAAAAATAGGGGTTAGTAAATACAATTTAAGGCGGAATTTTCGTTTTAAGTTGTGATCACTGTACCATGTACCTAAGTGGCACTCCGGGCGTACGCGACCCGGAAATGGTGCTGGTTGCGACTTCGGTCATCGTTTGCATGAAATGCCTCAATATAGGCGCATGCGGATCATCTGCCACAGTCCTCAGGATGCTGTTATGTTAGTTATGGACAGAACGAACAAAATGACGATCACGGTGTTAATAGGGTCCTATTCTTTTGTTTTTACAACTAAACTGGTTAAAGTTGAATATGCTCATAATACCATTTTAGTTGGACAATTTAGAGGTACATAAAAAGTTGGTATATTTGAAGAACAGAATCAGTCCGGATAAAAAAAATACGGACTAGACGAAAATCATGTCACACGTATTTTATCCATCAGTATTTTGTTGGCAACGATATTCTCGATATTGTTCACGAATAACCCTAGAAGGCATAGCCTTCTTGCTAAGTTTAACTTTAACAAAGAGCCTTTTTAGCTATTTTGGACTATGCCCACAAATCCAGCGTTATTTTTTCCTCATCGCCAAACAAATGATAGCTCTTAGACTCCAGAACATTCGGAGGTAATTTAATAGAGGACTCTACCTATGATAGTAAATTGCAAGCTACCTTACGTTTTATTTTCCCTGATCTTTCCCCAAGGCTACTTTTTATCCTGTCACTAAATTAATTAACACCAATTAATCTGCTACCCTCCTGAGGGCGAACTTATGAGATTAGTAGAAAGTGGCCCTTAAGGGATAATTTATAAGTAGGTATTTTGTTCTCTTAGAAACAGGGAATTGAGATTTTCATTTAATTTAAGACATGTTTTATAGCTTTGCTTGGAACTAAGTAAGTAATCAGAATCGGAATTATAGTAAATACGAGTATACTGTGACACTTACTACAGATTAAATAATAGTCATAGATAACAGATATTATTAAACTCCATACCGACACAACATCTTGGAATTCAAGCTCGAAATGGTTCTTTATAAAAAAAAAAACTTGGTTTAGCCCTAAGAAAACACACATTACATATAAAGTCAAATACTACAAGTGCCAAAGGGTCAGGTCCCCCGCTCAGTATTAATCGTGGCAGGTAATATTAGCTGGGTACTGATAAGATGATGGTTATCTAGACACTGATATTCTGCGGGGGCTCTGGACGCTAAAACAAGTACAATGGAAAAAAAATTATATACATGCGTTAATTGCTCTAATGCGTAGGTATTCTAAACTATTTGTAACATCTGTTACTGGATGTTCTGTGCTATCAAGCTACCGCTTTAATGGGTCTACCTTGTATCTCAGAATTTTTAATGTCATAATTTTTTTATGCATAGGGGACGATGGGGGAATTGAAATGAAATGAAATGAAATAATTTATTTGCGCAAAACATGGTGTGACACAGGTGTTAATATTATTATAACAGTACTCACGTTTTACCTTTTTACATAGCATGCAAATATTTATAAGTAATTGCGAATAATAAAACAAATCTAATTAAAAAATATTTAATGTCAAGTTAATTGGATGTCAAATATTTTTTAATTTATTGCGAAAAACAAATTAAATTAAAGTACCAAATGTCAAATAATATGTCAAGCTAATATTTTAGGATATCAAATTAATTTATTTATTAAAAATGTCACTGACTTTATAAAAATTCTTATCACTGAGCCATTTTACAAGTTTTCTTTTAAAGCATACATCTGGTAACTGTTTAATGTCATTTGGAAGTGCATTGTAAATCTTAACACACGTAGCATCACATTGTCTATGATAATGTTGTAGTTTTGGTAAAAAATTATACACTAATTTATTTAGATCCCTGAGCCTTAAGCTATGATCGTCCCTTCGCTTTTTGAACAATATTATATTATTTTTGACAAATACAGCTACTTCAAGGATGTACATACAAGGTAATGGCAATATTTGTAAACTTCTAAATACGGGTTCACAAGACTGACGAGAGGACATACCACAAATTGCCCTTATGCACTTTTTTTGCGCTTTAAACAGAAAATTCAAGTCAGTGGAATTTCCCCAAACCAAAAGTCCATACTTCAGGATTGAGCCAATATATCCATGATATGCTGCAAGACAAGTTTGCAAGGTAGACGTGTGACGCAGTCTTCTCAAAACAAACACGTAGCGATTTATTTTATCCCTTAAGGCTCCAATTTGTAGTTTCCAATCACAATTATCATCTATTATAATCCCTAAAAATTTTTGTATTGTCAACTTCTTGTATATTTGTTCCATTATAATTAATGTTAAGTTTTTGTTTAGTCTGTCTAATTGTACCAAATTGTATATAGTTCGTTTTGTTTATATTTACCGTCAAATTATTATCATAGAGCCATGTTACTATTTTGTCAATTGTAATATTAATGTCAGATTCATACATTTCAGAATTTTCTCTAAAAGGAACTACTACAGAAACATCATCTGCAAATAATATACATTTGTGATTAGTTACTTCAGGAATGTCATTTATGTAAAGTAAAAAGAGTAATGGACCTAGGACACTTCCTTGTGGAACACCACATGCATTTATCAAAAACTGTGATCTGTGATTTATAACATTGAAATTCCGATCTAGACTCGCAATTTCTACAGCTTGTTTCCTATTTCTTAAGAAAGATTCTAACCAGTTTTGTGCCAAACCCCTCACTCCCATATTTTCTAGTTTAAGAAGTAGCAAGTCATGAGAAACAAAGTCAAAAGCACGCAAACACAATTGCGGACGCTTAAGCGGAATTACAAATAAAACTCATACTATTAATAATAATCAATCTGTTTTTGTTATTTATTAATCTATAGTTATATAGCTATTAAATTAACATAAATTATTACATGAAATCAATCAAAATTTATAAAATTTTAATCAAAAACAAAAACGTATATGTCCGTAATTACCCTTAGCTGTTGGGGTGAATACGGACCAGTGCTGGGTTAATTGCGGACAACGTGGGGTATTTACGGACGAGGTCTCATTTCACATTCACTTGAACTTTAATTTTGACATTGAATTTTGCATAATAATTGACTGAAGTTTTATAATTAACACGTTGACATAAGATTTGCACGTCGCATTGCGATAAAATATGCGGAAATCTATCGACATTACCTACCTTTTGTACCATATTCATCCCCCCCCCCCCCCCTATCTACCGTGTGTAGGATATTCATAACAAACTCTCAGGTCACTCCACGGCACAATACTCTGATAACAACCGCCATTATAACCAAGAAGGGACTAGTACGACCCATAATTCAACTTTAAGTATGGTTAAAGCAGGCTTAAGTATACCTCAACCGCTGCTACAGCGACACACAAATTGAAGTGAGGTATAACTTTACATGTTATATTAATTTCTGAGGAACTCAGTGTTAATAAGTTAGAGCAAAATTGCTCTTTCTTGGGTTACATACTACTTGACTATTAAGGTTGGTATAGACTAGAGTATTTTCTTGAGCATAATGTTACGTTGTTGCAAATGTTCTATTGCGTTCTATTGCGTTAAGCGTTAAAATTTAAATATTTTATTTAAGTAGGACACAACATAGAAAATGTGTAAAATGTTATGTTAAATGAAAAAAGTGCATGAACTTGCTTAGCTACAATTATCATACAATTAAACAAAATATTATTTGTTTGGATTTTTGTTAAATTAAATTCGTTGGAGAGTCGTTCGGATCACATGGTTTTTTTGTAATATCATTCAAAGTAAAAGTTAAATTTTTTATTTGTAGAATTAAATTTTAGGTTACACAGGTATTTAGTATAAGAGCAAGTTTCATAATGTTCTACCGGGAAAGGTAAATAAGTTGATCTCTATCTTTATCTTCGTCGTCTATTACTAGTGACTTTGGGGCCGTCCATAAATAACGTCATCGATTTTTTCAGATTTTAGACCCCCCCCCCCCCTACAATCATCCTATCGTCATTTCTTAATGACCCCCCCCCCCCCTTCTCCCAAAATTGACGTCATTACCAGTTTGACAAAATTAAAACATTGCAGATTTGAGAAAAATAGGGTATTAATGATTAAAACACTTGATTATAGAATCACCTTTTATTGTAGTTATTATTTAAGTATTGTTTTTATTATCAATACATAGTATAAAACAAATTAAGTCGCTTTTGCTGTCTGTCCCTATGTATGCTTAGATCTTTAAAACTACGCAACGGATTTTGATGCGGTTTTTTTTAATAGATAGAGTGATTCTTAAGGAAGGTTTATATGTATAATACATGTAAGTACCACGGGCGAAGCCGGGGCGGGCAGCTAGTATTATATGTAATATTATTGTTAGAGTATTTTATCTGTAGTTATTACTGTATTTGTGTACATCTATGTTGCATTATGTATGTTTATTATCAGTTATTTTAGTACTGTACGCGCCTTAGCCGCCTCTCACATTTGCAGTCTCACTTACTAGGTGTGCTGGAAGAAATTTCTTTTTAGAAATAATCTTTTACGTCAATTTTGAAACCCCCCCCCCCCCATCTATCATTTGCCGTCATCCGCAGACCAACCCCCCCCCCTAATTTAGAATGACGTAATATATGGACGGCCCCTTTCCAAGATAAAATGTTACACCAATGCGCTCGTAATATACATCAGGTTGTAACAAGAAGTCAAAGCGTTGTGTTCAATCAAAGTTCAGTTCGTGAAGGTTGGTAGAAAAACCGCTTGTTGTTTTGTTACAAATAAATGTTCTAGTCTATACTTACCTTTACAGTGAGGGTGAAATAAGATGCTACCAGTACCGCGGACATTTAGACTGTGTTTTAAAAGTATTCAAAGAAGTTCAAACATTAAGTTAGTATTGATAAATAAATAATAATATAATAAACTGTTTCCACAATCACACCAATTAGCTAGCCCCAAACTAAGCAAAGCTTGTACTATGGCGACTAAACAACCGATAAACATACTTAAATATTCATATTCATATTCATATTCATTTATTGCGTCATAAGTGTATACATAAGGTGTTACATTGTGTGAGATCATACTTATGGACCCTGTAAGGGTATTGCATTCTTATTTATATTTACAAATACAATATTACTATTATTATTATTTAATTATAAAATCGTCATATTTAAAATTCAAAAGAAAAACAGTCGCATTTAATTCGTTAAATAAAATAAATAAAGTATATAATGTCAAGAAGTAATACACGAGATTCATCTAAACTAAGATTAAATTTAATTACAGAAGAGGATCACTCAGGTTAATACAGTATGTCAAGTAGGTATAGTTTTTGTGTGGAGGGTAGACCAACATTTTTTATGTTGCCAAGGAACTTGCATTAAATATTTTTATCGTCAAAGAATTCTTTTAAGTCGTAGTAGTAGCATTTGGCTATTAATTTTTTCTTTAATTGTTTAACAAATATATCGTTTTTTGTTTCGGCTTTTAAATAGTTTGGTAATTTATTATAGACCCTAATAGCCATTGACAGGGGGCCAGAAGAGGTTAACTTGAGCTTGTTTTCTGGTATTTGTAAATATGTTTATAAACATCCATGACTTAGGCACAAATGCTCGTGCTCATCAAACAAACATTTGCTCCTTGGGGGATTTGAATTAATTGTGAGAATACCCTTATTTAGTAATTTTCAAAATTCAAGACTTCCCGTTATGTTAAATTAAAATACGAACATATTCCTTACATTTTACGGAATATTTTAAAGTGTGGGGTTTTTCTTATGTTTTTATTCATCAAGACTGTAAGTATTGTGAATTGATAAGAGATCATATAACAGCTGATTATAACAGCTGTGTTTTACATTATACCTACCATTGATTACATTACAGAGGTATCATAGAGGTGAGTGCTTATAATTACAAGAATTACCAAGAACAAACTTTGAATTGTCCTCGCTCCACCTTACACCATTCATTATTTTTGGGTATTATTCCCAAAAACAGTGTTTATACCCTAAGTATTCAAAAACAAAATCCATCAATGGAAAAGTGATAAGTGATTGACAAACACACTGGCAGACATCCAACAAATATATCTCAATTTCCTTATTTCCTATAAATATAAAACCATACGATTCTCACACTTATTTTTGTAGCAATAAGGTTTGTTATATGTAATGATAGTAATTTTGTTTAGATCACTCAGTATTTAGATGTATTTGAGATGTGGCAACAATTTATTTGAAATGTTTTGCGTTATTTGACGGCAGATATGGATGTTTTGGTGAAAATATGTTATTATGGAAATCCGAAGGATGCTGTTTACAAATATTTTGTTGTTTACTATTCTGAAGTGGAATATTATATAGAATATTGGAAGTGAAGATAAGATATAAATATTAAACTATTTATTCTCAACAGCCAATCTAGAACTAGAAGTCATTAGAAGAGGCCTATTTTCAGCAGTGTACGTCCAATGGCTGAAATGAAGATGATAATAACTTATTGCTCACCGCAGAAATCAAATAAGGTACAAATGAGGCGGTCGTATCGCTAAAAGCAATCTCTTCCAGAAAACCTTTAGGAAAATTTAATCATGGACTCGTTAATCGTTAATAAGTTGAAAAAAAATAAAAGTAAGTACCTACTATACAGAATAATTTAAAGGTACAAGCATAATAAAATAAAATAAACGTAGTATCTTACGTTATTAAATAAAATACGTAAATTTAATAATATAGACCAAATATTGACGGCCGTCTGGTGTAGTGGTTCGCGCTCCGGACTACAATGCCTGGCGGTTGCGGGTTCGAATCCCGCGAGGGGCAAGTGTTAGTGTGATGAGCACGAGCATTTGCACCTAAGTCGTGGATGTTTATAAACGTATTTAAGTATGTTTATCCGTTATCTAGTCGCCATAGCACAAGCTTTGCTTAGTTTGGGGCTAGATAATTAGTGTGATTGTGAAAACAATTCAATTTATTTTTATTTATTATCACATGAAGGAGCAATACAATTTTCTTCTTCCTATACACACCCACCTACCTACCTTAAACTCTTTACAATACGGTCTTAAATTGTATGCAACTTCCATTGCTATTTCCAGGCCCGTACTTAGAAGTTGATTTGGTAATTTATTATACTTTACCGGTTTTGAAAGTTATCCCTTAGGGTTTTACTGACTTTAATGTTTTAGAGGAGACGATAGGATGTTTAGGTTTTGATGAAAGAAAGAAAAAAAGAAAAAATATTTATTTGGCACCAAATTTACATAAAGCACAATCTATAGTAACTTAAATTAAAACTAAAACTAGTGGTACCAAAATGGTCTACGCTCAGTAAAGGGTATTGTTTCCAGCGTTCGCCAAGCCTACGGCCGACAAGACAAAAATACTACAACAAGAAGACTTATGTAAAGATAGTACAACACACTACAAGACTAAATTACTAAAAATTTTAAATTAAAATCTAATATGCGTGGAATCATGTCATACAGTCATAGATGTATAGATGGGTAGTCAGTCACATTTGCTTCTGTAGGTTCAGTAAATACTCCTTATACTTTAACTTAAAAGTGCGAACAGTCAAAGAACGTCTGATGGGTGGGGGAATATTGTTCCAACACTTCGTTGCACAGTATCTGAAACTAACCCGGAATGCAACGGTGCGATGTTTTGCAAAAAGAAGTCGGTCGGGAATGCGAGAATTGCGTTTACAAAAGGTCAACTTTTCAAAAAGGTATGATGGGCTGTGATACTTTATTACACCAAAAAGCAAGCCAGCAAAATGCAAAGCACGTCTCGACTCCATGCTGATGAGATTGGACTTATTTAAATATGGAGAAACATGCGCCCGACGTGGTATCGAAAAACAGTATCTGGCGCATGAATTTTGGACTCTCTGTATAAGCTTTTGAGTTCGCACCAAGAGACGTCCGCCGATGACAGTATCCGCATAATTAAGTTTCGATAAAATAAGTGACTCGCACAGATTAATTCTCAGTTCTGTACTAAGGTATTGTCTAATTTGATAGAGCACTTTCAATCTGTAGTAGCACTGCCTGACTATACCAAGTATGTGGTTTTCAAACCTTAAATTACCATCGAAGAGAACACCTAAATTTCTAGCTTCGTGCACTTGTTCAATCTTGTGGTCTTTAATCTTGACTTGATGACTGTTCAGTGTACAGGTTGTACAAGAGAATGGGACACCTGATTTAATTGGGTAATATGTATCGCAAGTACAACAGATTTACAATATAAAATCATGACATATGTAACAAATAACGAAATTGTAATTAATATAAATAAAAACACTGCAAGCATTTCCCCTTAACTTTGTTCCAGTAGGTCAACGATCAAAACAAAAGAGTCAAAGTAACCTACGGCGCAGCGTCGTGCGTGTTCCAATGCCTAAATATTAACGGTCTTACTTATAAACGTTGATTAAATTTAAGACACTCCTGAACAGCTTATTAAAAAATATCTTTACTCATAAACGCTAAATAAAGTTAATCATCGTCTTAGTGACCTCGTAACTAGCTGTCAAGATAAGCAGTATCGTACCCTTGTTTAAAATTTATTTACCGAAATGGCGTCGCAGCAACAGCTGCTTTCTGTCTAGCAAGCTGTCATCTAGGGAGTCCCGCATACAGTGATGTGTTAAATAGGAGTGTGTTAAATGACATAAGAGATTTCTTAATAATGGCTATATGGCTCTAGCCATCACCTTTCACTTCGTGGAAAAATACAAGTACTACTCTTTGGTCTCAAGATTGATTGACAAGTGACATTGCTTTGAGCATTTTTTTTTAATTTTTGCTTCTATGACAGTATTTTGGGTCTTTCATAATGACTAGAGTCCGGTGTTGGCAGAGTAAAATAAAAATTGTGGTAATTAACTAACTTACGCCTAAGTAGCGTTTATGAGTGAAAAATAGTTACGCACTACTTAAGAAGTTAAGCAGTGAATAGTTAATCAGTTACTAAGATGTTGATAAGTCGATTTTTATAAGTAAGGCCGTAATTGTGTTATTTGGTTTATTAACTAAAAGAGAAAAAATAGACCTATCCCAGCTGTGTAATACTTTTAAAAAAAAAGGTAAAACAACGTACTAACCTTGTAACCTCCATGCGTTCATGATCACAGCTAACCGTTTAAGTTCCGTAGTATTCACATCGCACTTCACCACTATTAGCCAATTTTTACACAATTGCTAACCACTTTCAGATTTATTTTCATTACAATTAGTAACCTGTCACATTTTGGTTGAATTTCATTTCATTTTTACACGAATGGCACCGACCGACGGATACGACAATGTATTCACAAGTGTATATTGAATGTTACTATACTGATAATTCGGCATAATATAAGGTCCGATTCTATTAGTGTTCATCCTGTTAACCTGTGACTATATAGGTGAAAAGCAATCGTAAAAACCAAATTTCAAATGTGTACCATTAAAACTAAAAAAGTTAAAAATCAACAACATTGACTTCATATTGCATAAACTCGTCCTATCTTTGCTACGTTTAACCATCTGGTTATCCGTCTTATTCCTTCCCCTTGTACAGAGCAAGAAAGAGTTGAAGATAGGTAGTTTATGCAATATGAAGTCGATGTTGTTATTTTGTAATTTATTTTTAACTTTTTTAGTTTTTATGATAGACATTTGAAAGTTGGTTTTTACGATTGCTTTTCACCTATATAGTCACAGGTTAACAGGATGAATACTAATAAAATCGGACCTTATATATACAACTAAATAACTAAATGAAAAAAATGTCTTTTTTCGCATATCGTTAATCACGCATAAAGTCATAGAACCGACTGAAGAAGCTAGCAACGCCGGCGCCGATGCTGAAAAGTGCCACAAGTGCTACATTTGCAAAATATTCTTCAAACCAAACCGAACGGTTGCAGTAAAGGTGCGTTTACATGAGTTTTAATTCACGTCACGTCATTATTTTTTGTTGTCATGAAAATGTTTCCGATTTTCCGATGTCTCCAAAAGAAATGTTTGATTTAAGAGTAAATTAAAAGAAAATGTGTATTTTATATACGCAACGTTAATTACCCTCCTGCGCTTTCTCCGTTTTACTGCGCAGGTACGCAGCTACGCAGGTAGGTAGCTATACTGTTAAAACTACATATTAGATAATGTTTATTGTACCTAATTAAAGAAATTATTTGACTCTGTCTGTCTGTTTGATACCTAAAAAAGTTTTTCTAGCAATATTTTTTTTTGCATTCAACTTGGTTTGATGAACAAAATGCGTATGTACTTTAAGGATTCGTTAAGTTTTTTACACCCGTACTACGCATGCAGGCAGAATAACTATCAATTCAATTAAAAAGCAACACAAACATGGTACCTACCTCATAGAACGATGCCGTTGCGTGTGAAACTGACACAATGACATTACAGTGTAGGTGGTGTGTGTAGGCAACACTTACAACTAGGTACCTAACCCAAAAAAATGTAAGGCATTTAAATGGATTACGTGAAATCATAAATGAAACTGTTAAAGTAGAGGCGGCTTTTTACTGTATGAAATGCAGATAAACAACAGATACTTTTTTCTCTACATGATTTTGTGTCTACATAAGCTTGTTCATCACACTTTTATTGAAATTAAAAATTTTATTGTAGTTAAGAGATCATTAAATTGATACACTAAATAAAAAAAATGAGTTTGCCCAAATATGTCCTCTTGACTTAAAAAATGCGCCAAATTTGAAATTTGTATTGGTGTGCTTGCGGTCGGTCATTGCGCTCATTTCTCCCAGAAATGTTACAGCGCGGACAAGTAAAATGCAGGAACGTTTTTGTCGATTATTTCAGTAAATAATAAATAAATAAATATTGGACAACATCTGATCCTAAGGTAAGTAGCATAAGCACTTGTGTTATAGAAATCAGAAACAACGACGGTACCATAACACCCAGACCCAAGACAATATAGAAAAGTTCGTTTCCTACATTGACCGGACCGGAGATCGGACCCGGAACCTCAGAGATGGCGACGCCATATAGTCCGGCGTGCTCGCCTCTCGGCTACGGAGGTTATCGATGTCGTCATCAATAAAGATATTGAAATAGGAAAAATTGTCACACATTTAAAATTGTTAACACCACATGATAAAATTATTTTGATTCAAATTAAGGTACTTCAACGATACAACTTTGATAATTAATAATTTCAAATTGGAGCGATATTTCCACAAAATGATTTTTTTGTTCAAATGGGGTTCCTCTGTAGTTTATACCATTTTAACAGTTGTCCCATTCTCTTGGACACCCTGTTTATATTATAAAGTTTTTATTTTATCTGTTAATATTTGTATATTTCTAAAGTTGTATTAAATAATTAAATTTGAGAATATTGTAAGTTAAAGCCTGTTTGATTTTTATGAAAACTCCGCCATTTCCCTAGTCCTACGTTTCTCATCTCAAATCATTCCACACCCGGTCCTTGATTTACATTTTTATAAGTTCCTCTGTCTCACACATATCGTACAAATAAAATTGACAATTCATACGTAGGTTGCATCGGAAATATTATCTGACAGAAACGACAGAAATAAAATCTGCAGAAAAAAAGAGAAGGTTTTGACGAATTTGCAGATAGCAGAGTTAACATTTGTCTTTACACTTACAATTAATATTGTTGGTACAGTACAAATCCAGGTAGTTACTGGTTCATATCCCGATAGGGGGAAGTCTTTTTGTAATGAGCACGACAAAAAAATCCCAAGTAATGGATATTTGTAAATTTTTGTTTTTAGCAATTCCATGCAAGGTTTAATTGAAGATAAATAACACTTGAAAAAAATCATCGACCTCAGGTGGTTTGTAAAAATATTTCTATAGGGTGTTGACGGTAGTATACTACTCAGCTATACATATAGCTACAACATTGATCAGAATACGCTGGCTTTGACAGCGAGAAAAAACACTTGAGGAATTTCATCTTGTCACGTGACGTCCTCGGTAGCTTAGTGGTCAAAGCACTCGCCCGGTATGCGATGGGACGTGGGTTCGAGTCCCACCTGAGGTCGATGATTTTTTTCAAGTGTTATTTATCTTTAATGGATATTTATAAATATATTTAAGCATGTTTAACTCGTTCTTACTTACTTATTCCTAATATTCATTTGTATTGTATGTAGACCAGCCTATTTAAGTTTTATACAAACTTGAGGGGCTATTGAAGAAAAATTAATTTTGCTAATTCCATTAAATCATTATTTCTTAAAGCCACGGTACCCTAAAAATATAAAAACACATGCGATGCGATGGTAATCGCAGACTTTGAAGATCTTTAAAAAAACATCACATTCTTCAAATTCTTTCTCCCGAGTTTTTATATACGAGTATTTCTGAGTAGCTGAAACACTCGCAAATGTGAAAGACATTATTCATGGAACCTGTCAATGTATTAAGATTATGTAAATTCGTATTGAGCTCTGAATAATCGATTTGTAACCATACATATGTATGGATGATGTATGCACGTTTTAGGATTATCAAAAGAAACGTAAAACGAGTGAAAGAGTGTTTCATTTAAGTTTTACAACTAAGATCTTTACCAAAAAAAAGTGCTTTTAATGATCGGCTCAACCAAATTTAATTAATCAAGCCAAGTACAAGTCAACATATCTTCTTATCAAACATAGCTCTTAGAACAGTATTATCTACATCATTATTTAATGATTTCAATAACGAATAACGTATAAAAATCATATTATGGTATGGTACGGCCGGTACTGATGTAAACCTTGAACACTAGCCGTGCCCGCAACCTCGTTTGCTTGGACTACATGTTTGTTATGTGTCATATCAAGCAACGCTGTAGACTGCAGTGCAATACCTCTTATTAAGAAAAAATAAAGAACAATATATACGAATATATACGAATATCCCACGGGATGTGTCCTATATGTGAATCCAGATCATATTCTATTTGTGTGCATAATGTCATCCAAATCATTTGAGCTGTTTACGCGTGATGAGTCACAAACATTCAAACATCCTCACAAACTTTCAGGTTTCTAATATTAATGGGATGAAATATAATATACATTGCTCTGATCCTAAGGTAAGTTGCTAAAGCACTTGTGTTATAGAAATCAGAGACAATGACGATAATACAACACCCAGACCCGAGCCAATATACAGGTCATAAAAAAAGGCTTAACGAAGCCTTAAACCTCGAATTCTATACATGAAACAAAGTAGAAAGCAAAAAAAATAATTGCTGGGAAATGACTTTTATTTTTGGGTATCAAAAAACATAACTTATTTCTAACCCGCAAAGTATAGCGCGCATGCCACAGACTATGTATTTATATCATGTTTCTTTGTAAAAAAAGTTTAGTATTATCAAACAAAAGTCAATTTTGTAAAAATCTTTGATAAAAAATTGTAACTTTGACTGTCAATAACTTGGTAACCCGTCATTTCCCAGGCATAGTGTAAAAGAAAAAAAATATCGTAATAATACGTAGAATATGCGGTATTCGGCTTCGTTAAGTCTTTTTTTACACCCGTTAGAAAAGTTCGTTTTCTACATTGACCCGACCGGGGATCGAACCCGGAACCTCAGAGATGGCGGCGCCATTTAAAGAAATAAATGTTGAACATTTATGATCGTCACGTATTAGTTTAAAGCATGATAAAAAAAACTGATGTAGGCATCTATATCTTGTCAGCAGCTTATAAAAATATATTGAAAAAGGTATTGTTTTGTGTAGACTAAACATTTATTTGACAAAGAAGTAAAGTGAAGTAAAGTATGCCTATATACGTCCCACTGCAGGGCACAGGCCTCACCTCAACTATGAGGTGGTTCCTCCACCACGCGGGCCCGGTGCGGATTGGTGGAGGGGTGTTGCAAGGCCAATGACTAAACCTTACTGTCAGATGTTATCAAGCCGCCTTAAGGCCTCTGACTAGGCTTCATGACCAATATCAAGCGATATTGGCCGGGACCAACTTTTAACGTGCCTTCCGAAGCACGGAGATGCTCGTGATAAATGTCACTAAATATGGTCGGAATGGTCACCCATCCACTCACGACCGCGGCGTTGGTTGCTTAACTTTAGTAATCGATACCAAAGCGCTGCCGCCACTGAGCTACGAGCACCTCTACTGAGCTACGAGCACCTCTTCTGGACAATGAAGTATCTAACTACAATTACAAACTATCTACTCAAAAGTAAATGCGTGTCCAAGTAAGTTCTAAGCCTGAAAATGGCGACTACCTAGAGCGAGCTACATTATTAAAGCTGCTAGAACTGGATTACCTAATCCATCCGACCACTCAAACGAATACCAACACAAAACCTTCAGAATCAACACATCGGATTCTGTTTGCATATCCAACACCACTATAAAAGTTTGTAAAAGCGGAATAGCAATTTCATTCCGCGTTCGAAAAGTTCCAAAGCGAAGTCGGAGCAATATCTGGAATTGGAAGTGTCTCGGCAAAATATTATGGAACATTGACAGGCGTTTTTAAGGAATCGATGAGACGAGTACATTACTTATCCTACATAATAATGTATACCCTATTTAATAATAATATGGTGTCAAAAGACCAAAATAAAAACCAGCCAACCAAATATGGGGTTCCATAGTTCCACGTCTCAATATGCGGTTTCTGCTTCCTGTGTAACATATTTACATAGTCTGGTGTAGTGGTTCGCGCTCCGGACTACAATGCCTGGTGGTTGCGGGTTTGAATCCCGTGAGGGGCAAATGTTAGTATTATGAGCACGAGACTTTGCACCTAAGTAATGGATGTTTATAAACGTGTTATATGTTTCCGTTATCTAGTCGCCATAGCACAAGCTTTGCTTATTTTGGGGCTAGATAATTGGTGGAAAGTGGAAACAATTTGTTTCAAAGTAATTTTCTTCTTCAACTTCATTTTATAAGTTAACTTGGTAACTGTAAAACTAAATGTGATAATATTTCGTTAACCTTCGTTGAATTTATGGTACGGAACCCTTCGTGCGCGAGTCCGACTCGCACTTGGCCGGTTTTTCTGATTTCTGTAACTCAAGTGCTTTACAGCTTACCTTACGATTAAAGCAATGATAATAATATGATGATTTTTTTCAAGTGTTATTTATCTTTAATTAAACCTTGCATGGAATTGCTAAAAACAAAAAAAAATATATGATGATGTCAAATATAACTATTATTGTTATAAGGGTTCCGTGTTGACTACGAAACCCTAAAAAGGCTAACTTGCCTGCCAAAATACAACATACGGGTATGATAAAAACAATTGACTTTTGAAAATTGTCCTGTAGGTATGACTTTTGAATTTAAACAAGCGGCACACACTTTTCGTCAACTCTACTTGAATTCTGTTTAATACTTTCATCGACAAAAAATATTTATAAAAGATTTTACATTTTAATAATTTTCATTGATATCACAAAACTGGTTCTCAGAATTCCCTCTTTATGATTTCTCTTTTCATTTCTATTTGTATGGAATGAATTTGTTTTAACGAGAGATCAGACCGAAAATTGCTTGATTCATTGCTAAAATATTGGTGAAAAAAAAAGAAACCAGTCTGATCATCTTTTGAATAATTTAACATTGTGAAAAAATCATGATTTAATGAACCGATCTCTGAATAAATTTTCCCAGATTTTTTAAGCTTGTCATTAGGATTTTTTTCCGAATCCATCATTATTTTAAAGATCTTATATTTATTTTTTATTTTTTTACTCAGCCATTATCTAAGTACTTAGTTCCATTCATATGTTTCATTATTTTTAGGGTTCCGTTTATTACTACGGCTCCGCTGTCCGTCTGTCTGTATGTCCGTCTTCCCATCTGTCTGTCTGTCCGTCTGTTACCAGGCTGTATCTCATGAACAGTGATAGTTAGAAAGTTGAAATTTTCATAGATGATGTATTTCTATTGCCGTTACTTGTATAACAACAAATACTAATAAAAAACAAATTACTATAAATATTAAAGGGGGCTCCCATACAACAAACGTTTATTTTTATGCCGTTTTTATAGATAATCTACGGAACCCTTCGTGCGCGAGGCCGAGCCGCACTTGGCCGGTTTTAAAACATGGCCACGTTCAGTTTTATTTGAATATGTCGGTGCTTCCACGATATTATCCCTCACCCTTCTCCTTCAACACTACGAAAGTGATATTATACCCGTATATACCTGTTGCAATTTTATCTAACGACGGACGAATGAGAGATTAAAGAAATTTAGTTTATTAATAGCATTCCGATCACCCCATGAAAATATTACTCACGCTCGGTATGTTTAATGTCAAATTATCTGAAACTTGACCGAATTAGGTCAAGCTTTTTTCGGCTCTGAGTATTTTTATGAATGAGTTATATCTAACAATAGACAGAAGATATATATTTTTTTAATGAAGTGGTCTTTAATTTAAAATATTTATATATAAAAAAAATTAAAATAACCTAAAAAAACACACGTAGAGGTCATTAAACACGATATTTTAAAAATTGACTTTATATTCTTAAATCTGGTAAATTTTAGAGAGAAATTTAAAGTTGAATTAATGAAATAAGTTAGGTATCTCCTTTACGTGCAGTATCCATTTATAATGTTAGTTAAGCCAAACAATCTATTTAAAGCCTCAAAATATTAGCAATAACACGAAATAGGATAAGAAAATTTAGCTTTCTAGGCATAGCTCGTGGGAAATCAAATATACGTTCGTCAGACAATTTGCATTCATTTGTGCCTTTGAAAGCTGACTAAAACAAACGTCTATTTTAGTTGGCTTGATACTACTAGTTTACGGATGAGATGATAAAAAGAAAGGTTTTAAGATTAATCATCATCATCATTGCCAGCCTATATTAGTCCACTGCTGGACAGGCCTCTCCAAAAGGAGGATTTTTCCATAATCGCCACGCTTGGCAGGCGGGTTGGCGATCGCAGTTTGGCCAATGGTGGAGAGGAGACGCTGCTGCCCGTCTTCTTGTGGCGGTTCTCCTGTAGTCGCCTCTTACGACACCCATAGGAAGAGAAGGGGTGGTGCAATTCTTTTAACGTGCACCGGCACCACACAACAAACATTCAGATTAATAATAGATATAATATTATCATTTTCTATTATTTCTTATCTGTACAATAAAATATCAATAAATATAACCCAAAAGCGGTTCATAAATTAACTTTAAAAAAAGAAAACCTAATTTGGATTTTTTTTTTTTTGGATTTGAATGTTAAACCCCATTCCTCTAAAACGACAAATAGGTTTATGAGGTATCTGAAATATTATTTTTAGGATAAGTAAGTAAGCTTTATGGTAAATGGAAATATTAAAAACTTTCCAAAAGTTAGAAACGTACACTTTTTTGTATACTCGCATATGAAATAAACTCTGTGCAATAAATAATAGTATATATGTTTTTTTTTGCTTTTGCGTAACTTACGGATTAAGTGTTTATGTATAATTTACAAACTTTATTTTTAAAATTTGTTTGATTGGTTTATATCATTGTGATCTGATCACGTTTATATACTTACAGCAATTTTTAGGGAAACCTGTAATTAGCTTTTCTAGTTTTAAGTACAATATAAGAAAATATTTTATGTTACGCAGTTGGTTTTTTAATAAATAAAAAATAAATCAATAATAACTATGATATATCTTGATCATTTATCTTATATGGCGCTTTCAAACGAAGTAGCTTACTATTGAATCATATTATTTTCTAATGGCAAACAAATATATCTATCCTTATCGTTTAAATATCTCTATCCTTATCGTCCTTGAATCAAAAGGAACACGTGTACGCCTGGTTCCTCTAAATCCCCTTCATGTTCCGATGTTCCAATATGTACCTCTAACGGTATGTTTCAAGTAATATTCTTGTGTTTGGTGTAATCGATACTAACAGAAGTCCCGATCTTGTTCCTGTAGTATTAACTTGTGTCTCGTGTTCGGCAATGGATATCATTGGGGTTGATATAAATTAAAACAGCAAATTGAAATTTTTCACGCAATATTAATATTCTATTCCGTTTTTCATTTAATTCAATAATTAAAAACAGTAATAATATTTGAAACATAATAATATGCATTAATACAAAAAATAATACAAAAATACAATTAAGATAAAACACTAGATGAGTTTAACATGAGCGTTAGTGACGGTAGTTATATATTTTTTTCAAAATATTGTAAAGACGAATAACACCTTAGTCTACCTGTGACCACGAACGCTGTAAAGTGTTAATGAAATGTTAATAAATCGCGGAAATTATCCTTAAAAGTAGTTTCATTTAAATATCAACATGGTTCTTATAACAAGTGTTTAAAAAATTATTAATGATTCCAAATTAGTATCACCTTAATATTACCTAAGGTCCTGTGTTACAAATATAAAGTAATAAATGAAAGACTAAATTAGTTGGTCATAATTCAAAGACATTATTATTTACTTAAAACTTAAAGCTATTATTACAATCCAGCTAAATTAACGACCCAAACTTATATAATGTATTTGAAACAAGATAAATAAGCCAGTTCAAAGATACCCAAATTCTAAGCAAAACGGCATTTGAAGATATCATTCTACCATCACCGTACAATTCTGAGATCAAATCTAAGTAATAAATCCTCAAATTTTGGGCTACAATGGCGGCCGTCACTGGCCGTTATCTGACGTCGGCTGTTAATTAAAATATCACATAAATTGTGGCGTAAACGGCTGAAGAAGCCGTGGGCGCAGAAACGGGTAGAGGCCCATCCATAGGGATGAAATAATCAGTACACAAATAAGCAATACCTTTCAGTTTGGCCGGTTGGAAGCGGCCTGCATCCAGCGGCTTCCTGCAACCTTTGCCAGGTCGTCCACCTTGTGAGTGGAAGTCACTGGGGAAGGCCTATGTTCAGCAGTGGACGTACTGTGGCTGAAATGATGATGATGATGGTGAATTTAAAAATATCTTTTGTGGCGGAATTTTTCAATTAGGCAGTGCATACCTTATAAGTGAAATGAGGTAGGCAGTAGGTACTTACAAATGTGGATTATTGAAAAAAAAACACAGTTTTTATCAATAAAGCACATTATAAATAGCTACTGACTAGGTAGGTACCTCGAAATAGAACCAATGCTGGCCACTGGTGAATGATGAACCTACAGAATGGTTTCACGAGGCGTAATGTAACATTCACAGCGAACATGCTTTGCTCGCTTGTTTTCCTGTTTCCTGACTGCGCGATGCTCGTTTTGTAACATGTTACTTGATGTTACAGCAAGTGAGCAAAGAGCCGGATTTATACGGATTTTAGCATACAACGTAACGTAACAATATGCACGCTGCGAATGTTATATTAAGTCAGGAAAAACTAATTTTTACCATTAACTGACTTTAAATTAAAAAGGAGGAGGTTCTCAATTCGGTTGATACATTTTTTATGTATCTATATACCGATTACACCAAGATTTCTAATCCGATTTACGTGATTCATTTTCGATTCCAAACTTGGAGCCCGTATAAAATAATAGGAAACTCCTTAAGCCAAGTCTTTAGCTTATTTAGATGGTATTTACAAAGAAATGGTAAACCAAATAATATTCATATATATTTTTATTTAACTCTAATTATTATTTCATTTTTTAAAACTTAAAAACTTTTCCTTTGCAGCATTTCACAACTTAAATATTTCATCCCTGTAGATGGACCACTATCACCCCTCCTTTTCCACGTCACCGCTTGAGGAACATCCCTAGAATTAATTTTCTGTGTCGCCGCCTACCTTAATTGCGAGTTTTGCGCCCAACAACCTAGACGCTAATCAAAGCTAACTATCTAAGAAAATTGAGCTTTAGAATACTTATTTTTAGCTGACAAATCAAATTGAAGATTGATGCTTATAAGATAGGCTGTAGGTGTGCGTCCTACTCATTTGAGATCCTTTACACAAGAAATACTTTGATGTAACGTACCCCCTTAGCTGAGAAATGAGCATGCTGGACTAGGCGTCACCATTTCTGAGGTCTCCGGTTCGATTCCTGGCCGGGTCGATTTAGGAAACGACCTTTTTTAAATGGTCTCAGGTCTTGGTGTTGTGGTACCGTCGATGTGTCCGATTTTTATAACACAAGTGTTTTAATTAATGCTTGCATAGTTTATTAGCTAATTGTATTAAAAATCTTATATCAAATCAAAACAAACTTTTCGTAAATGCACGCAATTTTATGGTTATCACAAGCAACTTTGTGTGTCGTAGGCAAAATTAGCACAAATTTATTTTCTGTACAAACAGCACCAAGTTGATACAAACCCCCATCCGTGAGTCTATAACACTAAGTAAACTCAAACAAACAAGTCTTAGCTAGTGTTGTAATCGATTGTCGATGAACAACAACATTATTAACACCGTTCAACGACACAAATAAATGTTATGGCAACCAATAATTTTGGTTTACGATTCATTCCTATTTTGTTTTGTGTGTTGGGTCGCAAGAAATAGTGTTAATAAGTGAAAACACTATTTTTTGCTATTTAGCAGTTATTAAGTTTATTCTTTTGATTTTTGTTGTAAAAAATTGTCATTTAAAGATTTTATCATCATTTAAGCCACAAGAAGTCCACAGCTGAACATGGCCTCCCCCAGTGACTTCCAGATTGGCCGGTTGGAAGCGGCCTGTATCCAGCAACTTCCTGCAACCTTTACTAGTTCGTCTGTCCACCTTGTGGCTGGACGTACCACGCTGCGCTTAATGACTTGACTAAATTAAACTATCTTAAAGCAGATAAAACCTAGACCTATATCAAAATCATATTTAATAACTTTTAAACTTTTGCGTCGCACGATTAAAACACACTGAAACGGGAATTAATTTTTTAAATGATTTTTTTTTTAAACTCGATTATAATAATAATATGTTATTAGTTAAATTGCACCGTGTCCTAATCAAATTAAATTTGTGCCCAATAACTATGTAAATATCCAGACCAACAAATCATTTTATGCCTTTAATTTTTTTTCTATCGATCTAGCTACTATCGACAATAGAGAGTCCCTACACGTAACTTAGTTAATCACTTAAGACGTGAAGTTAAAAGTTGGGAGCTCTTGTTAACAAGCATTGAGGTATTCGAGGATTAATGTTGGTTATGTTATCATAATAAAACGCTGCGAAATTCTTGACATTATTTATACTTTGTACCACCAAGGAAATCAGATAACTAGCCTAGCTAAGCAAAGTATGCATTATGGCGGTTAGATAAAGGATAAACATACATAAATAAATAAATTTATCTGTGAATGACTCAAGTATAAATGCTCATGCTCATCACACAAACATTTCCCCCCTGCGGGATTCGAATCCGACACTGCCAGGGTTTGTGTTTCGAAGCGCCAACCACTTATACAGGCATTCATTTCCACATATTTTGCACCAAAACCATTCACACGAAGTGACTTCACATTTTCACATGAATAAATAGATATATACTCGTTATGCACACCAGACAAAGAAGTTACAGTTAGTATTTACAGAAAGATATACAATTTAGGCGGTTTATTGCTAACAGCGAACTCTTCCAGACAACCTTCAAGCAGAGGACAACTATCAAGAAAGGCGAAACTAGAAATCTTTACTCATTTGGTGTAGTTTTTGGAGTAACTTATTTAAATCGTTACTCAATTGTTTTACCTGTAAGTTTCTCAAAAAGATGTAAAATACAAATAAATGAGCTATGAGCCGTATCCAGCCACCGCCATGTTTTCAAAGTATGGGATGCCATTTTTCCCGCTCTAGTCAGACCGAGTATATAAGTACATTATGTTTTACGTAGTACAATTCATATACTATGCGACATCACAGAAAAATAGCCTTGAGGCGTACAATATAGCAGTAGTGAGAAAAAAATATTTTTCCACGCCTTATTCACATTTTCATAGTAATAATATTAAATGAATGTCTGCTTTGAATAGGGCTGGCAAATAAGAAGCGGATGTTTTTTTGTTTTTTAATAAACTTACATTCAATGTTTATTTGTACCAGTGGCGGGCATTGGTTTTATTTGGAGGCAGGCAGTATACACAGTGTTTTTTTAACCGTCTTAAATCCGAAGCCCACGTTATGTAACCATCCGTGTACAGGATGTTTCAATGTTTCAAACTAAATTTTGCTTATAATTATTTAATTTTTTTAGTTTTTGAATAATTAATAATTACCAAGTTTTATTATACAAATGTAGTTATTGGATACTTTAAGTGGCCTTTGGCTTTAAGACGGTTAAAAATGCACGGTGTATACTTACTTAAGTGTTTTACTGATGAAAATCAGCAGTTTTCATTGATTACTTATGTAGGTCAAAAGTGGTACAAAAATGATAAACTAATTGTCATTAGGAATTTTATTAAAAACATGCAAAGTTTTACTACCTTGAATTTAATATTATAAATGTATGAACTCATGCAACGTCTTCATTAAACAAATTAAGAATTTAACATTTACATTAAAATATCAAAAATACGACAAAATTAAGTCAATCAAATTGTCCTAAAAAGTTTTATGTAACACAAAGAAAGACAAAAAAAAACAATAAACGAGTATAAGATTTATAAAATATTGTATTCAATTTCCCAATTTTGATTGTTTTAACAACAAAAAAAAAATGGATACATAACGTTTTGACAACCCTACTCAGGCGTAGTAGAGCGAGAGTAAATTACGACTAAAGTTATTAAATACTCTGGTAGATTACGTAAGGGTAGTTATACCGAGGGTAATAACATAACACACTCTAGGGCAGGGTACGCCATTTTTTATGAACTAAGACTAAGCTTAGGTCAGATTTATTATTAAAGAGTTTGAAGTGCAGGATTTGATTGAATCATTCAAAAAGTATATCCGTTATCTTGTATGTATGTATAAGTGCCAAGAAGAGAGCCTTTATACCGAATAAAGAATTACATTTCATTTCATTTTTATTCATCATTTCATTTGCCATAGTAAATAAAAAATATTTTTTTACATAAATTTTACTTATACATTTATGAAACAATATTAAGAACTATTTTTGGTTTTATTGTGAACCTTTTTAATAAAAAAAATTAGCATAAATAAACATAAAAAAATACGTTTACATAGCAATCAACGACTTAGGTACAACATTTGTGCTTGTGGCTTATTTGTTCCTTCTTGCACATAATATTTGCTCCTTGCGGTATTCAAACCTGAAACTTCTTGGCTTTGTAGTGCGCAGCGTGAACTTTATACACCAGACGGCTGCCCAGAAGCCCTTTCGTTCTATGGTTTGCTTTAGCAAACCGTTTTTCAACATGATTTAGCGTAATCTAAATAAATTCAAATTAACATTTTCTTACCACCAAGCAAGTGCTTGAAGTAGGTTTTCTATGCCTAGATTAATAAAAATCAATCCTAGGTAGGTATAATCTGGTCATATTTTGTTCGTTCACGGATCTCCTCATTTTTGATAAGATCTCGTAAACCAATTTCCGTAGCATACTGCAACATTTAGCTTCCTTATAAGGCTTATTCTGTTTTATATGTCATCACTGGTAAACACATGGTGATTCGCATTCGTTACCTAAAAACCTTGAAGCAAATAAAATACCAGTATTTATTTCGCAAAAAAATATTCTGGTTGACATCCGTAATCTGTGGACATTTCAACTTCATATTTCACAGGGCGAAAGTATTACGTGAAAGGGGAACCCTAATAAAGTGTCCTACCAAGCATTCTGTTAACCCTCTCAAAGTTATGGGACTAAATATGAGCCAACCAGGCTAATATGGCCCTTTTTACCCGACTGCAAAACGAGGGTTATGTTTTTCAAGCGTATGTATGTATGTATGTAAATAAGTCTTTTTCTTTGGCACGCCCTCCAGCCTATACCGTTTAACGGATATTAAATTATAATATATCAATAGACTCGTCTCAATTGTAGGAGTGACAAGGGGTATGTTATTTCCCGAAATTCCCGCGGGAACAGAACTTACGCGGGAAAAACGGGTGTGCAATACTGATAAACGGATTTAGAGAAAATAATACAGTTTAACTTGATTTACTTAATCTAAATAATATGTTCTATCGACCTCTATACAACATTTTATTTTATGTTTTTTTTTTTTCAACAGATAGCTGCTTTTATATACCTTATAACGTGCCTAAAAATAAATGAAACAAAAAGTTCCTTAAAAGGGTCATTCATAACTCAATTATGATATTCATCAGACGGCGCAAAAAGGGTCATATTATTGACCCCACCCTCTTCAAGGGTTAAAGTTTCCAGCTTCATAAATCATGTCATTTACCTCCTGCCCTCCCGATAATATATGGCTTTCTTTGTTTCTCCTGATATGAAGGGATAGAGCTATGTGATGGAGAAATATTTCCTTGACTCATAATGTCACAGTGACTTAGATTTTTTGTTAGGTCTTTTTGGTGAAAAGATATTTAGTTGTAGTGAGTAGGATGTCTTAGCTTGTATTACGTTAGGAAACTGAAATAATTAAAATACTTAAACATGTATATTATTATGACGACCTCCGTAGCCAAAATGTGAGCATGCCGGACTTGGCGTCGCCATCTGTGAGGTTCCGGGTTGGATTCCCGGTCAGGCCAATGTGGAACTACAACTTTTCTATATCGTCTCGGGTCTAGGTGTTGTGGTACCGTTGTTGTTTCTGATTTCTATAACACAAGTGCTTTAGCTACTTTCTTTAGGATCAGAACAATGTATGTGATGTTATCCAATATTTATTTATTATATATGAATATCTCTGTTTCTACAATCTAAATCATTTAATAACACGTCACCTCGATGATTATGACGTATGGAGCTTATTTTGTTATTGTTGTTGTTGTTGGTGTTTTTTCTATAGCAAAAGTTGTTGTAAATCAGCAAATGATAATGTGGTTTTAAGAAAAGTTATTTTTTACACCCTGTAGACTTATTGCAGGTAATTAATCATCATCAACATTTGAAAGCTCACTGCTGAACATAGGTATCCCCTCAACGAGCAAGCATTGGACAGTTTGCGTCTAGCAGCGGCATGCAAAATTGACTAGTAGGTCATCGGTGGGGAGCTTGACCACGCTGTGTCATCCAGTTTGTTACCAGTTGGTTACCAGTTGAGAACCTTTTTCTCCCCGTCGTCAAGAATGTTCTATATTTGTGTCTTGCACGTTGCCACTTTAGTAATACCTAGAATTTGATTTTTGTATATTGATATCAGCCTATTACAACCCACTGCTGGATGCAAGCCTCCCCCAAAGAGCGCCAAAGGGCATGATCTCCCGCTTTTTCTTGCAGCCACTGCCAGCAGCTTGCTACGGTCGTCGGTTCATAAACACATTTGTCGCAGAACTGATGAAAGCTGGAGTAAACGGTGTCTCAAGTGGAGACCACGCCTTGGCAAACGTAGTGTAGGACCTCCCCCAGCTCGATCGACCCACGATGATGAATTTTGGTATAATAAATACAGGGTTACATTGCAAGGTAGCGCCAAATTTTAAAAATAAGATCTAGAGGAGCACTGCATAAGGTCCTTGTTGGCAATTTGAACCTCTGGTTTGCGCGGGCGCTCCTCCTGTTTACCATACATCGAGAAGGCTAAGGTTTGTTTTTGCTCGCCATTGTGACTATTATTGCATTAAACTTTGCAGTTCTAGGATGCACAGATATTGCGTGCGTGATTGAGTGCGTTCGTATTTCTTATAATCGAGACAAGATTAACCACGCGTACCATCTTTTAACAGCAGATAGTAATAATAAAAAAATTAAAAAAATAGTTTGTTTTGTACGTAGATCGATTTAGTTACTGATCCTGAGTGGTCCCTGAAAAATTGGCATTAACTTGCAATGTAACCCTGTATAATTCATAAACAAATATTTTTTCTAATACTCGTTTACAGATAAAATTACATTCTTGTACATTTCAAAGGTCTATGGCAAGATCCCTTCTTCAACGAAAGTGAATTAGCCAACGTCAGTCTACGTCAGACTCGCTTTTAATATATTAAGTTGGTTTCTGCGAATTCTGTTCAAAATAACGAATAATCTTGTTCCAATGAATAAATCATTTAATCTTGTAGATATACAGGGTATTAAGAAGTACTTTCCTAGTAATCATTTAAAAAAACCTACGCAGACAGATAAAATGTTCCACATTTATAAAATAATATCAATATTACTTTTAAACTTTCGCGTTGCATAATTTAAAACTCTATGAAACGGGAATTAACGCGATCATAATTTAGGTACAAAATGTTACCTCTTTTGCCTGACGTCTCGATCGGGTTCGCTGTTCCAGTCAGCCTGTGACCACGGTCGGTGTAACCCGCTCGAAACGTCAGGCAAAAGAGGTAACATTTTGTACCTAAATTATGATCGCGTTAATTCCCGTTTCATTGAGTTTTAAATAATATAAATATTATATTAATATGTCCGATTTGACCGAGATGGAGTAAGTTTTATGGGTAAATTTTGTATTAGTTCATGCAGTAAGGTAAATTTAATAAAACCAGGAGAACTTTGCAAAAAATAATAACCAAATATTAATAAAATAAAAATAAACTAAGTATTTATGAAATGAAAACTTAAAACACTAGATTTTAAGACCGTTTGAAAACAATTCATCTATCTGAGTATAGGTATAATTAAGTTCAAAACTCCTTTAAAGGCTAAATTGTATACGTGGATCATTAACATTTAAACTAGTGCTATAAAAAACTTAAATATAACACATTTCATCCTTATTATGATAGCTCGAAATATTATCACTCGAGTGGCTCCTCGCTCACGTAACCAAAACATACCTTAGGCGGCGAAAATATAGTATAACCGTATGATATACACATTTTTTTAAAAGACAACATCACATACATTGCTCTGATCCTATAGTAAGTAGCTAAAGCGCTTGTTTTATAGAAATCAGAAACAACGACGGTACCACAACACCCAGACCCGAGACAATATAGAAAAGTTTGTTTCCTACATTGACCCGACCGGGGATCGAACCCGGAACCTCAGAGATGGCGACACCATATTAGTCCGGCGTGCTCGCCTCTCGGCTACGGATGTCGTCAAATTGACGGCAAGCTAAGCCATTAATTCCGTCCTCTAATTAACCATCTTTGTCAGTCAGTTTTTTTTTTTAATATTTACTTGGCCCAAAAACAATGGACATACGGATTACAAACAGAAAAAAAATACGAGGTGTGCCAAATAGGACTTAGTATTAGTCGTGACAATTGAAGGCTACCACGACGCTGATATTCTGCCGGGCCTATAAATATCTATAATATATCGCAATGATTACAAGACAAGAACATCATAATGCTATTAACTATTGTGGAGTCACTGAAAATCACCAAAATACACACTAACTCTAGACAACAAGCAACAGTGGTGGATTGGACAATGGCAAAATCAGCGTGTATTTGTGACTTGGCTGTATTGTAGTAATATAGACGCTATGTCCATAGTTTCATCCACGCGGTTTAAGTGCTGTATAAGTTATAGTGCAATGTGTGTGGAGAGAGCAGATGGTTGCATCTATCGATTTAATGCTTCACTGAGAACTGATGTGTCACTTAGAGGCTGGATATAAGACAAAATAATTGCTTTTTTCAACTATTTGGATCGACCATGAATGTCGAAGTTGATTTCTAGTCTGGTATAAATTGACATACGGAACAGGAACGTGGCCTCTTACTATATAGGTCTTATAAGAAAGCTCAAAGTTGCATAGTGCGCTATGGAAAGGGCTATGCTCAATGTTTCTTTGCGAGATCAACGCCCATCGCCTACGTCAAAAGTCGCCTACGCCCATAGATTAAGCGTAGCGAATCCTTAGTCTGCCTATGCCAAAGTCGCCATTGCCGTAGCAAAAGGTTCCAAGAGTGATCCTTGACATATTGCTTAAAATAATATGACTAACCCTAAGGGTGGGAAAATAGGGGTGATTTATTATTCACTCTCAGATTTTAATGCTGATCTTATATCCACAGAAAATCATTTAAAGCTTTTTAACAAAACAAAATAAACCACCGAAAAACTGAAAAGCAAAACTAATAAACTTTTTTTCATTAAACCTTAATAACTAAGTTCTTTAACTAATGTAAATATACCTAATCAGCTCTTTTTGGAATCGGTGCCAGCCATTGTAAGCCAGCCGGTGCGAATCGACACATTTTAACTCGGCTCTTAGTTAAAAATCTTTTAATGATTTTCTGTGGATATAAGATCAGCAATAAAATCTGAGAGTAAATAATAAATCACCCCTATTTTTCCACCCTTAGGGTAAGTTATATTATTTCATTCGAAATTTGTCGCGTCAGTGTTTCTTTGCGAGATCAAATCAGAAATGAGGAGATCCGTGAAAAAACAAAAGTCGCTTACATAGCCCGACGGATAAGCCAGCTAAAGTGGCAATGGGCGGGGCGCATAGCACGTAGAACTGACGGCCGATGGGGCAGAAAGGTTCTGGAATGGAGGCCACGTTCCGACAAGCGCAGCGTGGAACGTCCACCCACAAGGTGGGCAAACGACCTGGTAAAGGTTGCAGGACGACGCTGGATGCAGGCCGCTTCCAACCGTCCGATCTGGAATTCACTGGGGGAGGCCTATGTTCAGCAGTGGACGTCCTGTGGCTAAAATGATGATGATGATGATAAATTGGCTAGGTCTGCGTGTTCTACAGACGCTTTGGCAAAATTTATTATAGAGGTAATATCTACCTATATAGTTATCTCGTAGCTCAAGAATGTTACTTGTTTTCTTTGAAATCATGACTCGTGTCTATAGTGTGTTAACTATTTTATATCCAGCAGGGTAACCATGAGCTCTTAAAACAATTTTAAAGTTGTCAAATCTGTCAATTTTGGTACGTCATTACATACACCATACAAAATTTAACAGATTTTATAATGTTTGACAGATTTGAGATTGTTTTAACTGTGGTTACCGCACAGGATAATATTTAAACTTGTTTTTTTATAAATTCCCCAAGTGGAACTCGAACTCACGACCTTTCTCTGTCCGAGCGGAAGAGCAGTCGCTTCCACTGTCTTACGGAGTCAAAGATTCTTTTTACAATACCACTACAGCTTCCGCATTAATTTTAAACAAGTGTCGAGAATAAGACTAAGTGCTTACATCTACTACTACAATGCTTGCGACTTTATTTAATGTGGCTTTTAATCCTATAGCTACCTATAATATTTATGATCTTTTAGACGTTTTAAGAGATGAAAAACTTATCCAAACAAAGGTTATTGGCAAGTTGGGTTTATTGCAAACTAACTACTTGCCTTTCAAAGTGGATCCTGAGTTCCCAAACAAATTAACATAAACGCCTAAAAGAATACGTTTTTAGCAGCAGTTTATTTTGATGTCATGATTTTCTATGTAAAGTTATTTTGTCGTGGATGTATACTTAGCTAAGCTAAAGTATTGGTCCTTACACCAGCACACGCGAGGATCTTTACAAGGCCACCGATAGTGTTATATGAGGCTGAGTTTTGGTCCTCACCTAAACACGTATACAGGATGTACAAAAGTATAAGACACCCTTCAAATCACGTGATCAGCTGGTAAAAAAAAACTCGATTTCGATGTTGCTCCTGTACAAAAAGTTGTTGTTTATGACCAGCTGATCACGTGGTTTTAAGGAGTTTTCCATTCTTTTGTACACCATGTATGAAAGCCTGAGTCAACACGAAAAGAAGCAGAAGCTAAAGTGTGATGGTCTTCTAGTGAAATCCTAAAAGGATGAAACCAACCAAAAAGAAACACAGGAGAGTTAAAGAAATATGAATTGTTTTGGACTTCAAGTATGAGAGTGCCCCACGTGCTCAATTTGTAGGAAAGTCCCAGCCAGCCGCACCGAGGCGCGATGCATTCACATTTAGCTATTAACACTATACATTGATCGTATTTAGCGCGATATTTATATAATGTAAGATAGGATCTTCCGTATTTATTAGGCTTCATTATTTTCTACAAGGAAAATGAAAATTAGATCAGGTTAAATACGGTAAAAATGTTTACCTATACGATTGATTTGCTAGTTTGACAAGATCATCATCATCATTTCAGCCATAACACGGCCAAAACTGAATAAAGGCAAGGCTATTTACTTATTGTTTAACTGCCAGATTGGTCGATTAGAAGCGGCCTGGATCCACAACATTTACCATGTCGTGTATCCGTCTTGTATAGTTACAGCCGGTTGCAGAAAGCCGCTAGATGCAAGTCGCTTCCAACCGGCCAATCTGTAAGTCACTGGGGGAGGCCTATGTTCAGCAGTGGACATCCTGTGGCTGAATGATGGCGATGATGCCATCTTGTAAGTCGACGTTCTACACTACGCTTGCTGGTACGACTCTTCCAATTTAAAACATTTCTGTCTCATTGCTTTTTGCATAATTTTAAATCGCTGACTACAAAATTTGCGCTGCTCGCTGGTGAAAAAGAATACCCGAAGAACTGACTGAGTGGCATCGCCAGTGCTATACGTAATTTGTTGTGGCATTGTGCTCTCTCAATTGGCCTATGTCCAGCAGTGGTCTGACATGGGTAGATTATGATGACCTCTGGACCTTTTTCAGAACTGCGAATGCACTTTGAGGAAGGCGTATGTTGCTTTCTGGGGTTGAAGAGAGCAACTAGAAGTAGTTCAAACTCGACTTCTAAGATTTAATTTGATACAAGTAGTTAGTTCGTTATTACAAATGATTAGTCAAAAAATATAAAGCATGACTGTTTTTTATGAAATAAAAGATTTTCTATCTTCAATTTCGTTGCATATGCTGTTATTGTGCAATATTTTTAATATATTGTTTCTTTGTGATTGTGTATCTAAAAAAACTGTCTGTCTCAACAACAAAACAAATCAACAAAACATGTGAAAGACTGATCGGAAATAGCCTCTAAATCTTTTCACAAACATTACACCTTTACAACAGAATAAGGTCTTATTTTGGCTAAAACCGCTCAACCCTGGCATAAGTACATAAATAAATATTTGCGACTGGCCCTCTGCTTTGATGCCGAGAATCGTGCACTATTGAGGCTCGGCGCAAAACGAAAGATTTTTACTAGTCCCATTCATTAAGTAATTTTAGGAACGTTCTGTTGTCAGGCAAATGAATCGGATTCTGGCTGTAAATTCTGTAAGAAAATACCTGGTGAACTCGCTCTAAAACCTACATACGGTACAAATGAACCTGGCCTGTGTTTTTGTTATGAAGTACTGTCATATTTCTTATTGTTGAACTCACTTTGTTCAGTGTCAAAGCGTGGTTTTGTTCACAAAATCGTATTTAAAGGTTTTCCAAATTTATATTATATTACAAATCATTTTGTCCAAAATTCGGTATTTTAATCTGGTAGGTACCTCGGAAAACGAGGATCTTAATGCCTTCCATACAATTTTCCAAACTGTATCGCACCACTGGTCAAAAGTCTCTCCTAAAACCTTCCATAAACTTCGGTTCAGCTTTAGTGTAACAATGTTGTTAATTAGAGAAAGCAAATAAAAATAATAATTGAGATTCAGACTTAAGGATAGCATCATTTTAAGTATATTAGGTAATTCATATAGGATCTTTGACCACATCAATTTCCTGCCAAACAATCAATGCTTCTATCCCGGCTGAAGTCCTTGCTGGATCTCATCACTTAACCCACCGCTCACCTATTGAATCCAAAACGTCATGTCTTGATTGCCGTTGACTTAGACTCTATTGGTACTTCGCTGACCCTTTCACCTAAGATTGACCGTTCCATTAAAAGCGATGTTTGTACTAGTAGCCAATCAGGGATCGGTAATCAGAGTTAATTATTGGGCTATAAGGAAGGTACGCTTAGTTAAGTTTGAAGTGAAGATAATAAATCATAGTGTAGTGATTGGATTGCAAAGATTAAGATCTGTCAAAAAAAATGCTTATTTCAATAGTTACATATTACAACCACAGATTTTAAGTAGGTCCTTGGAGCCGGATCAACGTTAAGTTCCTTCGATGGTGTAGATTTTGATACTCAATAAAAACAGACTGTATAATATACAATCTGTTAATATTATAAAAAAAAAAGTATAATCCCCACTATAATCACATAAAATACATTTATTCTCTATACATAATTTATATATTATGTTGTAGCAGTGCGCTCTTTTTTATCCTGGGCATCTACGGAAGACCAGCGTCGTAGCATTAGTAATATGCTCCGACATATGCTGAGTAGATACCTTTTTAGTATCATGTACCGTTGTATACATATAAGTAAATAACACTGTTAACATTTTTTTTTAATTTCCTGTAACTATATTGTATGCTATGCATGATTCTGAATAAACGATCTTCTATTCTATTCTATTCTAATTCAATATTAATGAGGCAACAATACAATGACCGCACACTGAATATATTGAAGCGAATGTTCGACCGAGCATCGGTGTTCGCTCGCAATACGAATGTTGCTCGCTGTCGTTCGCCGATCCTCATCCACAGTCCCCTCCAGTCTTTGGTACTATGCCCGTGCGTGGGGAGGTATTGTTTTGTTTTGGATTATATTAAGCGCAGTATTTTTTTTTAATAGGACTGTTACGAGTTACAAAAATAAATACTGCAAAATTGTCGTACAACTTACTGCTAATTGTCATGACTTGGAAGTAGGAAATGATTGTCAACTGAATATTACGAGACTGCTATGTTCGATTAGGGCGCGTGCGTTGGCTTAGATGACTTACGCTAGGTATAACAAGGTTATACCTAAACTGTTAATCTCAAACCTCCCACATGTGAACGCGTAACAGTAAAACCTTCGTGTCTTGTTTCCGTGGTCTGAGGGTTACATGCCGCATTTTTAGGTTCTGTACCTATTACTAAGATTCCGCTCTCGCACTTGGACGGTTTTTAGGGTTCCGTACCCAAAGGGTAAAACGGGACCCTATTACTAAGGCTTTGCTGTCCGTCTGTCTGTCTGTCTGTCCGTTTGTCTGTCCGTTTGTCACCAGGCTGTAGGTATCTCATGAACCGTAATATTTAGAGAGTTGAAATTTTCACAGATGATGTATTTCTGTTGCCGCTATAACAACAAATACTAAAAATCAGAATACTGTAAATAATTAAGGCGCTCCCATACAACAAACGTGATTATTTGGTATTTTTATAGATATTGGTACGAAACCCTTTGTCCGCGAGTCCGACTCGCACTTGGCCGGTTTTTTATTCAAAATAAGCCAACTATTGCTGTTAAATTCCCAAAAGTCGGACCAAAATAAAAACAAAATGAACGTAATCCGTCTTCAACTTCGGTAATTAACGGCTCAACTTTAAAACGTGGTTAAACTTCGTTCTAAGTGGATTTAAGATAAGGCTTTGATCAAATTCGCTATCGCCGAACTTTTCGCTTTGACTACAGTAGAGAAAGGTAGAGTAAGGCTGTCCTTCAGAGTCACTACTTATCATTAAGTCAGCCTATAATTGCAGTTCACTGCTGCTGCTGGTAAACTGTCCATAAAGAGTTTTTCTAACATCCTACGTTTTTCTAACATCCTTAGCACGCATCCGTAGCTCCCATTTAAGGCATTTTTTTCGCTTCAGCGAGTATTTAAAAAACTTAGCTGAGTTGAAACATTTTCCTCCAAAACTAACTATAAATAATGAAATAATGATATAAATAACACATCTCTGGTGAAATTCAAGGCTAAAAGAAACTAAATGCTCTTTGTTAGCAAACCTACTGCATCTGCGTGTATTGTGCTATAAGATGTTAAAAACCTTTGTTCTTGTTAATTGAATTTGTACATGATTGTAGGGAATTTTGTAATTTTAAGCGAATTGTCTTTTATCTTTATTAATAAAGTGTTGAATTTTTCAACTAAAGTTAAAATTGCAATATTATTTAAAAAAAAAGAAGTAAAGTATGCCTATATACGTCCCACTGCAGGGCACAGGCCTCACCTCAACTATGAGGTGGTTTGGGCCATACTCCACCACGCGGGCCTGGTGCGGATTGGTGGAGGGGTGTTGTAAGGCCAGTGACTAAACCTTACTGTCAGATGTTATCAAGCCGCCTTAAGACCTCTGACTAGGCTTCACGACCAATATCAAGCGATATTGGCCGGGACCAACTTTTAACGTGCCTTCCGAAGCACGGAGATGCTCGTGATAAATTTCACTAAATATGGTCGGAATGGTCACCCATCCACTCACGACCGCGGCGTTAGTTGCTTAACTTTAGTAATCGATACCAAAGCGCTACTGCCACTGAGCTACGAGCACCTCTATTAATATTATTGTCAATGTTTTATTTCTAATCAAACATCACAAGGGAGAAAACCCATAAGACAAGTTTGCAGAGCCTTTACAGAAGGTGCGTTCAGTAGAGAAGACTGGCTGACTGGCTGATCAGACTTTGTGGCTTTAGTCTGGCTAACTGCATCTATCTTTGAACAATCTATCGAACGTCTACGAAGGCTATTAACAGGCAATTTGCGTGCCCAGACGCCTGACTGCGTTTCGGGGTTTCGCTAACTAGCTTGTAGTGGTGTGATTGTGAGTTTGTCGATACTGAAAATGTAAGTAAAATTAAAAATTCAAATCATTTATTACGTGTCATCATCATCATCACCAGCCTATATCAGTCCACTGCTGGACACAGGCCTCTACAAAAGGAGAAGATTTTGCCATATTCGCCACGCTTGGCAGGCTTTTTGGCGATCGCAGTTTGGCCAATGGTGGAGAGGAGACGTGGATTGCGTTTCACATTACATAATTCAGTTAGATGGTAGGTACAGACTAGGATACATGTGACGCCCTGTAAGGGCATGGCAATTTGTGAGGGCTAGCTATGTGTTTAATTAAAACAGATATTGCTTAATTTACTATTAAATATAAACTAGTTCAACTAGTCCAAAATTATATATATATATTATTCGAAGTAGTCTTTTAAGGGCTATTAATAAGCACGCTTCTTAGTCCGCTTATTTGTCTTACGTTTGAGGGAGCCATATTTTTGTTTTCCTTGTGCTTGTTTCCAGTCTCGAAAACGATTAAAAAAATTATACTTTTGTTTTGTTTTGACTGGGAGATTTCCGCACTTAGCCTCTTGATTGGGCCATTGTGCGTGCTACATAATTTCCCTTTACTCCAACCAGCCCAGGTCGTCCCAGAAGATCAGCAGCCTTTTCAGGCTCCTGAAGGCTTCCGGGAGCGATCCGGGTGATTGGAGAATCTGTGCCCGTTGTTCTGCCACACTCCCGCTCTCCACAAGCACGTGCTGTGGCGTTTCTTCTGCCTCCATACATCCTCTACATATGGGGTTGTCTGTTACTCCTATGTTACACAGGTGTTTGTTTAGAGAACAGTGGCCGGTTATAACACCTATAACCTTGCGAAGTTTGTCCCTCTTTAGTCTGATGAGGTTGCGGGCAAGCTTTTTTGATGCTACCGGAATCGCATCTTTTATTTGCCTGCATCCTACATTGTTTATCCATTGTGTATGGTGTATTTCTTTGGTTCTTTCGCGTAGTCACGTTTTAATTTGGGCCTGTGAGGTATGGGCAGTAGTGGTTAATGAACGAACTTATACTATTAAGTAACTTATTTTTAGAACTTGACGCAAAAAGTTAGGCCTTAAAAAATCTTATTATACATTTCCAAAGCAAATTTCATCTTCTACTACGTATTACTACTTTGCTTTTTCGACATTGTCAGTTCCATTCAGTTCTAGTTCGATTTGCATCTAATTTAAAACTTATCGATCCCTATTAATTCCCAACACTAATTCCTTTCAAAAGTTTTGTAGTTGTAGTGTAACGGAATTGCATTGTATGGCTTTCAAGCTATTATTTCAGAGGAAGCTCTAACGTTAAAGTTGGCTTTGTTGCGGTGGCATGGGTAAACGAATTTTAATAGATAGAATAGTGAAATTTTATCAAAAATAGGTCAACATTTTGAAAAAGTCATTTATTCCATTAACAAAATACATTGTGTAGGAAAATATTAATATTTGTGGCAAACCATACTTTTTGTAAACTTTTATATTTTTTTACTTTTTGACATTTTCCTTTGTTTTATGTTTGTCTTTGCTGTCTTTTTCAAAACTATTAAACGAAATATGATTATCTAAAAATTATCTAAAGATTATACTTGTACTATTCCTATGTCAGCTCGATTGTAGTTTTGCCTCACATTCGAAGTCGTGATTTTGAGTCCAACGTACATTTTTCTCGGCTCGGTTTGGTTTCTACAAAGGCCCGGAGTCTGTTAAAAAGGGGGATTTGTAGTGCTGTGCTTGTCCAATGTGCCGTTGCGTCACTCGCTGTACGCCTAGCGACGAGGTCCCGGGGGGATAGGGGGTAAGAGCCTAGCTGTCACGACAAATGCTGAACGGGGGCCTTTTTGACACATCTACTGTAATATTTTCTTGATGTTGTCAAATATCACATTTTCTATTCTATTCTTTTTATTGGAATTTATGTAAGGGCATTGTGTAAGGGATTTCTGTCCCTTGCTCGGCGGCAACGCACTAACGTGAGGACGCCTGTACGTTTTAATAACCTTGGATGTATAGTCGTGGTCCATGTCTTGTTTTCCTTGCTTTGTCTTACAAGGGTTGGATGACTTTCTAGTCTAGTCAGATTTGATTTCGGGTTTGAGTCAATACAGAAACTTTTCTCTAAGTTGCTTACTTTGCTAAATCTGGTTGTTCTAGGAATCGTCATCATCAAAATCTCAGCCTTTTGCAGTCCACTGCTGGACGTAAGCCTTGAGACCAAAGTGCGCCAAAGACATTGAGGTATAAAGTTTATTATACCTTAATGGCCAAATAGCACGATCTTTCGCTTTTTTCCAACCACTGCCAGCCGTCTTCCTAAGGTCGTTGGTCCATCGAGCTACACACGTACGCTTGCCAAGGCGTGGTCTCCACTAGAGAAACCGTTCACTCCACCTTTCATCGGTTCTGCGGCAGTTGTGGCCATATGATATGTATTATGAACAAGTTACGGTAGATCAATCTTATGTAAAATTTCAGCTATTACCAAAAAGCCACTAAATCATGAATAAGCAACAAACATTCAAAACATGACATTTTAGGGTTCCGTAGCCAAAGGGTAAAACGGGACCCTATTACTAAGGCTCCGCTGTTCGTCTGTCTATCTGTCTGTCTGTCTGTCCGTCTTTCACCAGGCTGTATCTCACGAACCGTGATAGATAGAGAGTTGAAATTTTCTTAAGTGATGCATTTCTATTGCCGCTATAACAACAAATACTAACAAACAGAATACTACAATACATATTTAAGGGGGCTCCCATAACAATAAACGTGATTTTTTGGCCGTTTTTATAGTTAATGGTATGGAACCCTTTGTGCGCGAGTCCGACTCTTACTTGGACGAGTTTTTATATTAGTAAGATCTGTTTGGCCAGTGTTCTGTTACACTGCAAAGTTTAGACCGAGTGTTTGCATAAAGCTACACCTACACTGTATTAAGTTTATCCAAATTTAATATCTTTGTACTCCTACACTTACTTCCTACAATCTGCAGGAAAACAACCCACATGTTGGTTCACTACTCTCATGCTTCGGGTTCGATCCCCGGTCGGGTCAATGTAGAAAACGAACTTTTCCATATTGTCTCGGGTCTGGGTGTTGTGGTACCGTCGTTGTTTCTGATTTCTATAACACAAGTGCTTTAGCTACTTACCTTAGGATCAGAGCAATGTATGTGATGTTGTCCAATATTTATATTTATTTATGCTAGAATTTAGGTCGTATTGTATTTGCTATTTTTCTTTTAAATGTGTTATGTTCGGCTCAAATGAAACAACTTTTATTAAAGGATCAACGAGATTTATAACCAGCGTCGTGATAAGTCCCTGCCTGTCACGACAAATGCTGAGGGGCCTTTTTACACATACCCTACAATATTTTCTCATTATGTTTTTTTTGTTATATACCTATTGTGTCAATTAAACCATTTTCTGTTTAGAATAGAATAGAATAGAATAGAAAACGTTTATTTGACACACATAGGCATAGTTACAAACAGGATTACATTGAACATACAAAAAGAGTGTCAAAAAGGTCCCCGCTCAGCATTTGTCGTTACAGCCGAAGCCGTAACGACGCTGGTTTTCAGCGGCAACCCCGACTAGGACGTGGGACGAGTAGTGACAGCGGTCTATCGGACCACCAGAGAACCCCAAATCCCTCTGGTCGACTCCGGCTCGAATTCAGGCAGCAGGCTCCTGAGGGCCGATACACCGCTGCACACATACCTTTACAGAACAGGAGACGAACAGAGACAACAAGCACAATTACAATAACAATACGAATCGAACGATCAGAAAGCAAAAAAAAAACAAAAAAAAACAAAATGAACAATTATAAAACTAAGAAACCTAAACATAGACCAGTAAGGTCAATTTTTTTGAACGGAGTCTTGTGGATGCTAACGGATTCCGACAGCGTATAGACCGAGCCGAAGCGTCAATCGAATAGGACACGTCAAAATCGACCTTGGCTTATTTCGGAACGTGTGTCGACTTGACACTTCGCCCGACCGCAAACCACAGACTAATATTAATTTGTTTGATAGTGATCTGTGATTATCTGATCATTGTTGATATCCGCAAGCTATGAATCTACACAGTATTATTTGATCAGTGGCTATGAATGATGAAGCCAGTCACTACTCACTATGCCAGTTTAATTATTGTGATTTATTTTAAAGGTACCTCCGTGAGCAAAATTATAAAAAATATTGATAAAAACCTGCCAGCAAGTTCCGGCATGTGCGATTGTGGGATGGAAACCTATATAATTTCAATCCAACTATAATTCAAACATAAGTGAAGTTTTCAGGTGTTGGGACGAGTTATGTCAAAAACAAAGAAGGCAACAAATGCAGGAGATTACAGTTTGCAATTCCCCAGCCAGGTGCGCGCGAGCGTGGCAGCAACATGATTGGGGCCCCGCTAAAGGGCACCGACCTTGATCAGAACACCCAATGTCACCCTCGTGCCCACCGCAGCTCCCTCCTCGGCTAGCTAGGTCTACCTATCCTATGGGATACTACAGTCGACAGAGTGCTAGAACGGAAAACCCCGCGTGTCGCGCATTCCTCGATGGTAAGTATTCTCATAATATTTCATTTATTTGTCTTCTGTAGGGATAAAAGATAATTTTTGAGATGTACTTTAAACGTATTTTTAACTTTAAGGGCGCGCACAGGCGGAGGCAAATCGTTCCAGCAGCGCGTGGCGGCAAATTTGAAAGATCCTCTGAAGGCTACGGTGCGGTGCCTCGGCGTAACAAAGGTGTGTGTGCACTCTCTCTTGGGGTACCTGCTACGATCTTGTGTCCATACAAGTTTGTCATAAAGATAACTTGGCTTCTCGGTGGCTATGATGCCAAACAGCAGAGATGCCAAGTGCAATCTTCTACGGGCTTCCATATTCATATGATTTGCGGCATTGAGGAAAGGGTGAACATGCGAGCGGGGCGGAATAGAGAAACAGTACCGAGCACAGGCATTCTGCACTCTCTGGAGGAGCCTGGCAGATCTCTTCAATAGGCAGGGCCCATAAACAGTGTCGCAGTAATTAAGCTTTGATAAAACTATGGCCTCACATAGTGTGATTCTAAGTTTTTCATTTAAATATGGCCTTATTTTGTAAAGAAGTTTTAGCTTGTAAAGACAGTTCCTAGCACATTCCATGACATGCCCTTCAAATCTAAGATGGCTATCAAAGATCAGACCCAGGTTCCGTACCACCTCTACTCTCTCAATAGGCTCTCCATTTATTTTGACATTCAGAGCAGCATCATTGATCTTGGAAATGGTTTTAGGTGTCCCGGTTATCAAGAGCTTTGATTTCTTTGGATTAAGAACAAGACAATTCAAAGAGCACCAGTCGGCAAGATGTTGCAAATCCTCATTTACTTTTGAGACAGCACCTGGGAGCTCAGACGGTGAGAACGATATATAAAGTTGTATATCGTCCGCATACATCTGGTATTGGCAGTGAGTGACTTTGTGTACTATATCAGCACTATATAGGATGTATAAGATGGGTCCCAAAATGGATCCCTGAGGGACACCACGGGATAACATACGAGCCCGTGACCGTGAGACAGTACCATCGTTCAACCCTAACTCCACATACTGCTGCCTGTATGACAGATAGCTATGAAACCACTTCACAGCACTAGGATCTAGGCCATAGTAACTTAGCTTTGATAATAGCAAGGGTATATTAATAGAATCAAAAGCACGGGAGAAGTCGAGCAGTAGCAACAATGAGATTTTTCCCTGATCCTGGGCTTCTAATAAGTTGTCAACTACGTCTGCAAGTGCAGTTGCTGTCCCATAGCCCTTTCGAAAGCCTGACTGTTGGTGAGGTAAAATATTGTTTTCCTCAAGATACTGGGTCAGCTGGTTACACACTACTCTCTCCAGGACCTTAGAAAGTATCGGGAGAAGGCTGATAGGCCGCAGATCCTGAACAACTGAGGGTTCAGTAGTCTTAGGTAGTGGTTTGACCACTGCCACCTTCCAATCCTCAGGAAAGAGACCTCGCTGAATGGAGCTATTAACTATTCTGGTAATAGCATCCAGAGAGTAGGGGAGAGTCAAGAGTAACATATCCAGTGAGATCCCATCATTTCCTTGAGCATTCGACCTTAGTCCTTGGATAGTCTTCAGTACGACCTCCTTCGTGACAGTTGTGAGTGAGAAAGAAATAGAGTTTCTGTGTCTGTGTTGCTCAAAGAAAGTGAGTTGCGATATTGTTACGTTGTTCTCCCCTGGCACATTTAAGAAGTGTGCATTTAGAACTTCTGGATCATTTAGTGTTGGTGGCAGATCGGCTGAGACTTTTTTGCTAGGCAAGACCGTGCGTTTCAAATTGTTCCATAGTATTTTGGGGCTGTTGAGATTGGCATTAATATTTTTATTAAAAAATCCTGCTTTTTCCGTCACAATGGCCTTCGCAACAATATTCTTCATTTCTTTGTAACTATTTTTAAGAGCTATGGTCTTCTGTTGCTTGTACTGTCTGTGGTAATCATCACGAATGCGCATCATAGCTCTTATTGTATCTGTTATCCAGGGATGTGGGGGGTGTTTGAACATTTTTGTCTTTATCGGGGCATGTAGATCCATCAGTCCTATGATACAATTGGTGAGAGCTTTCACCAGATAATCCACATCATTGCTCTCTCTTAAACACTCCCAGCTGATAGCTTCTAGGTCCGCAGTAAGCTGATCGGCTAGGATATTTTTTAATGGCCTATATGTCACCCAGGTAGGGGCAGGCCTATCTTTTTTTAGTTTAAATTCTGCGAGAAGCATGGCATGTGCCCCCAGGTCTGGAGTGTGTTTGACTGTCAGTTTCAACAGTCTAATGTCGGTGCAGATGACATCAATTAGGGTCCTGCTGTGGTCTGTGAAGTGTGTTGGCTCTGTGACCATTTGAGACAAGTTCAAGCTGTGTGTGAATTGGGTAAATGCTTTATATTGACTACTGCTAGCATCAAGGAGATTGATATTAAAATCACCTACTAAAATTAGCCCGTCAGCATTGCTGAATGATGTCACCGATTCGGTGATACTGTCAAGAAATGAGTTAACTTCCAACCAGTGCGGTCTGTACGCTGTACCAATAACTATGGCCTGGTTGTGCAACCTTAAAGTGACCCACATTTGCTCTACCGACGCCATAGTGCTGGGGTGTGAACAAAGCTTCACATTTAGACCTCTACGATAATAAAATCCTACTCCGCCCCCTCGACTCCTTCCTGTGCAGACGGGTCTTGGGGTATGCATCAGGCGATAGCCAGACAACTTAGGTGCCCCATCCTCTTCCCCCGCTCGCAACCAGGTCTCATTTATGGCCAAGATATCTGGCCGCAGGTTCTCTGCCGCTGCAATGAATTCCTCATGCTTTGTATGAAGTGAGCCGGCATTAAATAGACCAACTAATAAGTTTGTTGACCCTAGGCCCATGGCTTAGGTGTTAATAATTTTAAGAACCTAATTACTGCCACACTGCGCACCCCATGGTGAGGGACGATATTATGTTTCTGTGTGTGATCTATGTAACCAACAATCTGTAAATATATATGCATACAAGTCATGTTAAGAGTTAATTTTACTACAGATATATAATTCAATATGAAAAAACACTTGTTTACTTTCCATCCCATAGAGTTACAATTAAAATATTTATATGTAAAAATATTATTACAACAAGAACAAAGAAGAATAATATCAACAAAACTATTCCAGACAAGAAACAGTCAGATCGCCTTAGGCCCGAACACTCTCACAAAGTCCTCGTCTGATCGGATCTGGAAGGCCGGCGCTCCGTCGGCCCTGCGAGTGAATATACGGCCGCGCCTCGTCCAAGAGTAGCGCCACTGAAGCCTGCGGCACTCCTCGCGCACCCGGTGAAACAGCTGGCGGTTCGAGCGGGTCAGCCGCTCGTTGACGAAGACGCGCTGGCCATCGGCGGCCGACAGCGAGCGGCGCACGCGCGCGGCGGCCAGCAGGTCGTCGCGCAGGCGGCGGCGCGCCAGCCGCACCACCAGGCGGCGCGCGCGCCCGCCCGCCTCCGCCGGCGGCGCGCCCACGCGCTCCGCGAACACGACGTCCCGCTCGTCCAAGGTCACCCCCATGCGGCTCGCGAGGACGACCACACTGTGGACTGCGTTCTCGCCCTTCTCCTCTGGGAGGTGGCCTATCTCCAGATCCGCCAGCAGCGCATCCTGGTCACGATCGCTTAGCTCGAGTTTGAGCTCGGAGACGACTCGCTCCAGCTCTGCGACCGCATTGGAACCCGCCTCCGCTCCAGAGCCCACCTGCCGCCTGCCCACCGACTCGAGTTGCTGTTCGATGGCATCCATACGCGCCACGTTTGCAGCACTTACGCTGGTGAAACACCCCTCCAAACCGCTCACACACCGATTGAGCTCGGTGATTCGGTTTTCGCAACGCTCCACCCTTCCAGTGACCGCCAGCATTTCGTTCCGGAGAGCGTCAATCTGGGCCCGCGTCGCCAGCATCTCGTCTCGCATCTCTTCCCTAAACTGACGCAGTTCAAGAAGAATCGCTTGATTCTCCGTCAGCTCAACCGTGTCATTGTGAACGGTGTTACTAAGCTCCTCGCGACCCTGCTCCACCATAGAACAATCCAGCATCATGGGGCTCACCGCATCAGTACCGCGCTGCAACGCCACGTGTCCGAGCCCAGCCCGTACCGGCGTATTCGTGTTGTCGGACTTGGGCTTACTGCACTCACAAGCGGGGCAATTCCAGGCCGCTCTGTGCTCCCCCGACATCGTATTGAAGTAACGCTCCGGTACTCCAGCACATTCCAGATCGTAGCTGTCTCTGCATACACTGCACACCAAAAATCTTCTGCCGTCCAACTTTTTGAGGCAGCCACCACAGTGTTTCTTATTTCGTGGTGACATTTTTAAAAATAAAAAAAAGACTAAATTAAAAATAGCAAAAAGAAGGACAAAAAAATAAGAACAGAAAAAAAAAAAAAAAAAAAAAAGTTTTTTTTTTGTTTCTTGGGTTCGAACCACCGGTTCACAGTAAATTTCCGACAGTTGGTGCACTGCGCCACAGCTACACTCAATGAGCTGGCGAAAAACGCAGTTCGTAGCTAAGTCCTTGCTAGCCGGTCAGTCAGCCGATGCAACAAGTGTCGGGGTCAATGTCCGGAATACCCTCACAATGCACAAAATGTCACACAGTCACTTCACAAAACACATACAGATGTGATGTTATTTATGATTGAATCCGCTACTTTAGGCAGATTTTATTATCTTACTCAATGCCTGACGCGTTTGTTATCACTATTATAACTCCTAATCGCGAGAACAATAAAGTTTTGTGTATAAAAATATTTTTTAACTGAGAGCGTTACAAAACACGTCCGTCTCCAATACCGCGCCCCGCGCACCTCAACCATTTTCTGTTTCTATTCTATTTATTTTATTTCAAAAAATGTACAATTCACTGTTTGACTGTTAAACTAAAATTATGTTTTTTTTTGCGATTTAGAATAGAATAGAATAGAAAAAACTTTATTGACACAGTACAACACATAAAATATTACAAAGAAGAATATAAAACAAAATTAGTCTGTGCCAGATAGGCTTCCGCTCAGCAATTGTCATGATATGCTTGCAAGCATGTCATGACGCTGGTCTTCCGCGGACACCCATTGTTGGCATTGCGCATCCTTTCGAGGAGACACTCTTGAAAATTATATGAGTATTAGGTTATCCTAAGAGAATGGATGCGACTTTGATTGTCTCTCAAAAGTGTGCGCAAGGCTTTTGCTAACAACATTTGCACAAACAGACAATGCCATAGAAAAAGAAAAAAAAACTTATACACACACACCGGCATATTTAGCGGAACATAAAAAAAGGTTTGATATCAGTATCATATAAGGTTGCTGGCTGGTTTATACGTCATTTAATTTAAAAAGCAATAATTTCAAATTAAGAAAACAACTGAACATCACATTTTATGCAATTGTTTTAATTTTATTCAAATACACCTTATCTGGAGCGAACTTCGAGTATTTCTTCCTTCTGAGTTTGATTTAAAATTTCATTGAAATACTGTTTTTTGTTAGTTTTTTTTTAATAACGCATCTTTTTGGAGTTGAGGACTGAATTATGCCTGACTTAGCCCCAACGGAGATTGCCAGGGCACTCGAAATGCGAAGAAATGGTCAAACCTACAGAGTGATATCCAGAGATCTTCGTCGACCAGTTTCAACGATCCATCGCAGTATCCAACGGTTCAGGGAGACCAGTACTTATGTGAGAAGAGCAGGACAAGGCAGAAAAAGACGCACTTCGAGTAGGGATGATCGTTTCATTCGGCTTCGTGTTCGTAGGAACCCCCGTTTGACGGCCGTCCAAGCCCGACATGAGTTAGAAGCAGTGCGGGGTGTAATCGTAAGTGAGCGTACGGTACGAAGAAGGTTTGAAGAAGCTGTTTTGGGTTAATTTGTGCCCGCAAAGGCTCCAAGGCTCGAAGTAAATCATCGTAGAAACAGGTTCACTTTTGCTCAGGAGCATCGAAGTTGGAACGCGAACCAATGGAGTAAGGTATTGTTTAGTGATGAGTGCAGAATTCTCTTAAATCAAATTGACGGCAGGCAAAGAATATACAGACGCAAAGGAGAACGATACATTCAGACAAATTTTTAAACTACAGCTGCATACGGTGGTGGGTCAATAATGGTTTGGGCGGGCATTTGTTTGGGAGCTATATTTTTATTTGTATAGGCACCAAGTCTCGGAGGCATACGTGAGTATTGGAAGGACTAGTGCCTTATAAACAGAAAGCTTGGTGTGCAGCTTAAGGTCGTGAGATTTCCAGACTCTCTGTGTTAGCTTTCCGAAAGTTGCAGCAGCCTTGGCTATGCGGGTGGGAATCTCAGATGCTAGGCGATTGTCACTCCGAATCTGGCTACCCAGGTACTTAAAAGTTGAGACCTCTTCCAAGATTGAGTCACCCAGAGAGACATTTGACTGGTCAGCGCTACAGCCTCTTGGTGGTTGCTTGAGCACTTGGGTCTTGGAAACGCTTATGACCAGGCCAAACTTAGAGCACGATTCGCTAAGAGAGTCCAGGTATTGTTGCAAGGCTTCCAGTGTATTAGTCATCAGGCATACATCGTCGGCGTAGATAATATCAACTACAGAGCTGTGCAATACTTTGTTCTTGGCCTTAAAGCGGGAGAGATCGAAAACGCTTTTGTCTGTGCGAACATTGAGATTAATTTGTCCATTGCAGCGAGTGAGTGCGTCACTCATGACCGCGGCGAAATACAAGGCAAACAGGGTTGGAGCCATGACGCACCCTTGTTTAACGCCTGCCGTGACAGGGAAGCAGTCCGAAAATTCGTTACCATGCTGTACTTTGGCCATCATGTTGTCATGGAACTGCCTTATAAGGTTAACGAACTTTGCAGGACAGCCAGCCTTTGCCAGGACGGTCCAGAGAGCTTGACGTGGAACTCGGTCGAAAGCTTTCTCCAGATCTACAAAGCACATAAACAGCGGTTGATACTGTTCAAGACTTTTTTCCTGGATTTGCTTTACGACGAATATTGCGTCCACTGTGCCTCTGGACGGTGTTGATAATATGTGCCAAGATTTTACCAGCTGAGGAAAGAAGAGAAATACCTCTGTAGGACCCACAGTCAGATATATTGCCCTTTCCTTTGTAGAGTTTGCAGATTGAGGCATCTCTCCATTCCTGCGGTATCGTTTCGGACTCCCAGACTCTCAAAACAAGTTCAAAGAGCCTGCCCTGGATGCTTGAGCCGCTGTACTTATATATTTCCGCAGGTAGACCGTCAATGCCAGGTGCTTTGTCATTTTTAAGCCTCTTCAGAGCTCGCATAAACTCATCAGGTGAAGGAGGATCAGCAAGGTGCTCAGCAACAGGTAAGTTTTCGAGTTGATTTACGTAATCAAAATCTGTTGTTTGCATTGCAGGGTTCAGGACGTCATGAAAATGTTCAGCCCATCTACGCAGTATGTCGTTCTGGTTGGTAAGGCGTTCGTTACCTTCACGGGAAAATACTGGAGCTGTTTTCCTGCAAGTTGGACCAAAAACACCCTGAATGCTCTCGAAAAATTTACCCGTTTGTTTCGTATCAGCGTAATGCTGTATTTCAGCTGCTTTTTCCGCCCACCAACGGTCTTTAAGTTCGCGCACTTTGGACTTGAACAGTTGACGAACTGATTTGGCGTCGGTGCCAGGATTACACAGAGAGTGCCGATAATTCCGAAAAAGAGCTCCGACGTCTGCGTCACAGGCATCAAACCAATCCTGGTTCTTCTTGGGAGGTTTTCCTAGAATTCGCTCTGCACTCTCTTTTAGGTGTTTGGAGTAAATCGCCCAGCTATCATCTATAGATGTATCCGTAGTAGTGGTGACCGAAGCGCCGAAATCATCATCAAATGCCTTGCCCAGTTCTTTGGAATGCGTTAAGTTGGAGTACGCAAGTTTGACAGACTTTTTGTGGTTTGCTCGTCGTGGAAATTGGAGACTCATGCGTAATTTAGACCTGATGAGTCTGTGGTCAGTCCAGCCTTCTGCACCCCTCATAGCTCTTGTAATAAGAACGTCACGGTAAATGTTTTTTGCGTACAATTACGTTGTCCAAAAGATGCCAGTGTTTGGATCGCTAAATATGCCGGTGTGTGTATTAACAAATAATTGAATGAAAATTATACACATACTTAACTAAACTTAATTACAAGACTTTTTTCCCCCCAAAAGCTACATACTAAAATTTAGATATTGGTCCTTTAATAAAAGTTGTTATTTTTTTACTATTCTATCTTCCTTAATAGATTGAGCAAAAGCCCATGCCCGAAAATCAATATGGTTATCAGACCTCCTGGTAAAGACCCTGGAAGAGGCATTCAGGCAGGCGAAGGATAATGACTGGAGACGTTTCATCAAGGTTACTAAATAGCTGGGGTCATGATCTTTTGTCGCTGAGGGACTCTACGGAAAAGGATCTGAATAGTAGAATCACCTCTAAAAGGAACTAACTAATAAAAGGAACTCTTCAATTCATTTTCTTGTATCCCGTAGCACAAGGATGTTGGTCAAAGTCAAAGTAATTTATCAGTAACATAGGCCCTCTTCCGGGCCCTTATACATCTCCCAAAAATTTAGCTTTGCTCTAACACCACTTCGGGAAATTCGGGAATACATATCAAATGGTGATCAGTAGAAACGTGGTAACAAGCTCAGTCACCTTTGTCATCTTAATTTTTTTCAGGAAATTCAGTAACGAGACTTATTTAGTAAGCGCGGGCTAGACAGCTTATAAAATCCAAAGTTAATCTTTGAGACCACGTCAGTAATTGGTTTGTTTCTTATCGCTTAAGTATTATTCTAAAGTATAAACTACTCCATTCCTAGAACTGGCAACTAGCATTACTTCAGCAAACACTGCTCGCCATTACAACTAGTTAGGTCTTGTCCAAACAGTAAGCTAGACCGCCCCGCATGGGAGTTGATATGAAGACGAGTTAATACAATTAGTCAGAGCACATACAAACTTGCCTCTTCAGTTATAAGAGTAGATGTTTAAGATGGAAAACAGTGTATTTTTACCTGACCTACAAACGAGGCTTATGTTTTTCGAACATATTTACACAATTATGATTATAATATGTCTTTTTCCTTGGCACGGGCTACAGCCTAAACCTCTAAACGGATTTTTACGTAAGAGATGTCATTACATTTTCTCAATAACACAGGGTATGTTATTTCCCGAAATTCTTATGGGAACAGAAATTACGCGGAAAAAACAGATCTCCAATACTACTAAAGCGATTTAAAAACTTTCTTTTATTAACAAAAGGTCACATTTATTTAATAATTTATTTCCCGAAATTCCAACGGGACAAGGCAAGAAAATATTTGAAAAATAGGAAGGGAAAATCGTTTAATGGACTTAAACATATGAGATGTCATTATTGACATACAATTATTGAAACTATGGCTGGCAGTTGCTGAATGAAAAACGCGACAGATCGTGCTCTTTGGCGCTATTTGGGGGGAGGCTTAAGTCCAGCAGTGGACTGCAAATAGGCTGAAAATGATGATGATGATTTATCTTAAAATGATCGATCGAAATGTAGATTGACGTTTTTAGAAATTATTTAAAGGCATTAAGAGAGAAAAAGTGCGTATGGAAACCGAGGCAGATCACCTTGTTCCATTCCTTAGCTAAATAAAACATCTCATTTTCGACTTTGACTTCGACAGAAAGACAGTAAAGTAATATTACTTTATAACTTATGAACAGGAATAGAGTATGATTTGAAAATTGTAAGTGACATTACATTGGGAATACACATAGCATGACGTGATAAATATGTCTCTGTGAATTTACTTTTACGTATTTCTGACTTGTCAGTGTTGTGAAGATATCGATATAAATATCGGTAACCAGTAACCAATATCTTTTAAATTTTATCAATAAACTATCACAGAGCAAATGAGAATATCTGAGCGAGATACAATCTTTTAAGATCAAAACTCTGAGCCCGTCATACACCAAACACTCTATCGTGAGTTGAATTGTGACGTCATCGTGCAAAGTGTGGCCAGTGCTTCGACCACCGCATTATTTTAACCCAGATATGCTGGACAATCTACAAAATTAAAAATGCCTTTGTCTATAGTTATGTTGGTTGGGTAACAAAATTAATGCACAACCTCACAAGGATTCTAGAGTCAAATGACCAAATTTTTATATAGAACCATAATTCAAATCACAACATAAATGTTTTACTATAACGCAACAGCCGATTGGATAGTAAGAGTAGTAGTTGAAGACAAACTTATTCCTTTTAATTTAGAGATTGTTTCTGTATTTACACAAAGTACATTTAAAGTGTTATATTATATTTCACCAAAATTAGTCCCCAAGCGAGATAGACAGATTATAGTGTCAAAATTATAGGCCACTAACTTTTCTTTCTGAGCCCATGACCATAAAATTTAAAAATAAACGATAATAATTTCAAATTGTCTGGTAACCTTAAAAGCTTTTCTCCATACGCCGATGGTTCGATTAAACACAGTGTGGCATAATATTTTATGCAAAAAATGAATCATTTTGTTTACACATGTGTCAAAACATAATATATTATGAGTTGTTATACCGTGTTGTGATGTAAACACATCAAATATAAATTAGAATATTTGTCGGTTTAGATGTCCCACTTTATTAGTTGCAATTGGACTAAATGTTCATTTGCTAGACTTAGAATTTAAGGCAACATATTCATGCCTATTAAATTAATTCAATAGTAACTGTATGTTCTAAACCAGGCCAACGATATTGTTATTGGAATCGATATTGATGATTTCCATCATTAAGCTCTCCAGTCATTCTCTCTAGGCATTTAGATATTTGCTGCATGTAATTTGTATGCTACACATTGAGTTATTCTGTTCAATTAGAAATTGTTACACAGGGTTAAATAGCAAAGCAGTGCCCAATTTTAAAAATAAGATCTAGAGGTGCACTGGATAAGGTACTTGTTGGAAATTTGAACTTCTAGAATGCGCGGGCGCTCCTGCGGTTAGAAATGTACCTTAGATCGAAAAGTCTAAGTTTGTTTTCGCGCGCCATTGTGACTATTACTGCATTGAACTTTGCAGTTCTAGGTTGCACAGGGATAGTACGTGCGTATTTTTTTATGAGTGAGACAAGATTATCTACGCGTACCATATTAGAACGGCGGATACTAATAAAAAAATAAAAAAAAGTTTGTTTTTTAGATCGTTTATATCGTAGATAGATTTAGTTACTGATTCTGAGTGGTCTCTGAAAATTTGGCACTACCTTGCAATGTAACTCTGTAGTTATGGATGATTTATATCGACTTAAAATAACATCGATGTTTCTGATTTATTGTAATTATTGATCACTTACGATAAATGTATGTAAATTATATCGATACATTACAAACCCTATCCAAAAATACGTGCTCCACGCGTTAAACTGTCCGAATGAACAAAGTTTCGGGAACAAAAGTTGTTTGAAGTTTCCTCGGCAGTAGTTCAGAGTTATTGTTGTAAGCGCCTTTGTGTTCTGTACATGTTCATTAGGAACAGATGAGATGGCGTATGACGAAAGATAGCTGTAACATCTTATAACGTATTTTTTAATGATTGAACGATGTTAAGATTTGACACCATAAAAGTTTTGTAACATAGAAGAGTCCGTCGTTACTCAAAGTGTGTCGCTTAGAACATTTTACTTAATGACTGAAAAAAAATCTTAAATAAATTTCAGACCAAGTAAACAAAATCGTAGTTTCCATAATCGCGCCACGCGCCATAGTTTTTATCATCGCTATTCCCGTTCGGTGTATCTGTGATGTAGCAAGTCCAGTTATTGCATTTAGTGCGATCGCCACCAGATCGCACCTTAGACAGGTGAACCAAATCCTTTTGGAGCCTTACTTCACATCCAATGCTATCTAACTATGTAGATTTCCTCCCAGTTTTGGTATCATAAAGAAAGAAAGAAAATAAAAACCGGCCAAGTGCGAGTCGGACTCGCGCACGAAGGGTTCCGTACCATTATCTATAAAAACGGCAAAAAAATACGTTTGTTGTATGGGAGCCCCATTAAATATTTATTGTATTCTGTTTTCCTGCATTTGTTGTTATAGCGGCAACAGAAATACATTATCTGTGAAAATTTAAACTCTATAACTATCACGGCTCATGAGATACAGCCTGGTGACAGACGGACAACGGAGCCTTAGTAATAGGTTTTATCCTTTGGGTACGGAGCCCTAATAAGTATCCTATCAAACAAAACTAAAACTCTAAACACCTCTGTCCTCAACTGTACTGAGCAAATAACATCTTCGCTTTGACAGGCGTTTAGTGTAGCCAATAAACTGCCTGTATATGCGGGTTTCCTAGCCCACCATATATGCATATGATACATGTGTTTAGCGTACCAAATACTTAACAAGAGTGTTTCTTGTTGCTTATTTAACTAGGTCAGTTTTACTTATACAGAGTGCACAAGATAATACGACACTCCTTAAAACCACGTAATCAGCTGATCTAAAACAACAACTTTTTCTATGGGAGCAACATCGAAATCGTAATTTTTTTAGCTTCTCCATACAAACTTACTCGTATACCTCGATGATAATTTATGGAGCATCTGAAAAAATTAACGATTTCGACGTTGCTCCCAATAAAATTATTGTATATCACCAGCTGGTCAAATGGTTTGAAGAAGTGTCCTATTCTTTAGTACACCCTGTATACGTTGATGACTATTCCTTCGATGCTTAAATTTCGTCAAAAGATAAAACACAATCTGATTTGAAGTGATACTCGAATTAAGGGAATCAAATAATTAAATAATTAATTATTTGATTCCCTTAATTTAACGTCATATTGTGGTGTGTTCTATCGATAGGTGACTTCAAGAATCAATTCATATGATAGGCATGGGAATAATATCGATGACTTTAAATAGTTATAAGCCCTAAAGTGAAGAAAGCCCATCTTATTAAAAATCGATGACAAAATTACTAACAATATTAATTTAATTATAATTTATTATTTAATTTGCGCGTCTGCTTGCAGGCAGAATACTAATGACTTACTAAAATATAATAACACCTTAGTGTAAAACTGTATTCTTGCAAATAAATATTTGATTTGATTTGATTTAACTACGGTATCAATGTTTGCTTTCTAAGGCTACATTCAAACAGTTTGAATACAATCTTGTTTAATCTTTTAATTATTCATTCACATGAAAACGCACGGTGCTCACACACACACTCAACCACGCACTCAAACAAATGTATACACTACCCATATCTTGCGCGCACACACACACACATCTTGCACACACACACGCACACGCACACGCACACGCACACGCACACGCACACGCACTATTTAACTTTAATTTATAAAATTGTTACGAATTACTCATAACTTTTCTTTTGTATGTTAATGTATCTTTGTTAATTTTAAGAAAGAGCGGGGTCTCCATTCACACATGTCATCATTATACTTATAAATGGAGACTCCAGCCACTTGATATGTACCTTTGTAAAGATACTGAATAAACATTTTTGAATTGGAATTAAAAATTCTTTAAGCTGTTTATTTATCTAAGTTATCACCACCAACTTTATATTTTTATCTACACCGGAACAACAATTCTGAAAAACGTCACACCCCCAGTAGCAATTATTTATTTTTTCCCGTCGACTTTTCAAAGACGTGGAAATCAAAAGCTCCTTTGCGGAGCTTTCACGAAGTTCTTTTAAGTTTCTCGCTACTTAATTCACGTCACATTCGAATGTTGTAAACTTTTATTTCGTTTTTACGATGGAAGTATTTACTTTTAAGTTGGGTTCATCTGTGGAATTCGGAATCGTGTTTGGTTCTACGGTTTTAAGATAATTGTGCGTAGCTACGTTTATCCGATTGCTAAAAATACTTTTCTTTTGAAAATCAAAACCAAAAAGTTGTCGTTGACTGCCAAAAAACTAGACACAATAGAAAATCTATTATTTTGGGCTCACCAGTGAGCCGCATGGCGCTCAACGTGTTATAGTGAGAGTGTAAGAGAGTGAGAATTTATAAGTTTTTTATAAAAAGACAAACTCATTGTATAATCGTGTAGTAAAAAAAAACAAAAAAATGTATAACTATTGTTACAAAGTAATAAACCCACTTTTTGACAAGTGAAAAAAGAGTTTTGCAATTATTTCATATATACTTAAATACAGGGTGTAAAAAAAGGCTTAACGAAGCCTTAAACCACGAATTCTATACATAAAACCAAGTAGAATGCAAAAAAAAGAATTGCTGGGAAATGACCTTTATGTATGGGTATTAAAAAAAATAACTTATTTCTAACCCACAATGTATAGCGCGCACGCCACAGAAGAAAGAAGTACTGAAAATTTTTATCATGTTTCTTTGTAAAAAAGTTTAGTATTATCAAACAGAAGTCAATTTTGTAAAAATCTTTGAAAAAAAATTGTAACTTTGACTGTCAATAACTCGGTAACCCGTCATTTCCCAGGTATAGTGTAAAAGAAAAAAATGATCGTAATAATACGTAGAATATGTGGTATTCGGTTTCGTTAAGCCTTTTTTACACCCGATATAGTCAATACATTTATAACGACCTAATAAAGGCTTAAGATGCCGCTGGATACAGGCCGCTTCCAACCGGCTAATCATGAAGTCATTGGAGCAGGCCTATGTTTAGCAATGGACGTTTTTATGGCTGATATGATGACTATTATGACTTTAAAAAGTAACTCTAACGAGTCCATACGATCTCAAATATTTTATTTATTTATTTTTAACTGGGCAACATCACATACATTGCTTTGATCCTAAGGTAAGAAGCTAAAGCACTCGTGTTATAGAAATCAGAAGCAACGACGATACCACAACACACAGACCCGAGACAATATAGAAAAGTTCTTTTTCTACATTGACCCAACCGGGGATCGAACCTGGAACCTCAGAGATGGCAGCGCCATACAGTCCAGCGTGCTCGCCTCTCGACTACGGCGGTCAACAAACTTATTTTTTAAACGTAATTACATAAAATCAATTTTAATGTATGTCATCATTAGCTATCCTTAACCGATACTGTGTCTTAAAACAATTGAAATCGTCATTTAGGTTCGTTATTGTTTAAAAGAATAGCGTTTAAGTTATATTTTTATCAAAATGAGAAATGTATGTTTTTTAAACAACGGTACAGAAGCTGAAAAACACATCAGAATATTATTATTCTCTTTTCAGAATACTGAAGTTAATCCTGAAAGCAAAACAAGTAAAAGATAAAAGATTACTCACGCATCGACAGTAAGGCTTCATCCATAATATCTAGTGCTGAAAGTATCGATGATTTTACTTATCGATGATAAAAAATATAAGACATGTATTTTTGTCATGCGCATGTATTTTTTAAATACTTGTGTTTGATACTTATGAACTACTTTTCATTAGATTTTATATTAATTGAAAAAAATCGACCTCCTCAGGTGGGACCCCAACCCACGACCATCGGATACCGGGCGAGTGCTTTTTCCAAATAAGCTACCGAGACGTTAGCTGATCTGACGAAATCTTTAAGTATTCTCGCTGTCGAAGCCAGCGTTTAGGTTATTATAAAATCTAAACCTAGCATGGTAATTGGTAAAAAGACTAAATTTTTATTACTTTTTTTTTATTAAAACAATCCCTTTAAAGAACATCAGAACTTTGTGAGTGTTAAAAATAATATCAATATCCTCCCTACATTACAGACAGCAGGTTTTTATTATATTTATCAAAATGGACCGGTGTATTTCTATTTCAACTTGTTAGCAAGGTTAAATTGTCGAACTTCACTGAAAACTACGTTGAGCGTCATTTCTGCAACCAAATTTCTTGAGCTGTCTAGCATCTAGCTTTGGGGATTTTGTTGTAACTGAATATGTTTTGGGTATTTTACATTGAATTTCAGTAAACAGCAATAAATAGCGTTAAGTCAAATGATTTTGATCATTATGTTTGTTATTCTGTGACATTTATAATTAAAAATCGCGCGACTGGTTTTCAAAGTATCGATAAATTAAAAAAATATATTTTCGCAACACTAATAAAAACATTTGCGTTCCGTTAACGATTCAGCTGACGTTACTGAAGTTTTTTACCGTCTCTCTAAAATGTCTTGGTTTTACAAACATTTGGATAAGTCTTATGATAATGGAAATGAGACGTGGGAATAGGGAATGCTGTATTAAAAGGAGATTAGTCATCTTCAATGAAAAATAATTCATAAAAATAATGTGATCTGATGTACAAGTTTTGAGGTATGTTTTCATCTAAGCGTACTTACATACATAATTAACGAAATGATTTTTATGAATTTGAATGTAAATCTAATATATAAATCTAATCTAAGTAATTTTAAAAATGAACGCCAACTTTTAGTAAAAAGCTTTTACTCTTAATAAAGTTGAAATGACAGCATGATTAAGAATTTAAAATTAAAAGTAAATAAATTAGATACACAGTTCATAACCTAAAGTAATTAAAGCAATCTCGATAAAATTATCAGATTCTCTATAATTTGCACTTAAAATGAAAATGAAATTTCAGACTTAAATTATACTATTCAAATTTATTAGTTTCAGAGAATAATGAATAAATCAGAAATTAGTTTATCTAAAGTATTTGTTTAACCTATTTCTTGCCTGAAGAGGTAAAAAAGACCGTACACTAAAAGAAAATAGTTACTTTTCATTTTTTTACACAGTGGCAAAAAAGAAGGCAAATGGTTTCATCAATACAAACACAGCATGAAAATCGTATTTTTAGGGGTCCACTGAAAATTGGTTTGAACGTGATCTAGTAAGTAGTATTTTTTAATACGTCATAAATCGTAAACCGCAATTAGATAATGGTACGGAACCCTTCGTGCGCGAGTCCGACTCGCACTTGGCCGGTTTTTTAAGCACTTTATCTCGATGATATTGTTTTAGCATCAAACATTTTATATGATTTTGATATTGAATTTTATTTTAATCATAATTCTTTCAGCCATAAGACGTTCACTGCTGAACATAGGCTTCTTCCAGTGACTTCAAGATTGTCCATGATGGATGTCCTGCGCATCAGTGGCTTCCTGCACCCTTTACCAGGTCGTCTGTCCACCTTGTTGCATTTAACCGTTTAAAAGACATAAGCAGAAGAAGCAGAAGGTAAAAAGTCATTTGTATTAATATTATTAACTAGCGAACCCGGTGAACTTCGTACCGCCTTACAGTATTTTTATCGTTGCTTTTCCAATATTTTTATTATTTTTTCTGCTATTCGGGGCAGAGACAAATCCAACAAATTATAAACCATGAAAATCGGTTCAGCAGTTCTCGAGTTATAAGTGTTGTAACAAACCCGACTTTGTTTTATATATCAAGATTAATTAATCAAACATAGTCTTGTCTAGACAAATTTTGTCTTCGACGATAATTTTGTCATTTTCGCTAACATAACGGATCACAGACATCTCGAATCCTTTTACTTAATATTTTCGGGGTCTCCCGTAATTGATCATAGTCATTTATTTTTACGTCATAACACGGCATTGCCATGATATTTTGGTGCTTTCTTTGTTAGAGTCGAAGACAAAACAACATAATTTACGTCAAAAGTCGATAAAATGCCACGACAAAACTTAATCGTGTTGCGCATGCTAGCCCTGCTGAACAAAGATCTCTAAGACCGATTGAGAATATTGTTTGACTTCTATTTAACCAAAGCATTTAGGGTTAAATTACGTTTAGAGAGTTACTGAAACACCACTTCTAAGAAGGCAACTTAAATAAATACTCAAAGACTGGAGAATGTTAACGCGTTACTTAAAGTTAATTAATGAGCTTATTATATGCGTCATCGTCAGACGATGATAATAACTTCATTAAAACGCCATTTAATGCAAAATAAAAACAAAATAAGTCTATGAGAGAGACAGAATTAAAGCCATGCCATTGGCTATTACTGTTGTTGAAAGCAAAGTTAGATGTCAAAAGTAAAAAAAACAATGCAGGCATTTAATAAATTCAACGCCGCGTTTTGCCAGTACATTGCGTAAACCTCAATGTTTTATATTATCAAATAAAGATTTGTAAGAAACGGTTTAAAGCTTTTTAGCCGAAACGTTTTTTAACGGACGTTTAGTATATTTTGTCTAATTTAACTTTTTATTAGACGTTTTGTATTTATGTTCGCCGCAATTTTCCTTTTTGTTTTATATTTTTGCGTGTTTTTTAGAATGTCATTAGTGTATCAGGCTCACTTGTTAAACATACATAAATCAAGATTCAACCAAAACCTAGTATACACCGTGAATTTTTAATTACCCGAGAAAATTAACTGACATACTCAGATATCGATATACATCGAATTTGGCGAATAAAAAACATTCCTTAAAAAATATGCACCATAAAAGTCCTACTAATTCAAATAGTACCTAATGATTATCATTGCAACATTAACGGAACCAAAATCCACCTAATTTGGTCGCGTAATATTGGCGTACGGAAGGAATAACTATAATTCACGGTGTATTATAAAATAAATTTGTATTTTTAAAATGTTTTAAACATTTTACTTTTACTTATTTTTCTGCTGCCAGCGGCTTGGCTTATATTTTTGCTCTACTTTTATCATTCATCGTCATTATCTTACTTATTAGTTTACTGCTGGACTTGGCCTCCTTTTAAAAACCGGCTAAGTGCGAGTCGGAGTCGCAAAGGAAAAGTTTCGGACCATTATCTATAAAAACAGCAAAATAAATATTCTTGTATTTATCAAATAAGTTTCTTGTATTGGAGCCCCCTAAAATATTTGTTTTACTCTGTTTTTTAGTATTTTTTGTTATATATATTTGTTACATCATTTGTGATAATTTCAACTGTTTAACTATCACAGTTCGTGTGATACAGCCTGGTATAGACAGACAGACAGACGGATGGAGAGCGGAGTATTAGTAATAGGGTTCCGTTTTTCCATTTTGGTACGGAACCCTAAAAACGTCGTCATTTGTCGTCAGTCCACCGAGAATACACAGAGATACCTACATTGTTCAGAAATTACACAGAGTAATATTATACCCTATTGTTGTCTGTAGTGCCGACCAAATAAATCATAAGTACCTTCTTAAGTACGTAATTTATTTGAGCACTAAGTTGCAGACAAATAAAATTAAGATAAAAACTTAGCCAACATAACCAAAAAGAATGCTACTTACCCTTACTTACCTTACCTTACCTTACCCTTTTTGGTACAAAATTCTTGTCTTTCACAAATAACTAGGTCTTTTACCGTTTGAAGGAGGACATTAAGGTATAAGTGCCTATTCCATGACCTCTGCTTTCTTTTGGCTAGCCTGAGATTATTTTGAGACGATAAAACTAACTGTGACCTTTGTTAGTAAGCCAACATTTGTTTCGACCCACGGACTTTTTGGGAGAACGTAAAGGTCACTCTAGTTCATCTCGATCCAAAACTAATTCGATGGCAGGTGTACACAGTTAATTAAATATAAATATGTGTCAAACAGCACACTAATTCATCATTAAATTTCAGCCACAGGACGTCCACTGCTGAACATAGGCCTCCCCCAGTGACTTTCAGATCGGCCTGTTGGAAGCGGCCTGCGTCCAGCGTCGACCAGCAACCTTTGCCAGGTCGTCTATCCACCTTGTGGGTGGGCGTCCCACGCTGCGCTTGCCGGTACGTGGCTTCCATTCCAGAACCTTTCTGCCTCATCAACCATCGGTTCTGCGTGCTATGTGCCCCGCCCTTTGCCACTTTAGCTGGCTAATCCGTCGGGCTATGTCAGCGACTTTTGTTCGTTCACGGATCTCCTCATTTAGGTGATAACTCCACACTAATTATATTAATGATAATTATCATTGTCTCTTAGGAATTAACATACTTATGTTATGAGGTACCAAATCATAAATAAATAAATATTGGACAACATCACACACATTGCTCTGATCGTAAGGTAAGTAGCTAAAGCACTTGTGTTATAGCAATCAGAAACAACCACGGTACCACAACCTAGACCCAAGAAAATATAGAAAAGTCAGTTTTCTACATTGATCCGACCGGGGATCTAACCCGTATACCGGTATAGACCGAAGTGCTCGACTACGAAGGTCGTCAAATACATACATAAGTATAATATTATAAACACTGGCTTTGACAGCGAGAAACACTTGAAAGATTTCGTCAGGTCAGGTAACGTCTCGGTAGCTTAGTTGGAAAAGGACTTACGGGAATTAACGCGATCATAATTTAGGTACAAAATGTTACCTCTTTTACCTGACGTTCATGGAGTTTAACTTATGCAACGCGAAAGATAAAAGTAAATAAGTGTTATATTTATCTTCAATACCCTAGACGTCTAGGATTACAATCAAGCGTACCCATTCTGTACCTTAATAAAAAACATATAATTATAATTATTTATCTTCCTACGTGTTTCACCTAATTTTACTGGCTGAATAAAAAAGTAATTTTTCAAATGGAGGTCGACAGCATAAAATACAAATTCGCACTCTCTTTAAATAGAAACGAAAAATTCTAACCGAATCGAGGCCCGAATCCAAGCATAGATAAGTGTGAATCGCCACCACATAATACTGTAACCAAAATTCCTATATCTAAATTGGGATTCATCTGAAAATACAATATGTATTGTGTTGGGCGCTTTAGAGGGCTGCAGTTGTAGTAGTTAAACACTGACTCTATAAATAAGAAAACTGTATTAAAATATACAAAAATAAAAACCACCATCTTATTGTACGCACAACTGTACGTACAGAAATCGAAAACGAGAAACAGAACACAATCACAGCAGTTGTCAACTATGAAAAATAAAACACTTTATTTATTTAAACTTTATTGCACAGATTTAAAAAAAATCATACAATAGGCGGACTTAATGCCATGAGGCATTCTCTACAAGTCGACCATTATGCTAATCAGAGATGTTTTGTGGGAGGTGCGATAAAGACACACGAATTAAGAAATATTTTATGCTTTTAATACTTTGTTGGCTGCCAACACATTGTATGAATTTCTTTAGACTGCATCATCTTAACTTTAACCATAACTATAACTTTAACCGGTGTTTCTGTATGGAGTTTGACAGAATTTTGACGTTTGTTAAAGTTAAAGTAAGATGGTGCAACCCAGCCTTAGAGATCTACATGTGATAATAAACGCCTTTTGAAAATAGTACTTTAAGATGTTTTAAAACATAATACGTGCGCTTAAATATCATACGAAAATGAATGATACACAGTTTTTACGTCTACATGACCAACCTTAAGAATTACTTACAAAGCTTAGGTCACAGAATATATACCTAAATAATAGTCATTTCAAAATATTATTTAATTGTTACTTTTAACATAACAGGTATATTAATATATGATAAGAAATATGAAACACAATAATTATGATACTTAATTTGTCTAATCTTAGACTCGAACGGTTAATTCTCTTGCGGTCTCCTCCGACTTAGACAGCCCTAACTAACCTCAACGTGTAGCCATAAGATTCAATATAATTGTTTAATCTACAGAGTATATAATCTAAGGCTAGAAATGGATTAAATGAGAACATCTCGCGGTCACCTTTCAACTCGGACAGTCTTGATTAACCTTTATTTCTGGTCATTACATTTAACCTAAGCGTTTTTCTACAGAGTCTAAGCTTAGACTAGAAATGGTTTAAACGACAACATCTCTCGCGGTCACCTTTCTCCTCGGACAGTCTCTATTAACCTTAATTTCTGGTCACAAGATTTATCCTAATGGTTTAACCTACACTGTCTTGTTCAATCCAGACTGCATTTGCTAGTACGAGTCTAGGTTAAACCACTGACTTTTGTACGTTAGAACAGTGGTTTAAATACTGTTGTCTTTTATTTACGCGAACACGATACATTTAAATGAAACTACTTTTACGGATTAGTCTGCAGTGTGTGAACATGCCTTAGATACACCCAACCATTTCATACGATTTGACCAGCCTAAAGTCCTTGCAAGAGAACGACGATTTGTTCCTCGCATGTTACGGGAGGCAATTGAAATTAGAAGACACCCGAATTTCAACAGAGAAGATGGTTGGAAAATACCACCAGCATGGGATCCTGTTTTAACGAAATCCCATGCTAGGCCCCGCACTGCAAGACCTCTAGATACAGTTAGCTCTTTTTGCGTAGATAGGAACACAAATTAATATTAACTGAGTGACGGTAGTTTATATTTTTTCAAAATATTGTAAAGACGAATAACACCTTAGTCTACCTGTGACCACGAACGCTGTAAAGTGTTCGAAACGTCAGGTTAAATAAAATGTTAATAAATCGCGAAATAATTCGTAAAAGTAGTTTCATTTGAACAGTGGTTTAACCTTAGTCCCGGAATAGCAAATGCACTCTGAATAAGACCGACAGAGTCTAAACATAGACTAGAAATGGTTTAAACGACAACATCTCTCGCGGTCACCTTCCAACTCGGACAGTCCTGATTAACCTTAGCGTATGGTCACAACGGGTCCACCGTAATTTTATTCGCCCTTTAATAATTCATAGAGCCATTTGTGGGAGCCCGCAGGTACGTGGAGGTACCCACATTGGTTATTTACATTTTTATTTGGCAAACGCGACCGGCCGCCGTATAATGAGATGTCAGTTATCCAAGTTATTGGGAACAATTGGATGGTGGTCGTGGTTAGATGTAAATGCGAATGGGATGAGTCATTGTTAGTTAAGTTCTGAAATGGATAATACGGATACCTATGAGTAATGAAACGTAACGAATGCCAAATGTAATTTGCCTTTTTTTTGGGTTCCGTACCCGAAGGGTAAAAAGGGACCCTATTACTAAGGCTCCGCTGTCCGTCTGCCTGTCTGTCCGTCTGTCACCAGGCTGTATCTCATGAACCGTCACAGCTAGAGAGTTGACATTTTCACAGATGATGTATTTCTGTTGCATCTATAACAACAAATACTAAAAAACAGAATACAACGTACGAGTCCGACTCGCACTTGCCCGGTTTTTTGAAATATATTCTTTCAAACATTAGGACAATACCTCAAAACAAAATTGTAAAAAAATCTTTAATAATCAACAAGTTCCAGTTTAATTTCGATACTGTTTTATCTTCTGCATAATTACTGTTTGTAAACGATACTGTTTATTTAATGACTATTTGTATTAAATGAAATGAATAAAAAAACATACGGTTGATACTGTTTATTTAATGAAACCCGTCAAATTTAATGAAAAAAAAAAGAAAAACATTCGAGTAAAACTAAAAAACTCCTTTTTTTAAGTCGGTTAAAAACGAGTCATTTTCATTTACAACTTTACAATTGATAGTGTGTTTGGTACGACTTATACAATTTTTTTTTTTTTTTTTTATTTGAGATGGGCTTACTCTTGACCCCAATCTTGCTCTAGAGCATAGATGGGATCTACGATAGAGCGAGCTTGCCCAGAAGATGCCTATTCACTCTGGACTTAAAGAGAGTCAGGTTATATGCACTCGGAAATACAGACGCAGGCAGGGAATTCCAATCCTTAGCTGTGCGCATTATAAAAGATGATGAGAAGCGCTTAGTGCGGGTTATGGGTATATCAACTAAGAACGGATGGTAGCCGGCCGTGCGTCTGGATGTCCGATGGAAGAAAGGTGACGGTGGTATGAGTTCATGCAGCTCATGAGCACACTCTCCGAAGTACAATCTATAGAAGACCGATAGGCAAGCAACCTTGCGGCGGTGAGCCAGGCTGTGCAGCTTGGACGCCACCAGTTTTTTATCGCCTATTATTCTCTTGGCTCTGCGTTCCACCGAGTCAAGTGCAGCAAGTTGGTATTTCGCCGAGCCGTCCCAAAGGTGGCAGCAGTACTCCATGCAAGATCGGACTTGGGCTTTGTAAAGAGTTAAAAGCTGTCCAGGCGTGAAGTACCGCTTGACTTTATTCAGGACGCCCAACTTTCTAGCTGCAATTTGAGCCTTAGACTCGATGGTGGTGCCAAAGTTGAGGTCAGAGGACAACTCCATGCCAAGAAGTTGTAGAGTGCCGGTCACTGGAACAGATGTACCTCGGAAAGTAGGAGAAAGGGTGAAAGGACTCCTTTTTGTGGAAAAAAGACACGCCTGCGTTTTAGAGGCATTGAAGCTGACGAGATTGTCATCGCCCCACTGGGAGACGTTACTTAACGTCAGGCTCGTACGCTCAACCATGGCCTCTCTCAGTCTTTGGACCTCAACTCCACTGGCTCCTGCACTAGACAGATACTTCTCCGCGACAGTACTGTCATCTGCGTACCCAACAATACCTGAAGATAGCAGGTCATTGATGTGCAGCAGGAAAAGAGTCGCAGAGAGCACAGAGCCCTGAGGAACTCCGGCGTCAATGGCCTTGAGGTCAGAGGAGCAGCCGTCAATGACTACTCGGATCGACCGTTCACTTAGGAAGTCAGCCACCCAGCTACAGAAGCCAGTGGGGATACCGTACGCTGGAAGCTTGCTCAGCAGACTCGCATGCCAAACCCTGTCGAAAGCCTTCGAAATATCCAGCGACACTGCGATTGCTTCGCCGTGGTTTTCGATGGCTTCGCCCCAGCAATGCGTTACATACACTAGAAGATCCCCAGTTGAACGTCCCCGGCGGAAGCCATATTGACGATCACTGAGAAGATCATTGTCTTCTAGGTATGAAAGCAGTTTGCAATTTAGAACTTTTTCCATAACCTTACAGAGTATGGAAGTGATGGCGATCGGTCTGTAGTTACTAGGGTCGGCACGGCTACCCTTCTTGGGTACTGGTTGCACATTGGCAAGCTTCCAAGATTTTGGTACGATTTCTGTCGTGAGAGAGAGGCGGTACAGTCGCGTCAGTACGGGAGACAACTCAGGCGCACAATACCTCAGCACTCTTGCTGGTATGCCATCAGGACCACAGGCCTTGTTCACGTCTAGACCAAGAAGGGATCTACGGACCTCTTTGTTGTGCACTGTGATCTCTGGCATCAAAGAATCACATTGAGGCAAGGTGGGTGGACGTTTCGAGCCAGCGTCTAGACGTGAATTGCTTGCAAACAGATCGGCAAATAAATTTGCTTTCTCTGTTGCTGTGTGGGCAAGTGACCCATCAGGTTTCTGCATTGGAGGTAGTGTAGGAAGGCAGAAGTTAGATTCGACTGATTTCGACAGGGACCAGAACTGCTTACTACCCTGTGGGTAAGATGCAAGTTTCGCCCCAATACGGCTGACATGGTCGAACCTAGCTTTTCGCAGCACCCTTTTGCAAGACCTGGCGGCTGTATTATATGCTCTCTTCTTTGCTCGCACCTTTCGCGCTCGCGCTTTTTGATCTCGAGCTTTTACCCAAGCCTGGTAAGCTGACTGTTTACGAGCCTCAGCTCGAGCACAGTCTGCATTGTACCAAGGTCGGGCTTTGTAACCGAGCGGGATGTCGGAAAATGGAATGAAATATTCCATTCCCTGCCGGATAACAGCTGTGATCGCATCAGCGACGCATGAGGGGTCTTTCGAAGAGAAGCATAACTGCCGCCACGGGTATGATGCAAAGAAAGCTCGCATCTCGTCCCAGTCTGCTGACTCGTATCGCCATACTCTCCTCGTACCCCTAAGGGTGTAATCCGGAGGAGAGCAGATCGATACGGATTTCACTACACAGTGGTCGGACGATCCCAGTGGAGCCGAGACTGAAACCGAATGTCTGTGCGGATCAGTTGTCAGCAGTAGGTCCAGGCAATTGGGTGTATGATCAGCGATATCCGGTATTCGCGTCGCTTGTTCCACCAGCTGAGTGAGATCTAGCGCCAATGCTAGCTTGCGGGCCTCTCGCCCAGCATGGTCAGTTTTCTGGTATGGGAACAGCCACTCTTTGTGGTGGGCGTTGAAGTCCCCCAGAAAAACAAGCTCTGCTGTTGGATATCGCTGAAGTGCGGAGTCTGCCGCCTCAGCAAGGTATTCCATAAGCCGAGTCGTCTCCCGATCTCCACTGTGCGAACGGTAAACACTAGCGCAGAGAGATTTCTCTACCCCAGTGTCCACCAAAAGCCACAGCACAGGAAATTCAGACTTCTCAAAGCAACGGAGACGCTTACAGCAGATGTCATCGCGAACATACACACAGACCCCTGCACATTTCTTGAACTTATGTTCGAGAGTGTATCCAGGGTAGTTGAGGTATGCCACGTCCGACGGTGTTGCTATCTGCGTCTCCGTTAAGAAGAATAAGTGCGGCTTCTCGGTCTCCAGGTGGTGGTGGACCGGGTCGAGATTTGAGTGCAGACCTCGGATGTTGGTGAGGTGCACTTTGAGTGGGAGGAAGTGTCGCCGTTGTTTAAACTTTTTCTTCTTCATTTGTGTAGTCATTTTTTTAAGAGTTTTAGTGGGGGAAAGAAAAAATAAAGTCGAGGCGCTGCCTAGCAAACCCTACTCGTACTTTTCGGCTCAGCCGATCAGAGGGGAACTCGCTTGGAGACTGCGGGGACGCCCGAGCCCCCCCGATACCACTCCACTTATACAATTGTTGAAACCAGTAGCCGTTTCATCTCATCACCAGCCGATATGTAGTCCCGAAGCGGTGGTAGGGGAAAAAAATTGGAAAATGTAAGAGTGCCATTAATGGCCAATTTACAGAAATAAATGACTTTGACTTTGAAAGATTAACTGGTGCTTAAAGTGAATTTTGTTAACTCAGTGATAATAACGATAACATTTCTATGACAGGTGTACTTAACGCGATTTCTATGTTAGTCCGTTAAATTAACTTTCTTTATGAGGAGTAGAATCAGCTAAAAAAATTTTACTTGACTACTTTAGAATAGAATAGAATAGAAAAAGATTTATTTGACACACACAGAATACAAAAGGAAAAACATTTACAGGATAATAAAAAGCAATATGTGTCAAAAAGGCGCTCAGCATTTGTCGTGACAGTCAGGGACGTATCACAACGCTGGTTTTCAGCACGGACCCTGATGGTAGCCTCGGACCATACCCGACCGGAAACCCTTTATTGGTGGGTTGATTTGTTATATTGGTAGAAAACCTAGGGTTATCCTGCGACTCGCTGTCTAGTACTTAGTTTTTAGTAGTGTAATTGTTTAGAGGAAAATTAAATATTATGTTCTTGACGACCTCTGTAGCAGAGAGGCGAGCACGCCGGACTTTAAATGGCGCTGCCATCCCTGAGGTTCCGGGTTCGATCCCCGGTCGGGTCAATGTAGAAAACGAACTTTTCTATATTGTCTCGGGTCTGGGTTATTTGGTACCGTCTTTGTTTTTGATTTCTATAACACAAGTGCTTTAGCTACTTACCTTAGGGTCAGAGCAATGTATGTGATGTTGTCCAATATTTTTAAATAAAAAAAAACATAAGTTGAGATATGACCATTCCGACCATTTTTAGTGTCATTTATCACGAGCATCTCCGTGCTTCGGAAGGCACTTTAAAAGTTGGTCCCGGCTGATATCGCTTGATTTTATTCGTGAAGCCTAGTACGGCGCTCGTTTACTTTTATGAAGATACGTGAAGATAGGTACTCATCATCCAGGCAATTAAGTAGACTCACGATCCTCAACCAATAATGGACCAACTATGGAGAAGGTAGTAACTTTACCAAAAAAAAAAGACTCTTTTACAGTATACGGATACAGTCATATCTCAAACACACTCACAAATCCTACAAGAATTCTAAAATGTAGAGAAGAATGGCACAATAACAAACATTGCTGACTTCAGGATAAAAATATAAATTAATCCTGGGTGTGATATTTTAGTGTTACAAATACCTATACGGTTCATGTATCTCCATTTTGGGATTCAAATGTTTGGTCAAAAAGAGCGCCATAATTGACTGTTTCCTCTCAAAATGAAATAAACCATTACTAAGTAATTACCTAAAGTTTTTTGTAAGGATGGCACATTTTTTTTATAAATATTGGACAACATCACGTAAATTACTCTGATTCTAAGGTAAGTAGCTAAAGCACTTGTGTTATAGAAATCAGAAACAACGACGGTACCACAACACCCTAACCCGAGCCAGAAAGACAGTACAGAAAAGTTCGGTTTTCTACATTAACCCGACCGGGGATCGAACCCGGAAACTCACAGATGGCGACGCCATATAGTCTGGCGTGCTCGTCTCTCGTCTACGGAGGTCGTTAACATTTAAGAAAACGAATGCATTTAAAAACAGAATTACGTAAATTGGTAAACAAACGGCACAATTAGATATCAAGGTTTTGCGACTTTCGTTTAAACTATACACTTTGATAGCGAACTTCACTATTCTTGTATAAAGTTTTTGAGCTCAACTGTACCTAACCTACAAACCCTTATTTACCTTTCTCGCCGCACCAAATAAGGGTTAGGGTACATTGTATTACATAAGCGATTTCCTTAAGGGTACTTTTAATGAGTATCGAGGACCTTAAGAAGATGGCTGGCAGTGGATGGATGAAAAAAGAGGGAGATCGTGCTCTTTGGCGCTCTTTGGGGGAGGCCTACGTCCAGAAGTGGAATGCAATAGGCTGAGATGATGATGATGATGATGATGAATAAGTATCAATATTTTAGTATATTCAAGAGGAGCACTTGGATATTAACTCTTAAAACTTATCCTTAATCAGTTTAACTTTAAACTAGAGAATCGCTCAAAAATTTTATAGATATAAAATTATTTTCATAGATAGCTGTCTCTTAGCTATGTGGATGAATACTTTTAACTAAAATATGTTAATTCTCAGTTTTCAGTGACAAATATCTGTTCGCTTTTTTTATTCAGTTAGTCAACATGTAACCGAGCTATCGCTTATAATAATAATATTCCATTTACTACTCTGTCAAGAAAGTACCGGGAAAAGATTAATAATACACAAAATGTTAGTTATTTATCCAAATTTATTTTATCACCTTCAAAGTATGCTCCTCCAGAAGTGATACACTTACGCCAACGAATGATCCAATCATCAAATCATTTTTTAAACGCTTTTTCCGGAATCGCGTTCAGTTCTCGCCGCGAATTCTCCTTTATGTCTTCTACCGAATGAAACCGGGTGCCACGAATTGGTAATTTGAGTTAAGGAAAAAGAAAGAAGTCTGCTGGAGCCATATCTGAATAAGGTGGCTGCTCGATGGTATTTGTTGAGTTTTTGGTCAAAAATTCGTTCACAATGATGGCCTTGTAGGAAGGCGCATTATCGTGGTGCAAAATCCAAGAATTTTCATTCCACAAATTTGGCCTTTTTCGTCTAATTTGCTCTCTTAAACGCCGCATAACGCTTAAATAATAACTCTTTTTTTATCGTTTGACCTTCTGGCAAGAATTCTGAGTGCACAACACCGCGACAGTTAAAGAAAACAGTCAACATGACTTTGACTTTCGATCGAGTTTGACGCGTTTTCTTCGGTTTCGGTTCAGTTGGAAGGCGCCACTCCGTGCGACTAGTTTGCATGTCAAACTCGTAAACCCACGTCTCGTCACCAGTAACAATGCGTTTCATGAATGTTGGGTCGGAATTGACTCGTTCTAGCATGTCCTCAGCGACTCTTTTGCAATTGAGTTTTTGGAGAAATTTAGGTCTTTTGGGACTAGCCGAGCGGCAACATGTTTCATACCCAATTGATTATTTAAAATGGTACGAATCGACTCGTGTGACACAAAAAGTTCGACGGCTAGCTCTCTCAAACTTAAATGAGGATTTTCAGTCACTATTTCCTTCACTTTTGCGATGTTATCTTCAGTAGCAGACGTTGATGGCCTACCAGAGCGAGGCAAATCTTCCATCACATCTCGACCGCTTTTGAATGCTTTGTACCAATCATAAACACGCGTTTTTGATAAAGTCGTTTCACCGTAAGCCTTCTGTAACATTTTCAAAGATTTCGAACACGATATCCCATTGGCGATGCAAAATTTAAGACAAACTCTTTGTTCGATGTTTTTGTCCATTATGAAATTCGCAATACACACTAGATAATGGTATAACTAAAAACAATACTGTATTTAATCTAATTATCAGATGTAACTCAAACTCCGCGCCAAAATGGAAAAAAGTTGTGCCCCAATCTAACAACAACAAAAAAATATATAATTTTGAATTTGGAACCATAAACAAATCAACAATTCCTAAAACTTTTTTGACAGAATGTAATTCAGGCAACAAATATAACAGATGACATTATAATAAAAGGCCCATATAATAAATACCTCAAAGACTCAGATACATACACTAATATTTTTTTTAAATATTAATTAACGGATTTAAATTTTAGTTTTTTAGCAATTACCATGCTAAGTTTATTTAATATTTTTAATACTTGAAAAAAATCGTCCGCCTCAGGTGGGATCCGAACCCACGTCCATCGCATACCGGGCGAGTGCTAAGCTACGCTGGCTTTGACAGCGAGAACCACTTGAAAGATTTCGTCGAGTCGACTACCGTCTCGGTAGGTTAGTGTTGAAGCACTCGCCCGGTATGCGATGGACGTGGGTTCGGATCCCACATGAGGCGGACGATTTTTTTTCAAGTATTAAAAATATTAATTAACGGAGCCGTACTGGTAGTGTCAACCTGCAATCTTCCACGTAGCTATGTAGATGCACAATTTTACCTTAAATAAGAATATTCTCAGTTTTCTGTGGCAAACGTTATCTGTTCGCTTTTATCGCTCAGCTCAACAACCTATCAACAATCTCTCGCTTAGCTATGTAGATGCACACTTTTAACTTTGACCTAGACGAGGCGCTGGAGGCGCTCGTTGGAATATATTCAACGTGCCGGATTTAAAGCTGAGAGACGCAGACACGAGAGGTGTGAACGTATCACGCGGAAAGAAACTCTACTTAAATTCAAATTCAAAGCGTTTATTTCAGACCAAAGGTCCATAGAAAAAAGAGAAATTATACAATTCAACTTAACAGAAATAAATATAAAAGCATTAAGGTTTCGACGTGTAGCCGAACCCAAAGCTTCATAAATGAGCAATCTACATGCTCCGCCACAAACTCAATGAAACGGGAATTAACGCCATCATAATTTAGGTACAAAATGTTAACTTTTTGCCTGACGTTTCGACCGGGTTACACCGACGGTCACAAGCTGACTGGCTGATCGCGTTAATTCCCGTTTCATCGAGTTGAAATGATATGAATGATAAGAAACTACTATTCTGTCCTAAGAACAGAACAATATTATATTACAAAGTATTTATAACGAACCATGGAGCTAACAGGACTTTATTATAATAACGTGGATGCTTAATCTTTCAACTCCCAGCAAAAATTGATAAAAATTGAATAAAAATAGACGTGCAGTAATCGGTTACCGCTTAGGGATTAAAGTATTAAATAACTGGGTTTGAATTTCTAGATGACATTACTTCTACGGGTATAATCTTCTTTTTTCAGACCGTTTAAGGTCTGGGGACGATTCTCTAAAAAAAAGCAAGTAAACTTGCTCTAAATATCACCTAATGCCATAAGCGATACAAACAATCATAGCCTCCACATCGCTAAGAAGTGGGTTCAAATTACTATTGTCGATGTTAAAGTTCAGCGTTAAAGTGACAGCGCGTATCACATAAACAGTACAAACAAATAGAGACTCATTTTTGTTACAGAGTTGGTTCACATTATAACTCGTCGATTAGTAAACTAATGTCGAAGTGATCGCAGTTTTGTTTAGAGAAACGACAGGCTTCTACAAGCAAATCGAATGAATGCTGGTAAGACCTAACACAATGAGACACCTATAGGAATAAATATAGTGGTTGACTATAGACGTGGAAATGGAGGATTAAAAGATTTGTAAAAATAGTATTCGATGACCTCCATAGCCGAGAGGCGTGCACGCCAGAACATATGGCTTCGCCATCTCAGTGGTTCCGAGTTCGATTCCCGGTCGAGCCAAAGTATAAAACGAACTTTTCTATATTATATCGGGTCTGAGTGTTGTGGTACCGTCGTTGATTCTGTGTTTTTGATTTCTATAACACAAGTGCTTAACTACAAGCCTTACTACCTTAGGATTAAAGCAATGTATGTGATGTTGTCCAATAATTATTTTATAGTAGAGCATCCTTCAAGTTGGCATTGCAGCCCGTATCTCGGTGAATAGCCTAGGTGCAAGTTGCGATATTGCGGCCGGAATATTATTTATAGCTGAGCTCTGAAAAGAAATTACTAAGAAATGCATAACGTTATTAAATATGAAACTAGGAGTATTTTAAGAAGGCTTTGTAGAACTATTTGCTCTGTAAAATCTAAGAAATGTATAATACTTTTAGGACATTTCATTTAATTTTCGATTTCGACTTTTGCTTTACCTTCAGATGATCTCCGTAGAGAGGCAAGCACGCCGGAAATGGCGTCGCCATCTCTGAGGTTCGGGGTTCGATTCCCGGTCGAGTCAATGTGGAAAAAGAACTTGTCTCTACCTATTATCTCGGGCCTGTATGTTGTAGTACAATCTTTGTTTCAACTATTCTTTCTAAAGTGAGTGAATGAATAAAAACGTTGTAAGCCTTCATCAAAATACCTAAAAAGTAATAAAAAATACTGTTTTATGAATTAGAAGTTACCACTTCGCTTGCGAGCCTTCATCAGTATTCCAGTCAGTGAGGCAATTTGGTGAAGTGGGCAAAGAGCTCACCGCTCTTGTAGCAATCGCTTCATATTTCTTTAATTGGTTATCGTTAAAGAAAGACAATAATTTTTTATGTACCAATTACATTTAGAAAAATAATATGCTAAGTAATATTGATACTTTAATCAAATAAATATGCTAATATTGGTCTATCTATCTATCTATTAAGCCTATTGCAGTCCACTGCTGGACGTAAGCCTCCCCAAAGAGCGGCAAAGAGCACGATCTCCCGCTTTCTTCATACAGCCACAGACTGCCAGCCATCTTCCTATCACTAGCTATCTCCAAAACCTGAACTACTCCGAAACGGAGAATCTACTAATCCCTCCAAGGTAATTTATTAACACACACACACACACACACACACACACACACACACACACACACACACACACACACACACACACACACACACACACACACACACACACACACACACACACACTCACTCACTCACTCACTCACTCACTCACTCACTCACTCACTCACTCACTCACTCACTCACTCACTCACTCACTCACTCACTCACTCACTCACGCGCTAAAGCGCGCTCACACACTAGCAGTAATTTATAAAATTTTACTTTCTTTGTTTTAAATTTCTCTTTTGGCTGGTCTGTACCCCGAGTGACACCGAGAGAGGGGAACACTGGCGTTCTGTAATACAGGCTCCCACCTAGTTCAGACGTCAGTCTCTTCCAATCTTCACCTACTGTATCCACCTATTTAACCTTACTGTACCTAAGATTGTAAGAGAAATAAACGTTTTTATTATTATTATTATTATTATTTGTTTTATTTTGATTTTTTGTTTTTTATCTCAGCTAACATGCTGGTTACATATAGCATCAGTACGGGCATAGCCAAGTAACTGACCTATTCTAAGGGCATATTAGTTAAAGTATGGGGTTCGTCTTGTAGGAACCGTCTAACAATACGGCATGTATTGAGTATCGCTGCTTTTTGCATTGTAACATATGAGTTTTCTGGTAGGTCTACCAGCTTTAAGCTGTGATGTAAGTGCTTTGGAATTACACCGGTACTGGAGAGTACCATGGGCACAATATATACTTTTTCTAAGTTCCAGATTCTTAATAATTCTTCCTTGAGCTCCGAGTATTTGTGGATTTTCTCTGATATTGTTTTTTTAATATTGTGTGTATTGGGCACTGCGATATCTATTAGGTATGCGTGTTTGTTTAATTTATTTACTAAGGTTATATCCGGTCTATTGCAATGTACGGTTTTGTCGGTTAAGATTGCACGGTCAAAGTATATCTTGTGTGTAGGGCTCTCCAGCACAGGCTTAGGTGTATACTGGTAGTACGGCACTACTTTGGTAGGTATTAACTGATGTTTTATGGCAAGTTTTTGATGTATATAATGTGCAATTTGGTTATGACGGTGAGTATAATCGTTTTGTGTGAGCAATGGACATGCATTTATTATATGTTGTATTGTCTCTGAGCTTTTATGGCATTTTCTGCAACTGTCATCTTGTGTGTCTTTGATTATGTACTTCCTGTAGTTCTTTGTGTTAATTACTTGGTCTTGGATAGCAATTAAAAATCCTTCAGTTTCCGGGAACAGATAGCCTATTTTTAACCATTTATTAGAAGCTTCCAAGTCGACGTGTGCTTGCTCAAGATCTTGTATGTGCCTACCATGTAGTTGTTTTGCTCGCCATGCTTCCAATTTTTCAGTAATAACTTCCTGGGCTGAGTGAATTATTTTATTAGTACATTTAAGATTTAGCGGAGTAAAGTTATCGTCTGATTCTACTGTGGCATTATGTATCGGGCTGTTAGATTTTTGGTAGAAGAAGTTTCGGATGTTATTAACTTGATTTTCCCATAAAATTTTAAGATCGACTAAACCTCTTCCCCCTTTGTCTCTCTTGATAGTCATGCGTTGAATTGCGGATTTAGGATGTAAATATTTGTTTTTAGTTAAAGTAGTTCTAGTTTTTATTTGCAGATTTCTAATATCAGTATAAGTCCATTTAACTATTCCAAACGAATATGTTAAAATAGGTATTGCATAGCTATTGAGGGCTTTAAATAGATTTTTAGAGTTGAGGTGTTTCTTACAAATCATATTTACTCTACGAATATATTCTGTTGTTAGTTCTTTCTTAATTTGTGTGTGATTTATGTATTTATTTTGCTTTATGCCTAAATATTTATATGTATCATTACTATCCATAGCTGTAATATTTATTTCTTCATTAATGTTATAGTCACCGGATAATATTTTTCCTTTATGTATATGCAATGTTTTACATTTATCTAAACCAAACTTCATAAGGATATCTTTACTAAAATCCGCTGTTATTTCAACTATTTTTCTCATGTCATTATTAGATTTGGCAAATAATTTTATATCGTCAATATACATTAAATGAGTAATAGCTGTTGTTTTTGTAATTTTATAACCACACTTGGTATTATTAAGAAGAGCAGACAGCGGGTTTAGGGCCAGACAGAACCACAAAGGACTTAGGGAATCGCCCTGAAATATGCCATTACGAATGTGTATTTCACCTGTACTTATTTGGTTCGTTTTTGTTGAAAGCGATAAAACTGTTCTCCATTTCGTCATAGCATTTTCCAAGAACGTTATTATGGTGGGATTAATCTTGTAAATCTGCAGAACTCTTATTAGCCAGGAATGGGGGACACTATCAAACGCTTTTTTGTAGTCAATGTACGTAACATGTAGGTTTCTATTGTGTTTATGTGCGTGTTTAAGAATAGTTTGATCAATGATTAATTGTTCTTTGCATCCTTTATGGTTTTGACGGCATCCTTTCTGCTCCTCAGACAAAACCATGTGTGATTCCAGGTGTCTATTAATTTTGTGTGTTATGCAAGAGGTAATTAGTTTGTATAGTGTTGGAAGACATGTGATAGGTCTGTATTGCGATGGGTCAGATGTATTTGAGCTTTTTGGTAGCAGATGTGTGATGCCCTTAGTGACAAAACATGGAAGCTCTTCATCTCCTGTTATTAAACCTGTAATTTTTTCCCCTAATATGTCATGCAAGACAACAAACTTTTTGTACCAAAAATTGTGTAACCCATCAACTCCTGCCGCTTTCCAATTTTTTGTCTTCCGAGTAACTGCTTCAATATCCTGTCTATCTAATTCTATGAATTGCATTTCTTCGATACTTTCCCATTTTTTCTCTTCTTCTTTTACCCATTTTGCTTCCTCATTATGATATCGTTCTTTCTCCCATATGTCCGCCCAATAGTTTTTGAGCTCATCCTCTAGAGGCACGCTATCTCCATCTGCAATATCTTTAGTGCTATTAAGTGATCTATAGAAACCTTTTTCGTTTGATGCAAAAAGTTTGTTGTCATTTTTTCTTTGCAATGCCTTCAAATAACGCGCAAGCCTGTGTGCTTTAAGAGCCAGTTTCTGTTTAAGTGTGTCTAATACATCATGTGGTGTATTATTGTTGTTTCCATAAGTTGAGTGTACCTTGTTTTTATGTAAGATTTTTTCTACTTTTGTAACTAACTTTTGAGACCTGTTATTTTTAATATATTGTGATAATCTTCCAATATCTGCTCGAAGTTTAGTAATATCATTTTCTAGTCTGATTTGCCACGGTGGCTTCTCGGGTTTAGCATTTTTATGTTTTTGCAAGTCTGGTTCTATTTTAAATCCTAGTTGTTTACTAATAACTACTGCACTACAATATATAAGTGTGTGTAACTGTGTTATATTGCTTGAATATTGATTTATATATTTCGGCAAAATGTTTTTATTAAATACACTTACTAGGCTGTATAATTTTTTACACTCTTTTAGTTTGGGTAGCCTTGGTCGAGTCTCGGGTTCCATCTCCTCGTAGTTTTCTAGTTCTTTACGCATGTGTTCAGTTAATAAGTTGACTATCTCCCTATTGGGTTCCCCTGTACGTGTTCCTGAATATGTGATTTCGTGGTTATGACTTTCAACCTGAGATGATTCAGTGTAATGTGTACCTTTAGTGCAATGTGTAATTTGACCAAATGAAGACATGTTGGTAGTATGGATAAACGTATTATCTGGAGAGTTTAGTGTATGCGATGTTATTGTATCTGTGTTATCAGCTGGGTCTTGATGATCAAGGTTAAATTGAGTAATGGCTATTGTGTGTGTTGTTTCAAGTTCCTTAGCTACTTCTTCCTTAATCAATGAAAGCCTACTTGGTTGAATGTATTTATTAGATAGGATAAGTCGTCTTTGATCCGCAATTCGTTGCTCAGATATGTGTGAGAGATGTGGAAATTCTTTTATGAAATGTTGGTGAAGTAACTGTCTATAAGCTGTTCGGTTTGTTTCAAGTTCAGTTATCTTGTAATACGCTCTTATGATTGACTCATTATGTTCGTTTGACCATCTCATTCTTGTTGAGTTAGCTGAAGTCGTTTGTGTATTTTGTGAAGTGGCAGTGTGTCTGTTGTTATAAAAATTATGTTGATTAGTAGTGTCCGTTATTTTCAGTTCCGATTTCACTTGCTCGTATAAGTTATTTATGGTTGTTTGAGAGAGTAGTTTTTTGGCAACTATGGCTCGTCGTTGGTCTCCTATTCTTTGCCGACTTACATCTTTCATATCCGGAAATTTTTCAATAAACTTTGCATGTAGCGGCATTAAGTCCGTTTTCGTATCTGTTTCTAGCTTAGTTAGTTCAAAATATGTGCGTAGGATAAATTCGTTCATTTGTTTATTCCATCTCCTACGCAACGCTGAGCTACTAGAAGTGGGTGCAGTACTGTCGACACATAAAGTATCCTGCACAACATCCTCTAGCGGCATACTACATATAGATAAACATGTTGAAGCACTTCTGTATGATGGTGTCGGAGTAGCCGATGTACTAGTTTGGTTCGAACAATTTCTTGCTGATAAAGGTTCAGATTCTGAGTCTGTGCTATTAGTTCTACTGTTCTGCGTGCTTGGTACATCGGTTGTTTCTTCGGCTGTAATATTTTTGTCGACGAGAGCCCGCCTGTTCAACTCCTCGTCGCTGTTGGATCGCATGCTGAGACACCCAGCAACAGCTCCAGGTGCGCCCCGGCGACCCCCGGGCAGCGGCCGCAAATTGTATTTACTTAAAGACATTTCTCCATTTTTATGGGTTTGCCATGGCCTTGTTGGTGACCCGAAAAGTAAATTTGTTTCGGGTGTCCGCCCCGCTACGTGGCTTAGGTGGTCAAGCACGGACGAAAGGTTGGACTTTAGGGGGCTTATTATTATTATTATTATTATTATTATTAGGTAGGTCCATCGGGTTGGAGGGCGTCCTACTACGTTTGCCAAGGCGTGGTCTCCACTCGAAAACCCGTTTACTCCACCTTTCATCGGTTATGCGACAGATATGGCCAGCCCCCTGCCGCTTGCTACATTTTTGAACTATGTCCGTTACTTTAGTCTTTTGCCTGATGAGCTCGTTTCGGATTTAATCAATTAGAGAAATCCCAAGCATGTACCTTACCATAGCTCGCTGAGTGACGTATACGCTAATATTGAAAGTGTTATTTTTAATATCAATGGTCGCCCGAGTCGGCTTTTGAACTCAGAGAGTGAGAATAGTCACCCAAGTCGGGTCTTAACCCAGTAAGTGAGAAGTTTTTTTTTTCTCCGACCGAATAAAATTAAACTTCGTAACTGATATAACGACTTTATCGTTACCTAGGAAACACATTAAACATTATTGGTACCTTTTATTTTTATAAGTATTCTACGGAACAAAGTAGCAATGTTAACGAAATGAAAAAAAAAATTTCTTTCCTTATTTCAATACCTTGTGCTTTAAAAATTAATATTATCAAACGATAGCGAAAGTAATTTTCAATAAAACGATGATAAAATTTTGATTATCCTCTCCTTTAGAATTTTACGATGAGTTTGAGTCTACGGAACCTAACGTTTAGGGTAAGAGCACACGAATGGACACCTGGAACACATTTTTTTCTCTAAACAATTTTAAGTTGACGGCCTCCGTAGCCGAGAGGCGAGCACGCCGGTCTTTAAATGGCGCCGCCATCTCTGAGGTTCCGGGTTCGATCCCCGGTCGGGTCAATGTAGAAAACCAACTATTCTATATTGTCTCGGGTCTGGGTGTTGTGGTACCGTCGTTGTTTCTGATTTCTATAACACAAGTGCTTTAGCAACTTACCTTAGGATCAGAGCAATGTATGTGATGTTGTCCAAATTTTTTTTAATTTATTAATATTTAAGTATTATGTCTGTTTTCTTTGTATGTATCTACTATATAAAGTAAAATCTATTAATAATAGTGCTATGGTAAGGTCCTTGCTCGTTGTTTCTTTCGAGATGTTTTCTGACGACCGATGGGGCAGAAAGGTTTTAACTGGCTTTGAAATCGCGGCCACGTACCGCCAATCGCAGCGTAGGTCCCCCCGCAAGGTGTACGAACGACCCATGGTAAACGGTCTCCATACAAGCATGGTGGACAATATTATTTAGACCTTGAAATTAAGTTTAAACGTTACGTTTATATTGGGATTGTCATATTAAATGGGAAAAAGAACAATACATTACCTAACTACTTTAAAAACACCTACCAACATAACTTGACTCTCGCCTACTACATTTACTATGAAAGCTGAGGTCAGTTTATAGTGGTTGATAATCATTTATTAATTAATATTTAATTAATATAATAAAATATTATTACTATGTAAATAATGCTTTTGTAGATATTTTCATACATTTTTAATACTTTGCAAGAATTTACACGAGTTTACGAAATAATAACAAATAGTTTGAACAATATAAAACAATTTATTCACAATACCAAAACAAGTTATCTATATAAGGTCCGATTTATTAGTGTTCATCCTGTTAACCTGTGACTATATAGGTGAAAAGCAATCGTAAAAACCAACTTTCAAATGTCTATCATAAAAACTAAAAAAGTTAAAAATAAATTACAAAATAACAATATCGACTTCATATTGCATAAACTCGTCCTATCTTCAACTCTTTCTCACTCTGTACAAGGGGAAGGAATAAGACGGATAATCAGATGGTTAAACGTAGCAAATATAGGACGAGTTTTTGCAATATGAAGTCAATATTGTTGATTTTTAACTTTTTTAGTTTTGATGGTACACATTTGAAAATTAGTTTTTACGATTGCTTTTACCCTAAATAGTCACAGGTTAACAGGATGAACACTAATAAAATCGGACCTTATATATCAATCAGAGTCTTCAAAACTTGGTAAGCTAATATTAGCTAAAAATTCTTCACCTCTCTTCGGGCACCAGATCCCAATTAAAAAATGTATGATGTACACCAGTGTGCAGTTTGTTATTATTCTTTTAAATAGTATATTAATGTACCTACCATACATACACATACAAAACCATACCTTCTGACACATAAAAAATCCTGTTTAAAAGTGACGGTATCTAAACAGATCTTTTACTTGAATCATGGTACCTAGGATGTTGGCTATCGTTACAGCTAGTGCAATGAAGGATATTCGTTAACCCTTTTTGTCAACCATGATACGGGCAAATCGTCCACTGTGCGACATGGCAAAGGTTGCAGAAAGCAACTAGATGCAGTTGAGGGTCTAGATGAAGTCGTGTGGGAGGCCTATGCTCAGCAGTGGACGTCCCTTGACTAAAATGACGATGATGATTAATAGTACTGATAGGGTAGTTGCTATCTGTTGTGTATTTGAGACTTGTGTGTGTGGAATTTGATTTAAAACACCGAATGACACTGTTAACTGTTTATTTTAATGACTTGAACTATTACAATGTTACACTTTCGATTTGAACTAATTAAAATAAGATATACAGAGCGCACAGTAGCGGCGTGCGTAGTCGGACGGCAAAACAGGAAGCGCCTCGGTGGCGACCTCTATACGTAAATTTAGTTACAATACTAAACACTATCTACTATGGAGGTTCTTTATCGATAACCGTAATAATGTACTGTTAATTATAATTAGTATTTACATTTTTCTTATAGTATTTTCAATGGTTTTAAAGTCATTAATGCATTGTTTGGACCAACTTGCATAAATTTAAACAGCCTGACCCGTACCCTGATTCCGTATCTTGCAAAAACAATGCGATAGCGAAAATTGTCCAATTCTGGCTTTAAAATGGCAAATTGACAGCAAAAAAAAAAAACAAAGCAATCTACTGTCAGTGCTGCCCATAGATTCTGACACTAACCATCAATCGGGCGATGACTGCGCGATTATTGCTGATTGCTTATTTTTAGGGAATAAGGGTACTTACCTGCCTATATAATTTCCGTTGTAGTATGATCTTAGCCTTATTATCCTCTCGTAAAACAAAGGATCTTTGGAATGCCCTTTACTCAAGTATTGACCTCGTTGAAACGCCTTAACATTTAACTATACCCGTAATTAATAGAAATAAGATTAAGACAGAAATGTACAATATAATTAGAATAGAATAGAATAGAAGATCGTTTATTCAGAATCATGCATAGCATACAATATTGTTACTGGAAATTAAAAAATATATAACAGTGTTATTTACTTATAAGTATACAACGGTACATGATACTGAAAAGGTATCTACTCAAATTATTACTTAATTTTGTTCTGTAGTTACGGGTTTGATTGCTACATCACAAGTAAAAAAAAATATTTTTTGATTTTTTTTAACAAAACCAAACCTTATCTATTAGGTTAAGATTTTATTGTAAGTACGTTTGGTCGTGCTATGTCACGACCGACATAAGTAATATGTGGTTCAATACTGTCACACGATATCGTTATCCACACCAAAGGACAATATAATTATTTATAAACGTTAATTAAAATTCACTCCACTAAAGGGTCTAGTAATATAGTCCCTTTCTGAATGAATTATACATGAATCCCTAAAACTAGTAGGCCTTTATGTATATTGATAGCTGATGGTCAAATTAGTAATTACAGTATGCTAATATACAAAACAAAGATAATACACCATCTCTCATAGTCTCGAGCTGAAAAATCTTTGTTTTTTTGTTACGAAGTACTTTAAGAATGAATGAATGACCACGCGTAGGCAAACGTAGTGTAGGACGCCCCCCAGCTCGATGGACCGACAACCTTAGGAAGATGGCTGGCAATGGATGGGTTAAAAAAGCGGGAGATCGTGCTCTTTGGCGCTCTTTGGTCCCCAAGCCTCCCGGCTTACGTCCAGTAGTAGACTGCAATAGGCTGAGATGATGATTAAGATGTGAATTTTTGCTTTAGTTTTTCCTCTAACACCCAGTTAAAAAAAACAAATTGAACAAAATGTTTATTATCCTGGATTAAGTTTTAATACCATCTTAACTTGCTGAGTGACCCGCCCACTGCCACATTAGCTTGCTAATCCGTCGAGCTAATATGTCAGCGATTTTTGTATGGTCCCTTATTTCTAATTCGATCTAAATAATAATATAGATGTCCTGGCCCGATCTTAAAATTAAACAATTCATGATGTGGCCGGCCGCCATTTTATAAAATGGTCGTATTTCATAAAACAGCCAAACAAAACTGGCCATATTGTATAAACGTCAACGTTTGATGATATGTCAATCAACGTTTGGCCATATCATTAAAATGGGTATAAATACGTTTACGTTACTAGAATTTGTTTAATATAATATTTGAGCAATAGATTTAAAATAAAACATTATCAATATTTGTAATTTTGAAAGAAAACTAATAAATAAAAAGAGTTAAATAACCTAACTAACCTCCCACTTCACGATTTTTTGACGTTGCGCCTTTTTTTCGAGTGAGTTTCATAAAAATCACCTAGCTTGACGTCTTAACAATAATTCACTGCAATTTAATCTTCTATTTACACTTATTATTCACTTTCACAATTCACAAGAACAGAATAATAATTGTCCGCCGCCATGTTGTACCACAATAACAATGCGACATTAGCGCCTCTACCGGTGGATAATATAACTGTTTTACGATATGCCCACCAACGTTTGGCCATTTCATGAATTAGTCGGGCATATCATCAAACGCTGACTGATTCATCAACATCATGATGTGGCCAGCGTTTACTGTGCCGCATCGTGAAAAACTACCATTTTATGAAATAGTTGGCCAAATCATGAAGTGATTAATTCTAAGATCGGGCCACGACATAGACACTGAATATAGCCCTTTCCATTGCATGCCTTGCAACCTTGGGTTTCCTTATAAGTCACGTAAAAAGCCACGTTTCAGTTCCATACCTACGTCATCACTAACACACACTGGTTGTATTCTTTCGTCTTTAGGTACTGAGGTATTTTGGATGTGAAAACGTGGCCGTTGGAGCAGAAAGGTTTTAAAGCACAACACAGCGTTGGATCTCCATCCACAAGATGAACAGACGAACTAAAAGTTGCAGGAAGCCGTATGATGCAGGTTAGTTCCAACCGGCTAATCTGGAAGTAATTATTATATTTTAGGTTATACATTTATTTTGTTTCAATCACTAACTGCTGCCAAACCAAATTGAAATAACTGTAACCTACCTAGTATCTGTACACCTCGTAAATATAAGTCGCCTACCAGTTATTGGCTAAGTGTATCATTGTAAGTTTATTTAAGCATGATTGCTATGAAAAAGCTGTTGAGTTTCCAAACAAATAAAAAAAAAGGCTTATGTTCGGCAGTGGACGTTCAATGACTGATGATGTTGATGATCATGACTGTCTCTGTCAATGTCATTTATACTGATAACTATAAAACGATATTTTAATCATCTCGCGCACACATGTGTGACGGGGCCAGCAGTGATATTCAATTGTTTTTTTTTTAAATCATACGGGTTAATACCGTGTCAGATGATAGTTTCCGAATAATCCCTTGCTCCCTCAATAAATAAGAAGTTCAGTATTTCCCAGTTTCCTCCAGAGTCTCAAGATATCTACGCTATCTCGATACGGCGCTCGTTTGGGAGGCAGTTTCATTGCATTCGCACGATCTCTGTTACTGAAGTGTTCCCCTTTACGGCTTGGGCTCCATTCGCGTGTTGTTTATCGGTAAGAGTCTTATTGAGACATCGGTAGAGAAGAGGAAATCGCACACTTTACTTACCTACGAAAATCTTATTAACTACATCGACATAAAGGAGACGAGAAAATCGCACACCTAAATCACCTACAATTTTTTTATTAACTACATCGACAATGGTTTCAGGTGTGGTTACACCAGATAAATGGTCAAAAACAGCTTGGATTTTCGTATGTAAATTATTGTCGTCAATTAATAGTCTTGATAATATTTAAAAAATGCTTGATAAAAAAAAAACTTGTCTTGCTTTTATTAGAATTGTTTTTTACGAGATTGCTACCATGTACCTTTAACAGTTACTCCGCGATCATGGCGATTGCAACAGTGCCGAAATATCGGGAACTCAAAAATAAGCTTCATGGTAGCAATCTCGTAAAAAACTATTCTAATGTTAGTGACCATGAAAGTTTAAAACAATATGTTGTCTTGCTATTTTTTATAGCCCTAAGAATATTAATAAAGCTTTGTTATTTATACAAATAAGCGACAACGTACCTATTGTCATGGTCTTGAATTTAGCATACTTGTGTACCAGACGATTTTTTCCAAAGATAAATTCAAAATATAAGGTGAAATATTGAATAAAAATGATTGTGGCGTGTTGTCTGAAGAAGAAAACGGTTTTTGCAACATTTCATTGCTGTTTATTATACCTCTCCTCCATAGTCGGTCCCTCATGGTTGAGGATCGTGACCCTGTCTATGCAGTCGCCTCGGTGATGAGCTGTCTCCAGTCCTCGCGATTCTGCGCTCGTCTGAACGCCTCGTGAAATGGCATTTCCAGGGTTTTTACAAATAGATCAGACCATCGTGTCGGCCTGCGGCCACGTGGTCTTTTACCCTGCCTTTTGCCAATAATGATGTTCTTTTCAAGGTTATCATGCGGTTTATTATACAGTCGATCCCATAGTCAAAATGGTTGGTTTTAAAATAAATAGTAAGTTATTCAAAACTACATTCTGTATAATGTAAATTAATTCGTCAAAAATCGATTTGAATTTGATTTTAGTCCTGTAAAGCACTTTAATCCAGATAAAGCTAGTCCTAATGTTAATAGAAGTTTGCATATTATTAATAATTGACTTACTCCATCCAATCATGTTTCAACAATCATTAATCACCCTGAACTAAACAGCAAACTTGGGCTCACTGATCAATCAACCTTTGATAGTTTGTTCTAGATGACCAACGTGTATTAGAAGTAAGGGCTTTTTTATTAACTAATTTTAGTTAATCTTTAAATTAAAATTAAATTAAATAGTCTTTATTTCAAGAAAAAAATTCTCATAGATTACATTACATTACATTAGATAAATTAGATTAGATTAATTAAATTAATTATAATTCATATTAGTTAGTGACAAACAAAATCTAGTCGAGGTTTGAAATTGAAACATTATTAATCTGTCTGAACTGTGCTCAATTCAAAACACATAAACAATATTTCAAAGACTCAGTCAATTTTTATAATGATTAAAAGGTACATTTTTAAAGTTCAGTTTGCAGTAAATTTAATCAAGATTTGAGTCATTAATTACGATTTTACGACATTACATTTGATTACACATCACAAAAAGCAGTTAGCATTACACGTCACATGTGAAAATTTTGCAACTTAATTTAATTAGCAACGATTGATTAGAAAATACGCTGGCTTTGACAGCGAGAACCACTTGAAAGATTTCGTCGAGTTGACTAACGTCTCGGTAGCTTAGTGTTCAAAGCACTCGCCCGGTATGCGATAGACGTGGTTTCGGATCCCACCTGAGGCGGACGATTTTTTTTTCAAGTATTTAAATCTTAATTAGCAACGGTTTGATTCCTGCATCGGAGCATCAAAAATAAAACTTTTTTTTCTTAATTAGCTCTAATATTTAATAGTGTGACTGGATTCTAAATTGAGCTATACATACCACTATGATAGCATTATAGCAAAGGTCAATAGGTCTGTTGGTTTCATTTTAAGAACGACAAAGCCTTTTCGAAGGCCGGCTAGTGTGTGGCTAGAGTGTGTTGACGTTGTACTTTGCTCTTGTTAGAAGCGTTTTGGAGTATAACTCAATTATATGGTGTCCTCAATACAACATACACATAGATAGATTGGAAGCTGTCCAAAGGCGTTTTCTGCGGCACTTGAGTTGCAAGTTGGGCATGAGGCGTAAGTTGCCTACATACGAAGCTAGACTTAAGTACTTTGGGATGAGTACGCTTCAGTCGAGACGCTCAATTCAGGATCTATCAGTACTTTTTAAGATCATAAACAATCAGTGAGACGCTATGGATTTATTAGGCCATCTTTCATTTAAAACAAGTGGTAGTAAGAGAAAACCGAAACTGTTCTCTGTGCCTGTTTGCAATAACAATGTAACGTATAATAATCCGTTCTTTCGAATGTGCAGATCCTATAATGACAGTCCTATAAGCTTGGATATACTTTCACAAAGTTTATACTCATATAATAAAATATTAAAACAGCTCCATGCTGTATCTTAATATTATTCGTTAAATAGGTTCTATAATTTTCATGCATAACATATTTTGAATTCACCTTATATTTTGAATACACTCTCACCATTTTAATCTTAGTATATGAACTAGTTCAAGTATCCTTTTTCTTTTATATTTATTTTCTTTGTGAACGATGTGTACAACATTAAATTGAATGCAATTTTAAATTAAAACCTAGATTACAAATTTGTGAATTTGTATTGAATTGTATTCTGTAGTTGTGCCTTTAAATAAATAAAATAAAATAAATAAAAATAATAAATAATAATCTTTATTTGCTTTCAACTGTACAACATTAGATGTTGGTATGTCATAAGATTTTAAAAGTATCAACAGTGTTATATACCTTAAAGTGTAGGCATGCAAAATTACGTCTAGTCTGTAGGGGAAAATTTTGTAGCTTATTTAATTTACTGATATAAAATAAACTTTAGGTAATTAGCTACCCGATAGTGGTATAATGATTTGCCTACAACACTTACACCCAGTTGCAGAAAGCTGTCTTTAAAAACGACATTAGATAATGTGACATTACCGCTAATTAGGTCATTAGATTTAAAGTCGTTGCACAAAACTACATAAACATCCTTTAGTGGTCCTTTAACTAAAGACTATATAATGCCGACATTATTAAATGTTGCAAGTCAAAAAAATAATTTTGAATGAAGTGAGTGAATGGTTGCGTTTTGTTACTGTGTTTTGTCATAGAACATGCATTGATAAAGAATGGGTTTGCAAAAATAAAACGTATGAAAACGTCAAATGTCCTATTTCAAAATCAATCAATTGTCAAATGAAAAAATCTAAAATTGGCGGAATTCGGTGCGAGTTGTAGTATTGTGTTGAAACTTACCTGCTCTATCTCATCTACATTTAAAATGGCACAACAGCAAATTCTAAAACAAGGGGCAAGCTACACTCAAGAACAAAAATCATTAGTACTGGATCTTGTGATGTAGGTAGTGAGTATTCAAATAAATAGTTTCCACAATCACACCAATTTATAATTATAAACTGTGTTCACTTTCCTTTTTTACTTTGATATTGATCTTTATCATTATAATCTTACAGATACAAGCACATAGTAGAGTGCAAAAGAACGGGGGGCAAGTACATACATTGAGATGAAAAGAGAGGCATGGAATGCTATCACAATAGCATACAATATAGAAAAGGTCGTTTTCTACATGGACTCGACCGGGAATCGAAAACTGTTATCCTGACACATACAGAGACTGCAAATTTTGCCTAAGAAAAGGGAATATAATGATATGATGATATAAAAGATGGAAATATTAAAAAATAAAGTAAAATAGCCGAATACAATGTTGAATAATAATGTTTTAATTTTGTCAGTAAGATAATATTTTCAGATAGCAATAAAATATTTGTATAAGGGTAATGTTTTGTTTTTTATTTACAATAGGCTTCTAAATAAAGGCCTTTACTTAATTTATAAGTTTAGGTATTTCATGTTTCTATAAAGTATATATTTTTATAATCATAAATAAAACAATAATACGTTGTGAGTACTATTTACGAGTAGTTGGTGAGTTTATTTCATTTTAATTTAAAAAAATAGTTATGGAACAATTTTATTTATGAGAAACATTGAGGTATAATGTACTAGCGTACACCACATTGATGAGAAAACACTATTTACAATTGCAGCCCGGATAGACTTCTGAACAGTCTGTGAACTCGAGTGGACGTAATGGTTATAATCTCCATCATTATCAATTTCTATGTCAATAGGAGGTTGCACCTCGTCTTGTTCTATACACTTAATATGCATACCACACATGCAACAATTACTTGCAGGACTGTTGATGTTTTGTTTAGCGTAATAGCTTTTTCAATTCATGGGCAATAGCGTACCCCAAAGCATCTTTCTACTGTATTTCGGGTTGCAATGTGACTTTTGTTATATACTTCTTCTGAATTATTTTGAGGACGCAGAAAGCCCGACGTCGTCTCGGAACATATTGCTAAAGGCTTGAGAGAGACATTATTTACCTATATTAAACTGAAAACTACTAGAAAAAACGAAATATTATGCTAATGACAAGTTTAATGGATGTTTGAGCAGGCATTAAAAATTATAACCTCGAACTGCCTCGAACTGTCAAACTAATGCCCCTTTAGCGCTAATGAGGTTTTGTGCAACGTAAACATATTGATTTGACGTTCGGTTCTTTAAAGTTAAAGGAGCAATAAAATTTGCGTCAAATGCTTTTCGTGCAACACTTTAAAGATTTATTATTGTTTAAGGTCGCTTTAAAAATTTAATGTCCGTTTCTGCAACTGGGTGTTAGAGTGCTAGGTTTGATTCCAGTTTGGATCAATTAAAAAAACTACTTATGCTACTGCGACGTTGTGATGGAAAAGATTCCGATGAAGGTATTGTCTCGTAACTTAAACAAGAATAAGCAAATTTCCTTCTTTTTTAAAAATGGCTGAAAGCATTCACTTTGCATGAAAAAAATCTGTCCGCCATACTAATATACCTCACTCTATATTTTCCTTGCCTTTAAACAGCTAAAACTCAACCTAGATCTAGGTCAGACTAACTTTAAAACTCCAGGACAAACGACATTTTCGTTCTAAACGCCGGCCGCAGGTGCATAAAGAACTTCAGCTGTAAAACAAGGAATATTTAAAACAAGAACGTTTTACTAAATAAAGTGCATTTACGTAGTGTGTCACTAAGCAGGTGATACTGGGAACATACACGATTTTGTGTCAACTCAAAAACGTAAGGTTTTGCATTATTATTAATCTATATTTTGAAACAAAAGTACAAGGAAAGGTCTAAGAAAAGGTAATTTATGATGTAACTGCCATGTTCTGCCATGTCAATCCTAAATTCAAAATTAATATCTTTATTTTTTTTAATAACTTTACAAAATCTTATACCTACTGCCTAGTTATTTGTTTAAAACTATAGAATGCCCATTAAGAACTAATAAGTTGCAATATGGATCTAACTAAGGCTGTAATTAAATTACACTTACATAAATCATAAGTAACTATTCTGAGTTTATATTTTAAATAAATAAGACACATAAACATATACCATAAAATGGTTCATATACTAGCTTGCAACGTAAAAAATAAACAAAAGCTGAAAGAAGCAAAAAAAAATACTTTTCACTTTTATAAAACTGTAAAATGCATTTTTGCAAGTGATGTTATGCTGAAAAAAGTATATAAGGTCACTTTTTATAAACTGGTGCAACTTTAACAGAACTTCTAATTATTTTAGAGAAACCGGGCCATATCATTTTCGTTCTTAAAAACGGACTGCTTTTTATTTTTATTTTTCCTAACAATTAAAATGAAATATATTTTTAAGAGCATCCTGTCTAGTCTGAGATATCCCTACGTCATCGCCTCTGTCTTTCTGATTTTAATCGTGCCCCATTCTTCCCTCATTTCATTCAGCAAGCAGCACAGGGTGTTTTATTTTATGTTGAAATCAAAATAGTATTTGGAGTTTTTCTCGAAAACTAGCGTATAATTTTTTTTCACAAATTCTTTTTTTTAACAAATAATATTCATTTATGTTTTTATAATATGTTTTTAAATTCACCAGTTTATAAAAAGCGACCTTGTATACCAAAAACTGTCTCAATCGTATATCGTTTTAAGTTTCTAGGTTTTCAAATTTACCTTACTCAAAATCTTTAAAATTTGAGTTGACACAACAACAGTTTTAATGTAGGATATTACGAAGCTCTTTCGGAGGTATCTTAAAAGCCTCCGAGACGATCCGTTGGAGGCACTTAGTATCAAATTCCTGAGTGGTTTTAAAATTTTCATATATGGTAATGCGAGGGAATTTTGTCTCTAAACATTTTTGGTAAAATGTGTCTAGAGTTAGATCTTCCTCTTTATATATTTCTTGTAAAAATTTAACTCGTGTTGATGAAAAGTGGGTAAAATTAAGGTTAATTCCATTTTTTAAGAAATTAATATGAATATTAAGAAATAGTGGAGTGACGACGTTGATAGGGTACGCTTGTCCATAATCCTAAGGCAGCAAATATAATTATTTAAAACTATGACGATTAGAACTCTGTATCACTTAGACAAGATACTTGATCATTTTGGACCATGACAGCAAATCTAGTGTTATCTGAACTTGCAAGTTTCTGGAGTTACTAATTACCGAATGTTATAAATCCGTCAAAAGATTTTGAAAAATCTAGAGGTAGATACTTTCTGTAAATCGAACACAAATCAAGGATGTGAAGTGAAACTCCGACTTTGTAGTCCAGAGCGCAAACCACTATACCAGACGGTCGTCGATTCACCATCCTACCAAATATGACCTGATTTAGTTCAGTAGATTCGGAGCACAGCGAGTGATTCTATAAGGGTTCCGTTTTCTTTCATTTCTTGTACGGAACCCTAAAAATCGACCGCCACATGAGGGATCCGAACCTACGTCTCATCGCATACCGGGCAAGTTCTTTTCCAACTAAGCTACTTAGGACGGTAACTAACATTTTATATTTTTTCAAGTGTTAAGGTAAACCGTGTCAAGTTGTAAAATGCCACGCTCTTTAATTTACTTTATTTTCTTAATAAAATGCAATATATTTTACATGCACCCGTTTCTGACACGTACAGATTTCTCTTAGAAGATGGAATGTTCATAATGTACATAAAGCTTTTATATCGCTCAAAGCAAACATGAGGCCACTTAAGAAACTATTGGTTGTAACGAGGTAACTCTCGAGTCAGATCATTGGGTTAATTTGGATTGACTCAAGGAAACTTAGTATCGATGTAATGAAAATAAGGTATAGTAGGCTTATTCTTTAGAGATCATGCAAAAAGATAGTTTTGTGTCATGGACAAAATTGGTAGTAGGTATGGTTAGTAAATGACACCCCAATGGGCCCTCGAAAGTATAAACCGTATTCGCAATAAACACTTTTATTTTAAATTTTTTTACCGTGGTTTAACCTCTAAATCTGGCCTTGGGGCTAGGTCTTTGAAATCAATCAAATTTTACAAAAGACAATCTTATGTCATCGTTATAAGTGCTAAAATCAAACACGGTGACTTTGTTAGATTACAAGATAGACAAGATTACTTACTTTTGATAGTTCACTTAAAAGGGGTTACAAGATTTTTCAGACGATTTGAAATACACACAAACGAAAGGGAATCACTAAGTAGTCTGATATACATATATAAATAACTTAAACCCTAACTGAACTCTTGGCATTTAAGCTCTAACATCTAATGTCTGAATTCTAAGCCGTAACTTAAGCCATCTAAGTAGTTAAACCTGGTGAGGTTAAATTTAAAAACGGTTGGACCGTATTCAGCCTTAAACTAGGCTGAAAGTTCAAGCTAGCGGAGTCTGGGGTGTAGTAAAGTTAGGAGCATCTTCGCCTAGCGGTGTTTTAAAGATGGGTATACAAGGTGTCCCTGAAAGTAAGGGTTAAAATCAAACAGGCGCATAGCAGGGGTGTTTCTCAAACTTTTTGTCTCCATGAATTTGTGTTTAATTTTTGACGGATAAAAAGTTATGAAAAAATTTCACTATCATTTTTGTCACACATGTTTAGCTATGCTAGTTGATCAAAATAGCTTCCCAACGAATGGAAAACCTTCTATATAACATTTTAAACAATATGAAACTGTTCTCTTGAATAGTTTTGCTCTATGGAATGTTACGAAAAAATGACAAATCAATCACAACTTTTTGCCTGTCGATAATGGAACCAAGATTGATGGAGCCAAAAATATTGGCAATCACCCCTAGCGTATTACTATTTTTGGGAAATTTTATACTTTTTATTTGTTTAAACACCTTAAATTGCATTTATGTTGGTTACTACAAACACACACATAACACACATAGAACCAGGGAAACAAAGAGGCGTGTCAGTTAATAAACCATTTCTACATTTCCTTCAGAGAAGCCTCAAGTCTTAAGTACCAAAACAAGTAATTTCTTCCAACCTTTTACTATTACATCTATTACCTACATACAGAGTTGTATCCACGGAGTCTCACTTTAGCAAACGAGAGATGATAAGCTCAACTACATTCATAAAGGGAAAAGCTCTGTGCTAATGTGTCGTGTGATTACTGGGGATAGGCTTGGAATACACTGTTGATTATAACATATTATAACTTAAAGATTTTTGTAAAGTCGGCTTACGGAAGAATTGTTTTTTTACATAATAACGTCTTATGTAAACACTGATGCTACTCAGACGCATCGGCCGATAAAGTGTAAGAGAGATAGATGCGTCACACAGCCGGCGTTCATCGATTTCTAGGACGTTATCACGTCAAAAGAGCTTTGTTAATTTAGGTGCTTTTTTATAATATTAATCATCATTATGCCAGCCTATTTAGTCCAGTGCTGGACGTAAGCCTCCCCCATAGAGAGCCAAAGAGAACGATCTGCCGATTTTGTTCATCTAGTCACTGCCATCTTTATAAGATCGTCGATCCGTCGAGCTGGAGGCGTATGACACTACGTTTGCCAAGGCGAGGTCTCCACTTCGGACTCCGTTTATTCCACCTTCATCGGATCAATAAATACTTAAGTTTATTTAAATGTGTTGTTTTTTTTTAATAAATCACAACCTATGTTAAAAAATATTTTTACTTTTGTCAAGCTCAAACCGAACACTCAATTTTCTATTGCGTCCCACTTCCGTGGACTGACGGATAAATAATATTCTTTGCGTATCTTTTAAACGGCATTTTTATGGTTTGCTTGTAAATTCTTTTCCCTACCGAAAGATTAATACTTCAAAAAATATCGGACTTTTACCAAACATCACTTCAAAAGGAAGCTGCTGTTATTCTCAGAATGTGGACTAGCCTTTAGGAGCGTGCAGGTAATTTTGCGAATTCCCCGGCAGACCCTTTTTATTTTTCGTGTTTTTTCCCTTTCAGCGACGCTCTTTATATGGAAGTTTTGAGATACATTTCAGATTCTCTGCATTAGTTATCTATGTGCTAGAAATGTTCTGCTTCTTTTTCTGTTACTCTTAACTCTGCCGGCACAGAAATAATGATATTGGTAGTATGTTTATTTAAGAACTGACATGCCTTTAAAGCTGTATCACATTTTCCCATCTCTTCTTCTTATCTCTCTTTTTAATCCTGAAAGTATTTTATTTTAATTATGTGACTTTTACAGTAAAAAATATACTAAAGTTCTACCATATCCAATACGTTATGAAACTTTATAATATGATAATATGTAACTTGCATATTATCATTAAGGGCATGCCTCTAACATGCCAGTTCTTAAAAAAACATACTACAAATATTACCAAAAACATCACATCATCATCATCACAAGCCTATATCAGTCCACTGCTGGACACAGGCCTCTCCAAAATGAGGATTTTGCCATAATCAAATACATTGTTTTAATCCTAAGACTACACGTAGTGCCTAAAACGTTTTGTAGAAACTAAAAACAACGAAGGTACTTGTACACCAAGACTCAAAAAAATCATCTTCTGCATTGAACCAACCGGGAATTAAACCCGTATCAATTCAAATACAGGATAATATTTTACTTATTTCTTTTAGAATGGGATTTATTTTAAAGAGTTTAATTTTACTAGAAGATGATTAGCTGTTACAAGTTTTAAACAACTATGTTAGTATGAGGGAGTAACATTTTCAGGATTTTGATGTAGGCAGATCATTTAGTAGAATTATCCCTTGTTTACTTTCCCTCCTAAGGAGTAAATATAAATGGTTGGGAAAATACCTGTCAATGTAAAAATTTTCTACTTTCTAATAAATAAAATTAAAAACGGTTGGTTCTTTACTATTTGTTGCAGAAATTACGAATTTTAAAAATTCTTATTTTACATATCTGACACTTGTTTTAAGAATTGCAAATGCGAATCGAAATTTAAGTACTTTAAATAAGTATCCCATACCCAGAAAAGTTTTAAAAACGTAAAAACTGATAACAATAAATAGTTTTATTATACCATGTTCATCATATCGATTGGATTAGAAGTAGTTAATCTGGAATAGTCCAGTTTAACCACTCGATTAGATCGATTTAAATCTAAGTGATCTCGTCAATTTACACCTAATACTTCTATAAGTATTGACAAAATTGACGAGACCACTTAGATTTAAATCGACTCCCAAATAATTACTAGTAAAGCTAAGTTTACTTATTAAATTAAGAAAATCACTCCTTGACCTTTATTTGATAATTCAAAATAAAAGACAGAAAACTTAAATTGAAACATTCTCATTCAAGGGTGAAAAGCGAAAATAAGACCAGACTACCGCAGATGTAGTAGCATAGATATGTAGGGGACATAAGTAGGGGACTTAGCACTTTCACGACGACTCGGTGGCGGGAACCGCACAAGTTACAGGCTTTGAACTATTCTTGAAGGTCATTTATAAAGTTAAAAAACAAATGAGTGTCAAAAACGAACTAAAACAACTACGAGAACTTACTGTCAATCAATAGTGACCAATAGTAAGATTATTGATTTTTGCCATGGTATTGTCACAGAATGTACAGGGTTACGTTACAAAGGGGTGCCAAATTTTAAATATAGGATCTAGAGGTGCGCTGTCTATGGTATTTTTTGTCGATTTGGACCTTCGGTATGTATATTTACATCCAAATGGCTAAGTTTTGTTTTCGCGCGCTATTGTTACTATTATTGCATTGAACTTTGCAGTTCTAGGTTACACAGAGATAGTGCGTGATTTTTTATGAATGAGACAAGATTATCCACGCGTACTATCTTTGAACAGGTAATAGAAAAAATAAAAAAAGTAAGTTTTTTTTAGATCTTTTATACCGTAGATCGATTTAGTTACTGATTCTGAGTGGTTTCCTGAAAATTTGGCACCCCTTGCAATGCAACCCTGTATCATCTTGTTATCTTGAGATCGTACTACCAATACAATCGATGATACTGCTGCGTTTGTACTATCGACACAATCGTAGCTCTTTTTTACTTAAAACATAAGTAAGATTTGTAGTTTTTTCTTCTACACAAGTCATTGCCATTAGGAATCCGTAACCCCCAAAACAAGACCGTTTTTTTACTAAGTACTAACACATCCAGTGCTATCTATATATAGTTTTCCATACGATACGTTCCCGAGTAGCAAAAATCAGTACACAGATTTCGAAAAATGCAGATGTAAGGTAATATACGAATTTTCGAACCACGAACATGAGGTGAGTCTATTTTTCTACTGGGCTATGGTATGCGAATTTACGAAACTCGGATATTTTTTTACTTCTGATTCTGACTAACCGCTGTTCTTACTCTAGAACTAACTGCACTAACGAATGTCAGTTTGCCCTAAACCTCCTTAACCTTCCTTCTTAAGAAAGTGTTCTCCCACATTTTTTTCTCTAGTCTTGATGTTCTTGGACCACCCCCCTGCTCCAATTTCCACAGCTCCAGACATTCCGCGGATTCGTCCGGGACACTCCAGGCCCACGTTCGCGCGGAATGAGTCTTTATTTTTAAAACGCTTTGTTGATTGAAAACTCAGAACGACTTTGAAAACGCTCAAGCAACACGATCTTGAGATACTTTTAGAGATGCTTGTACGATACTCTAAGTGTTAAATAAACTCTTAATTGAAGTTCAATTTTGTCATCACATCGTCATAATTCGCTTGTCTTGCTCTCAGGCTATCAGAGATTGGAGCAGTTTGTTTATTGTCTTCAAGCTTTTTCTTTTCTTCTCTTTTTAATAGCTTTTATTAAACCTTTTTTAGTATATTTTTATTCAGATTGACGATCCTTACACAAAAGCCTAGATAATGTTCTTTATACAAAGTGTGTTTAATTCTGTTGCATAAATTCTTCTAGCTAGCGCTTAGTTTCGTTCAAAGACGAGATAAGCTTGACCATAATCCAAGATGTGGAAAATCTAGTTACTAAATTTAAAACAATTGCTTTTGGACCAATAAATAATAATAAATAAATATTGGACAACATCACATACATTGCTCTGATCCTAAGGTAAGTAGCTAAAGCACTTGTGTTATAGAAATCACAAACAACGATGGTACCACAACACCCAGACCCAAGCCAATATAGATAAGTTCGATTTCTACATTGACCCGACCGGGGATCGAACCCGGAACCTCAGAGATGGCGGTGCAATGTAAACCAATGTAACATTATTTTGTGGGAACCAGACCATTTTTCTCAAAAATGTTACCTACAAATGTTTTCCTCCAAGTATCCATCCAAAAATTGGTGCTTGGCTAAACTTGGCTAAACTACATAAGATAAAATATTAAGTTAAAACCATTGATGTAAAAAGTAAAGATACGGCTGACAGAACAAATCGCCTTGCATTTCCTCCATACATGACACACTAACCCCATCTGTTAGACTTTGATGTCAACTGTCAAATAGCAACCTTGTAAGAGCGGCTTAAAACGAAAGAGGAACTAAGAAAAAAGTTTTTATTGCACATATGTTATATTTAAAGTAGTGTCAGAGTAAATATAACTTTTTGCTTTTTCGTATTAAATACGATTAAATGAAATAAAATAAAATAATCTTTATATGCTTAAACACGGTATGCATAGGTGTTTTAAAATGAACGTGCCAAGCATGTTTAGCCAAAACAAGGCACGCAAATTAAATATAAAATTGAACTAAAATTAAATATAAAATTGAGTCTAAAATTGCATTAAATTAAATTACATAGATGTCAGTCATTCATAATTATGTTGAAATTAATATTTATTATTTAAAAAAACTCCTTTATGGTAGGTATGTGAGATTAGCCACTTATTCAGTTTTGTTTTAAATTGATTATTATTCAATGTTTTGAATTCATTAGTAGGTATATTATTGAAGATTTTTTTATACTCATTGTCATGCAGCTTTTTTTATACTGCATTGTTATTGAAGTTTTTAGTAGTACCAGGATATTTTGATTTCTTGTGTTCCGTGGATAAATGTCAAATGCCCTATTAAAAATATGCATAATTTGCATTACAAATACACATGTTTCAAATATATACAGGGACGTCAATGTTAGTAATTAAAATTGTGCAAATAGAGGACGACATGATGTTCGTGGAGGGACACCGCATATTGGTCTTATGCATCTTTTTATGGCAATAAAAGCTCTATTTATATTAGTGCTATTGCCCCACATCAGTAAACTGTAGCGTAATTTAGAACCTACAATGCATGATATGTAGCAATCACAGTTTTTGTTACAGATCTAACCTGCTTTAAGGCATAAATAAACTTGATGACTCTGTAAGGATAGGTCCAGATCTGGCGAACGCGCCACGAATGCGCAGGTCGCGCGCGAGCTGCACACGCGTGGCACGCGATCCGTTACTGCAACCGATTAGTGCGTCTCTTTAGCGCAACTCATGCAAGACTTGTACAGTGCGCGCGAGCTGCGCGCGTGCGGTTCTGGAGACGTATTTTTGAATCATGCGAATTCCAATTCGAATACGAAATGGCAAGATTCGCATACGAATGACTAAAATCGCTATTTTTGAAAATTCATTCTGTGAATTCTGCAACGAGTGGTCCGACCCAGTCGTATTTCGATTCTACTAGTAGAAAGTTTAGAAGTATGACTTTGACAAGTAAACATATGGTTCACAGATTAAAAACTCTTTTTTTCGTTCCGTTCCAGGCGATTCATTGCCGGTTTTTAAAATCAATAAGTTTTTGCATTCCGGTTTTAAATATTATTTGCGTGAAACGAAAATAGTTAAAGAATTTTACCATAACAGGAACACAAAATTCGAGTGATTCAAAAATGCGTAAAATCGGAAGTGATAGTAATAGAATTCGCACACGAATCGTATTCGTGTTCGAATTCAAGATTCATTTCGAATGCTTCAAAAATACGTCTCCTGGTTCACATTCAAGCCAGTTTAAAGGTCGCGTTCGCGCGGCTCGCGCGCAGCTCTTGCCAAAGCTCTTGCCTGCTGTACAAACATTATCTATATGCGTTTTCCAATTCACGTCTTGTTATATAGTTAAACCTAGGAACTTCGTTTGTTTTACTTCGTTAATTTTCGTGTCTATAGAATGAATATCAATAAATATAAATGTATTTAAGTATGTTTGTAAATGTATTTAAGTATGTTTATAAATGTATTTAAATTATGTTTATTATCTGTATCTAGTCGCAATAGCACAAGATTTGCTTAGTTTGGCTAGATAATTGAGTGTTTGTGGATACAATTTATTTTTATATACGGAATCATACCTTAAAACTAAAAAAAAAACTATATCAGATAATTTATATTTTTATTTATTACATTTCACTGTCCTTCGAATAAAACATTTTTTTTTTAAACTTTTGCCTTTTGTTATTTTTGCATGTTTTAAATTTTTAACTCATAGTGCATCACGTAAACTTAAAATAAGTATTCAATAAATTATCATAAAATAAAATATTTATATTAAATCGCATGTACTGGACTGCACTTAGTGCACTGTGAGCACTATTATGGCTATACTATAACCATACAACTAATGCACGCAGCTACAAAGTTGTATCGATTTTGCGCGGTAAATATGGCGTTGCTTCGTAAAATTGACAAAGCAGTTAGAAAATTGTTAAAGTAATGTAAATAAGTTTAGTGTTTATCAAATATGCGGCTTATTGGTGAGAAGTAATATTAGAATTTGTTTTAATGACCTTTCTGTCGTAATTTAAGCAACCTTTCAGTGAACATCTAGGCATTTTTATTTTTTCATACAAATGTCAGATCCCGATGACCGCCGACCACTGACTACGTCACATCGGCCTCGGTCGGGTCATTTTCGGGTCTCTTTAGGTCCAACACCCAGACGTGTGGTCCGCCCTGTCCTTACGAAGTAATATATAAGTCAATGGTTAAAACGTTATCCTTGAGACGATGGAGTATTTTACAATGTATTAGGTGAAGTTTGACTTTGATATTGAATAGTCTTCTTTTAGCGCTTATACTCGTAGAGCTCTCTTACAGCCAGCAAATAAATTTATATTTAAGCGAATTGTTTTAGTATTCAATTACTTCTAACTGACCATCATTAGTTTACATACCTGGGCCATAACCATGAACTCTAAAAACAATCTCAAAGTTGTCAAATCTGTCTTGTATGAAATGACGTACCAAAATTGACAGATTTGACAACTTTGAGATTGTTTGAGTTTATGGTTATGGCCCAGAGGCAATTTCTTTGATAATGTTAAACAAAATCAGTAATTGGTATTATAACAAGACTTATTAGAAAATTCGTATGTTCGTTCAGTTAATTTTCTTGACAGTTACTTTAGATCATTTATCATAGTTTTAAAAGATTTATACAGACAACCGAAAGCTAAAAACATGTATACGCGGTACGGTTTGGTGGCGCGGTGCCAGGGCGGGCACGTACAACATATCCATGATTATACAACAGTAAACTCCAATGGCGCGCTAAGATTTACACAATTCTTCGTGTGGACCGGCCCTTAGAAGGCCTTTAAATGAAGCCTGATAAGTTGAAGATGTTTGTGAGCAATTTTTGTCAAGCTTAATCCTCTTGCTCAGTTGACGCACACATGTGTGACGGGCCATTGTTATTCCATTGTTTTCTTTGATTTCGAGCATACAGGTTAAGTTAGGTTGGGCAGGACATATAACAAGAAGAGAAGACGGCCGATGTGTGTGGTGGCCAAAGGATAGCAGAAGAAGTTAGAACATACGGCACACTGTCAGTTCGAGCCGACGATTTGTACGAGCGGTTGGGACAAATTCAGAAAGTTTGGCACACGAAGTGTCGAAAGGGGCCATAAGCTAAACACTGGCTGAACATGGGATTTATTTTATTTTATTTACTGTAGAGAAACAAACAGTACATAGTTACATATAAATAAGAATATAAATTTAGATAGATATATGGATAGATAGATATATGGATAGATAGATAGATAAGTAGATATTGATTACGCCTTCCAAACCCATGAAGCACATGTGTCTGTTTGAAATAGATAACTGTAACATTTACTTTTCCCGAGTAGGTAATGATCCCTTAATATGATAAGCTACAACAGCTTAAATTGCAATAGTTATTTTACACGGAGACACATAGACAGCAATCAAACTTAATTAACTCCTCAATCCAAGCAAACGAGCAATGTTTTTTTACGTAATCTCATGCGAGAAGGTTATAATTTTTTTGGCGCAAGTTTTTTGCTAACCGTACAAACTTAAGACCTGTTACTAAGTCTTCCCTGATAGGTCTCACCTGATAGGGGATATCTTCCCGATTTTAGGGTTATACGCATAAATCTACAAACTCCCTGAACTGCTAACTCAAATATTAGAAGGTTGAGGTTAAATATTCAATAAATACACTTTATACCAAATAGATAAAACTTTAATACTATGTTGCACCAGAGTAAATAGATAAAGATATTAAATTATAAACTATTACTTTACGGTGTAATGACAAAAAATTAAAGTAAAATTTAGGTAGTTTTATTCCTAAAAGCGATCCCTTCCAGACATTTTTATGCGAAGGAAAACTGTGAAGATAATAATGAAGTGCAGACTTTAATATAAAAAAACTCGTATTTAAATATAAGATACTGCAAGTTTTAAATACAACTAACTTGAAAACGATATACCTAAGCCAAATTAAATCAATAAGTTCTCCAATATATCGTTTTCTGATACGAATCGAAAACCTTTAAATGTACAGACCCAAAAATTTAAAGGTCATCCAACTGATTTTCAACTTTAAGTCCAACAAAAAGAGATTAATATCAATTAAGAAAATTTGACGTTGACGATGAGGTTGACAAGCTGTTCTGTACTTAATTAAATTAATAACCTTTTGAAGTCCTAAAATAATAAAGTCTTTATTTAGACAGCTATAATTAGCCTACAGATTTTAATTATGAATTCAAAATTAAAACGAAACATTATAAACAAATGTCAATTACATCAGGCAAAGTTAATTGGATCATCAAAAGGCAAAGAGCACGTATTAAATAAATAAATAAATATTGGAAAACATCACATATTAATTACACCATAAAGACGAATCGTTGGAAAGAGAAAATAATAACGTTCTGATTACTCATAAAGGCGATGTCACACTGCACAAACGAAATAATACAATACAGGGGGTATTGTATTATTCTACTCTCTCTCTCTCTCTCTCTGTCTCTCTCTGTCTCGCATTCTCTATGTGACACAGTAAATGTGTGCAACATTTTAATTGTTTTGATAATAGGACCCAGTTAGTAATAAACTAAATATTTATGCAGCAAGGCTCAGCGCTCTGCACAACAATAATAGTAGTAGTAGTTACTATCGCAATTTTTACAGTCTTAAACTATTAACTAGGCAGGTGCTTGGTTAGTTGCATTGCAACCAAGGGATAAGAACCTAGTCCCTTTATCCATTTTCAATAGTCATAGCTACATAAAATGATAATAAAGTAGACAACGTTACCATACAAACAAACAAATATTAATTTTGTAGTCAAAATCTCTCTCCTTTCTAGCAGCTTTCATAACGTATACAGGTGAATTGAAATTCTAGAGAAGGTACCATTAGTATTTTGAAAATAGGTAGACCACCTTCCATGGCCGTTAAAAGAGATACCAGCACAAATATTTAAAAAATGTCTCATGCGTGTGTTGCTAGACAAGGATTATACTCGCTGCTCATTTTTTCTAGGAAACCTGGACGTGACTAACCTATCTATTAAAATTGTTTTACCTGCTAAATGTATAATTATCAAATTTTCAATTAATTTAAGCCCTGATTGTGATATTATTAATTAAAATTTGACCGGCTAAATTGTCGAAATATTTGTATGCCTGAGGGTGGGATAAGGTGGAACTTAATAATTATGTGCATGCAATCAACTCTGTCCATAGGCAGTCAACCTATGGACCTCAAACAAATTATTTGAATTTAAACTATGTTTTAGAATCATTCATATTATAATTTTTGTGCAAATCCAAACGTGTGCAGTGTACAATGGCCCTTATAGGTGTCAATAAAATATTGACGAAGATCTTGGTAAATACTCTCATTCGGAATGTACTTCGCATCAAATTAAGACAAATCAAATTAATTAAGACTTTATTGAGTAAGATATAATTAGTAATTTATTTTAGAAATATGAAAAAGTCACTAACAATGAAATGAAATGACTTGAAACTAATTATAATTTGATTTTAATTAGTTTGATTACTTCGACTGCACGACTAGGGATTGGTGGACTTTGGCCTTAAGTAAGAAAAACATAGGGGGATTTGGGAGAACCTACGCCCAGCTTTGGGTCACCATAAATGTAAAAAAGTAAAAAAAAAACCACGCTGGTGAACTCACTCTAGAACTCAATTTAGCCGTCAAAACTAGCTTATTCTCTGTTTTTAACCCCCGACGCAAAAAGAGAAGGGTGTTATAAGTTTAACGTGTCTGTCTGTGTATCAGTCTGTGGTATCGTAGTTTCTTAACGGATTAACCGACTTTCGTTTAGTTTTTTTTTTGTGTCATAGATAATTTTATCCCAAGTGTTCTTAGCCATGTTTCATGAAAATCTGTTCAGCCGTTTGAATCATCAGCTCTTTTGTAGTTGATGAGGGGATCTGACTAACTTTCTTATGTCGATCGATTCGAAATTAGGTATCGTGATACTTCAATGATATTGAAAGTATATGGTAAGGTAAACTTGACCTGATCAGCCGTTTGAAGATCATCAGGGGTTTTTTAAAATTTTAATTTTAATTTATTGCTGTTAAGTGGGATTAGTCGCTGATAAAAGAGTTCATTTTCTGTCAGCACGTTTTTTTTTACAGAATTGCACGGCAAAACAGATTGGTGATGGAATTCAAAATGTCAATCTCACTTTCAGGTGTATAAACCCGCAAAAAGACCTTTGATTTCACGACTAATATCGAACGTTATTAGTCGGTTTGATGTGCCCTCATTAAGATGCTTGAGATAAATATTTACGGTGTCACTTAAAATGTTATGTTCAATTTTTATGAATGTTTTTCTTCAAAATATTCGAAACTAACAATAACAGGATTTTTAAAAGACTTTAAATGGGCATGTTAAATCGATTTTTATTTATTTGTACCTTCTTATATCCATTTATACTCGAATGTAATTAACAAGATACAGTTGATTAAATTAATCTATCGACAATTTAATCTTCAACACTATTCATAAATTTTATCGATCATTCGACCACATTAAACAGCGCTAAAGTGTATCATTCGGTCGTATTATTATCGTATACACCTAACAAATTAAAATGGCCAGTCTCATGTGTCAATCCTTTGATGAAATATGACCAACACAATCTAGCCGTGTAAAAACCCGACTGTTTTCAATTGTTCATAAATTGTCGATCCTTTGACACGGGGGAATGGATGTTTTAATTTGATCGGTTAATACGAACGACCGAACGATACACTTTCGCGCTTGGCCCCCGGAGCCTCAAGCATAATCACTTGATCTACATAAAATAATGAAAATATACCGTCGTCTTTTAAAAAAAAATAAAACCCATTTTACAAAATCGCGTTCCGTTGCTGAGCAAACTCGATAAACGGGCGAAAGTGACTTTTCCGATCATTTCCCGCTTATTATCGCCATTTTCGACGCATTTCCAGCGTTAATGCGCCAAATGACATAATTAATAGGTTTATCCTGAAAACAGCGGCGTTCATTAAAAGTAAACAAAAACGAAATGTTTTTACAAATTGAAATAATGGTAATGGAATTCACATGTTTTTGATAAAAATGCACTTAATTATGGAAGGGATGGATGAAATAACAGAATGAAATGGTAAAATAAATATAAATATTGGACAACATCACATACATTGCTCTGATCCTAAGGTAAGTAGCTAAAGCACTTGTGTTATAGAAATCAGAAACAATGACGGTACCAAAACAACCCGGACCCGAGCCAATATAGAAAAGTTCGTTTTCCACATTGACCCGACCGGGGATCGAACCCGGAACCTCTGAGATGGCGGCGCCTTAAAGTCCGGCGGCATGCTCGCCTCTCGGCTACGGAGGTCGTCTAAAACAAACAAAATGAGAACTAAACGAGTTTTTTAAAGTAGAACCGACGTCGATGACGATGGACCGACAACCTTAGGAAGATGACTGAACTGAACAACGAAGGTACCACAACAATCAGACCCGAGACAATATAGAAAAAATATCGTTTTCGACATTGACCTGACCGGGGATCGAACCTGGAACCTTAGAGATGGCGACTCCATAAATAGTTCGGCTTGCTTCTCGGCTAAGGAAGTCGTCACTGTCAAGTTTGAATTTGAAATCTTTATCTGCTGATATACTGGTCAGAGACTATAAAATTTCCTGCTTTAAGATACAACGCTGCGTTAGGGAATAATACATTTATCTAGAATATAGACAAATGCTGACTTCCGATACCTAGCAAATTAAGGAGCCTGTTACACAATCGCTGAGTAAAGTTCGAAGTAAGCTTATCTACTCAGTAAAGAATAGGGATATTGTCAATTTTCGGAATAGCGTTCTGCGCATCTTTCGCCCAGCGCTTAGCACTGCCGCTATACTCCATTCAGGATAAGATGACCGCTCTGACACTGCACTCATATACGTCATACGTTCCTATCCACCCATACTACTTACGAATTAATAATTTTATATTTTATAAGCAAGCAAAATAGCCCTATCAACATCAAAGTCAACATCCCTATTTGTTTACTGAGCAGATAAGTTCTTATTAGCTTATACAGAATTTTACTCAATTGTGTAACAAAAAACGGATTGTGTAACGGCCCCTTAATGTTTCTGAATGTTAAAAGATTTGGAAAAGAACTATATCTCTCTTACCAAACAGTGTGGAAATAATCCTGATTAGTTCGGCCGCTAAATCGACCTGGGCCATAACCATGAACTCTTAAAACAATCTCAAAGTTGTCAAATCTGTCAATTTTGGTACGTCATTTCATACAAAATTTGACAGAAATGATAATGTTTGACAGATTTGGGATTGTTTTAACAGTTTATGGTTAGGGCCCTGATTTTCGAATTTAGGGTGTTTTACGTAATACTTAATGCGGGATGTACTAAAACCTTTAGTGTTAATGTTGGTAAAGTATCGATAGGTTTTATTTTAAAAGTTAACAGTAAAAAATTGCAAATATACCGCTATACCTATATAGATAGAGTTCAATTATTGCAACAGTCCCGTCTTTACAAAAAAAAAAAAAATCTAAAATCATTAAAAATCTTTTTTTTTGTTTGCTTAAACATAGAAAAAAAACCGTTTTAATTTAGAAATCCACTTCTTAATTTTAAATTATTATAATAAATGATGAAGTAAGTAAGTATGGTTTGACAGATAGCAGTCATAGACTCTTATTCTTGTATCCACTGAGCCATAGACCATTTTGTCTCATAACATTAAGTTTGCATATTATGTTTTACTTATCTGTAATCTGCCTTGAGACAAATAAATACATTCTATTCTATTATATATCGGGCGTAAAAAATGCTTAACGAAGCCGAATACTACATATTCTACGTATTATTACGATCATTTTTTTCTTTTACACTATACCTAGGAAATGACGGGTTACCGAGTTATTGACAGTCAAAGTTACAATTTTTTATCAAAGATTTTTACAAAATTCACTTCTGTTTGATAATACTAAACTTTTTTACAAAGAAACATACATCCACTTACACACACAGGCATAGTCTGTGGCGTGCGCGATATACATTGCGGGTTAGAAATAAGTTATTTTTTTATACCCAAAAATAAAAGTCATTTCCTAGCAATTTTTTTTGTATTCTACTTGGTTTTATGTATAGAATTCGTTTTTTAAGGCTTCGTTTTTTCTACAACCTGTATATTGTCTCCTCGCAGTTACCTACAGTCAATATTTCTTGGGTGAATTTATCGATAGTCCATATAATACAACACTATCTATCATTTTGTTATCCCAACTTGGATTTGCGATTACATATTCGAACATCATTTGGCTTACTCTAATTATGCCCCACTCGCATGAAATGTAGCAATTAGCCGATTTTGATAATTAGGATATATTGGAAATATACCTGGGCCATAACCATGAACTCTTAAAACAATCTCAAAGTTGTCAAATCTGTCAATTTTGGTACGTCATTTCATATAAAATTTGACAGAAATGATAATGTTTGACAGATTTGTGATTGTTTTAACAGTTCATGGTTAGGGCCCTGATATGATATTATTTTGATTTGCGATTGTGATAATAAACATAAACTACAAATCAATATAGCTCGTTTTTCTAACAGTTACTTAGTTTTACAGAAGATAGAATTCGGTTTTTGATTAGCTAGGCCAAATTATTTTCTAAACACCAATTTTAGCCTCAAACTAGGCAAAAATTTTAATAAGGCGACTATGTAATGAATGAATATAAAATACTTTTATAAGTGACTGGATAAACATTAATGATTTAAGAACGAACAAACAACTTTAACCCTTGCGGTATTTAAACACAAAACTGCAATAATAGATTAATGTGGACCTACATAAGATAGTTTTGAATCTCGATAGTCGTTACACTATCGATACATTAAAACAACTGATTAAATCGATAAAAGATATTTTATAACACAACATGAAAATTGGACCAATAACAAATAAACACTATTTATCGATAGATTTTTCCGAAACTAGGTCATCAGAATATAGTCAACGATGCCTGCGCCAATAATATTACCATTGGATATGACTGCGTGCACCGAATGCGTTCAGAACCAATATTATCCATTAATTTCATTACGGTAAACTGTAACGACATCGTATGCAGGAGCTATTGGAGACTGTATTTACACCGAAACGATCGATCTTTCTTGTAGCGCATTGTCTCTTCCCTAGTCGTAACTCAACGCTTTGCTATGGTAAGACAAAATGCAGCAAATCTAGTTATTAGATTTTGAGCAATTTAGAATCGAAGTTATTAATTTAATATATAGGCTCTGCTATTCAAACTATCCAATCTATTAATCATCCAATCAAATTATTGCCATCAAACCTTCTTAAACCTCCTTTTGGAGAGGCCTGTGTCCAGCAGTGGACTGATAAAGGCTGGTCATGTGTGTGATGTGAAACCTTCCTAACTTTTAGACTTAAAGAAAATCTTATTTTATTCACCAGTTTAGGTGAAAGCAGTAAGTTGATCTCAATTTTTAGTGCACCTTTTCCCCTGTCAAGGTCAATATTTTACGACTTTACACCCCGTTGATTTATGGAAAGTTATTCAATTAGTAAAACACAATTTTCATGGATGATTTACTATGTCAAAAATTATCAGAAACCCAAGGAATGGAAGGAACAAAACCAATGCATTCACACGATCCCGAGCTATTAAAAAATAACAAAGAAAAAACCGTCAAGGACGAGTCGGACTCGCGCACGTAGGTTTCCGTACCAATTTTTATAAAAACGGCAAAAAAATCATGTCTTTTGTATGGGAGCCCCCATAAATATTTGTTTTGTTCTGTTTTTTAGTATTTGTTGTTATAGCGGCAACAGAAATACGTCATCTGTGAAAATTTCAACTGTCTTTCTATCACGGTTTATGAGATACAGCCTGGTGACAGACGGACAGACAGACAGACAGACGGACAGCGGAGCCTCAGTAATAGGGTTTCGTTTTACCCTTTGGGTACGGAACCCTAAAAAGAGCCAAATGATTAAAATGTTAACATACATGTCTCGTCAATGGTGTCAAAGATATTACTATGTTAGCTAATCAAGTCATGATGTAATCTTAGCTTATATTTTTTGTTACACTTCGGTGTAACAGCCAGCCGTCAGGTGAACTGGCGCGCTAAGCAAACTGGCTTATCGCGCCGCCCGACAGCGCTGGATTTATGTGCAAACTTTATCTTTTCCGCCTTGCCGCCGTTCGGATCGGTGTGAGGGGCTAACTTTAGTTTGCGTTGCGAATAAAAAGAAGATATTTAGACGAGACTATTTAGAAGTAAGTATGGATACTCCTTAAACGGCTGTTATACCTACTAAAACTTTTCCTATGGAAGCAACATCAAAGTCTTGTTTAGTTATTTCAGATGCTCCATACATTATCATCGAGGTAGGTATATAAGTAAGATTGTATGGAGTCTAAAAACAATCGATTTTGATGTTGCTCTTAGATAATGTATATGACAAGATTATCACGTGGTTGTAAGGACTTCGTGTTTGTGTGTATGTGAGCGTGCGGGTGCGGGTGCGGTGCGTGTATGTCGTGTGTGTGTATGTATAAAACGCTAGGAAAAGAAAAGTTTGAGAAATTCCAAACATGCATTTAAACAAACATCTGGCAGCTAAAAACTAATTGCCCAAACATGTTGGCTTGCTACTTTGACCTTTTAACTTAAACTCTCGTTAAAGTACCGTTAGCGTATGTAGTTCAACATGCCTGTCTTATTTGCTAGAGAATATTTTTCTGCAACCAACTCCGTACCTATTTGAAGCTCAAATGTATTTTGTGACTGAAGAGATGCAGGTTTTGTATATTTTCCAATTTTGAAGTCTTGAAAGCTAGTTTATATGCTTTTGGAACCTTAGTTTGTTTACGTTTGTGCAATAGAAATAAAAATGGAAATATTTGAGTTTTGATGTCATACGGAGTGAAGACATCGCTGTTTTAAGACAGCCTGTGACCACGGTCGGTGTAACCCGATCGAAACGTCAGGCAAAATAGGTAACATTTTGTACCTATATTATGATCACGTTAATTCCCTTATCATTGAGTTTTAAATTATGCAACGCGGAAGTTTAAAAGTAATTATTTGATGTTCGTTATTATAAAAAAAAAAAATTGCATTTGCACTGTTCTACACTTTCTAGCATCCATCCCATCTTATAAGGGTAGAAATATTTCTACCATCCTTTGAACGGTAACTAATACTCATTTGATCGACAAATGAAATAAACACGAGGATTTTAACTTAAACGTAGGAAAATGGCTGGCTGGCTGGATGAAAAAAGCGGGAAATCGTGCTCTTTGGCGCTCTTTGGGGGAGGCATATGTCCAGCAGTGGACTGCAATAGGCTGAATGGATACATAGTTTATAAACTATCCTAATAGATTAAAAAGAAAATAATGCTTTGGAGCTCTATAAAAATGTAACGTTTATTTAGTTTTTAGGGTTCCGTACCCAAAGAGTTAAATGGGACCCTATTACAAGGCTCCGCTGTCCATCTGTCTGTCTGTCTGTCTGTCTGACCGTCTGTCACCAGGCTGTATCTCATGAACCGTGATAGTTAGACTGTTGAAATTTTTTACAGATGATGTACATGATGATGATGTATGTTCTTTTACCGCTATAACAACAATACTAAAAAATAGAATAAAATAATTATTTTAGGGGGCTCCCATAAAACCAACGTGATTTTTTGACGTTTTTATAAATAATAGTGAACCCTTCGTGCGCGAGTCCGACTCGCACTTGGTCGGTTTGTATGTTTTTGGTTGGCTTAATCCTTATCGTTAACAGTTATACCTTCGAATTCAAGCGTCAAGCTTGGTGTAATCATAAAGCTGACTTTAAAATAAATAAACGATAATAAAAACTGGTTAAGTACGGTGTGGGTTTATGTTAAGGATCTTTAATGTTACGCAACCATCGCTGTCAAAGTCAAAGTCAAAGTCATTTATTTTTGCAAATTGGCCATCAATGGCACTTTTACATGTCCCAAAGTAAAGTAAAGTCCGACTCGAACTTGGCCGGATTTTCAATTATGCAGGTAAATGCAGCAAACAGACATGCTATCTTGGTAACGAATATAAGTTATGGGAGACTGACTTCTTTACCTCATACCTACTTATGCCTACTGCAGAGCTGCTGTAGTATTAGTAGTAGTTTCGTCTTGAATATTTTGGAGTGTTTAAGTTAAATTAATAATTTCAGCGGGGTAACCATGAACTCTTAAAACAATCTCAAATCTGTCAATTTCGTTTAATTTATATAACCTTGATCATTATATCTTTTAAAGAATTATTTTCTGATCGAACGCAACAATTTTTATTACGGGACCAGAAACCAAAGAAAAAAAACTTTTCGTTTCTTAAATTTTGATGATATTCCAAATAAAGGGTTTTATCTCCTAATACCCATAAATAACTTTTAATACAACCAACACCACCTGAAAGGCAGTGAATTAATAAAATTATCAAAAATCCCTATACAATTACTACCCAAATAATAAAGTATTTCCTCAATTATGCGCACATTGCAGTGGTTTAAGGAATGATGGATGATTTTAATGACTTACTGCTTCATTTTTTTTTTCGTACTGATCTATCGCTAAATTTCCAAATGAAACGCCCATTTCAGCTACATCGGGCAGTTTTGGCGAGCGCTAAATGAGCTCAGCCTAGGTCCGCCTCACTAGCGGTCTCGCGACCCGTCCGAGTGTGAGGCTTCGCGCAGCTAAGCCTCAGGCTCGTACGTGTCGGGCCCCATTCTAGCAGGCGTGATCGGGCCAGTACGGCTTCATACAAGATAGTTAATCCTTCTTATCAAGGTGGGTACTTGACAACTTCGTAGCCGAGAGGCGAGCACGCCGGACTATATGGATTTGCCATCTCTCTCTGTTCCGGGTCGATCCCCGATCGGGTCAATGTAGAACACGAACTTTTCTATTTGTCTCGGGTCTGAGTGTTGTGGTACCGTCGTTGTTTCTAATTTCTATAACACAAGTGCTTTAGCTACTTACCTTACGATCAGAGCAATGTATGTGATGTTGTTCAATATTGATTTATTTACTGGGCATAATGTAACATCTTACAATGCGAGCATTCGTGCTGTAAGTACGGGGTGACAAGAGAGCAACGAGTTATTTCCCACCCGATTAAAGCACACGGTTATTAAAATGGAAGGCCATATCCCATTTGAATGTTCTAATAAAGAATGAAGCTATAAAGGCGGGTACTGACCGGTGTTACGTAATGTAACAGTGTTCCAAAATCGCGTCTATCTAGCTCATTGCTTGCTTGTTTACTAACTGCCGGAATGCCCACTTTGTAACATTCGTTACACCTTATAACGACAGTCAGAACCCACCTTTAGAGCAATCTCTCGCAGCTTTATTTAATGGACCATTTGAACGGAGAGTATTTGACTAACCATTCCACTAACCTAGGACATTATGACGTTGAGAATATTGATGACAGACTATTACAATAAAGTATATACTTGGAGTGGACTGGAGTACCGAGAATGATCAGTTCCAACAAAACCTTTTCTAGTAAATTCTTCCATATTTGAATTATGCCGTTGAACGACTTAACATTTGTTATTTTCCTGTTGTAGTAATTGTATCACATCTGAGTGTGCGGCGAGATTCTGTCGACCAAGAGAAGAATGTAGTCTTCTCTAAAAAGATTCACACTTATAGATTATTATGATTTCTGCGTTGTAAAGTAAAGTATGCTTATATACAACCCACTGCAGGGCACAAGCCTCACCTCAACTTTGAAGTGGTTTGGGCCATAGATTAGTGGAAGGGTGTTGTAAGGCCAGTAACTAAACCTTACTGTCAGATGTAATCAAGCCGCCATAAGGCCTCTGACTAGGCTTTACGGCTAATATCAAACGATATCAGCCGGTACCAACTTTAAACGTGCCTTCCGAAGTATGGAGATGCTTGTGATAAATGTCACTATATGGTCGCAATGGTCACCCATCCACTCACGACCGCGGCGTTGGTTGCTTAACTATAGCAATCGATACCAAAGCGCTGCCGCCACTGAGCTACGAACACCTCCACACACACAAACAATCTTATATCATGATTAACACATTATCTTCATAAATGAGCCATTATAACGAATCTACTGTAGAACATACATACCTACTTAAATGACGATCTCCGTAGCCGAGAGCCGAGCACGCTGGACTATAATAGCGCCGCCATCTCTGAGGTTTCTGGTTCGATCCCCGGTCGGGTCATTGTAGAAAACGAACTTATCTGTATTGTCTCAGGTCTGGGTGTTGTGGTACCGTCGTTGTTTCTGTAAATTTTTATAACACAACTGCTATAGCTACTTACCTTAGGATCAGAGCAATGTATGTGACGTTGTCTAATATTTATTTATTTATATATAACCTGCCAAAATCATTACCCTTCCTTTTGGCTTCGCCGTAGCCGACAACTTTTAACGTGACTTCCGAAGCACGGAGATACTTGTGATAAATGTCACTTAATATTGTTGGAATGGTCACCCATTCACTCACACTGCGTTTGTTGCTTAATCTTCTAAGCAACCAACGCGGTTGCCCCATAACCAATTAACAATGCCTTGGTATTAATAGAGACTAAATTATTTCGAACCTTATACCTTTACCTTACCTTGTTCACCAAAACAAATAAAAAATGTTGACGATCATGCCTGGGTTAAAAGATTTAGTAATCGATACCAAAGCGCTGCCACCACTGAGCTACGACCACCTCATTTGTGCGTTGTCTAGTGCATTATTAATTGTACCTACCACATTATTTCCATCCAAACTGGCTATGCTCATAAAATAGCCCTGTGTAAATGGTTCATTACTCTTGTCTTGAAGATACGCAGGGGACTAACTTATCCACAAAACGGCCAGATTAAGTGGCGATTAAGTTTTATGATTATAATTAAGCATCTAATATGCAGGAGGTAGATTTCCTTAAATATGAGGTTTAGCCTCTGTTGAGAAAACTAACATTAAACCTCTTTGGCCAGTAACCATTAAAAAAAAGAAAAAAGAATTGTATTCCACGAGAGCGCGTGTCTTTTGTTTTCTCTCTTGACAACGCACTAATTAGGTAATCACTGCTGGGCCATAACCACATGAGTAACGAAACGGAACAGAGACAAAGCTTCTAAAGAGCTAGCAAAATTTATACCTATTTTAGTAGGGTTGGCACAATTGAATAAATTTAAAATATAAATGTTCTTTTTTTTCACATTTTTTATTCATACACATACTCTAAATTTTTTTTTTATTACTTTTGGTTTTTAATAATATGTTGTGTCTTTTAATCGAATGATAAATTCTAAATCTAATATAAAGTTTTTTCAAATAATCCAATGGGAAATAATCACATGGCATATGAAATGTACAACCTTGCAAACGTGCTAATATGTCATTACCAATATTAACAATTTGTACATGAAGATCAAAATATTCGCAAAATTTTTGCTCAAGCAATTCAACAAATGCAATAAAATTGTCAGGAGGTATTATCACAAACAGTACAATGTACAACCATATTTACAACATTTTTTAAATACTAAAACAAAAATATTACTGCGTATTATGTGAGAAACTCGATAACAAAACAAAACACGCACGACATTCGAGCGTCGTGTCACGCCTGCAAGCCCTGAGATTGACCACTGGCTGATCTAGTTTGAAGCGGTTTCGGCTCATACGTGACAAGCGGCCAGTGGACACGCACACACACGCGTTGCACTTGTAGTGATGTACCTATCATAGCGCATTCGTATGTAGCTTTGTCTCTGTTCCGTTTCTTTACTCATGTGGCCATAACCATGAACTCTTAAAACAATCTCGAAGTTGTCAAATCTGTCAATTTTGGTACGTCATTTCATACAAAATGTGACAGAAATTATAATGTTTGACAGATTTGTGATTGTTTTAACAGTTCATGGTTAGGGCCCAGATCACTGCATTTAGTGACGTGGGCAGTGCCAGATTGCAACAATATTTTCAATTTTTATTTTACAACCTTTTTAGAGTTCTGTACCCAAAGGGTAAAACGGGATCCTATTATTTATACAATAATGAATATTTAAGGGGGCTCCCATGCAACAAACGTGTTTTTTTTGCCGTTTTTATAGAAAATGGTACGGAACCCTTCGTGCGCGAGTCTGACTCGTACTTGGCCAGTTTTTACAACTTATAGGTAATGTCATGTACATTCAGTATTTTAGAATAAAAGTCATTAAAACAATAGCAGCGACCTAATGGAAAATTTACGCCAAGAAACGCAACAGCCTCTCACATATCACTACTGGTCACTCACTCACTCATACCACATCCTTAGACTATGACTTACTTATAAACTTCCACTTAAACACATCCAATCAAATATAAACTTTACCCAAGACTCTTAAAGTCTATATTGGATTACATAGTATGTTTCGATTTCCTAGGGACAGATTTATTGTTAGTGTTTTAGGAAACGGACCGAACTAGATCGTAACTCAGCGTGATAAAGTCTAGTCTAGACATAAATTTAGTTGCAGGTTCGGAAGTTTGCATTGGGGCACAATAATGTAGGTAAATGCAGTGACACTACTTCGCTGCTTTCATGATAAAGAAGAGTTTGAATGAAAAAAAATATTCAAATATTTTATGAGGTGCTCGTATCTCAGTGGCGGCAGCGCTTTGGTATCGATTACCAAAGTTAATCAACCAACGCCGCGGTTGAGAGTGGATGGGTGACCATTCCGACCACATTTAGTGACATTTATTGACGCTCTCCATAGCCGAGAGGCGAGCACGCCGGACTTTAAATGGCGTCGCCATCTCTGAGGTTTCAGGTTCGATTCCCGGTCGGGTCAATGTAGAAAATGAACTTTTCTATATTGGCCCGGGTCTGGGTGTTGTGGTACCGTCGTTGTTTCTGATTTTTATAACACAAGTGCTTTCGCTACTTACCTTAGGATCAGAGCAATGTATGTGATGTTTTCCAATATTTATTTATTATTTCTATTTATTTATCACGAGCGGAGATGATTTTTGCCGATTAATCGGTTTATCATATCATACCGTGTTTTGTTGGTCATGGTTGGTCGTCTAGGGGGCTGGCTGTACAAGAACCAACGAGCACCGAATATAAGTGAAGAACGATTCTACTGCAAATAAGCTTCACTTTGGTATGACTGAATAGCAATGTTTGTGGTGGACAAACAGAGACAAGATACAACGTTGCCTGACCCACTCAAAGTAAAGTAAAGCTAATATAAAATTAGGAGCGGCAAACTTGAGTAAGTAAGAAAGAAGTTGGTCTTGTAATCCACTTATTTTCAGTTTGGTGACAACACTGGACTTCAAATTAAGGATAAAAGAGCACTCTTATTAATGCAATTAGATTAGATCATTAGAGATTAGTTACAATTTTATTTGCAGTCGGGAGAATGAATAAACTTTTTCGCGGAACCAAAAATAAATAAGTTAAAATTTTTGTTTTTTCAAGTATTAAAAATCTTAGATAAACCTAGCATGGTAATTGCTAAAAAAAAAAAATTAAAATTGTTTAAGCTATTCTGATCTTTACCAATAGTTACATATTTGTAAAAATATTTCTATCGGGTGTTGACGGTAGTAGTATATACCGCAACATTGAATAGAAAATACGCTGGCTTTGACAGCGAGAACCACTTGAAAGATTTCGTCGAGTTGACTAACGTCTCGGTAGCTTAGTGGTCAAAGCACTCGCCCGGTATGCGATGGACGTGGGTTCGGATCCCACCTGCGGCGGACGATTTCTTTTCAGGTATTAAAATCTTAAATAAATAAGTAGTTTCAAGAACGATGTAAGATCGTATGACTAGTGATAGACGACAATACTACTTACCAATCACAACCCCGTGTGTGCTTAACGAGAACTAAATATTACTGGAGTTAAGAGAGCTGTTGACTAGCAAAAAGTTTTTCTTAAGATACGTCATAAAAACAGCTTTTTTTTAAATAGACCATTCAATTATCATTGAGGTACCATGTTAGATTGTATAAACAACAAAATATTTCTAGGTTTCCGTAACCAAATACTCGCTTTTACCCAAAAGCGAGAGTTTATTAAAAAGACACTACTGTTCGTCTGTCTGTCTGTTACCAGGCTGTATCTCATAAGCCGTGATAGCTAGACAGTTAAACTTTTCACAGATGATGTATTTCAGCTGCAGCTATTACAAAAAATACTAAGGGTGCCGCACCATTTTCTTTAAAACGAGCAAAAAAATTCACGTTCATCGTATGAGAGCCCCCTTAAATATTAAATGTATTCTGGTTTTAAGTATTTGTTGTTATAGCGGATAGACAGACGGACAGCAAAGTCTTAGTAATAGGGTCCCGTTTTACCCTACGGGTACGAAACCCTAAAATCAATAAAATACATATTTAAATGGGGCTCCCATACAACAAACGTGATGTATAAACAACGGCCAAGTACACATTGCCGTTAAAGTATCTACGCCGTATGTATTTAAAATGGTCTAGCTACTTATTTTTTAAGGAACAGTAAGTATAATTTTAATAATATATCCCCAATTTTTTATTCTACAGGAGTGTTCATGTATTTCATCCCGTGATCTTGCAGAAGACAAATTACACAAAAATGGCCGAGAAACTCACAATTTATCTCACTTTAGGAGCGCCTAATTTTTTTTAGAGGTCCCTAATATTCCATTAGGAGTCACTTTAAACCGGCTGAGTTTATCGTTACCATTTTTCGCTATTTCACTTTATCTCCTCTCTTTATTTTAATATTTTCGCTGACGTTCTAATACCACAGAGTAATGGAGCTAAAGAATCAATTTTAATTAAGGGGGTATTATTTTTTTATATTTCTGGTAGACTGGTGAATAATACCTTAAGTCATTTAGTCCGAAAATAGTATATTTTGATTAGTGCCAGTACCATATACATAACAAAAGACTAATATAACATTGGTGTCAAGAATGTATGAAGTATTGTGGCGTGACAATTCGCGTTGAACGTTAAGTGTCTCGATTCCCGGTTTTGGTTATTAAATCGCAATTTACAGGAACGTTATTTAATAAATCACAATATAGGTAGGTTAATCTGGTCACACAGCTCTTACAATCAATTTTTCATCTATTGGTTCTTGTCCTTTCGAAAATCGCGAAATAGCTGATCGCAGATGCTAGCGTCTAGACTCTAGTCGCTGCTAGTCGTCGCGGTCGGCGACTAAAAGTCGCAGGAATCGCTTGGTCTAACTGATAAAGACAGTTTAAAAAATCTAATATTAAATTAAACAAACAGAACATATATTTATAGACATCACAAATGCGCAAAACTCATTTATCAAACAGATGTTCAATAACTTACAAAGCAAGTGGTTAAACTGTTTTCTCGTAGTCTGTGGCATCATTCTACTCAGTCATTTCTTTGAGTCCGTTCTCAGCTTTTTATTTTGGAGATTCGAGTAGCTTTTAATTTTTTTCGAGGACTTACAAATGGTCCGAAGAATTAAAGTTCGTTAACCTATTTTTAATTGCAGCTTTTGTGCTGAGAACTCAATTGGAAAGAAGGCTTTTAACAATCAATTGGAATGAAATAGGCTTTTGTAAAACTTATTTAGAAGTGTTGACATCCTTGTCTTTGGAACGATATGCAAAACATGCTCTAAGGCAAACACCTAAGTCGGGATCATTTTAGAAATAAACATAAATTCTAAAACCCGATGTTTTAATCGACCTTTGGACTCCTAGACAAACGAACTAAAATAATATATATAAATTGGAGATTTTTTTTATTTTGGTATCAACTAATAATTGCCATTGTTTTAAATTAAGATGTTGTAAAAATAATCAAGTTTCTATAATTTATTTCATAAGTGTACAAATAGGTACAGTGGAATTAATTCATCATCCAACAGCCAAGCATCCTCTGACAGCCAACCATTAGGTCATGCAAAAATCTGGGGGCACGGCAGTGCCCCCGCCAAGTCAGCAAAAAAAAGCGGCACGGCCGTACTATACTTTTCTCGAAGCAGTTCAGGCCATTTTCGACCTCCTATAACTTCGTTGTGGAGTTAACTAGAAGCCTGTATTTTTAGTAACCAGGAAAGCATTGTATAAACACGGTATATTTCAAATTTCATTCAATTTGAACCAGTAGGGTAAGAATTATAACAAGTCAAAGTTCTTAATTTTGTCACTCACTGACTGACCGATCATCAAAACTCTAAGGCACTTTTAGTAGACATAGAAGCTTCAAATTTTGAATTCAATTAGTGTTTAGTATATAAATCAAGGAAAAATTAAAACATTTCGCAATTTCAGTCCAGTTTTCTAGATACACCAACTGCATAAATAACTTTGTAATCCCATATAAATATAAAGGATTACAAAGTTACATTTGCGGTTATGGATTATGTTCAATGGTGACTTGTAATAAAATTAAAAGGTATTTTTTAAACATGCTTTTATTACTTGTTAATAATCCTTCTAACCGAGTTCGGCTACGGCGACTACGGCCACTTCTACTCCCTATCTTGCTGCTGTCGTTCGTGTGCCCTAACATTGCTTACGCACCCAACTTTATTGACATGTTAGCACACCGTTATTAAAATTATAACTGATAGCCGCACGTGGTCGGGCTTTCAATTCATCGCGCTTGGCATCAAGATGAGGAGAATAAGCCGCCGGGATTCAAAGTCGGCGACTTTGACATTCACGCGCGTTCTCCACTCGCCACGGTTGGATGCTAAATCCTCCCAGAGAGAAGGATCTATGTCACATCCCTTCATATGGTGCTTCAGCACATCTTTGTACCTCAAAAGTTGTCCGCCATGCTTACGCTTACCCTCCTGAAGCTAAGAGTAAAAGATGCGCTTCGCCACTCTCTCCTCCGACATATGCGAAACATGGTCACACCAGCGAAGTTGTCGTCTCATAAGATACGACTCAATGCCACTTACATTGGCTCGTCTCAAGACTTCAGTACTACGCACACGATCGGACCAATGGATGTTAAGAATCGAGCGAAGACATTTTATATGGAAACGGTCTAGTCGGCGAAAGTGGCGTCGATACGGTGTCCATGTTTCGGCGGAGTACAAAATACTAGGCAGCACGATAGCCATGTAAACAGCAACTTTAGTGGTTAACTTCAAGTCATGCGAGCGGTAGACCTTGGTATTTAATTTGCCAAAGGCTGCTGCAGCAGCACCGATTCTGCTGTTAATTTCGGCATCAATGTCGCACTTTGATGAAATGGTGGTCCCCAAGTAACGAAATGAAACGAAACGAAATCTCATCAGGTAAATTTATTATTAACTTTTTAGTTCTTATTATAACAAGTAAGTAGTAAAAGCTTGTTTAATTAAAAAAAAAAAAAAATATTTTTAACTTTTTTATTTTTTTACTTGAAAATCTCGCATCAAAAATACGGCGTCGGCAACTACGGCGTAGTTCGTAGCGCAAACAAACTTAAATAAAATTTGTGTTTTGATGAAACATTAAAAACATTTAGCATATTTTAAAATACGTAGCAAACATCTTATCATAGTCAGAATCCACATTCATAACAAACGGAACGAACGAACGAACTTATTTTCCCAAAGATAATGGGGTTGCATATTCTCGTCCACCAAACCATCACCTGTCACCACACTCACTCCCCATCAAATACAGTCCACTCATCAAAACGAATCAAAGTCGACGCAGTTGTGTCGCTTAATTACTGAGTTCCTATGGCCACCTTCCGGCTCCATCATCAGACCCTGTTTACCATCATGTACCAAAATACTCGTCAAGACGAATCAAACGAGCCTAAACTCGATCGGTTTATGTCGTTTAATTACTGATTTCCTATGGCTACCTTCCAGCTCCATCATCAGAACCTAGTGACAATCAAGCACCAAAGTACTAACTCGTCAATACGAATCAAGCGATCCCAAACTAGATCGGGTTATCTCGTTTAATTACTGAGTTCCTTTGGCTATCTTCCAGCTCCATCATCGGACCCTGGTTACCATCTAGCACCAAAGTACTCGTCAAGATGAATCAAACAAGCTGAGACTCAATGGGATTGCATCGTTTCTTTACTGAGTTCCTATGACCACCTTTCAGCTCCATTATCAGATCAGACCCTGGTAACCATCTTAAAGCAAATAAACTCGATGGGGTTACGTCGTTTCCTTACAGAGTTCCTATGACCACCTTCTAGCTCCATCATCAGACCCTGGTTACCATTGAAAGACAAACTACTCGTCAAGACGATTCAAAGGAGCCCAAACTCGATGAGGTTGTTTCGTTTCATTGTGAAGTTCCTATGGCCACCTTCCAGCTCCATCATCAGATCAGTAACATTTCATCATAATATTGCATTGTCACGCGGTTCACACATGAGTGCAAAATTTCAGGTCAATCGGTAACGGGGAAGTGAATCAAATTTAACTTGCAAGATTTGATTACAGACAACGGGACAGGTGAAACTATCTATAACTTGTAAAAATGGTCAAACAACGGAATGCAAAAGAAAGAATGGGGCATGTCTTATGAAGTTATACCAAAATCCCGCAAATTACTTATTAGGTAAACTAAATTGTCCGAAATTGTCATGAAAGAAAGAACACTAATAATCATAACCGCGGCCGGAGGAGGTGGCTTTCCCGCGCTGCGGCTTCCACGCTTCCCGTCCATCACAGAAAGGCGGACACTTTCTTCCAGGCAACCTTTGGGTCTTACTGCGTTATCGCAGCTATACAAACAAAGCACGTTTCATATAACCTACGTCTACAAAAAGAAATGAGATGCCATCAAAAACAAAACTTGTAAAAAAAAAACAAGTCTCGCAACTCAGTTCTTCTACCGTGAAAAGTTGTGAGATCCATGTAATACCAAGTCGGTTAATTTATTCAGTGTCTACATAAGGGACATTATCTTAAGTTATTACGTAAGTAGCTAACCTAACAACATCGTATAGTGACTATATCAATATTAAAAATATTTTATGTTTTAAATAAATAAATTGACTTGGCAATCGCATGATAAGACAATGTATCTCACAACGAATACTTATATGAAATTAGATTATTTGCGATTGCCAAGTCTATGTATTTATTTAAAACATAAAATATTGTTATTATTAATATGGTCGCTATACGATGTTGTTAGGTTAGCTACTTACGTAATAACTTAAGATAATGTCCCTTATGTAGACACTGAATAAATTAACCGACTTGGTATTACATGGATCTCACAACTTTTCACGGTAGAACAACTGAGTTGCGAGACTTGTTCTTTTTTTTACAAGTTTTGTTTTTGATGGCATAATATATTTTCAGTAACTGTATCGATGTCCACATCGGTTTAATTAAACATATGCCTGATAACAAGCAGCATATTTGATGATAAAAGTGCTGCCAAAATATCGATAGTTTTATGAACTTCCTATCGATAAGTAGTCACCAATCAAAAAAGCTGCAGAAATATTTTGTTTCAATGGTAGTAATAAAATAAGAGTATCGTGGAATACATATTTTTAAATTGAAAAAAAGACAACACGTCTATTCTGGGATATCGCGGTGTCTTTTTTCAATTTAAAAATAGGTATGTTCTCTACAATATTGGCAAAGTAATTTGCTCAAAATAATACTTAAATGTTAAACATAAGTGTTGTAAACTGATAGGTTCACTTTGAATTTGTAGATAGCAACTTTCTAATACTGCAATTTCTGTGTACATTGGATTTTATTTTGAATTAATCAAATTAAATCAAACTTAGCAAGTTTGCCTTCGACTTTTAAATCATTAATCTCAACTGCAGAACTCACCTAGTCCTTTAAATATTTTGTCCAGGGAAATTAGAAGCTATTCATTCGTTACTTACTGTTTCAAGTTACAAATTGAAGCGCAGTTTTAGTGTTTAATATTTTAAAAGCGAGTAAACTCCCAACAAAGTCTAAGTTTATATATATATATATATATATATATATATATATATATATATATATATATATAAAATGGTGTAAACTTATCAGTTAACTCTTTTCTAGGAGGTGGTTCTACTGCTTAAATAAAACAACTATTTGTATGAGACCAACTTCGAAATCGTAAAAAAATATTTCATATCTTTATACAAACTGATCTCAGCTGGTCTGCCGTTTTGTATGCGGGAATGGTTTTTGTTATGCGATTTTGAAGTTGGTCCCATAGAAAAATTTGTTCTATTTAGGCAGTAGAATCATCCCCTAGAAAAGAGTTAACTAATAAGTTTACACTATATATATATTTATATATAAGGTCCGATTTTATTAGTGTTCATCCTGTTAACCTGTGACTATATAGGTGAAAAGCAATCGTAAAAACCAACTTTCAAATGTCTATCATAAAAACTAAAAAAGTTAAAAATAAATTACAAAATAACAACATCGACTTCATCAAGTCAGAAGGCAGGTAAGTTTCCGTAAGTGTTTCGGAAATTACTGCGTTACAAATACATGTGTGTTGTTATGATGGCAACATATTAGTTAGGTAAGGTATAGATAAACTTATTCATATTGTGATTGTTATAATAATCGGTTATTTAACCCATTAACGCCTGCTGTACTATAAAAAGTACACTATTTCAAGTTAAGATCAAAGCGATGTTATAAGTTTTTTCACTCTAGCAACCTTTTTAACCGGTCAATAAAAGTCCACGCAACAAGGCAATAGCTAAAACAAATCGCAATTTATAAAATAATATGATAAGAGTCCCCATTTTTTGCGAGTGTTTTTATCGTGTCTGCCGCTGAGAACTTCTTTATTTTATTTATACAGGATTGAGCTTGATAAATTGTTAAAAAGATTTGTTGTTTACTCTATAACATCATATTCTAATACAAAATACATAAAAAAGTTGAATGTGTATAAGGTTCTTCATGCTATATCAAATAAAAAGTTGCTGTACTATCTTTAGTACAATGGGCGCATAAGATAGTGCAGTGAATACATGTTTATTTTTGTTTTATTTTTTTAGTCGCAGTTTTCACTCGTATTTTTGTTGTTTTTTTCACAATAGGTGACGATTTATTTACATTCTTTTTAGGCGGCAACAGAAATCTACTTCAAATATCATAAATAACATAGGTAATTGACGTACTTTTACGCAGTAAAAATACTTTTTTGTTAACAAGAAGCTATACATGACATTAGGCAAGAAAGTGATGATACTGCTACCTACGACGTGTTTATGCTGCAATCCAATCTAGACGTTATTACCGACGAAAAGGAAGGTGGAGACGACGACTTTTATGTAAAGGAATTACCTCAAGATTTTCCTGGTAACATAGGAGTTGGCACCCGCAGAACCGCACCCCACTACTGTTGAAGATGAATGGAGCAGCAGTGATGACGAACCCCTTACAACATTCGCGATATCTGCTTCACGAAATGTGCCAACGAAAAGAAGAGACGAAACTTATGCTGAATTCTCAGTCTAATCGCGGTATGACCCCTGTGACAGTTCTTTAGTACCTTTGTGATGATCAGGTGCTAGTGATTATTGCAACTCAAAGCACGTCATTATATGCCGGACAAAACAATAGGCACGATAAAGTTCTTACCCTAGTGGAACTGCGAAAATTCCTGGGGATACATATAATTACTGGATACCATAAATTACCCAGTGAAATGCATAGAGATTACACTGCATTGCAAACCGAATGATCTGATGGATTACCTAGCGTTTTGCAGACATATAGCACGCACGAATTGGGCCACAAAAATAACAATAAAACCAAGAAGTCATCCTCTGTAGTTGACGGAGAAGATAGAAGAATAGTGGTCATAACATCAAAAAAAAAATACAAACAAACCTAGATGTATCGTGTGCTCCAACCGAGTTAAAAACCCATGTAAAAATGCATGAAAATATTGTGCCTTGATAGGGGGATGCTTCGCTCAATAAGCACTCCTGAGCGCCCATTGTACTAAATTTAGTACACCCCTAAAAATCCAACTTCCAATATTATTTTTGTTTTTCTTTCTTTATAGTGTGTTAATATAAGTATTTTTATAACAATATTAAAAGTAGGTTTTGTAAAATTTTCCATGGTTTTCATTTGGGCGTTAATGGGTTAAAGTATTAACTTAAATGACCGACTTCATAAATCTGAAGCGTCGAACAGTAAACCGCATTAATTCCAAACGCAATTCAGTGCGGCGAAGAAATCCCTTGGAAAAATATAATGAAATGTCCCTCTCTAATCTCACGCTTGTGTTGGGCAGATAATGATTTCGCTAGACCTCAAGAAAATGGTTCAAGTTACAAGTAAAAGCGGAGACAGTTTGAATTCCTACCCAAAACAATACCTGTCTTATTCAGAGTGCATTTCATCATCATCATCATCATTTCAGCCACAGGACGTCAACTGCTGAACATAGGCCTCCCCCAGTGACTTCAAGTTCGGCCGGTTAGAAGCGGCCTGCATCCAGCGTCATCCTGCAACCTTTACCAGGTCATCTGCCCACCTTGTGGGTTGACGTTCCACGTTGCGCTTGCCGGTACGTGGCCTCCATTCCAGAACCTTTCTGCCCCATCGGCCGTCAGTTCTACTTGCTATGTACCCCGCCCATTGCCACTTCGTACTAGAGTAGGCCTTGCACCTAGCATACGGAAAGCCGCTAGGCGGGGCGTACTGCGAGCATTTGAGTGTTTTGCTTACTATTGCGCCGTTACAGAGAAACGTCATTTTAAGTGGGTTCAATACCAAGGAGTAGTTTATATACGGGTTCTTGTTACACGGTTTAATTTGTGTTGTTATCTTCCGAAGCTAGGTATTTTTTGACATACTGCTTATGGTTTTATTTTTCTAGACATGTAACATACACTATTAATTGATTTTGATTTATTAATGCTAAATAGAATTTTAACATTTATTACAATTTTATCAATTCAGTTAAAGGAATGTATGTATCGTAAATTAAAATAAGTATTTGCATGACTAATTTTATTTTACTTAAACATGAGGGCTTAAAATTATTAACATCCTTAATGTATTTAAATGAAACTACTTTTACGGATTATTTCGCGATTTATTAACATTTTATTTAACCTGACGTTTCGAACACGGATCGATGGGATCCTGTTTTAACGAAATCCCATGCTAGGCCCCGCACTGCAAGACCTCTAGATACAGTTAGCTCTTTTTGCGTAGATAGGAACACAAATTAATATTAACTGAGTGACGGTAGTTTATATTTTTTCAAAATATTGTAAAGACGAATAACACCTTAGTCTACCTGTGACCACGAACGCTGTAAAGTGTTCGAAACGTCAGGTTAAATAAAATGTTAATAAATCGCGAAATAATCCGTAAAAGTAGTTTCATTTAAATGTATCGTGTTCGCGTAAATAAAAGACAACAGTATCCTTAATGTAATCATGTTTACTGAAAATAAATCATTTCATTTCATTTAGTAACTAAGTTAAAATGTTATTTGCGTACTAATCATGCACACTATACGTTTAAGTTTGACGTATGGTCGTTTAGCCAAGTCAAAATATAGATGGGATTTAAATTGAGCAAATTGTTAAATAAACACATAAACATCAAGCGACTGATTTGTTGTTATCGATAAGCTAAATCATCCGAATAACAACACTAGCACGCGCAAATCTGTGCAACATTACCGGCAAGCTTCGTTTCACGTCACCGGAATTCCTTGCTCATAATGCTGGCTGCGGTGCAGTAACGAAGTGGTCAAATTCAAAATCGCTCGAAATCGTGTCAATCAATCGATTCAAAGCTTGACCAGCGACGAATTACTGACATGTGGGAGCATGTTCCTAGAATTTCTGTGCTATTTGTTGATGTCAATGCTGATGTGTATCACAACACGTGTTCTTCCTCGTGGCTGTTATGGTCATGTCTTATGAATAAATCTTCCTTAACTGTAACCCTTGGAGATTAGAACCACACTATTTTGGACATCATAATTATCACACAGGCTGAATGCAGGCCGCTTCCAACCAGCCATTCTGGAAGTCACTGGGGGAGGCCAATGTTTAGCAGTGGACGTCCTGTGGCTGAAATTATGATGATGATGAATTATCTATCACACTCATCAGACCTGATCTGGTGCTACATAGGGGTGGCCTATGTCCGGCAGTAGACTTTTCTCTAGAAGAGTCTGGGCTGATTGCATCTGGCAGCTGTTCGCAACCTTGAAGGTTATCAGTCCATCAGGTGGGTTTGTGATCTAAAAATAGTTGTGGCTTCACAATTGCCAGGAATGACGAGTACAGCCCAATTATTTCATCTCCCTAAAACATTGACCGATTCCTGTAGCTGGTATGAAACCTTTAGTTATTAAAGAAGCGCTATATGAAAAAAAGAGGTGCTCGTAGCTCAGCAACGCTTTGGTATCGATTACAAAAGTTAAGAAACCAACACCGCGGCCGTGAGTGGATGGGTGACCATTGCGACCATATTTAGTGACATTTATCAAGAGACTCTCCGTGCTTCGGAAGGCACGTTAATAGTTGGTCCTGGCTAATATCGCTTGATATTGGCCGTGAAGCCTAGTCATAATAAGGTTTAGTCACTGGCCTTATAACACCCCTTCCACCAAACCGCCTCATAGTTGATGTGAGTCCTGTGCCCTGCAGTGGGACGTATATAGTCATATTTTTTTACCTTTTACAATCAAAGTAATAAGTATCGTTGATAAAATAAACCATCTCTTTTCCCCTGTACCCCCGCACTCAGTTTTGCGCAAAAGTCGTTTGCGGAGAGATCCTTGTAATATCATTTTGTTGATTATGACCTTTTTCTGGTTTTGTTGGCTGACAATAGTGGCTGTTTCGCGGTACAGCCATGATCGACATACTGAATGAGCGGTGGTTTATAGAGTTCGAACGTCGAGGGATTTGTTAAGTTTCTTTCGGTAAGTGAATTTTTCACGTGAAACGAGATTTTATGATCTTCATCCACTTTAAGCGAAAGTATTTCGATGTTTGTGATTTCGGTTTTCGTTTTTGATTAGGGATTTCATTATAATTAATTTATTGTAACATACTAACACCCTACTAACATTATAAATGTTTGTGAGTATGGATGTTTGTGTGTGTGTTGATGTATGTTGTGACTTTTTCACGAAAAAACTACTGAACGGATTTGAATGAAATTTTGCAGAAATATAGATTATAATCTGGATTATTATACAGGGTGTAACAAAAAGGCGAAATAATATTTAAGGGTATGTATGTATGTAATGTAAACATTAAGTAGTAAAAGTTTTAGTTAAAAATAAACAACTTTTTCTCCCCATACTAAGTAAATAAATTGTTTTTTTACCGAAAGTGTGAACATACAAAAGTACATACATATGAAAGTTTCACATCTGTTTCCTACTTAATCTCGATTTTTGAGTTTGTTTACACCTAACAGCTAATGCAAGGTTGTCACCGATAAGTTTTTGTTAAAACTTTAGCATCAATTTACTCAGTAATTTATACTCGCACGAGTTTGTGGTTTTGCATAGGAACTACACATTTACTACTCTACACGTCCTTAAAATTTTATTTCGCCTTTTTGTTACACCCTGTATAGGATACTTTTTATCCCGCTTAAATGTGCCTGTCGGGTGTATTGAATAAACTAAAGACTACGCAAGCGAAGTCGCGGGCGACGGCTAGTTATAAATTGAAATACATATAAAATCTGATAATATTTACTCTGTGATATAAGTATAGATAGATAGGCTCAAATACATGGATAGATACTCTTTATTGCACACCAAACAAAACAAACACTACAAGAAAAGAAAATACATTTAGGATGGTACAATTTAGACGGTCTTATCGCTAGATGCGATACATTTCAAATGTTCTAGAAAAAAAACCGGCCAAGTGCGAGTCGGACTCGCGCACGAAGGGTTCCGTGCAGACAGACAAACGGAAAGCGGAGCCTTAGTAATAGGGTCCCTTTTACCCTTTGGGTACGGAACCCTAAAAACTAAATAAAACGAAATCTTTGAATTTCGTTCTCTTTCCATCGACTTTTATCTTCGTTTTTCTCAACTAAGAGCCAGTCTGGTCTAAAGAAAAACGTCTAAATCTAATTACAAATCGCCTGCGTCGGCCAATACCCAATAGTAGGGTAAGGCGACCTGGGGTTTCTATCCGAGCCTAGTACAACGAGAACAGGCAACAAAATCAAACTTTACTAAATTGCCTCGCGTGCTGGCAGATGTTCCTGGCAAAAGTGAAAGTTATTATCTAGTACCACAAGGATGTTTTTTTTCTTACTTGCCCATGACAATGTATGTATTGTCTGGCGTAACAATATTTATATTGAATGTATGGTGTCACAAAATAAAAGTGTTATCAGATTGTTAAGAAATTTACTAATAAAATACAAATTAAAATGTAAAAATTAAAATCTAGTCACATTATATTGAAACAAAAGCAGTGAAACATTTAAAGGTAAATTAAAAAATTTGGTAAAATATCGGTAAATTAGATAAAAATTTGTACGTTTGACACAACATAAAGTATCGGAATCTACGAGTGCCCCAAAGCAAAAAAAAATACTTCTGAAAAGTTTGCTTATGTTTGCTTGGTTCGTTATTTGTTTTTTAACATTAATACTTCGTATTCCATCCACTTCAATGAGCCCCCTTAGTTACAATAAACTAGAAATAAAATTTACATTTTAAGTGATATTTTGGGTCAGTAATAATCTGAAATGTTATTTGTCTATAGAACTGATAGGTGGTAAAAGTTTTTAGGCTCAGCACACTATCCGGATCTGATGTACAAGATGAGTTTACTGTATTATCTGGGCTACGAACCGGTCAACTGGCCAGCAACTAATGTGTGGTCCATTACCGGGCCGTTGACTGATCGCTGCACTACCAGAACCTTGGCCATTGATTAAATGGCTCTTGAGGTCAGTCTGTGTGAAATTACCTTATTTCACTTCACTGCAGTACCTATTTGGAGTCTGAGATTTACTGCTTTGGAAAGGTATTGGATTCATAAATTTAATATACAAGATGTACAAGGAAACAGGTTTTACTACCTACATCGAAATCTTGTTATTTTTATCTATAAAACCTACATGATGACGAAGATCGTCGGAATAAGAATTTATTTTATGGTTTGTGTGCTATTTTAGGGTAGTAGAAGTTTTTATTATTATGAGCATCGAATTATTTAGATTTTGTTAAAACAAAAACAACTCATAATTAGCTCCTCATAACATACAAAAGCAACAATGAAACCGTAAAAAATGATAATATGAAATATTTTTTAAGAATTTAATTTTTAAGGATGCACACCGACTATATAGTTGTTATAAAAATCATTACTTTTTAACAGAGCCAATTTTTTTTTTAAATCAAAATGGACAAGTTTTTTATAAGCTCCCATATTTTATAGCATTAAAAGATAATGTTTCGGTAGGTTTTAGCAAATGGAAATGAACGAACAATTTAATTATTCCTATTGTATACGAATGGCTTTTATTTTTGTGGATAGCAAATACAGTACTAATGGATAAATATTGGAGTAGTGATTTTTTGTTTGGTTAATCTTTTTAATATTTTGATATTTGAACCAGCGGCTTCCAACCGGCCAATATGGAAGTCACTGGGGAAGGCCTATGTTCAGCAGTGGACGTCCTGTAGCTGAAATGATGTAAAGTATGCCTATATACGTCCCACTGCAGGGCACAAGCCTCACCTCAACTATGAGGTGGTTTGGACCATACCCCACCACGCGGGCCCTGTGCGGATTGGTGGAGGGGTGTTGTAAGGCCAGTGACTAAACCTTACTGTCAGATGTTATCAAGCCGCCTTAAGGCCTCTGACTAGGCTTCACGACCAATATCAAGCGATATTGGCCGGGACCAACTTTTAACGTGCCTTCCGAAGAACGGAGATGCTCGTGATAAAATGTCACTAAATATGGTCGGAAATGATGATGATGATGATATTTTAACTAGTCAACATTTCATTTATTCCCACCACTTCGTACCCTTGCTAGTTGGAAGGCTTGACCAAAAACTATAGAGACAGAAAATTGGCTGATGCTGATGACATCATCGATGCTGAATTATTGATACTATATAATTTTTTCTCTATGATACTATGATTGACCTTCTTATGTTTTTTGTGTTAATGGCTTTAAAAAGATCATCATTATCATTGTAGCCACAATACGTCCACTGCTGAACATAGGCCTCCCCCAGTAACTTCCAGATCGGCTGATTGGAAGCGACCTGCAATCAGCGGCTTCCTGCAACCTTTACCACAAGTCGTCTCTCCACCTTGTGGGTATTTAAATAGATGCCGACCAAAATTTTGCAACCTCGACTGCGTTATTTGTCGCCATATTTACATCTTTTCATTTCTCCGTCAGCGGCTTGCTTTACAGTCCAGACTGCAAACCACAACATTCATTTTCCTCATTATACAGGATGTACAAAAGAATGGGACACTCCTTAAAATCACGTGTCCAGCTGGTGATATACAACAACTTTTCCTATGGTAGCAACATCGAAATCGTGATTTTATTTTCAGATGCTCCATACATTATCATCGAGTTATGCTAGTAAGTTTCTACGGAGAAGCAAAAAAAAAAATGATCGAATTTGATGTTGCTCCCATAGTAAAAGTTGTTGTATATGACCAGCTGATTGCCTAGTTTTAAGAAGTGTCCCATTCTCTTGTACACCCTGTATTAGTAGATACTGCGAATGCAAAACTACGCTTATGAAGCTATAGTAACTCCACTTTAACAAAGAGGCATCCCCTCAACATGGGCGTAACAGTTTAAAGTTTGATGAGCTTGAGAGTGTGTACCGGAACTTCCCAAGTTCGGAAGCAGTGATGGTATAGCGAAATTATTGTTAGTACGGGTAGTAACTACTTTGGAGGCAAGTTTTCAAAATATGACAATGGGTGATGTTGGTGAAGCTCCTAAAGTTGAACGTAAGTAGTCTAGTAGTTTAAGTTTAACGATTATTATGTTAATATATGTAGATGTAGCAGTGGTTTTGTTCTGGAGCTCAAAAAAGTTAAAATTGCACTAAAAATTAGTAAATTGTGAAATTAAACATGTATTTAAAATGTTAGGGAATTTTGACAATGTGAATTTAAATTTTCTACCTACCTACTTACTTACACGCGGTGCCTTCTGCCGAAAAACAAACAAGTATCTGAAGTAAGTACTTCTGGTAAATAATCGTATTAAAATTGTCTGGCAGAAATTATTTTCAGGGATAGGTAAGTAAGACCTAAATTGTATGTACATCTTGCTGAAAATATTTGTCAGTCTCCAATAAAGAGTAATAATCGAATTATATTCTTGGATTCATTAATGATAAATAAAAAATTATATTTCTACAAAATATTCACCAACCTTTTTACTTTTTACATTAAAGCCATGCTCAGTTTCATCTAATTAGGGTTATTATTTAGTAACTTCATTGAACAAATAATCGAGCTTAAGTTTAAATGAGCTTTAGCGGAGTAGTGAACTTCCCCTGATAGAGGGGACGATAGCGATAGTTTTTTTAAATATCACCATTGTTAGACTCGGTAGTTCAGTAGTCGAAGACTCACCTCACATCTGTGAGTCTTGGATTTGAATCTAAGTTTGAAGAACCCACATTCAAAAACTTGAGTCTTGAATTTGAATCCACAATCATTTATTAAATACCAAAAAATTCGATCAATGCAATTTGAACTCGCTCATTAAGGTTTTTGTACCACGACACAATATACAAGGCGTAAATTCTAGGTTGTGATTCTGCTGCCCAAATAAATCAACAAATAACTGTTGGTCTTGAGTTTAAATCCACCATTATCATCATCATTTCAGCCACAGATTGCTGAACCTTTACCAGGTCGTCTGTCAACCTTGTGGGTGGGCGTCTCACGCTGCGCTTGCCGGTACGTGGCCTCCATTCCAGAACCATTCTGCCCCATCGGCCGTCAGTTCTACGTGCTAGGTGCCCTGCCCACTGCCAGTTCAGCTTACATAGCCGATAGAAAAAGAGGCCACGTTTCTGTTCCGTATGTCATCACTGGTAGGTAACACACGCTAGTTGTAGACTTTCGTCTTTTAGCACTGAGGTATTTGGACGAGAAGATGTTGTGTTGTTTCCACTTACTCCACACTTTAGTCCACCTTTAGATTTTTTGGGTTTTTTGCACGAATTTATACTAATTGCTCTGCGGTGGCGGTGTGCGAAAATTCGTGAAGAAATCTCAATGTAACACCAAACGTGTAACCATTGTTTAAAATAGTCTAGCTTCTGTATCCAAGGGTAACGGAGGTCAGATGACATCGCTCCTAATGATTTAGGGCTTGACAAACATCATGATCAAATAACCACGGGTCAACAAGAAATGCTATGGAATGAAAGAAGTCACTGTTAGTAATTCCTTCATCATCATCATCATCATCATCAGCCCACACTAGTCCACTGCTGGACATAGGCCTCTCCAATTGCACGCCACTCTGCACGATCTACGGCTACTCTCATCCAGCTCCTGTCAGCAACCTTGCGAAGATCGTCACTCCATCTAGTCTGAGGGCGTCCCGTCTGAGCTCATGGAAAGGGCTATGCTCGGAGTTTCTCTGAGGGATCGGATCCGAAATAAGGTAATCCGACAGAAAACTAAAGTCACATAGCCCATCGAATAAGCAAGCTGAAGTGGCAGTGGGCCGGCCATATTTGTCGCAGAACCGATAACCGCTGGGGTAAACGAGTTCTTGAGTGGAGACCGCGTGTCGGCAAGCGTAGTAATTCCTTATAACGAGACAATTTTTAAGAAAATAGGTAAAATGTTGAAATCAATTTATTTACCTGTATGCTCGGATAAAGATAACAATGGACCCGCGCACACATTTTGTGCGCTAACTGAGCGAGGACATTGAAATAACGATGTTTGCTTCTTGTTTTTTAATGTACCTATATCAGTGTTATTAAATTTGTGTAAGATGAAGACACATTAAAAATAGATGCTATCAAAAGTTATTGCCACACAAAAAGTTTTATGTACTTTACTTTAAAATTCTTGCAAAGTTATTGCAATTTATCCCAAATTACTACTTGGATCTCTCAATGCTCTTGAGAGCCTGATAAAGAATCGATGCAAAAATAAATCTGGTAAGTGGTCTACAATGTAAGTAGAGGTTGTAATATTCCCGTAGGGAGACTCGAATAAGCACGAATAAAGACCTTTTTGTAACAGTCGGCGCAAAAGTATGGTATCAATTTCAACCTTATTTTAATAGCAAATAAGAAGCAGTTTGATCTCAGTTCTGTAGGCTGTGTTATAGCAGTTTTATTACGATTAATTTATCCCCAGGTTGAAATTTGCCGTGGAAAAATAGGTACTTCTACTAATGTTCTGAAGTTGGTAAGACATTTTTTGAATGGGTCAAAAAAATGTCTTCTCTGAATTTAGGGTACCGTATCTTTTATCTGTGGTTATTACTCCATAAACTTAAGTCACTTTTATTTAAGTTAAAAATTGACAATTAATTTAGAAAGATAATTATTTATTACTTCTACTACTAGTTCGATTACATCTGACATTAAGAGGATTGCGTATCTGTAAGTTTTTATACAAAAAGCGATAACGTTCAACTTTTTACGTAGTCACTAGTCTGGTTATAGGTTTTCCAACATTTAATAATAAAGTCATTAACAATCTCGGCCGCTAGCATAATAATCGTAGTTCGGAGTGAAAACTAGACCAAGATGGATGTCAAGCTAAAGGAAGTAATACACAAACTGCAAATGACAGAAAACATATTATAAATATTGGACAACATCACATCCTACATTGCTCTGATCATAAGGTAAGTAGCTAAAGCACTTGTGTTATAGAAATCAGAAACAACAACAGTACCACATCACCCAGACCCGAGACAATATAGAAAAGTTCGTTTTCTACATTGACCCGACCGGGGATCGAACCCGGAACCTCAGAAGTCGTCAAAAGAAAAGGAGAAAAGGGCGAATAGCCACCAAACATAGGAAATAACTTTACCAACACGAATGACGACGAGAACAGAAATGGCTGGACAAAATCCGATTACTCTGGAACAAGGGGTCGATTCTTAAAGAAAAGTAAACTCGCTCTTAATATCACCAGCTGAGCGATACAAACAAACTTAACCTCTATTTCGCTAAGAAGTGGGTTCACATTACTATTGTCGATAAGTGACATCAGTGTTAACGTGACAGCGCGTATCATCTAAGCAGTGCAAACAAACATAGACCCTATTTTGTTGCAGAGATGGTTTACATTATTATTCGTCGATTAGTGAAATGAAGGCGAAGTGATCGTGGTTTTGTTTAGAGAATCGACAGGCAGGGGATTTTATACTGAGAGAAGGATTGCTCAGAGCGGGTACTATGCTACTAATTATAGTTAAAGTGGGAATTGATCTAGTAAAATTTAATTATATTGTTAGTTACTATAATAATTAGAATTTTATTTGTAGCAATTATATGCTAGGTTAATTATTCAAGGTGATATAACACTTGAAATAATATACTGGCCTCACGATACCCTCCTACCAATCTGGGTGGCCCATGTGGTAAAGATTCCTTTATGGATTTCTTTATTTCGGATCCTATGTCTATCATATTTCGTGTAATTGAATCATGTGTGATACACATTATTATTTTCATCTGTTTTTGAGTTCTCTTAAAGTTATTTTCATTTCTTCTTGGCATAACTCTAGTAAAAACGGGTGTGTAATATTTGATATATTAACAGACATTCTAATGATTACTTGACCTAATCTCGTTTACACATTTTTTAAAAAATATAATGATCAATTGATCTAACGTATTATTGTTATAATTTCATTTTACCTAATTTTATTTGCTCTAATGTACTTTTTCTCTAATGCACATTTCAAGTAATATTCATTAACTCTGATATTCATTTCATATTATAATAAAATTATGTATTAGCTGCCGATCACTTTAAACTTGAGGATTAATTATAAGGATGAAGGATTCATTATTTAAGCGCTCGGCGGCCGCTGCCGTGGCACGCTCACTACGCTCGGTGCGCTCGCTCCGTTCGCTCGCCTTCGCGCTGTGTGTGGTCACTGTTCTAACCTAACCTAACCCACTCTATTTCAATTAATATCTAGTATGTCACATACAATTATGAATATTAAAAACAAATGAAAATAAAGAAAGGAACGTTATATGCAATGAACATTATTCAAAGTGAAAATTCTGTAAAACAATTATAATAAATGTTGTTAGAGCAAACAATAGTTATATGAAATAAAATATTAGGTCAAATGAAATTAGAAATAGAAATAGAAATAATCTTTATTTGCTCTAAAACTGTGTACAATATTAGATGTTGGCATGTCATTAGATTATTTGTCTTTATAGTTTATGAAAATTCTATCATTTGAATGTTATTTTTATTGAAATTATATTATCTGTTATTATATTAAACGCACCCAGTAAAAACATCGCATTTGAAAAACAACTGCCCCATAATTATACCTATGCTACAGCTGTCATTCACTTTGAAAATATTTAATGGCCCACAATCGATTGTAAAAGTATACTAAATGTATTAAGATTACACATTTATTCCATGACCGCAAGGGAAAACCTTTAAGTGAACTAAACGCAGATAATATACAGAATATTCCTAGTTATTTATTATTAGCCTAATACGATTTCGTCACGGCTCGGTTTCAAAATGCGTCGCGTCGCTTGTTTCGCGAGTTCTAAATTTTACGTGAAGCACTGCTAAAAACGAACGGCTGGCCAATGTGGGCCCTAAGTCTGCTAATTTCAAGTGGCACAATTAAATATCAATTGGATCACATTGTAATTGTTTGACACATTTAATATACTGCTACTAATTTACTGACTTACATTTTTAAGACTTAAATTGTTGTAAATTTTTGTTTTTTTAGCAATTCCATGCAAGGTTTAATTAAAGATAAATAACAATATATTATTATCAGAATACCAAATTTGTCAAACAATTACACATTTGGTGATTTCAAGAGAAGTGTCGTGAGCAGAAGTGTTGGTGATCGCGTTCGTTAACCTGAATAAGGCCTTCGACACGGTCAGCAGAGAGGGTCTCTATATTGCATTTGAGAAAATAGGATGTCCCCCGAAGCTGCTGAAGTTGGTGAAATGCTTTCACGAGGACATGAAAGGCACCGTTGTCTACAATGGTCAAACTTCCGACGCTTTTGATATGCGTAGAGGGATTCGCCAAGGCTACGTCTTGGCACCAACTTTGTTCAGCATATTCTTTTCACTTCTGCTCAAAGTTGCCTTCGGTGACGCGCAACAGGGTGTCCATCTACACACTCGAGCAGATGGGAAATTGTTTAATGTTCAGTTGCCCTCCTCAAGTCTCGCCGTAATCGCGACTTATTTGTTGACAGCTTGCTGTTCGCCGACGATGCAGCCTTTGTTGCAAAAACTCCCCAAGAGCTTCAGGTCCTACTGGACAAATTTCATCACGCTTGTGCCCTGTTCTCCATGTCCATAAATGCAAAGAAGACCGTAATCCTAGCGCAGGGTTATACCTACCAGCCGACTATCTTGTTGGAAGGTGCAACCTTGGAGGTAGTCGACAAGTTTTGTTACCTGGGGTCGACCGTGTCGAGCAATCTCTCCCTTGACGGTGAGATCGATATTCGCATCGGCAAGGCGGCCACGGCGTTCGGCAAACTACGTACAAGAGTATGGAATAATAAACATTTAACGGTCAAGACAAAGGTGATCGTATACCAAACTTGCGTCTTGAGCATACTCTTGTATGGAGCCGAAACCTGGACGTCGTATGCAAAACAAGAACGTCGACTTAACACCTTTCATATGCGCTGTCTTCGTAGCATTCTCAACATAACATGGAAGGACAGGGTAACAAACGAGAGAGTGCTAGAGATTGCACAGCTTTCTAGCATCACCGCCCTACTAAAACAGAGGCGTTTGAGGTGGCTAGGGCATGTGCACCGAATGAGCAGCACACGTTTGCCCAGACAGACCATGTTGAGCCAAGTCGCTTTCTCGAAGCGTAGAGTTGGACGTCCCATACTGCGATTTAAAGACTGCGCAAAACGCGACATGATCGCATTCAACATCGATCGCGAAACATGGGAGGATCTGGCTACCGACCGCGATGAGTGTAGAAAAGCCATCCACGAGGGCTGTGAGACCCATGATACAGCCTGGTTTCAAATTCTGGCCCAAAAACGGGATAAACGTTATGCTCATGCAGAGGGTTTCGTCACAACGGACTCTCAGTTCGCGTGCCGTAAGTGCGGACGAAAGTGTCGCTCAAGGATCGGTTTATTTAGCCACGAGCGACGATGCTCCTCTCGCGTAGGCGCTGTTTGAATCATCTGTCAAGATGAAAAAGGCCTAATGATGATTCTGCTACTAATTTATCACTTGAATTAGTAGCAGAATACCAAATACGTCAAACAATTACAATGAGATCCAATAGATATGCAATAAAGCCACTTTTAAATTAGCAAACTTGGGGCCCTAGAAGTCATTGAGGGAGGTCCATGTTAAGAAGTGGACGTCAAAATGATGATGTTGATGATAATGACTAAATAATGTTACGGCCAGCGCTTCTTACTTAGAATCTGATGCTTGTGGCACAGAACCTATACAGAATGTTTAAAAAAGAGGCAAATTTAAACCACGCCGGTTCAGAAAATAAAGTTATAACCTAAATCATTGATCATTAAACATCTTAACTAATCTTCTAATACTTAAATACTTGTTAACATTATTTAACTTGTTGTGGGGTGATTCTCCTGCTGAAATACAGCTACTTTGACATCGGAATCGCAAAAAAACACATTTTTATACTAATCCGGCTAAAATCAATTTGGATAGACAAGCGTATTATTTTTTTAGATTTTAATATAGTTTAATATAAATTCTAAGTAAAAAATGTATTTGAGGAGGATAATCCTATAAATAAACTAACTGTTAACTAGACGGCCGTCTAGTGTCGTAGTGGTTCACGCTCCGGACTGCAAAGCCTAGCGGTTGCTGGTTTGACTCTAACAAGGGGCAAATGCTTGTTAGAATTTATAAACGTACTTGAATATGTACATCCGTTATTAAGTCGCCATAGTACTTACAAGCTTTGCTTAGTTTGAGGCTAGCAAAATTGGTGTTTTTGTGAAAAAAAATCTTTAACTAATAAAATAGGTCCATAAATGAATAAAAGCCAGTACAGAATCAGACCACCTATCATTGACACTCTCGATGCCCGTACTAATGGCTCAATTAAGCGTAATTAAATGATCACTAGTGTCTGGACTAGCTATTAAATGGCGTTTAGTCTAAGAGGTTAATTTGTTAAGTATCAATAAGGTTTCTTGATGGGGACCAAAGGTTATTTTACCGCATTTAATCAATTTTATTTATTTTTTATTCTATTCTTTTTTGGCACAAACAGTTATTACAAGAAATAGTTTTATAAATAATATAATATGTCTATGCAAATGGACAAAGCAGTGCCGAAATAGAAAGAAATATTTAATTAACGCCTGTTTATAATTTGATAAATGTAACAAGGCCGTTTTAAATGCAGAGTAAAAAAAACTCCTCTTTGATGAGAAAGGCGCAGTCTTCAGCGCAGACCACAAAGTTGCTTAATTATGAGTTATACCAAATAATCAGTAATCTACAGTTAGTAAATAAATATTGGTCAACATCACATACATTGCTCTGATCCTAAGGTAAGTCAGCAAAGCACTTTTGTGTTATAGAAATCAAAAACAACGACGGCACCACACCACCTAGACAAAAAATGCTTGTACATTGAGTCAACCGGGAAACGAACCCGGGACTTCAATGATGAGGCATCTCCGGTTATTTTGATCCTACTCCCGTCTTAATACCTCGTGGAACGACTCTTCCATGGTTTTATCGGTAGGTGACAATTTGGTATTCTGCTATGATAGCCTATTTGACAGATATTTCAATATCGTAACTATAAATTAAACATCATCTGGGTCGATAATAATGGATTCAATCACAACCTTACTCAATAAATCATAATACCAATCTCAAAAGGCGCTTTATTTTAATGGCCAAATGGCTTTAGGGTTCCGTTACTAAAACTAAATTCACTATGATCTAATTTATTATTGCGATTTTTGGTGGAGCATTAAGTAATTAGTACAATTATTAATCAACACAACTGATGAAAATAAAACAAATATTTAAAGTCACCGTTTATGATCTTATTTCGCGAAGAAACGCTTAGCATAGCTCTGTCATAGCATGTTGTGTGACTTTTGCGACGACCTCTGTGGCGGAGAGACGAACACGCCGGACTTTAATCGCCGTGGTTCGGGGTTCGATCCCCGGTCGGGTCAATGTAGAAAACGAACATTTCTATATTGGCTCGGGTCTGGGTGTTGTAATACCGTCGTTGTTTCTGAATTCTATAACACAAGTGATTTAGCTTACCTTAGGATCAGAGCAATGTATGTGATGTTGTCCAATATTTATAAATTTATATTTATTTTTGCTTGTTTAATAGGTCACCAACCTCTTCCACTTGTATGAGCTTAATTATCTGACTGCTGAACCCTAATTTACCAATATCCAATCCCAGTGGAGCAGTATAATTATAAAGCACACAAAACAAACGGGCCCCAAGCGACGCCCTTAGCTAATTGATAAATTAGGGTCCTATAAGTTTATTGAGTGGCAACGGATTTTTATCTATACTTCTATACTAATATTATAAAGAGGAAAGATTAGAGAGTACCTATTTTTGTATGTTTGTAATGAATAGGCTCAAAAAGTACTGTGCCGATTTAAAAAATTCTTTCACCAATAGAATGCTACATTCTTCCAATTTGACATAGGCTACATTTCATTTTGAAAAAAATTAGGGGTCCTTGGTAAAATTTGAACAATGTAACCGAAGGTGTAGAAAAATGAGTCTTAAAATGTCTTTCGTCGAATGCGCTACCGAAACTATTAGCGATAATTGTCTACCCCGTGCGAAGCCGGGACGGGCTGCTAGTTTTGAATATTTCAACATGTTGCCAATTTGTAGGTTTAACATACACACACGTGTTTTGTTAAAGGATTTCCTATTTTGCTCAGGGTTAAAATAAAGTTTAATTTTTCCTCAGTATGGTATTTTGACAAATGTTTTTATCATTTCGTAGCTGGTTAGGTAGCATTGAATATTGTACTCGTAAATGTAAAAGTTTTTATTTTTTTATGTTTGTTCCAAAGCACGCGGGAATTAGCTGAAATTTGGCCCGTACATTTAAATTCGGGTCTATGTTAACTTCTGTCTTCGATAATTTTTACACCTTTTGAGTTTCTTTTTCTTCATTTTTAAGATGCAGTGAAGATCGCGGGCAGAGGCTATTTTGTTATTGCAATAGTAATTTATTTATTGGGTTTAAAAACTTATAAATATAAAAACAACATTTTCTATAGCTAAACTTACCTAAAAATGAAAACACCTACTCAAAAATAAACGTGTGTCCATGAGGCCAGGATTTGAGAATGCTTGCAGCGTTTCCTCACTGAATAGCTAAACTTAATGAGCCTTTGAGCAAGGAACGAGCCAGCATTTTTATTTTCCGAAATCGTTATTTTTTTTTTAGCTATTTGAGTTTATTATTAATCAAAGAAAAAGTTTTTTGAGGAAGTAGTAAGACTTGTAAGTATAATTTACATAAAGGTCGTAAATCGTAATCCAGTTTTTCATCCTATGAATATTTGCTTAAACGGGAATCGATTACGCAACCGTCGGCGTCTATGACAACGCCCTTAGTAAATAGGTCATCAAATAATTTATGAACAATTCGCGTTTAAACTGGTATAGTATGATTGATGACTAAAATAGAAATAAAGTTTTAGCCTATCTAATTTGCCCCTTGCGGGATTCGAACCCGCACAAATAAAATCATTTAAGAAGTCAGAAATTCGATATCACTATTTGATTTATTTTTAATTTTCATACAAATCTTTTTTTTTAAATCTGATTTGTATGAAAATATATAAGGTCCGATTTTATTAGTGTTCATCCTGTTAGCCTGTGTCTATATAGGTGAAAAGCAATCGTAAAAACCAACTTTCAAATGTCTATCATAAAAACTAAAAAAGTTAAAAATAAATTACAAAATAACAACATCGACTTCATATTGCATAAACTCGTCCTATCTTCAACTCTTTCTCGCTCTGTACAAGGGGAAGGAATAAGACGGATAATCAGATGGTTAAACGTAGCAAAGATAGAACGAGTTTATGCAATATGAAGTCGATGTTGTTGATTTTTAACTTTTTTAGTTTTTATGGTACACATTTGAAAATTGGTTTTTACGATAGCTTTTCACCTATATAGTCACAGGTTAACAGGTTGAACACTAATAAAATCGGACCTCATATTTTTTAAATGATCTAAGAAAATAATAATATTAAAACTATTTAAAAAATTACCCTAAATTCAATTATTACCGGTCTCTCCTTAAATTGTTACAATTATGAACATTTTATCGATACAAAAACATGAAAATGAAAAAAAAAAACAACATCATAAATTCACGCGTGCGGTGCTTTACAATTGACATTTTCAACGCATAAATTTTACTTTACCGGCGGCCAGTGTTTTCGTCGACAAATCAATCACATGAATTTAAAAAAAAATCGTGTAGGTTATTTTGAGTTAAAATGTTTGGAACATCCAACCATAAATTACGTACCACGCTATCCAACTAATACAACATGAATTGTTTGTTTTACAATAAAAATTCTGTTCATTTATTTTTATAGTCACTGGGTGCAAACGGCTCAGCCGCTCGCTATCGCGTTCTATGAGCGAAGGCATAAGTCTAGCATTGGACTGTAATGATGATTTGATCGATTTGATAATGAAAATAATGTCATGAATAAACAATTGAGGAATTTCATCTTGTCACGTGACGTCCTCGGTAGCTTAGTTGGTAAAACACTCGCCCGGCATGCGATGGGACGTGGGTTCGAGTCCCACCTGAGGTAGATGATTTTTTTTAGTGTTATTTATCTTCAATTAAACCTTGCATGGAATTGCTAAAAACAAAAATTTATAATGTCATGACAAAAAAGTAATAAAAAAATAAGATTGCGTACAAAGCGAATATTTTATTAGCTGTGTCTTTATGTTTCTCTGTTAGTATTTGCACTAACTTGTTCCTACTAAAATAGTACTAAGCTAACCAGAAAATGCAATAAAAATGTTCGAGGCCTGATTGCTTCGAGACATTATAATTCTACAACCAAAATATATAACCGAACCGAATATTCATAAAAACTCCTTTTCAAATCCAGAATCTTTTCGTGATATTGATTTAACCCATTCATATCCATGTTCAAAACCACACGTCAATATTAATCTTGTCTAATTTTGCCATTTAATATAATTTCGGCTCCTGTCAGCTGGTTGATTGATGCTCTCCCTCCGTTACTGGTATGTAATTACAAGTTGATGCCTGAAAAGGTTATGGTGGCATTTTCGATAGTAAATGTTGTTATTGACGGAAGTGGTAGTAAAATGTTTTTAGGTGTACTTTTTTAATTTTGCGTCGAGGTTTTGTCGTTTTTTTAAATAGTTTTTTTATGAGAAAGAGAGTAATTTTATTAGACACACAACAATACAATACAGAGTTATAATAAGTACAACAGTAGAGAAAAAAAGAAAATAAATAATTTTCACAAAGAATGGATGATAGCATAGAGTTTATATTTAAACAAGTCACAACCTTTGTGTGTATGTGATGTTATGAAGGAATAAATGATTATGATTATGATGATTATGAAAAAAGCTGAAAGATCGTGTTTTTTGGCACTCTAGGCTTACGTCCAGCAGTAGACTGCAATAGGCTGAGATGTGATGACAAAGAATATACATTCAGAAAGAAAACACAAACACAAAAAAGATTACATAAAATCATTTGTCAGCATTTGTTGTGGTGTCTAATGGACACCAGCTCAGCGTATGCAGGAAATTGCATCGCTGATTCTCAGCTGGAACCCCAGGTGTCACATGTCTTGTAGGAAATACGTGCTTTATTGTAAAGTGTGTTGTACCCAAGATGCTGGAAGCATAACGTCGCTGGATTGCGAAGCTCAGTCGCTGTGCGAGGTAACTGCCAGCTCTTGGGTCACCACTGCAGCTGTCAGACAACCCTTTTGCAATCTCTTTAAACATATAAAGAGTTTGAGTACAGTGTAAATTAATTTCCCGACGCCCCTTAAGCAAGCCCAAGCAAGCCCCTTAGGCCGAAACGTCAGGAAAATAAGTTTCCTATTAGTAATTGCTTAAAATATCTATATCCTTGCCACCAAAGATTCCAATGCGTCGTCTTAAGAAACTTATAATACTGTTTTTAAGTAAATAAATAATTTAAATCTCTAAAATTACTCAATTTCACGCTTACATCCACTTTACAAAATGGTGATTAACATTTTAATTAGTTTCCACAAATATGTTTAAAGTATTCGTCGTTTTGTTAATTTCTACGTCTTGTGAGTTTTTTGATTATTTTTGATTATTTTTATTTATTTCATAAGGGTGTAGTGGAGCAACTTGAATGGCTAGGTTTGAAGCCTGGTTTGAGCCAAATTTGTGGTCAGGCTTTAGTCTGTGGCGGTGGATCTGTAAGTCAATTCTAACATTATAGACAAAATTTTAACGCAACAATCGACGAAACGCAACTAAGTCATAGTTTCCTATGCTACTAACTCATTATCAGTAGCTTCAATACAGAGTAAAGACATCGCTGTTCCAGTCAGCCTGTGACCACGGTTGGTGACTGTCCAAACGTCATGGAAATGTTTTTAGGTTTCCGTACCCAAATGGTAAAACGGGAGCCTATTACTAAGGCTCCACTGTCCGTCTGTCTGTCTGTCCATCTGTCACCAGGCTGTATCTCATGAACCGTGATAGTTAGAGAGTTGAAATTTTCACAGATGATGTATTTCTGTTGCCGCTATAACAACAGATACTAAGAAACAGAATACAATAAATATTTCAGGGGCTCCCATACAACAAACGTGATTTTTGGCCGTTTTCGTGCCCAACGTGCGCGAGTCCGACTCGCACTTGGCCGGATTTTTTTATAAGCATTTTTACCGGCTTGTAAATTAAGGTTATTGGTCAAGCTTAGTTAAAGGCAGTTAATTATATACGGCGGTGCCTTTCAGTGTTTTTGCATTATGCTGAAGCAAGATACGCTCGGTATACTTCACTTCGAATGAGACACAAGCTTGTCAAAATGGACCTAGAGTTGTACAAAGATGCAAGGTCAAAAGTGAACGCAATTTGGTATATGAGAAGAAGATATGCCGGGTAAGTTCTTTCTAATTTTTAAATTTCAAATTTAAATCTTTATTTTTGCATACTAAGTGATGTACATTTGGTGGTAGATACATATGTATGTATCTATATTGCACATGCAACAGGACTTAAAAAACTTACTAAAATTTTTGTTTTTAGAAATTTCCATGCTTAAAAAAAATCGTCCGCCTTAGGTGGGATCCGAACCCACGTCCATCGCATATCGGGCGAGTGCTTTACTCGACGAAATCTTTCAAGTAGTTCTCGCTGTCAAAGCCAGCGTATTTTCGTCTGACGTCTAGGAGGTGCGCCGGAGGGGGTGACAAAGGTCCCAATCCAAAAATAGGTTTTTCACCAACATCCAGTTTAAAAATGGTTGAGAATATGATAATGTATACAGAATAAAAGTTATAGAACATTTTGTATAAGCTTTCATCCTCTTATAGAAAGTTAATCGCTACAACGCACCATTTTTGAGATGTTGGTGAAAAACCAAAAATTTTGTCCTTTGTTCCCCCCCCCCCTCTCTCCCTCCGTCCGGCGCACCTCCTAGACGTCAACATTTTTAGTATGTTTTCTACCTAAGCACCCTGAATAAGTTTCTGAAGAAATCGCTTAGGATCCCGCTCACGCACTCTAGAACTACTTTATTGATTGGAATGTTTCACAACAAAACGATTCATTTTATATTCGATGACCTATACGTGTAGTGGTTCGCGCTCGGGACTGCAAAGCCTGAGGAAGCTTCCCGCAAGGGGGAAATGTTTGTGTGACGAGCACTATCATTTGTACCTTAGTCATAGATGTTAATAACGTATATAAGTTTGTTTATCTGTAATCTAGTCGCCAAAGGTCAAGCTTGGACGGGGCTCGCCATCTGGTATAATTATTTAAAAAAATAGAGGCTGTTAGCGCAAAAGGCTTAACCCCAAATTTTCTATCAACTAAAAGTTATTAAAAATGTGCTAAAATTTTATTTAAAACCAGTCTCATCATCATCATCATCACCAGCCTATATCAGTCCACTGCTGGACACAGGCCTCTCCAAAAGGAGGATTTTGCCATAATCGCCACGCTTGGCAGGCGGGTTGGCGATCGCAGTTTGGCCAATGGTGGAGAGGAGACGCTGCTGCCCGTCTTCTTATGGCGGTTCTTCTGTAGTCGCCTCTTACGACACCCAGAGGAAGAGAAGGGGTGGAGCGATTCTTTTAACGTGCCGGCACCACACGGCACCAGTCTATGCAATGCAAAAAGAACTTTTGTGATGCCATCTGTTGACCCTTGGTAATCAAAAGATATGCCGGTTATACGACAGTATATATTAGATATAATTATGTACTGTGGTTAAATATAGCATTTAACATAATATTTTTTATTTTTAAAATTTCGGGATAACACTGCATCACTTTCCCCTTTCTTTATAGTTTTCCTGTGCCTGAAAATTGTCTGAAATGATCGCTTTTATTGACAAAACCGCCTTAATTGTACATATTTATCTAAATATGAACTGTAACTTATTTTTTGAAAGAGTATCTATCTATCTATTTACGGGCGTTTTTAGTACCTTGTAGTAGATCAATCACTCACAACATTATATTTTGAGGGTTAGGCCACTTTGCGCTGACAGCCTCTATTATTCTAATTCACTTTACTTATACGTTTCCAGAAAAACAGCCTTTCAAATGTCTCAGATGATTTACAATATTCGTCGTAAATACGGTAGAATGATCTTCGTATATTTGAAATCGATAAATGGCTTTAACCAACTAAAACCGGAAGATGTAAGTACCTACGAGTTCGTCATCATCATTATCATCATCATCATCATTTCAGCCACAGGACGTCAACTGCTGAAAAGGCCTCTCCCTGTGACTTCCAGATCGGCCGGAAAGAGAGCTGTTATCGACCTTGTTTTAATATTTTACTGTGAATACTACTGGAAGCTAAGGTGATCACAACTCATCCAAAATCCTGCAGTGTCCATATAAATACTAGGATCATTTGCACTCATAAAAAGGATATGATAGTAAATGCTATTTGACTTGTTTTTTAAATAGCATTACATGGTCAATAATTTGTTTTAAACTTTCATGTTCACTAACATTAGAATAGTTTGTTACGGGATTGCTACCATGTACCTTATTTTTGAGTTCCCGATATTTCAGCACTGTTGCAAAAATAAGAAACTCAAAAATAAGGTACATGGTAGCAATCCCGTAACAAACTGTTCTAATGGTCAATAATTTCTTTAAATTATTAGAAAAACCCATTTTTTTACAAAAACATTGTTTGAAAACTACAAACTACAACTTTTTTATTATTATTTATTTATTACATTTTATCATAATTCGCCTGCCCTGTTCCAAGGATATCTGGGGTCATCGCGGCATGTTTTCTTTTTTCATGCGATGGGGTCTATATAAAAACACCGTGAATTTTTAATTACCCGAGAAAATTAACTAATATACTCAGATATCGATATATGTACATCAAATTGGAGAATAAAAAAAAACGGAACGGCATACGGCGTTGGCGTACGGAAGGAATAACTATGAATGAAAAAAAAATATTCATAGTTATTCCTTCCGTACGCCAATATTACGCGACCAAATTAGGTGGATTTTGGTTCCGTTAATGTTGGAATGATAGTGATAACTATTTGAATTAGCAGGACTTTTATGGTGCATATATTTTTTAAGGAATGTTAGGGATCTTTTAAATAAATTTCTCATAAAAAAAAAATTTTTATTCGCCAAATTCGATGTATATCGATATCTGAGTATGTTAGTTAATTTTCTCGGGTAATTAAAAATTCACGGTGTATATTATATATATAGAATATAGCGAATCCTAAGTCTATGATCGGCTCACTCTTCATCGAGTCATTCACTCCCTTCTCAGATATATCTGCTCTCACACAAGCCATCCATCTCTTCTTAGGTCGTCCTCTTCCCCTCTATCCATCAATACTCATACCCATTACTCTCCTCGTTACATGCCCCTCTTCCCTTATCATCACCATGTCCGTACAAAGACAAACGGTTTCCCTTGATCTTTCTTGTTACAGTTGACACTTTTATACTTCCTCTAATATATTCAATCCCCATCTTGTCCATTCTAGTCATCACCCCACACATACACCTTAACATTCTCATTTCTGAAACATGGAATACATACAATATATTTCATTTTACGAGCGATGACATTACTTATTTTTTTTAATAATTTTAAGCTTGCAGATCATTTACGGGAGGTCCATCACATAGCGTTTGACATAGATAATCTTGTACATGCAATAGAGGAGTGGGAAGATAGGTTCACTAGACAGAAAAGGATCTCTCGAATGGGAGAGGCTCAAGAAGAGGAAGAAGCTCCAGAAGAGGTAATTTATACTAAAGCTGAAAGAGAAAAGGGGGAGAGACTAAAACAGAGAGCGTATGTTGAAAGAAAGAAAATGCTCTGGAGTCTTAAACACGGGAATACACGGGATAATTTGGGAAGATCCCAATTTCAACAAAGAGACATAGTGGAGGAAGGTTTCGAGTCTGATAGTTTTCTATAGCAGCCATATTCTCATATAGACGATTAATAAATGCTTTGACCAAGATTACTGATCTAACAACAGCATCTTATAATACGGTTTGCGCTTCAAGTACTTTCGATAATATTACTAGTTTAATAAAAGGTATTGGTAAGTGATCATCACTTTATACGATTGTTAATTATTAAATAGTCCATCCTATATGCATACGTTTTCAAACTAATTAACAAAGTGACGCTGACAAATATAAGAGTTTAGATTTGAAATGTATAAAGTCATCATATAGCACACTTATCCTATACACAATTACTTTTGAACCTGTAGGACAAAAGAAATAAAAAACAAAGTTAAAAGTTTTTTAGTGAAATTTTCTATTTAACCTAGTACTATTCCATCCCTTTTTCTATTCACCCTATCTCTATCATCCTGACCAACTGCAAGTATATTGAATACCAAAAAACGTTTTTACTCCATCGATAAAATCACTGAAATCCCGATACATGGGCGTTGGGAATGTACTAAACGAAGATTGTCTGTAAAAGAAATTATTAAATAACTTATGAAAAATTGAGCTCATTTCGAGCAACTTACTTGTAAGTTTACTTGTTTTTTTCGTACAGATAAAATATGTTTAGCTTTCATCGTTTTCGTTTTGTTTAATTTACCATGTTTATTGGAATTATTAAACCCTTATCATTTTTATCAATAATTATTGCATACTATTTTTTCTTCTCCTCACTAGCCGATATGCATATGACAAGGAGGGCAAAGCTATATTTGGGACGTGTGCCCAGAGGATTGGAATATGCCCTATTTACTGAATAAATTACTTTGGTTTCCTTCTTTAAAAAAATAAAACAATGTTTGCTTTGAGTAAGCGAATTCGCCTGCCTGCATGCTTCGAGTAAACGAATAAATTATAGTCCTTTTCCTCTAAGAAATTATCTTTTTTATCATTAATTTTGGTCACAAGATTTAAAATATGTTGATCCTTATTAGGTATGCCACTACATGGTAGGTTAATTACACGCACATTTTTAGCGGACTTTTTAACCCAAATCACTGTGCATCTATTTTAAAAAACTGCGAAAATTACATAGAACACGATTCTACAGATTTAGATCACTCTTGACTGCTGAAGTTTGAACCAACCGAATAGAAAAGAGACATTGCTGGAATTTAATTCAAAGCTGCAGGTTTGTGCGAATATCAATCAATTAACCACTTTATCCTTTTTGCTTTAACGGCGTAGATTTTTTTTGAAATTTACCAAATATGACGCCAAAGCAATTAGTATTTTCGAGCACGCCGGACTTTAGATGGCGCTATCTCTGAGATTCCGGGTTCGATTCCCGGTCGGGTCACTGCAAAAAACGAACTTTTGTGTATTGTCTTGGGATTGGATGTTGTGGTACCGTCGTTGTTTTTGATTTCTATAACACAAGTGCTTTCGATACTTAGGATCAGAGCAATGTACGTGATGTTGTTCAATATTTATTATATATTCTTTATTATTTTTGATTGGTAATACCAATTGCTGCACTTGGTTATTGGCATGTAGACAGCAAGACGATAGTATATCGTTTGATGACAATAGTATGCCAATATAATATAATAGTATATCAATAGTATCATAAATATTACAACTCTGGAGGCCTACTACGAAAGCGCATCATTCGTTCGGTCGTATATTCGATCAAATTAAAATATCTATTCACTTGTATCAAAGGTTTGAAAATTTATCAACAATTAAAAATGCTCGGGTTTTGTTCACGGCTAGATTGATAATTTTAACCGAACGAAAGATACATTTTCGTGCTAGGCCTCCTGGACATTTTTATCGATAGTATCAAGTTTGGAACAGTCAACAAAAATCTGAGAAAATCTTCTACTGTCAGAAAAGGTTTTATCGTTCGTACATTTTTTAATCTGCGAAATAAAATATAATGGACTCTATAAATCATAAATTAAAATTTTAATATCCTTTAGTAGGTACGTGATAGGAAAACTAATAGGCAAGGTATAACTCAAATATTACTTACTCAGTTACGCAAATTCCGTTTATAAACTAATTTGACCTTATATTTGTACCAAGACTTATTCGATTTATCTAAAATCAATACCCATTCCGTCCCATAAAGTATCATCTCCAAGGGATTAAGGGTAAGCACTAAGCGGCTTTTGCTTTGATATATCATTTTACTACTAGTCGGTTGGGTCACAGTACAAATAAAGTTTCAGTATGTCGATTCTGTAAAAAAACCGAAACTCACTTTTCGATGATAAGTAATGTGAACCCACTGTGTAACAAAATATAGTCTATGTTCGTTTGTATCGCGTAGGTGACCCGCGCTGTTACTTTGACACTGAAGTCACCTATCGACAATCAGTCCGATGTAGTATGTAAATCCACTATTTGTGATATTAAGCCTGTAATCTCGTGTCGCGCACACATGTGCGCGGATCCATTGTTATTTCTATTTGTTGTCTTATTTTCCGAGCTTAAAAGTATGATTTTTACTAAATAATGTTTTCTTACAGAATCCACAGGCAGATTCTTCTTTTCCATTTAATGGAAATTCTGTCAAAGGTTTGATAACCAGTATTTTGCCACAAAAACCGCTGTCGTTTCTTTACAAAGTAAGATCCGTAAAATAAGGATATCCTCATCACACAAAAAAAAAAAAAATGTCACCAACGTAGTTTTTTGGATTGCAAAACGAAGAAGTGGCATTAGAGGTGACGCTCGGAGCACTGGCAACCGTTAGTGAAAAAACCGGCCAAGTGCGAGTCAGACTCGCGCACGAAGGGAACCCTTCGTACCAGTCTATAAAAACGGGAAAAAAATCACGTTTGTTGTATGGGAGTACCCTTAAATATTTATTTTATTCTGATTATTATTTGTTGTTATAGCAGCCACAGAAATACATCATCTGTGAAAATTTCAACTGTCTAACTACCACGCTTCATGAGTTACAGCCTGGTGACAGACAGACAGACAGACGGACAGCGCAGCCCTAGTCATAGGGTCCCTTTGGGTACGGTACCCTAAAAAGGTAAACAAATTGAACTAAAAGCAGTATACCTCTCAACTACTGAATTGAAGACCTTTTAAAGTTCCAAGAACCCGCTGGCATTGATAAGCTAGCAGTAGACTTCCAAAGCTTGATGGTTGGTGAAATTGGTTTGCACATAAAAATACAAACCTAAGTTTCTTATTTCATGTGCACTGTAAGTACGTAGGAATATTGAAAATTCTATAACATTAATCGAGCGTTGAAAGAATCCGATTAAATAAATAGTTTTCTGATGGGAAAATATTGACGCTTTTAATCCATATAATAATCCACTATTGTGTTCGTTTTAATAAAAAGCTATTAAAATGGAACTCGTTTTCAATAAAAACTAATATAGATGCCCGAGTCAATTTTTAAGATAAAGTGATACTTTATTGCACAAAACAGTACAAAATTTTTCAAATGTAATTATGAATTAAACAGTTTAAAATGGCCTGTGTATGTAGTTTAGCCACTAGGTGTCGCTGGTGCGGCCCTTTTTCAGGTGGTAGGATTATAATGAAACCTTTTCGTCTTTTTTTCGCCCGCCATTGATGTAACGATTGTATTTCATACTTACTATTAATAAATCTCAGTTAACTATACCGATCCTGTATTCTTTTGCTCATAGCCCATCAAAAATAAACTAAAACTTTTCAGAAACAAACTGAAAAGAACATACCTAATTAAATAATTATTTTTCTGACGTTTCGGCCTTATTGCATAGGCTGTGGTCCCGAGAAGACTATGCCGAAACGTCGGGAAAATAATTAATAAAAACCGGCCAAGTGCGAGTCGGACTTGCGCACGAAGGGTTCCGCACCATTATCTAAAAAACGAGCAAAAACAAATCACGTTCGTTGTATTGGAGCCCTCTTAAATATTTATTTTATTTTGGTGTTTAGTATTAGTTGTTATTGCGGCAACAGAAATACATCATCTGTGCAAATTTCAACTCTCTAACTATCACGGTTCATGAGATACAGCCTAGTGACGGACAGATGGACAGCGGAGCCTTAGTAATAGGGTCCCGTTTTACCCTTTGGGTACGGAACCCTAAAAACGGTATGTGTTACATTTATACGCGTGCTAAGTTATAGTGTTGGTTTATAAAATGCAACAATAAAATTTAAAATGTTATATTAATTAAATAGTGTTACACCACAAACTGAGTAAAAGAGGTAGTTAAAATACCTTTTACAGCTTAGTGTGCGGGATTAGCTTGCTTCTTCATAAAACCGCTCTATATTCTGACTCATGTTCTGTTGCTTACTGAATATGTCGTAATGAACGGTATAATCCTTGACAAAGCGTGTCTTTGTGTGCTCATCTACGGTTAGGAATGCTGTTTTAGCTGTTACTGTACGTTTCCACATTGGTACTTAAATATACAGAGTATATTTGGTCGAAACTATCATTTTTAAATCGATAAGTGATGTTTATGACCAGGTAAGTCAATGTAATAAATTAATTTTCAAATGACTATTTTTTTAAAGCTACTTAGTTATAACTTTGCTCACAGTAAACAAAATTTACTATTTGAACAAAAAACTCTAAGATTTTTTTAATTTTGCGGGCTGCTTTGAACGAAACCTCTATTTACTCATAACTATTTTATTTATTGAACGATCCCTCTTAATACCCATAACTATGATTTCATCTTCATTATCATAATTTCAGCCATATTTCTGCTGAACATAGGCCTCCCCCAGTGACTTCCAGATCGGCCGGTTGGAAGTGACCAGCATCCAGCGGCTTCCTGTAACCTTAACCAGGTCTGTCTACTTTGTGGGTTTCCCACGCTGCGCTTACGGGTACGTGGAACCTTTTTGCCCCATCGGCCGTCAGTACTTGCTATGCGCCCCACCCACTGCAGCTTGCTAATCCGTCGGGCTATGTCAGCGACTTTTGTTCGTTCATGGATGTCCCCATTTCTGATTGGATTTCGCAAAGAAATACCGAGTATAGCCCTTTCCATACCACTTTTCATCGTCAGAGGTTGAAAATTAAAAGCAAATCTAAAACTCGTAGCAGTATAATAACACTTCGGTGACAACAGTGCAAACTTACATATGGGAATATCGCTCCAACCTACGACCATGTAAACGCCGCATTTGTAGACACAGCTTCCTTTGAATGCTCTGAAACGCTGGATAAATTGTATGACAAAACGTTCAGTTATCTGCATTAAACAAATATTTGAATGAAAATTTAAGATCCAAGAGTAAAACGTAAAGTCTGCTGCCTCAACTTTGCTGCCTAGGTATATGTCTGTCCAACATACCGACAGCAAAGATAGATTTATTATATTAAAAATCATCAACATGGAACTACGTGTACCCTGTTGTCCGTGGGATTTTTCATCATCATCATTATTTCAGCCACAGAACGTCCACTGCTGAACATAGGCCTTCCCCACAGTGACTTCCAGATCGGCCGGTTTGAAGCAACCTGCATCCAGCGGCTTCCTGCAACCTTTATCAGGTCGTCTGTCCACCTTGTAGGTTTTTAATAAATTGCAATATAAAATGCAAATGCATTAGATAAACGTTACTAGGGGAGGCCTATGTTCAGCAGTGGACGTCCTGTGGCTGAGATGATGATGATGATAATGAAATGCACAAATCGTTGTGGTTTTTTTAGGTTTATCCAAACACACGCCAATTTATAACGTTTTTCGAAATTGCCACGACCTAAAATCATACCAAAAATCTTGCGCGCAAAGCCAAAATCTTACTTTACTTCGCCTACCGGATTGATTTGACTAAGAACATGAAGGTAGAGGTAGGTAAGACCTACATGATGGAAATAAAAAGAATAATAAAACCCATATTCTCATATATTTTGCAATTTACACAAAAATGTCATTACATAGAAACTAGTGATACAAATACCAAAACTCCTCATTTAAATTTAAAACTTATTTTCATACAAGACTGTACGTCTCTGTTGAAAATGCAGTTTTACAGTACCTGCGTACAATACGTTGAAAAATGGAACTGTCCAGCTTTGTAGCTGATATGAATGTTTCTCTACGGGTGGTTCTTGCAATTCGTAATTAAACGGTTTGGAGAACGGAATTAAATGAAAACCACATTATTTTATGGTTGACACTAGCCAAGTTTTGGACTCATTGGGAGAAACCGATTTCCAACTGGACTGACGAGGGCTGCTTATGATAGTGGTGTTAGCCATTTGGTCGTCATCATTTGCCGAAACAAGGAGGATAAACGACCTGGTAAATATTGCAGGAAGACGCTGTATGCTGCCCACTGCGAACCGGAAAATCTGGACATGGATCCGGAGGTCTATGTTCAGTAGTAGACGTCCTATGGTTCATATGAGAATGATTATGATCATTCGCCAAGATTACGTCTCGGCAAATGTTGGGTAGGGCGCCCCATAGCCTTTTAATTGATTTTTAGACCGACGACCTTAGGAAGATGGATATATAGACAGGGGCGTGCGGTGCATATAGGCAATTAGGCAGTGCCTACCTGCTAAATGAAAAGAAGAAGGCAGAAGGTATTACAAATGTGTGTTATTGATAAAAACTACTGATTTTCAGTAATAAACACATTAGCAAGTATCTACTGTCTACCTCGAAGTAAAAACAATGCCCGCTACTGTATAGATGTGTCGTGTGGTGCCGGCACGTTAAAAGAATAGCACCACCCCTTCTCTTCCTATGGGTGTCGTAAGAGGCGACTACAGGAGAACCGCCACAAGAAGACGGGCAGCAGCGTCTCCTCTCTACCATTGGCCAAACTGCGATCGCCAACCCGCCTGCCAAGCGTGGCGATTATGGCAAAATCCTCCTTTTGGAGAGGCCAGTGTCCAGCAGTGGACTGTTGTAGGCTGGTAATGACTGTATAGATAATTGTAAAAAAGCGGGAGATCGATCTCTTTGGTGCTCTTTTATTAGCTTTTTACGTCTGGCAGTCGACTGTAATAGGCTAAGATTATGAAGGTTTTAGACATTTGACTTAAACATGACATGGATAACCAATTATCTGTGTCCCACTCACACCCCATCAAGAATAGCGCTGATGTATAGAAGTGAACCATGTTAAAACTGTTTGAGTGCCATATAAAACCTCTTAAAAGAGGTTTTCCATTATTTCACACTTTTGTAACACGTTCATAAATCAGCTTATGGATGTAGTAATTTACATATAAATTCCTTGGCTTAAACACACACGGCCTTATTACAAAAAAGATAGACTAGGTTTAAACCATGTTTAAAGATTAGCCAACCAGTTTTAAATAGGGTCTAGTTCATAATATCGACAGACACTACATCGACGGTCACTGCATCGAAACTACACCAAATCGATAGTACGCTGCATCGACAGTATACCATATCGATAATACGTTATATCGACAGTTATCACACCACACCAAAAAGTTTTTAATCACAATTAGTTTTTGGAAATTGCTTGATTTAAATGTTACATAAAATAATTAAAAATTGTATTTACCTTAGTTATTATTACATAAACTTTCAAAATAACAATAACACAGTATCTTTAGTGTAGTAGTCTTTGATGAAATTTAGTAAGATAATTCCTTTATATAAATCAGGCGAGAAAAATGATCCTTCAAATTTTCGACCAATTTTAATTTTACCAGTACTTGGTAAAGTTTTTTAAAAAGTATATTTCAATCAACTTTTATCACATTTTGTTCTCAATAATTGTTATGGGTCATTATTACCGAGATATGTATGATGTGTCAACATTTTAAATTGGTTGGTTATTTTTTAGACACGGTTTAATTTAAACCTAGTCTATCTTTTTTGTAATATTATAAGGCCAACAAAATCTAAAACACAAGTCCGCAAAAGTATTTCTCAACTTTTGTCCCCACGATATTTGCATGCTTACAAAAGTAAACTCTATTTATACTCAAACCTAAATTTTCATTGGAATTTGAACCTTATCACAACGGAATAAATAAAGAAGTAATTAAGCCCACAGCGGATAATATGAAGCGTATTAACCAATCATGCGGTTTGATTAATAACGACGAAATTGCTAATACGAGGATAATTAGCTTTTAATCCTACTAATGATACTCGATTTGTGATAATCGAATCATTATTTTGATTGACTAGATCGGTATTTCTTGCGCGATTTAGTTACACGGGTTTTGGTTGGTTTGATTTTCGTTGTTACAAGTCTCAGAGCATTCAATTACAAGTGCTTTCGCTTCTTACCTTGGGATCAAAGCAATGTATGTGATGTTGTCTATTATTAACATCTATTAATATAACTGTTGTTTATTTTATAAGAACTTCAATGTTTAAGTAACCTTTAACAAAAAAATACGAATAGTTTAACAATTTTTTTCTTTATTACAAGTCTACATTAAAACTAATTTATTCATATTCAAGCTACTAAAACTACACAATCTTCAAATCATGGTTGAATAACGTCTGTTTTGTAGGTATACCTACTGTTGGACTAGAGTTTAAATTAATAAAATTTAACTAATGTTACAGCATCTACTTGAAAATTTAAAACACTGTTGCTAAATTTTACCTCCGTAAAACCTCCTCCGTAGCCGCCGGACTATAAATGGCGCCGCCTTCTCTGAGGTTCCGGGTTCGATCCCCGGTCGGGTCAATGTAGAAAATGAACTTTTCTATATTGGCTCGGGTCTGGGTGTTGTGGTACCGTCGTTGTTTCTGATTTCTATAACACAAGTGCTTTAGCTACTTACCTTAGGATCAGAGCAATGTATGTGATGTTGTCCAATTTTAATTAGTATAGCCTTTAAATCAGATTAAGCTTTAATCGGTACGGTACTTAGAGGCTCTAAGGTACGGTATGATTATTTTGAAAAAACAAGAAAATATTATATTATTCTTGTTTTGTCAAAATATTGATACCGTGCCGACCGATATGAAAAATTAAAAAGCGCAATTATTTGGCGCTCTTCGAGAACGTCATGCAGTGGACTCCAATAAACTGAGATGATGCTGGTGATGTCGTAAATTATTTTGCTTAAATTAACGTCAGAGATATGTAAGTGCGAGTCAGACACGCGCACGGAGGGTTTCGTACCTTTATCTATAAAAACGCTAAAAATCACGTTTGTTGTACGGGAGTTCCCTTGAATATTTATTTTATTCTGTTTTTTAGTATTAATTGTTGTTATAGCGGCAACAAAAATACAATCATCAGTGAAAATTTCAACTGTCTAACTATCACGGTTCATGAGATACAGCCTTGGACAGATAGACGGACAGCGGAGCCTTAGTAATAGGGTCCCGTTTTACCCTTTGGGTACGGAACCCTAAAAATGAACCAACGAGTTCGGAACCAAAGCACCCTTTTCATTTACACCCTGTTAATCTTAATGTTCTAGACTCTAGAGAAATAATATAACACAGGTTACTGCAACCTGCAATATTGGTGGAAAACCTAAACCTCATTCTTAATCGAATATCCTATTTAACTTGCTAAAAACCTTTAAAATTTCACTTAAGCTTCAGTAATAGGATTCCCAAACGTATAACACATAATTAGACTCTTGCGTTTCCATCCGTGCCGAAGCACAAATAAAACAAACAGTTCATTTTGGAAGCACAAAGAACATTTACCCCGATAGGTGTCGCATTGTATTTGGTCCTGTATGTAGAAATTAATTCTGAACAGTGGTTCCGTGAATGCTGCCTGTAATGGTTACGATAAGAAAAAAAAATTTTTCTCGCAAAGTCGTGTCGTTAAGGAGACGCAAAGTACGTGCGCGCGCGATCAATAGAAAAGATGACTGACTTGAGTTGCTATGCATCGCAAAACGAGCGGGCGGGCGAAACCTCTCCCCGCGACCCCGCAGACCCCACCTGCGTCCCCCGCGCAACACTAGATATTTATTTAATAATTATTGAGGCAAATCTTAACAAGTCTTTCGCTTATATTATAGGAACAATGTATAGCACACTAATTATGGTCACGCGTCGCCTACACTGCCTTTGTTCAAATAATCAAATCAAATCATTTATTCGTAATACACAGGTAAATTTGATAATAGTCAACAAAATAAACAATGATGTGCATGCTGTGATCCGCCTTGTTGGCACACAACTGTCAGAAATTGTAAACAAATACAAAATAGGATTAAGGCTAGTATGATAATTATGACTACTTTAAGGGGTTATAGGTTATCGAAAGTGTTTTAAACCTTAGTCAAACGTAATCATCGTTATGTTTTTCAACAAGATATTAATCGTTTTAAAATAGATTTTTCAGACGCCAAGTAATATTCCGACGTATAAAATTTACGTTTTGACACATTTTCCGTACGAAGACAGCAATATTATTCTTCGTGTCAAAGTTAGCTGGCTATTGAAAATGACCAATAATCCAATTAAATTCTATTGCAAATATATATACTTTGCATTTATCTAGCAAATGCAAAAAAAAGCATTGATATTTACATAGGCATTGGTTGACACGACCAAACTTACGCAATCTGGCTTGCCTGCTATCCGATAAGCAGTTGTAGGTTTTATAATAACAATGCAAATATTTATTTCGGTGTTGATCTTATGATCAAGCTTATGTTCATGCGCATTAGAATCACCTTTTTTTTAATCAAAATAATTATAATCACTTCATTAATCTATGCATCTTCTCGACGATCGAAGTCACCAACTCTGTCACGCAGACAGTTTTTAATGACGTAAGTCTGTCAACGTGACGTTAGTAGTACATATTAAGGTGTAAAAGATTTTTATCATTTGATTTTGAGATAATCTCGTATGGTCTGCCCGTTCTTTTTGGGACGCGATCGTGCGTTGTAAATAAATAAAAATTCCAATTTGGCAAGGTTACTCAATTACGTGAAGTGGCACTTATCGTGGCTCAGCCGCTCCAGAGTTAAACCTTGGGATTTAATAAAAAACGTTTGCGTGGAAACGATGCCATGAAGTGTCGATCGAGATTTTGTTGGCAATTATGAATTAATTTTTAATAACATATTAGGCTGATAGATTTTCAATATCGATTTTTTGGTTTCCACTTCGAATTTTGTTGTAGTGCCTTTGTGTGCCTATTCTGATGCCTCAAATGATGTCAGCTAGTTCAATATGGAAAAAGTTTTTTTGCGATTTCAATATTTGTCCCGTAATGAAAGTTGTATTATTTAACCACAAGAATCAGCCCCTTTTGTATCGAACGGGGTCTTTGTAAAGCTTCTGTAAGGGCTTCTTCAAACACTGAATAAATGCCACCAAGTGAACAATAGCGTGCTCAACAATGTTCTCGGGTTTTGAAAGTACCAGGATTGGGATTTAAATAATACCACAGATGCAAAGTAATCGAAGAGCAATCATTTATTAACCTTAAAAGACAATTTATTTTAGAAAAACACAAATACTACCGCGTTGTAAATGTGTACACCGCCATCTCTTGGAAGCAAACAGAACCAGGAAAATTCGAACATAAGTGGACTGACTGACTGTACAACAAACCTTTTTTTTATTTTCTCTACGTACAATTACATACATAATAACATCCACGATTCTTGTGCATGTGCAAATTATTTAAAGAAGCCTGAATTCAGCTGCAAAAACCAATCATTTCTCACAACATTTGAGTTCACGACACATCGTTGTCTGCCGAACACGTCCTGTGGGATTAAGTGGATTTTCTATAGGGTTGCCAAGAGAAGCGGTAGTATACTAACTGAGATATATAGGTTCTCTTTATCGCTACAAGCAATCTCTTCTAGACTTAGGGAAAAATACAGTTGAAAGTTTTTTTTTTAATTTTAGGTATCTATTGCCAGAACAACTTTTACTATATGTATGTACTTACAGCATTAAAATTAACTTGCGTGTCTGAACATTGATGTTTAGACAGATTTACAGGTGCAGCAAGGGTTAATGTGGCATTTTATCATCATAATAATAAACCTATACTAGTCAACTGCCACTTATCAGTGTTGGGTATAGATGATCACCGTCTATTATTGAAAATGCACTCAGCAACACACCAATTGCCATAATCCACCATTCACCAATCATTCTCACCAATCATAATCATCACTATTTCAGCCACAAGACGTTTACTGCTGAACATAGGCCTCCTCCAGTGGCTTCCAAATTGGATCTCATAGCAATAAATTAATATCTATAAGTAACGAGGTACAAGATACTAAAATTATCCAGGGGCGTCTACCAGTACAGGTAGACCCTAACCAATTAAAAGACAACACTTTAAATTCAACGCCAATCATCGAGCCACTCCTCCAATCGTGTCATGAAACTAAAGTTCATAACAAGATTGTTTTAACACTCTTTTGATCCAAGCCGTGTCTATAAATGTCAAAGAATCGTCCCGTTTTATTCAAATTCCCTCCATGGTGTTTCAGGGACATCCCAAGGGATTACAAAGGTCACCCCTCACTAATCCACGACCCGTTGTCTCGTTCCACCAAGGAGCAAAAAAGGGATGGTTTTTTTATCGCGTCCAACACTCTTGACGGCCAGTTTTTCTTGTCCGTGAAATGTTAAGCGGCTAAGCATATAAAATAGATGATATTGTATAAAATGATTCTTTCTTGAGGATTTGCAAACGTTGAAAAATATAACTTTACACAGCGTTTAGAATTATAGTTCACTTTAGCGTGAATAACACACAATTTTTTAATTGAAATAAAACTCAATTTTTATGCAGTTAATATATTCAATTTTAATGATGGCGGTGTTTTTGATATTTATGTCTTGACGACCATACCATTTCAAAATTTTAGAGAATAGTTTCATTTTTAAGTCAAATAGCAAAAAATATTTCAGCAAGGAGTTTGACATGAAAAATATAGTTATTGCTAAAATAAGCAGAAAATAAATACAGAAAAATAATAACCATTGAACGGGATCACATTAATTATTGCTCTGATATAAAGGTAAAGTAGCATAAGCACTTGTGAGAAATAAGAAACATCGACAGTACCACAACGATGAAAAATTGAGAAGTTCCTTTTTAATCATCAGGCGTAAGCTGCCAAAGATCTTTACAGTCAAAGCAACTTTAATTACACTAATAAAGATGCTAATATTTATCATAAACCAAGCATTAAAATCTTCAAAAATGGACCAGCCACAGAAAAGGAATAACAAAATGGCAAGAATTTGGCAGAACACCTGTCATAAAAAAAGGTCAAAGAATGCGGAATAGGGTGGCGAAGTCGCCCACCCTTGACCCAAATTTCTACGGCACTATGTCGATAGACTAAGTTACTCTTCCCATATATCAAACCAGAACCAATTCATTATAAGCGCCATAACTTACAATTGTGGTGAAATTTGCTCCATAAAATATTCAGGTGTAGTGATGTAGGAATTTTGTGTTAATATCGATAGTTTTTCCCTTATTTTTTCCATGACTGGTTTTAGTAATAAAATATAAAGGAATTTACTAAATCTTGTATAGGCCGAAAAACGCAAAAACAACAACAGTAAAAAATCTTTGCTGTGAAATTCAAGTCTCCAATGCCCAATTAAATTAGATGGTCACTTTCCTGATTTTTTTTTTGACAACACATTTTACGGTCATAATGCGTATTAATACACCATAAAAGTGATATTGTAAAAATAATAATTTGATTACAACATAAATCAAAATTATACAGATAGATTTTTTAGATAAAAATCGAAAAAATACTCGATACTTTTAGCACTTATCGACAGAATAAAGAGACTGCTAAGACTATTTACAACACTATTTGGCACTAACATTGTAGGTATTGCGAAAGGTGTTAAAATTTCATGTTAAAGTTTGAAAGCGCAGAAGTTTGTACTGCAGAGTAATAAAATGGAACATAAAAGTAGTAAATAAAGTCGGAACATAAACGAAATATCTGTAAAAAGTAACACCAACTACTTACAACATAAATACATATTCTTAGTAAAATTGTACTAATTAAAACAAAACAAACAAAAAATAAAAAGTACAAATTTTCCCTATTAAAAATTCATCGTTCCCAGACAAAGAGTCGGAGGTTCTATCCCAAGATTATTTTCTAGAAAATCTACGGGTTTCCGCTTCCGGCGGAAATGAAGCGGGCAGCGGTATTGCTCTCTTCGGAATTGGGAAATTAGGGTAGATCCGTATAAAATGATAGGATTAGGGTTAGATTGAATGTTTTAGAATGAATCTTTGCAATCAATGAAATGAAAATGCTCCACTTACTCTTGAATACTTTTTATTTGCCAGGCGCAAACAAAAGTGCGTCACCTCACTTCCTACTTCGTTCATCATTCATCATTTTGGCCACAGGTCTCGTTCAATGACTTTTAGATTGACCGGTTAGGAGCGGCCAGCGTTCGGCGGCTTCCTGCATCTTTTGACAGGTCGTCTGTTCTTCTTGTGGGTGGACATCTTACACTGCCAATAATGACGTAGAAACATTACATAACATATTAATAGTAACTGGTCAATCAACAATCAATTGTCAAACATGTTATCTTTAATTGACATATTTAAAAAGTCTTCAACGGAGTAAAAGCATTCTTAAGTGATTCTTAACATACACTTGATGGTATATCGCCACTATTCTTAAACCTTTCTGCCTCATTAGCCGTCAGTTCTCGTGCTATGTGCACCGCTTAATGTCATTTTAGCTTACTAATCCGTCGGGCGATGTCACCTACTTTCGTTCGTTAACAGCTCTCCACACTTCTGATTCGATCTCGGGAAGAAACTGAGTCTCACCTTTGCTTCGTTTTTCTTATAAAATTACGTGTAAAATTTTGAATGTTTGTAACTATTGTAATAGTTAAACAGAATTATCAAAAATTTGGCTTTATAACTATTCATAAATTAACTTAAAACATACAAAACTTTTTATCCTGTTATCATAGTTTCCCCTGAGGTGATTATTAATTTCTAGTAAAAAAATTCCTGTTGAACAAAGAACACCTTTACGGACAAACGAACAGACGAGGAAGATAAAACAATGAAGTTATAGAGTGCAAAGAAGTAGGTATTTGTGCTGCATTTAAAATGTATGGCATACCAAAATTACAATTTATATAAATTCTACCTGTATATTAAGCAAGATATCATCACTACCATCATCGTCTCAGCCTATTTCAGTCTACTACTTGACGTAGGAGCATTAAGAAGCACGATTTCCTAACTTTTTCATTCAGTCAATGCTAAATATCTTTCTGATGTGTAAGATGCGGGAAATGCATAAAGAATTGCCATTTTTCTCTTCGAGGTACTGAATCGAAGCAAAACTAAAACGCTTATCGCTCTGAGACAGATCACACCTTTTCTAACCCTTAGGCTTACAACGGGTACTGCTACCCTGATCTACTGTCCCTGATAGTTTAATCCGTTCCGGTGAACGTTAAGTTTATTCAAATTAATCTAAGTGGATTTGATGAGAACATTGATAGTGGTCACTTGGAAAGGTTTCAATTGATAGTGGTAACTTGGAAAGGTTACAATTTGCGTGATGTGTCCCAAATGTCGAGTTGACATATCATACTAGCCAGATAGAAGCAATTGGTCAACCATCTCTTGTAATAGGTTTGTTAACACACCAGTTAAGCCGACACTGGGGTAAGGCTGCCTGTCCACCGGAGCGGAGCGAGGCCGCGGAGCGGAGAAGCGGAGAAATATTAACCAATAGGATTGCACAATCTCCGCTCCTCTTCAGTGGACGTGGACGTGGTGGAGTTGCGAACTAGTTTAAAAATTCATACAAAACCAGCAAGCGGAGCGGGGAAGCTGAGCAGGGAAGCGGAGCGGGGAAACGGTGCAGGGAAGCTGAGCGGGGTAGCGGAGTGGGGGCTCCGCATACTGAAAAATACTCTCCGCTCACTCCGCTCCGCTGCCTCGCTCCGCTTTGGTGGACAGACACAGTACGCAACTCCGCTCCGCCATACCCCGGTTCTCCGCTCCGCACCCTCGCTCCGCTTCGGTGGACAGGCAGCCTGAGAATACAAACAACAGGTACAAAAAACTTATAGGAGTCAAAAGTTAAGTCAACGATAAACAGAAATCGGAAGTTTTTTTAATAGTCTGCGCAGTCTAGATGGCGACATTTTACCATAAGAATTATGATTATGATATGAAACAGCGTGAGGCAGCGGGGAATGACTAGCGAACACTACCAGATACGCTTACCACTAGATTGATATTTCAAGTTCTCAGCGAATACATACAATTTCAAGCATGGTTGCATTTTTAGGGTTCCGTACCTAAAGGGTGAAACGGGACCCTATTACTAAGGCTCCACTGTCCGTCTATCTGTCTGTCTATCTGTCTGACTGTCTATCTGTCTGTCTGTCTGTCCGTCAGTCAACAGGCTGTGTCATCTCATGAATCTCATGTAGTTAGAGAGTTGAAATTTTCACAGGTGATGTAAAAAGCGTACTGTTGCCTCTATAACAACAAATACTAAAAAACAGAATACAATAAATATTTAAGGGGGCTCCCAAACAGCAAACGTGTTTCTTTGCCGTTTTTATAGATAATGGTACGTAACCCTTCGTGCGCGAGTCCGACCCGCACTTGACCGGTGTTTTTTTGTCTGCCCTTGTAATGACAAATCAGTTGAATCGAGATCACGAATAAACCTAGCATGTGATTGCAAAATAAATAAGTAATCATATGATTTTCTAGGAATTTAAATACCATATTTTTTTAAATATTGAAATGAAAAAGAAGCTTAGAATAGAAAACGACCAAAGACTCAACAACAACATTAATTATAGGTTACGACAATGGCAGAGAAAAAGGAAACTGTAAAAGCCGACATCTTGATTCTATCGCCTGAAATATTTTACGAAGATAAGAATGAAAATATAGACGCGATCGTTAAAACATTGGCGGATTTAATGCAAATTGGCGCCCTTTGAAGGCAATTAAGTCTTTCCAATCGTAGAGCTACGAAAAGAAACATTTGACAGCGGTAAATAAAATAAAGACAAATAAATCGTGTCCCTTATTAAGCCAGCAGTGAGCGGGTGGGCCTGCCTGCCGGACTGCCTCCTTATTCATGGAATGTCGCAGACAACTGGTTAAAATAGCCATGTGATTACACGGCTTACCCTTTCATTGAACCTGCTGTTTCCTCCATCTTGTAAACAAAATGAAACAGCGCTGCGGTGGCAGAGAAATAAACAAATTTAACGTTTAGGCGGCTATTAAATTAGTCGTGGCGTAAAATGTTTTACATGACATAATTTATAAACTATAAACCTAGGCGTGTGGTTGAATGGCGTTGTTCAGTGGAACGGGTAGCCGTGCAATAAATAAATAAATATTGGACTACATCACATACATTGCTCTGATCCTAAGGTAAGCAGCTAAAGCACTTGTGTTATAGAAATCAGAAACAACGACGGTACCACAACACACAGACCCGAACGAAAAGTTCTTTTTCTACATTGACCCGACCTGGATCGAACCCGGAACCTCAGAGATGGCGGCGTTATTATTAAAAGTCCGGCGTGCTCGCCTCTCGGCTACGTATGTCGTCCAATTAAATGGCTATTTTATTGCTTTCTTGCCAACTGCTTGCATTACCGCGTAATGCAAGCAGTTTCTGGCGTTTTGCTTGCCGACTTCTTTAGTGAGCTGCTGATTTGCAATGAGCGTTGATCGCGGTCTGCTTGGCAGTTCACTTACCGCGCCGGCGCGCTGCGCAGCGTTAACAATAATTTTACCTTCTCCTCCAAAAGTTTGCAAGCGCTTCGTGGCTTAGAAGATACAGTTTGCCAGTAACTTAACCGTACCGCAAAACCTATATTATGCAACGATTTATAATTTTGGGCATTCTTGTAAAATTGTGTTACTCATATTCAAACTGTTTAAATGTAATAATGCTGCACGCGCGCCGCACGCGTTCCGTTACTGCAATCGTTTGGTGTGCCTCTTTAGCGCAACTCATGCAAGGCTTGTACAAAAATTAGTATCAAAGCTTTAATCTGAATGTAAACCAGTCAAAATCAAACCAATTTAAATATGAAACCTAGACGACTAAAAATCATGTCAAAAAATGTATATAGAACTGACTTCATTTAAATGAAACTACTTTTACGGATTATTTCGCAATTTATTAACATTTTATTTAACCTGACGTTTCTAACACTTTACAGCGTTCGTGGTCACAGGTAGACTAAGGTGTTATACGTCTTTACAATATTTTGAAAAAATATAAACTACCGTCACTCAGTTAATATTAATTTGTGTTCCTATTTACGCAAAAAGAGCTAACTGTATCTAGAGGTCTTGCAGTGAGTCTTGTAGATAGGAACACAAATTAATATTAACCGAGTGCCAGTAGTTTATATTTTTTCAAAATATTGTAAAGACGAATAACACCTTAGTCTACCTGTGACCACGAACGCTGTAAAGTGTTCGAAACGTCAGGTTAAATAAAATGTTAATAAATCGCGAAATAATCCGTAAAAGTAGTTTCATTTAAATGTATCGTGTTCGCGTAAATAAAAGACAACAGTAAACTGACTTCACCTGAAAATTTATAAATAATTGTAAATTATTTTTTTTTTGTTTTTAGCAATTCCATGCAAGGTTTAATTGAAGATAAATAACACTTGAAAAAAAAAAAAAAAAACATCGACCTCAGGTGGGACTCGAACCCACGTCCCATCGCATACCGGGCGAGTGCTTTGACCACTAAGCTACCGAGGACGTCACGTGACAAGATGAAATTCCTCAAGTGTTTTTTCTCGCTGTCAAAGCCAGCGTATTCTGATCAATGTTGTAGCTATATCTATAGCTGAGTTATAAATAATTATTACAAAGTTAACAGAACGATTTGCTATGTAGACATTTTACTTAACTTGGATAAAAAAAATATAAAAGTCGTGTCTATCTTGTAAGACATTCTACTTCTCCGTTATAAAAGACTGGAATTGGATGAATTAATGAATTCGTTACACAAAACGGGACAATCTCGGAGGAAATACTGGGACAAGGCCCTGTTTTAAAGATATGGCGGATTCTGTCCCTTTTTTGCAATCTTTCTAACACGATTGTGTGTCTCGCACTGAATCTTTAAAGATTCTAAAAGTCTTTTAAAATTCCAATATTGTTCGTTTTAATTCTCGATATTATTCTTCTCGGTTTATTTTAAAATGTACGAGTATAGGGTCGTAATGTATTAAGTAACTTATTTCTTGAGGTGATGTAATGGTCAAATACAATCTTTAAATTTTCCTTGGGACTTTAAATATGAATCACAGCAAACATTTAAAAAGCCACCAACGTAAAAAAAAAACAAAATATAAAAAAACAATAATAATCTGAAACTATTTGTAAAATTTTTGGTCCTTCAACAAGAAATGTTACATAATAACTATTTTGATCCAATCGTGAAGCATCAAAATCAATTTAAAAAAAGTTTTTATCGAAATTTAATTTACTAAAATTTATTAACCAATTACAAAATAAAAGACGGATTTTCAGATACCGTTGACAACATGGCTTCTACAATCTAATATCTTAAAACGCGTCTGAGGCGTCCAGATCGCTTTCAATCCAACTAATTAGAGTCGTTGAACTAGAAGGCAGCAAATCCAGAGACGTACTCAGGGCTTAGGGTTCAAAAGATTAAGGGAAAAACTCCAGCTATTCAGAATAGAACAGAAAACATATTTTGGATACACCTAAGGCACAATTACAGAGCAGATAAATAAAAACAGCATATACAAAGAATATCAAAATAGGGACCTGTTTACACACTCAGTATTTTTCGTTACAGCCAGAGCATAACGACACTAATAAGCGGGAACCCAGAGGCCCCGACGACGTTAGGACGGATTGCTTGGATAGACGGATCCGACATTCCGACTACCAAAGAACCCTAATCCTTCCAACTCAAGAAAAAAACGTAGAAAAAATTAAGATAGGACGTGATAGAATTTGAAGTACTGAATTTGACGAAATCAATGCCTATGGTCACTAATAAAAACCTGAACCAATAAAACCAATTTATTTCTGTAAATAGGCTAAAACTAAGCGCTTTTACACACTTTTACTCTCTTAGCTTTGCATAGATCTATAGAACAAAGTGCTTTTTCGAGGACTTTTCCTAGCCCCAGACCTTAGTAGGAACGAACACCTTGCGTTTAAACCGATTCGCTGAGACAATATGCCAAACTTTTTCCTCATTATTATTTATTTCATACCTTATTTATGAATTTGTCAATTATTGGACTACCTTCTGTTATTACAACACCACATTGTATTTTATTCCTTTAAACTAATACGAGAAATAAAGTTTAGTTAATGCGATACCAGGTGGCACCACCCATATAATATTATGAAAAGCACAACTTGACACCTACTTGTCAATCGGTTTGAAGTTAAATCTCAAAATATCAGTATATCATATCAAAGATGCCTATAAAAGTCAAAGAGCCTTCCTTGATTTTTATAGGCTATATAGGCTTTATATACTTAATTAAAAATATATAAATATATCTACGGAACTCAACACATTTTACGTAATAGGCCATTGACGATATTTTTTAATCTAATCCAGGACCCAGCTTTATTGTGCTCATTAGCTGAGCCCAGCTCTGTCTGTTAACTAGCGAGACGGTTGGGAAAAATAAATGCTTTTCCATTTTGAGCCTTGTGTCCTTAATAATAAAGTTCATTTTCGAAAAGAAAAAAATCTTTGAAATTAAATCCCGCAGCACAGATACGATATATTGACAATCGACTTTATTTTAGACTTTATTCTTTGAGCGATAGAGTTCACTTGTCAGTATTTTGGCAGGATCTAAGAACTAGCTTGGCGAGTAATGGATTTTTGTTCTTAATGCGTTAGAGTTAGAATAGGTTTTAGAATAGCTATACAAAGTTTTTTTGTATTGCCTCATTTAGCTGATCCTGCCGCTGCCAATAGAGCAGGCGGTGTTATTAAAATGAGGTTCACAGTAAGTTTTAGTAACGAATAAATCGAGATTATAAAAGATTACGAGTATTTAAAAAAAAAAAAAAATCAACAGAAAAATATGAGTTATGGATAAAGGGTAGGCTTCTAGCAATAGTGCGAATGAACACATTTTAACTCTCGATAGCTGGCACCGACACCGAAAAGAACTGATTAGGTATGTTTTTGTCAATATTATTTTTCGCTTTTTAGTTTCATTTTAAGTCGGTTTTTAGTTTGTTATTAAACTTATTTTATTATTTCAAGCAACAATTTCATTTCAAAATCCCTGTACAATACTGTGCGGGGGACATGACGGATCTATGCTATCAAGAGTGTGTGCTCGTCAGCAGCGGTAAGCGGCGATGTAGCGGTAGCGGAGACTTAGGCCGTTTAAAAAAATACAAAACGTATCGTTATGGACTTTTAATGAACATTTTATTAATTATGCCAGTTTTTTTGTACGGTAAAGAAACCACGTCTACGTCACGTTTTTAAAGCGTTTCTGCAATAGTATTTTGGTAAAACTCATGTATAGCTGCCACCTTCACAAAAATTCGTTAACCGTCTTCGAGCCACATCATATGTTTCTGCAACTATTTTTCAATCCAATTCTTCTTACATAGTACTTTATGACGTGGCATCTACATAAAATAGAACCATCTGTGTAAACTACAACCTATAGACAGCTCAGCGATAGGAATAGAGATTTAACTCTAGTCTTGATGATGGATGGGATAAGCTTCTTGTAAATACTTCTTTGGATAATCAAACCGGTTAGGTTACGAACGAATCAGATTTGTACGAAACCTAAAACCAAAAAGTAAAGATTGCGAACAGAAGCGTAAACAGAGAACCTATTGCGAGTGCCACAAAATAATCGTGTCACTTACTTCAATGTTCATTTGTACCAGTGGCGGGCATTATTTTTATTTAGAGGTAGGCAGTAGATAGTTATAATAATGTGTTTTGTTGATGAAAATCAGTGGTTTGATGGTTTCCCTCAATAATACACATTTGTAAGTACCTACTGCATACCTCATTCCAATTATCAGGCAGACAATGCCTAATTGCCTATATGCACCGCACGCCCTTGATTAGTACCTATTACTTTTCGATCGATTTGAGTGACTTGGTTGATTTATAATACTCGCACTAGGCACCCAGCTCTGTTTTAGTTGAATGACCTTAATTTTTGGGTAGGTTGATCTGCCGTTGTATGAAAAAGAAGGAAAGGGGAATTTATTCTTGGGTGGTTATTCTTACCGCTTTCATTGAACCCACACCTTCTGATCGACAAAACTTTGTGTCGATGTTGAACGCGGACGCTGGGGGAGATCGAAACTGGAGTAATCAAAATTTATTAACCAACGCGAGAATTGACGAGTGAAAGTGTACCAGTATTTTCGAGAGGGAAATATTTGACAGCGTTATTTGTATTCTGACATTCTGACCGTATATTTTCGGACGATAAAATCATAATCCCAAAGGTGAATTTTGCATAGTTCATTCACATGGAATAGAAAAAAACATTACGGTTCGTAGCTTGAAACGAAAGTAAAGGGAGTATTGGTATTTCAATGGTTTGAGTCTCCCCTCACCTTTGAATCCCAAACGCGCATCAACGAAATTCATTTCTAATAAACTCTCTTATTAATAATAACTTTAGTTATTTACCAAAAATCATGCACTTTATGGCTATTTATTATTATGAAATTAAATGGAATTTAATTCAACACAGACAAAACGCGCTTATTCTTAAGTTTTTAAGCACTTCTTTACCCGTCATTTTTACCCGATCGCGGTTTAGCATGCAAAGTTTATTTTAAATCAAGAGCAATATTGGATTTTTAATATAACGTTCGAGTGGAATATTGAAGTTGCTTAGATTTTTAGCAGAGTTTATTTATTTTCTTATTTACAAAATTTTTAAACATCATATAAAATAAGGTATTCAATAAAAATAATTAATATAGGTATTTAAGTGGTCCATAGCTTTTCAAATTCCAAAGATAAAGTGGCAACTGGCAGGATAAATTGCTTGCTGAACTGACAACTATTAGGAAAGAAAGATTCAGTGCGGACAGGACCTAGAAGACACGCACGCCACCAAGAGTATGAGGCGGAAGTACTCGCAAAGGTGTACCATAGGTGGTTGGCCGCACGAGCCAGAGGAGAGCACCCTCGAAAACCCTCGAAGAAGTCCAACAGACTCGTAATCTATCGCGCAGGAAGCCGCACTGCCTACTGCGCTGAAAACAAAACCTCGAGAATCCTGGATACGGAGCATGGACACTAGAGGCAATTCAGCCTATCCTCAAAGAATGGGTAGATCGTCGCCACGGGCACCTTTCCTACCTTCATGACGCAAATGTTGACCGGGAATGGGTGCTTTGGTCATTACCTGCATTAGGTTGCAAGAAGGGAGCGAAGTGCACGGCTTGGGATACTCAGCGTCTGGGCCTGGAGACTACTGTAGGTCCTGATCTCTCACTGCTGAGCTGAGAGATTATCACAAAAATGCTCGGCAGCGAGGAGGCGTGGGTGGCGATAGCCTCTTTTTGCGAAGAGGTAAATTATGCAAAAGGAGGCCGCGGAGCGATCAGGAAAAATGATGCTTTAGCCGATCCACTCCGACGCAGGCGATTAAGAGCAAGGCGGTGGCGTTATGACCGCTTATGCCTCCCAGTGGACCCAGCGGTGTCGGGGGTGGGGACTTCCGCCAGTTGCATCGCACAGGTCCATCTGACGGTGGGGATGCTTCGTTGCTTCTAAGGCAACCCCGAGACGCTAGGCTCGCACCGGTAGGTGTGGCCGCCGCTGGGACGATGAAGTACATGCTAACAGCGATGCTTCGTCGTCCGCTTGGCAAATGATGACGAGCAGTCGCTGCTAATTGTTAAGGAGTCCCACATAACCTGCTGGCGTCCCTACGACAGCAGGTATGCGTAACGCATATCATCCGCAAAAAAGGACCTACAAGACACAGTGTGGGCAGGCCTTTTACCACTGCACTGACGATCTAGTCAAGGTTGCGGGCATACTGTGGATCCAAACTCCTTTCTGTGGCATTCTAGTGTCTGCGCTTAGCAGTAGACTTTGAATTTGGTGTTATGACGTGAAGGTTATGATTTTGTGTTGAAAAACGTGAGCGGTGTAGTTCAGCAGAGTTAGGATATGTACGTTTGCAGAAAATGGAAACACCCATAAAATGGTTAAGTTCCTTGCATGCAATTTACGCAGCTTTGAAGCGCTCGAACGCCGCGACTGACTAGCGTACGCGGTCGGCAGCTGTTGGCTGCTTTTAGAGTCATGGATCGGCTTCATTCGGCCTATATAATAGCACTAAAACGGACTGGAACGTGGTAGCACTACAGTATGCGCTATCGATGTTAAGCACTAGGTCAAAGAGTGGGTACGCTTTACGCCTCTTACGACATGATCATCATATCATCGTCAGGTGGCTTCAGTTGGCTGCTGGCGCGAGCGCGTACATCCGCAGTCATGCGCTGCACTGCGCTCCGATGTGGTCCGGCAAGTGAGAATCGTCCTTTAAACTAGCGTCTTTCGAGCGTCGAGGTTGTGGCTGCATGCAATCTGTATTGATTGGACTGCTGATTGGACACTACCACGACGTCGACGCTTGAAATACGCTAATATGGGAGACCCCTCAGAGTCTCATTTGTTGTAATATCAAATACCAGCACTTACCTATTATTATTGATTTGACGGCGATTGTAATCTGAAAGTTTTGGTAATGTTTAAGTTGGAAATGCTTAATTACCTGACAAAAATACCAACTTGAAACGTCAAACATAAAGCTTCTTAGTTAAGTTAAAATCGAACGAACCTACTTTAATTAGCGAGGAACCTTTCAAACTTCCTTTAAGAACAAAGTTTGTTAATACTAGTTTTAATCATAGTACAAGGCTTCGAGGTATTTCATTTTGGACTCTATCACGTGGACTTAAGGACGAACGCAATCTTACTGAGGTCTGTAGTTGTTCAACTATTGGATGCAGCAATCCAAAACCGCATCCAATTTAGTGTTAACAAATTGAACGTAGGCTAAACGTGGATGAATGAAAATCAGCTGCGATAAATAAATAAATATCCGCCAAACAACAAAATTCTGATGGTTTTGAAGGAATTAATTTAAAATCCTTAGTGTTAAGAGGACCATATGATAACCACATGAGTAGAAGGAGGAGGAGAATTACTATGAATTTTGCTAGGTGCGTCAACCAGCAAACCAACACAACCGAGATAATTTTCTGAACGAGACAATTTCGCACAAATAATTTTGGGACGAGACAATTTGCCAAAAATAATTTTCTGAACGAAACAATTTCCCACAAATATTTTTCTGGACGAGACAATTTCCCAGAAATAATTTTCTGAACAAGACAGTTTCCCAGAAATAATTTTCTGAACGAGACAATTTGCCAAAAATGATTTATTGAACAAGACAATTTTCTAGAAATTCAAATTCAATTAATTTATTTCGGAAAACGGGTTACATAGTGTTAGTAAAAACATAACTTATATTAAGGGTTAGTATTCCCTGGAACATGAAGATATATTAATAATAAAAAATAATAATTTATATCTTCACCCAGTGTCGCAGTTGAACCGTGACGTTAACTCGGGATTCTTTGCCTATAGGGTCATTTCCTAAATATTGGATATCATCATCTCAGCCTATTTCAGTCCACTGCTGTACGCAAGCCCCCAGAGAGCGAAAAAGCACGCTCTCCCGCTTTTTTCATCCATCCACTGCCAGCCATCTTTCTAAGGTCGTCGGTCCATCGAGCTGGGGGGCGTTCTACACTACGTTTGCATTGTCGAGGTCTCCACTCGACAACCCGTTTACTCCACCATATTGGACATGAAATAATCTAAAAACTACAAAAGCTCTCGCTCTCTTAATTTCCGAGCATACAGTTTAATGTATCTTTCTGACATTATGTACAATTTAATTTGATTATTTAAATATGCACACCGTTACAATTCCCGGTAGAATATTGATGAGACTGACTAATACTAAATACCTGTATTACCTAACATTATTTATTCAGCAAATAAAGATTTTGACTTTGACTTTGTACTGAATGTTTAATCAAATGTATACATTGGTTTTTATTGAAGCAGAATGACGACTTCGACAATTTTGTTATACTTCGATATTAATCTCATACCAAATGAACATTGCTGAAATAAATGCGGTATTTTTCGGAAACTTCAATAATTAATAGAGAAACACTATATCTCTTTCCCCCCCCCCCCCCTTCCAAACAACTATTCTCGAACACCATATCCAACCCTTTCGCATTTCCAGGAATATCAAGGCTTCCTAATTGGGATGCGGCTTACATAGGGCGCTTTTAAAACTATAATAGCGTTTCACGGAACCACGAGAGCTTTCAAACTGTACCTACCGTCCGTTATTAAAGCCATCGATCAATTATAGAGAGTTTTGAAAACTTCGGTTTATGTACGTTTTCTATTTAACACTGAAGGCTTAAAACTAAAATCTGGTTTTGATAAATGCTAAGGCCACAGAATGCCAAAAGAAGGCTTAAAAAACAAATGCTGACTAAGTCCAAAATCATAGACACGATCGTTTTATGCGAGTCGGACTCGCGCACGAAGGGTTCCGTACCATTATCTATAAAAACTCTCCAAAAAATCACGTTTGTTGTATGGGAGCCCCCTTAAATATTTATTGTATTCTGTTTTTTAGTATTTGTTGTTATAGCGGCAACAGAAATACATCATCTGTGAAAATGTCGACTCTCTATCATGGTTCATGAGATACAGCCTGGTGACAGACAAACAGACGAACAGCGGAGCCTCAGTAATAGGGTCCCGTTTTTACCCTTTGGGTACGGAACCCTAAAAATGATTCCAATAATGACAGATTATTACACACTGTTGTCTTTTATATACGCGAACACGATACATTTAAATGAAACTACTTTTACGGTCTACCTGTGACCACGAACGCTGTAAAGTGTTCGAAACGTCAGGTTAAATAAAATGTTAATAAATCGCGAAATAATCCGTAAAAGTAGTTTCATTTAAAAGATTATTACACCTTTAAAGAAATAAAAAAATCAAATATTCATCACAATACATAAATATGATAAGACGTCTTATTATCAGCTCTAATCGATAGGTTCTTTCCCTTTTTTGGTAAATTAATCCTCCTTTGAAACACACTTACACAGTATGTCGTTATTATAACAGTCACTTGGTAAGTCTTAAAAGTAGCAACAACATTATTTTCTTTCGATCTCGCTACAAAACGTATCATCATTAAAGATAAATAAGAATGGGATGAGTATTGTTTTACTAAAAAAGCGAGGAAGAAAATCTATTATTGCATGGTTTGTTGAATGTTTTGAATACTTACTTTATCCAAGCGGTCGCCGCGTAAAATTAAACTATCCATTGTCGTTTCTAAAATTTAGATTTTCACATAATTCTAATTAATTTTGAGATAATTATGATACCATAGAGATTTTTTTTGATTAAGCTACAAGCTAGACACTGAAACTCTTTAAGTACGTACTTAAAACCTTACTACGAGTATTGGTAGGTTTTGTTATTTTAAGCCATTGATAATACATTAAACTGTTTTATTTAAAAATAGTTTTGTTTTCATTCATGTCATGAAGTCGTTTTTTAATGACACTGGCAAGTAAGAAAAAGAAATGAATGTGAGAACACAGATTCAGACTAGATAGGGGATTCAGATGGAAAAATGCGAGATAAATGGTTTTGCTAAGAAAACAATACTAATAATATGCCTTTTATAAAGTATGCGTATGCTACACTAGTAAGGCTCCTTTGATTAGGTTTTTTTTGGGTGCCATACATACGTGATTTCTTGCAAAAGTAAAACTAAAAAGATAAATGTTAAAAGTTTATTTTGAAACATTTGTCTACCTAAAGGTTTGCCATGTTTGATGATTTAACTAGCGTATTTAAGAGGCCAATTACCTGATGTTAACAGTTTTGCGGTTTTTTGATGATTACAGGGCCCTAACCATGAACTGTTAAAACAATCACCAATCTGTCAAACATTATCATTTCTGTCAAATTTTGTATGAAATGACGTACCAAAATTGACAGATTTGACAACTTTGAGATTGTTTTAAGAGTTCATGGTTATGGCCCTGGTCATTCAAAAGATAAATCGAAAATCGGAAGCCGCTACGAACTACAAAATAACGAAAGTCAAACATATTAATAAGTCTTAACTGTAAAAACGGTATAAATTTATAGAAACGTGCAAAAAATAGGGAAATTACTTTTTTGCTTTGTCCCAATAGGTTATGATGTTTTATAAAAACACTTATTGATACTTGTTAGGTTTTCCTTTTTTATAGTACGTAGCGGCCTCCGATTTTCGATTTATCTTTTAAATGACCAGGGCCATAACCATGAACTCTTAAAACAATCTCAAAGTTGTCAAATCTGTCAATTTTGGTACGTCATTTCATACGAAATTTGACAGAAATGATAATGTTTGACAGATTTGAGATTTTTTTAAGAGTTCATGGTTAGGGCCCAGTAATCATCAAACAACCACAAAATTGACAAAATTTTGTAATAGTAGGTACTCTTAATAGTAACATGTTGATTTGAGTTCTCTAATATTCGATTCGATGTCAAACATAATATTCGAACTGGCTTAACTAAACTCCCACATCATTCGAAACTTAGTTTGAATCTAGTCCCAAAATATTATCTGCGTAAATTAACCAGTATTGACTCAAAACAATTTTAGGTATAAACGTGTTTGCATAAATTAATTAATGTGGACTCTGTTTTAGGAGTGAATCAGCTCTTTGATTACTGTGATGAAATTCCATACGAATTCGATGTTAATATGTGGTGTTTAAAAACCGGCCAAGTGCGAGTCGGACTCGCGCACGAAGGGTTAGACGGTTTCTTGTAGTTTACATATTTTGTAAATAAAAGCGGCCTCTTATTTTCAAATTATCTTTCAAATGGGCATTAATCTTTAAATAAGTCTAAAGCACTTTTTACAAAAAAGTTATTACACTGTCAATTTCCACAGATTATTCCAAAATTACATTTTCCAGGAAAAAATTATAAGCTTCCTACACAAAATGTTGCTTCATAACGAAAAACTTGTTACTTGTTGCATTCATTATTTCCCATTCTTACAACGAAAAAGCAATTTTAGAGATGCAACGTAAGTTATTTTGTACGGAATTTAGTACAACATTTTAATCTTGGATTTTTAATAAGTGTTAAAATTGTGCTGTGAACTAAAAAATAATACGAGAAAGATATTTTGTACAAGGCCTTGTCACTTTTTAAGTGAATTTTACCAGTTTTTAGTATCCTTGGACTTTTTGTTTAAAAAAGAATTCCGTTTTATAAAACGTCTGCGTCCAAACCATCAATTACGTATGACGTCATTTAAAAAGAAAATTCGTAAAGAAGATTTGTAATTCTATTTTAGCTTTTAAATAAATAAATATAAATTTTGGACAAGATCACATACATTGCTCTGATCCTAAGGTAAGTAGCTAAAGCACTTGTGTTATTGAAATCAGAAACAACGACGGTACCACAACACCCAGACCCGAGCCAATATAGAAAAGTTCGTTTTCTACATTGACCCGACCGGGAATCGAACCCGGAACCTCAGAGATGGCGGCGCCATTTAAAGTCGCGTGCTCGCCTCTCGGCTACGGAGGTCGTCGGAAATTTTAAATGCTAATTAATACTGAAAATTCACTTGAAATAAATATTGTTGTGTTGCGTTAGTTCCATAAATGCCATTTGTGCCATTTGCGCTTACTACAAAATGTAAAAAGTAAGTAGTGTATTTCTTTACACGGAAGATTTATTTCCACGTTTTCGTATTAATGTACTGCTGGAAGAAAACTTCTTCCAGTGTAGGTATGCAATTAGAATCCCCGGTGCTTGTATTCAGGAGGCCTATACAAAAGCGTTTCGTTCGTTCGGACGTATTAACCTATCAAATTAAATAACCATTCACTTATATCAAACCTTTGACAATTTATGAACTATTGAAAATAGTCGGGTTTTTTACACGGCTAGTTTGAGTTGGTCATGTTTGTCAAAGGATTGACACAAAGAGATGGTAATTTTAATTTGTTAGTTTTATACATCCGAATAAACGATACATTTTCTTTCAGGCTTTCAGTCGTGGCAGCGCTTAGGTATTTGAAGATTACGCGAACGAAGTCGCGATCAGCAGCTAACGTTTTATTTATAACGCTTTCAGAGCAATGCTCGGTCTGTCCTGGCGGTGTAGCGCGTCTGGCATGTTTGCCGAGAACAGAGTCTCTAATATCGACGACCGTCTGGTGTAGTGGTTCGCGCTCCGGACTACAATGCCTGGCGGTTGCGGGTTCGAATCCCGCGAGGGGCAAATGTAAGTGTGATGAACACGAGCATTTGCACCTAAGTCATGGTTGTTTATAAACGTATTTAAGTATGTTTATCCGTTATCTAGTCGCCATAGTACAAGCTTTGCTTAGTTTGGGGCTAGATAATTGGTGTGATTGTGGAAACAATTTATTTATTTATTATTATTTAATATACAAGCTCTAATACATAGAATGAAGCTTTCTTTTCACAAGCGATTGACATGTACAAATAATGACATTGTAAAAGCCATATTCGAATGTATTTACCTTTTGGACAGACATAATTTTTCCCCTTAACAACTATATTATTATCAATTATTTGTATTTTTAATTTCAATTTTATTTTAATTTATAATTTAATGACATTTTAAAACTAATATTATCCAATAATAATGTAATATTTATGCAATGTATTTCTATATGGGTTCTTTTTTGCCTGAAATAAATGATATTTAATTTAATGTTAATTTAATTAATTTAATATTTAAAACATCCCAAAACAACACCCAGTTGCAATTAACGATCTCATTCTAAGCTACCCCTAACATATAAGTGAAACTATTTTCTAGCCCCAAACATGCAATAACCTCACAAAGTATGTGGGTGTAACAAAATGGAGCATAAACGGTTAGGCGTTTACACGTGTCACGGTAATCGCCTTTGTTATTGTGTGCATAGCTTAACTTTACGAGGTTACATTAGTTGGCCCCAGTTAGGATCTAAAATATTGGCACAAGCGATTTGCGACTGAATCGAGTTTAGTTAACCCTTTAATAGTTCTGCCTTCAACGGTTTTGCTCGTGTATGGCGTTTTGACGACTCTCTGCGTTTGATATGATATGATATCAGTCAGAATCAGAAGCATTTACTTGCCGTTGAATACGGTACATATTTAAATTTATGTATTAGTCTCACTTAACTGTGTTGTGGAACCGTCGTTGTTTCTAATTTCTATAAACACAAGCACTTTAGCTACTTACCTTAGGATCAGGGCAATATAATAAATAATAATAAATAAATCGCTTTATTAGTCACAGAATGATAATATGGTGCAAAATACTAATAGAATGTACAAATTGAACAATGCTAAACAAAAATAGTAAGTTATTGCAAACAAACAACATTAATATTAATAATTTCAGAACTCCTGAACTGAGTAGATTACAATCTCGATTAGCCATGCAGTGCTACTAGCAAAACCAGTAAAACGCAAGTCTTTTATATTCAGGAGACGTATTTTTGAATCATGCGAATTCAAATTCGAATAAGAAAGGGCAAGATTCGCATGCGAATGACTACAATCGCTATTTTTGAAAATTCATTCTGTGAATTCCGCAACGAGTGGTCCGACCCACTCGTATTTCGATTCTATTAGTAGAATGTTTAGAAGTATGACTTTGACAAGTAAACATATTATGGTTAAAAACGTTTTTTTTTCGTTTCGTTCTATGCGATTCATTGCCGGTTTTTAAAATCAATAAGTTTTTGCATTCCGGTTTTAAATATTTTCTTCGTGAAACGAAAATAGTTAAAGAATTTTACCATAATAGCAACACAGAATTCGAGTGATTCAAAAATGCGTAAAATCGGGAGTAATAGAAATAGAATTCGCACACGAATCGTATTCGTGTTCAAATTAAAGATTCATTTCGAATGCTTCAAAAATACGTCTCCTGGGCAGTGGCGGGCATTGGTTTTATTTCTAGGTAGGCAGTAGATACTTAAGTGTTTTATTGATGAAAATTAATGGTTTTGACCCCTGAGACGCTTAAGTAAGTACCTACTGCCTACCTCAATTCATCTACCAGGGCCATAACCATTAACTCTTAAAACAATCTCAAGGTTGTCAAATCTGTCAATTTTGGTACGTCATTTCATACAAAATTTGACAGAAATGATAATGTTTGATAGATTTGAGATTGTCTTAAGAGATCGTGGTTACCGCCCAGGTAGGCACTGCCTAAACCGCACGCCACTGATTCTGGGGTATCGTATTATAGTGTTATTATGTAAGGTCCAAAGATGGGGAGAGTCATCAGCGATTTTGCGACTTCTTTGCGTTTGGGTTATTTGTCTTCGATCAATCAGTCAGTCAGTCAATCAAAGGAATCAGTCATCCATCGGCGAATCTTCGAGTCAATTGCATTTGGGTATTTCTCTGCATTTAATATTTGAGGTTAGTCATCGGCGATTTTGCGACTGCATCGCGTTTGGGTATACCTACATTGTGTACAATAGAATGGGATACTCCTTAAAACCAGTGATCAGCTGGTCATATTCATATTGTACTTACTTCATAATGTAACAGTGGTAGTAAAAATAAACATAAGCATATACAGGTGGTAAAAATGTTACATTACAGCCTCCGAGGCATTTGTGAATATTTAATCAAATTATAGTTAAAATAACGCTACATTTCATTACTCAAATTCAAATATTAATTTACAATTATACAATAAAAAAAATGCTGATCACGTGGTTTGATGGTGTATCCCATTCTTTTGTACACCTGTATTTCTAAGTTCAATAGTTGAGGTCAGTTATAAAATAGTTATAAAATAAACATTAAATTATTTTTTGTAAATAAAAATAATTTATAAAAAATTACATAAATCAATATGTACCTACGCAGTATAATACTATCTCTATATCAATATGTAAAATCAAGTTTGTGATCAACTTGATTTTACCTAACATCAACTTCAATAAGTTAAATAAATATTATCATAATTATATTAATCAAATTACGTTACGCAACGTGTAAAAGTGACACCTGAATAACAAGAAGCGTTATATTAACAGGCTTAATTCAACGTAATTCACTTAATTTCAGCTAATATTACAACGCGAGTTACTTTCTATGGAAAATGAGACGTCTTTTGTTGCCACGACAAATTAGTCTCACGTATTACTAGATAAAGACTGTCATGCAAGGAACGATTATAAAAAAACTAGCTGTTGCCAGCGACTTCGCTCGCGTGATCTTTAGTTTATTCAATGTATCTCACAGGATCATTTATCAGAGATAATAAGTATCCTAGATGTTAATCCAGATCATATTCTATAGGTATGCAAAATTTCATCTAAATCCGTTCGGTAGTTTTTGCGTGAAAAAGTAACAAACATCCATCCATACTTACAAACTTTCGCATTTATAATATTAGTAGGATATAAGAAACAACTAAAAAGATGGTGTATATGAACACATTTTAACTAAGATTTTATAATACTTGAAATAAAATCGACCGCCTCAGGTGGGACCCGAACCTTTTACACAACCTCGAAACATTTTAACTGCTTATGGCTGAAACCGATTACGAGATTAAGTATGTTTCTAAGTAAAGTAAGATCATACATTACAGGGCACAATTAAGCCTCACTATCTTTGAGATGGTTTAGGTCAAACTGAACCAAGCGCGCGGGCCAAGTGTGATTCAATTAGCATTACATAATATTAGATTTTTAAAAATTGTATTTATCTATTTTATGTGCGAAGACCTTTACAAGACAAATCATTCGAGTCTAAAAAATAAAAAGGGAGAAGTTGCAGAAATCCTTATATTCACATCACTAAGGTCCATATTTTGCGACCTTAGTGATGTAATTCATAGAACCATGAATCAAACTCTGTTCAATAAAAAAAGAAAAACCAAATCGAATCACACATTTTTTTTACGAAGTTATCACGTAAGATCCCAGTTTCGATTTAGATTACGAACCTTAATAATTGTAAACTGATTAGCCTACTATTTTGTACAGCCTATATATTATCTATCAACAGCTGAATTAAATACGTACTTTAAAAAAACATAATTTCACATTAATCAGTTAAAGAAAATAACTCACAAAATCTTTTCTAGATAAGATTATGTGAAAAGAAAATATCAGCTAATAAATAATTCGAAACAAATAACATCAACAAGAGTCCGGTAATGCGAGACGGAAACAAGAAAATGTATTTTTTATCGATACCAAGTAAAATGAAACAGCTTTTAGGGTTGTCCCTGATTTTTTTATTACCAATGCGAGTCGACATCAACAGTCACTCTTTAAGAAATTGTCGAGTCAAATAACTATTTCAACCTATCATAATTTTCCTTACCGTAAATGAGTGTTACCTAGAGTTCATGTTTGTTAATGTTGATTCAATTTAACATTTTTTTTATAATTTATCTGTGTTAATTAGTAATATTATTGTTTAACTTGGCTAGCCCTCTTAAAATTGCCATGCCCTTGCAGGGCGTCACATTAGCTACTATCATATGTACCTACTATCTTACACTACTATTAATGTGACATGCAATAAACTATTTGAATTTGAATTTACCTAAAAGAAAAAACCGGCCAAGTGCGTGTCACTAATGAAGGGTTCCGTATTATCTATACATCATTACACACTAACTTATAGTCTTATTTTAGTTTCGCCTGTAAAAACTTCAAAAATATCTCGTTAGCCCTAGTACAAAAATATCTTATACGGGAGCAACACTTTTTTTTCTGTTGTCAGTAGGGATTTGTTGTTATAGCGGTAACAGTAATCCATCGTCTGTAAAAATTACGACGTCCTGGTGATGTCCTGGTGACTGGATAGACAGACGGACAGTATTAGGGTCCCGATTTTACCCTTTAGGTACGGAACCCGAAACAAGGGCTTACAAGAAACTTTGTTTTCCATCTGACTTTTTTCAGGTTTATGCTGAAGTATCAGATTAAAATTTCAAATGTACAAGTCTACAATCTTTTGTTGCTAAAATAAATGAAACTTCTTAACGCATTCAAAAGAAATGGCGCATATTTTGACATCCACAATGGAATAGTAGTACTTCCCGTTTTCTTATCATAAAATTTCGATGTATAAAGATAAACTTAGTGTAGCCTTAAAAATTAAATTACAAACCATTTAAACACTGGCTTCTAATAAGGATTCTGAATTATAAAAATCCAACTTAAAAAAAAAGAATGCGAAAATATATCAGTTTTGGCAACCCTATTTTTACGATTAGAAAAAAATATTCGCATAACGTTTCCAGTTTTCCATCAGATATTGTCTTTTTATCAATTCTTTTTCCAGCGAATAAAGTAAAAAAAGGTAAAAGGTAGTAAGGTAACCCCAGCCAGCAAAACGAGACGAGATTAACTAGATTTTATTATTACGCTGTCTTGTATGACCGCTTGGCAAACAAAAAGCTCAGTTAAAGTAATTATTGTTAATCAAGTTATTTTTAAATTACTATTCGGGTATTGCGATAAGATGTTTTACTTTTTAAACTACATTATCAACCCTAATCCAAAAGCCGAGTTGAAGATCAACTGCTATTTTCCCCAAAGAAATATATTATGTCTGTCACCTTCTTAGGTTCATAATGCAAGGAGGTTAATTTTCTTATTTAGCATTTTCCTAATTGCACCTAAATGATAATCGCAAATGAATCTGACGGGTTATTAAAGTTTGAAGTGTGACGTTCCAAGGGGATTAAGTTCAAAACTTACTTTTCATATCCGCAATCGAACCTGGAACTAAATGTATGGCAACTAGATAATGACTAGAATATGGTATTACACTATTTTTAATGTGTCTTGATTTGATCGTTTAGTATTTATAGGTGATCAGAATTTTAAATTTAATTTTATAAAATAGTTAAGTGTCTTATAAAAGCAATTTAATTTTATATTTTGAGCTCCTGCGCGTAAACGCTAGACGCCATTATACCTTGGTTCGTGACGTCACTATATAGGAAATACTCAACTTTTAACTGTGGTTTGCGACCATCATTCTCAATCGATTCTTCGAATCGATTCGAATTCTTGGCAGATTTGTGGTTTCTGATGATATATTTATAATTCACAAAATGATACGATATAGCAAACAGAGCAGTTAGCTAGCGTTGTTTTCGATGCAGTGACGTCACATTCAGCATCGTGGCGGCTACAGTATACGTGTTTGTGGCACAGATAAAAAAAAACATCTTTAAAATGAAAGATTAAAATAATTTTGCGGTTTTATGAGTTATAACACAACCGTCCGTTAAGTTAGATTACAGCGAGTGGACGAGTTTATTTTTCTTTTTAAAGACACGACATAGAACACAGAAACAATACAAATTAGTTCATCTCAGATGGCAGCACTAGGTTTACATTGTTGATTTGATAACTACAACAAGTTAAAATTAGCATATTTCGATAGCGTTCTGTGATAAGCGCGTCATATTATCGTTTTTAGTTTTTTTGCAAGCATATTAAAATGTTAAATGTTAATGTGTCGTTACTCGAATAGCGAGCCTTATAATAACGTGTCATGTAAAATAATACTTTTTCGCTCGCTAATATTAATATAAGGTATTGGCTTTCTCCATTAACTCTGCGGATTAATGCGCCGCCTTTAAATAATACTAGGCTTAACGCATTTTGATCACGGCCTTATTGGACCTCATCATCATCATCTCAGCCACAGGACGTCCACTGCTGAACATAGGCCTCCCCCTGTGACTTCCAGATCGGCCGATTTGAAGCGGCCTGCATCCAGCGTCGTCCTGCAACCTTTACCAGGTCGTCTGCCCACCTTGTGGGTGGGCGTCCTACGCTGCGCTTGCCGATACGCGGCCTCCATTCAAGAGCCTTTCTGTCCCATCGGCCGTCAGTTCTACGTGCTATGTGCCCCGCCCACTGCCACTTCAGCCGGCTAATCCGTCGGGCTATGTCAGCGACTTTGGTTCGTTCACGGATCTCCTCATTTCTGATTTGATCTCGCAAAGAAACACCGAGCATAGCCTTTTCCATAGCGCGCTGTGCAACTTAAAGCTTCTTAATAAGGCCCATATTATATATTATTGGACCTAAATAAAATATATTAGATAGATACTCTTAATTGCACACCAAACAAAGAAGTTACAGTTGATATTTACAGAAAGATGTACAATTTAGGCGGTCTTATCGTTCAAAGTGTTCTCATCCAGACAACCTTTAGGCAGAGGACAACTACAAAGAAAGGGGAAAGTTGTGCAGAGTGCTAGGTTAGTGCATAGCTAGGTTCCTCCCACTGCCCCTTTAGCTTGCGAATCCGTCGGGCTATTTATAACAAAACAACAATAGTATAATACGTAAATAGTACAACTCATAATGTACGTGAAAACGTTTTTCTTCTAAACATATTGAGGCTTCCTACACGCGATCAGAAAATTTACGCGGTTACAAAGAAATAATAATAATTGTTACAATATCTTTTCCCTTCGTTGCTTTTTGTGTATCAGTAATATACATAAAAAAAACCGGCCAAGTGCGAGTCAGACTCGCGCTCGAAGGGTTCCGTACCATTATCTATAAAAACTTATATGGGAGCCCCCTTAAATATTTATTTTATTCTGTTTTTTTATATTTGTTGTCATAGCGGCAACAGAAATACCTACATCATCTGTGAAAATTTCTACTGTCTAACTATCACGGTTCATGAGATACAGCCTGGTGACAGACGGACAGACAGACAGACGGACGGATAGCGGAGTCTTAGTAATAGGGTCCCGTTTTACCCGTTGGGTACGGAACCCTAAAAATAACTGAAGATAAAGATAAATATAAAATATATTTATTTGCTTAAAACACGGTATGTAGATGTACAGATTATATTATGCGCGTGTTTGGCTACATAAGTAAAGCATGCCAATATTTAATAATTCAGAAATGTTACTAATTCGTTAAATTACAATAAACAGAATAAAAATTAAATCACATATCAAAGAACAGTCATATTTATCATCAATATTTATCATAATTTAAATTAATACCAGTCATTTATATGAAAATTAGTCTTTCAAGTCATAGAAGCTATACTCATTAAGCCATTTATATAGTCTATTTTTAAATAAATTAATAGTGAGCGAGTGTAGTTTCATTTATTGAAATATCAGCATATCAATATTACCATCATAACAAAGAACTGAACATCAATAAAATAAGTCATAATTAAACTCACAGGCTTTCTTCAGTTACTTTAACAAACGTTAAGTTTCTCGTGATTTACTAAGTTGAGTGTGACAGGAGTTACGTCAAAGTTGAAGTTACAAAGGATAAGGGATCAAGTTTTTCAGTGAAAGCCTTTGATTAGGGGAGAAGTTACAAGCCTAGAGGCTTTGATTTCGTAAATTGTGTGCTCTTTGAAGAACATGGGTACCTAACGTTAAAATATTCTGTTGCTAGAAAGTTATAGTATCTAATTATTTTAATACGATCGTTAAAATAACAATTCAATGGTGTTAAATTATGGTATTGTCACGTGAGAATTACAAACTTCCAACGTTTTAAATTGTACAACATTAAATATGTTAATATCTACTATCAATGTAAGTATACATTATGGTCAAAAATAAATTAAGCGTGTTAAAAATACGGGATCGTTTACCTAGGTGGTGGTTTGGGCCATACTCCACCACGCGGGCCCCGTGCGGTGCGATGGGGGGTTGTTGTAAGGCCAGTGACTAACCCTTACTGTCAAATGTAATCAAGCCGCCTTATATCAAGCGATATTAGCCGGGACCAACTGTGAACGTGCTTTACGAAGCACGGAGATGCTCGTGATAAATGTCACTAAATATGGTCGGAGTGGTCACCCATCCACTAACGACCGCGGCGTTGGTTGCTTAACTTTACTAATCGATACCAAAGCGATGCCGCCACTGAGCTACGAGCACCTCTGTCTGTTATATCACAAACATAACTTCTAATCCCATAAAATAAACTAAACAAACAGTAATAATTTTATAATACACCTGGACAATAACACTACAGAAATCATAAAATGTAAGAGTTTATGAGAAGTTACAACTGTTGAACATTAAACGGGTAAGATGTGTGAAATTCTATGACTTTTCAGTTTAAAAGTCCAGAGTAGAGTAACCATTAAATATGTTCATTCCATGGAAGTATTTGTCATTTTATAAGTAAAATTACAAGTCGGTATAGTATAAATAGTTGTTTTTATTTGTTTTATCAGATAATAAAACATTATTACTAATATTGAAGTCTGTATTGTTTCACTTAAAAACGAATGTTTCTAGAGTACATTATACTCACCAATATTGTATCGAGTTAAAGTAATTCAAAGAAAACAACACAACCAATGATTTAAGAGACAAAGTTTTTAGTATCTTCATTTTAAATACCTCGAGCCAATATAGGGTGTTTTAAAAATATCTGCCACGGCTGTAATGGATGAAACTATTGCTTATATAGATGACAATAATAAAGACTTTTATACACCGGACGTCTTTTTTTTTAATTTGAAAAATAATAATAAATATACGATTAAGCTTTATTTTGTCTAAAACCATCCACAACTGCCCAGTTACCAGCATCCCACCTCGCTCTTGCGCATTGTCAATGCGGATGGCGAAGTGTGTTATGCAAAATGAAGCAAGTATCAATTTATTTACCGTCTCTTCTTAAATAATATCGTGATTTAATAAGGAATACTTTCACCCATTGTAGCCGTTCAGATATTTTTGAAATACCTTATATATTGATCAAGGCGACAATTTGGTAAATTAGTAAATATATTTTATAAATTATAAAAAAAATATATATAATTTATTACGAAATCTTGGTCACCCTACTAGATTTTCCTTTAATCTTCATTATACTTCTCGAATTACGATATTACAACATTAAACACACCACCGTCGTCGGAGAAGTTAAATGTCCTAAAATTAATTAGCACACACGGTACAATTATAATTATGTTTGAATCCTACGTTAACGTTAATTTTACCACGCTTTGAAGTCTTTAGTTACACTTAGAGGTTTTAATTTGAGTTAATACGTGGTACGAATTAATTAATGTTTAATTATGGAAACGTAAGTCAAGAATAAATTATTAAGCCAAAAGCTTTGCATTTTTAAAAACCACATCTGTAACGCCTTAGACTTTTTTTAAAGTTTTTAATCGTAGTACTGGTGTGTTGTATAAATATAATCTTAATCTAAAATAAAATGAAATGAAATAAATAAACAATAACTTTATTGCTTTCATGGAGTTCCAATATATAAGGTCCGATTTTATTAGTGTACATCCTGTTAACCTGTGGCCATACATATAGGTGAAAAGCAATCGTAAAAACCAACTTAGAATGTCTATCATAAAAACTAAAAAAGTTTAAAAAAATACAAAATAACAACGTCGACTTCATATTGCATAAACTCGTCCTATCTTTAACTCTTTCTCGCTCTGTACAAGGGAAAGGAATAAGACAATTGTCTTATTCCTTTCCCTTGTATTGATTTTTAACTATTTTAGTTTTTATGGTACACATTTGAAAATTAGTTTTTACGATTGCTTTTAACCTATTAGATATAGTCACAGGTGAACAGTATGTACACTTATAAAATCGGATCTTGTATTTTAAGAATTTGGAGATGACACAACTTGTGCTGATACGGGAACGCGATCCCACCCAGCGCTGAATTTCAGCCACTTCCTCTTCTCTGCTGATGTTAGGCGAAAATCTAAATTATGTTATGATGGCCTAAATTATCCATCTTTCGAAAATAAAAAATAAACTTTAAAGTTTTTCAGGTTCCGTAGTCCTGACAAGGAACCCTTTTAGTTTCGTCATGTCCGTCTGTCTGTGTCCGTCCGAGGTTTTGCTTAGAGACTGTTGACAAAAGAGAGCTGTAATTTTGTGAAGGTGTGTACATCAATCACGCCGACAAAGTTGTATTTTTTTTTCTTTTGTTGACATCTTATCAGTTTCTAAATGAAAAATGACGATTTGCCAAGTGCTATCTTTGTCATTAATTTGTTTCCAAGACAATCTTTACGCGGCCAAAATCACCCATATAAAGATATGCTATATTTCACCATACCATATTCTTAAATTTATGGTTGCTAAACATTTTCGGTCTTACTTATAAACGTTGATTAAATTTAAGACACTGCTGAACAGCTCATAAAAAAAAATCTTTATTATAAACGCTAGTTAAAGTTAATCATCGTCTTAGTAACCTCGTAACTAGCTGTCAAGATAAGCAGCATCGTACCCTTGTTTAAAATTTAATTACCGAAATGGCGTCGCAGGAACAGCTGTTATCTGTCTAGCTAGCTGTCATCTAGGGGGTCTCGCATACAGTGATGTGTTAAACACTCCTAAATGAAATAAAAGATTTCTTAATAATGGCTGTATGGCTCTAGCCGTCACCTTTCCCTTCGTGGATAAATACAAGAACTACTCTTTGGTCTTAAGATTGATTGACAAGTGACATTGCTTTGAACATTCTATTTTGAATTTTTGCATCTAGTTTTACGTAGTATTATTCCTTCTCTATGATGACAGTATTTTGAGTCTTTAATAATGACTAGAGTCCGGTGTTGGCAGAGTAAAATAAAAATTGTGGTAATTTACTAACTAACGCCTAAGTACCGTTTATAAGTGAAAAATAGTTACGCACTACTTAAGAAGTTAAGCAGCGAATAGTTAATCAGTTACTGAGATGTTGATTAGTCGATATTTATAAGTAAGGCCGTTTATTTTTAAAATTTGCTTATTTAGATTAAGCAGTGGTTTATTCCCAAGTAAAAACTTACTCCAGCTTGGTAGAATCAAGCCTAAAAAATGAACTCAATACATTTCAAGGAGTAATATACAAAGGACTGGGACGTTTCACTTAGGAAAATCCCTATTTCCAACTTTGAAAAATGAATGCCCAAGAACGCTCGGACCTCAAATAGCCTCTTTAGATAAAAGCTAACAGGTGCTTAGGGCCAAATGTGGTCCTTAACTAAGGGGTCTTAAGGGTCCCACTTCACAAAATTGGGCCCTTGATCTCAGGGGTCTAATCAATTTTTTACAAGTAAATTGGGTTTCGGACTCAAAGACGGTTTGATGCGATGGTTTATTGTGGATGATAATAATTACTATAATTGAGTGCATGCATTATAAATTACTTGTTAAAAAATATTTTTATGAATTTATTGGAATCTTAATGTGAATGGCATTTGATGGAGGCCTATGTCCAGAAGGATATTTCCAGAGCTGATGATGTTAATATTAATGTTATTATTAATTGTAAAAAAATCATCAGCCTCGCACGACTAGATAGCTATCATCATAAACAACAATATTGTTCTACGAGTTTTATCATAACTCAATACATTAATTAAAAATGGTTTTACAATATTTTATTGTACTGTCGTGTAATTTGTAAGTCTGTGTTAAACGACGCGTGCGACGCTCACGCCCCACACTCCCCCGCCCCACCCGTTGTGAAGCGCACAGAGAACATTCAGTTGTAAAATAAAATTGATATTTATTTTTGTATCAAAGTCAAATGTGTCAAATTATCTAAAGTCGTGGAACAAATGTTGTTGTGTATGATGATAGCTTTCTAGCCGTGCGAGGCTGATGATTTTTTTACAGAGGTTGTTGTTTGTTTTTTCAAATAACCCTATATATGTTATTATGCTTGTCATTGTCTATCTCATGTATCAACATGTTAGTCATTTGGCATTGCCATTCCCTATACTCGTAGACTGACAGATCCGCTCAACCCTCGGCCGCACTAAAACAGTACAGTCACATGTTAAATAAGAGCGATTTTTGTAAAATAAAATAAATTACATTTCTCCTTCTTAAAGTATGTACCTACTTGTTCAAGACCACAACACTAGCTTGACGTCTCTTCTGTCGATGGTCAATACCGCCATATTTTCTTCTACACACAAGACGAGCACACAAGATACAATTTTCTTGATGCTCGTAACGCTCATAGTCCCATTTTTATTATTTGTCTAAAAACTCTTCGTAATCCTTTAAAGTGAAAAACTATTTAATAAAGCATATTTAACAAATAAATTGGAGTCGGCTATCATTAATTCAATATTTGACCTCAGCTTTTCCAAGTAATCGTGGCCATATCCCAAAAGCTCAAATATTTCCTATAGTAATATTCGAGAGCTCTCAAACAAAAGCTCTCGTGAAAGATGAGCGGACTAGATAGCAATAGCAAATACGGAGAGCGAACAAACTAGCTTTACGTACGTGGCTTTACTATGGTTTATTGGAATATGTAGCGGTCACTTTTGAATAGTAGAGACAAGTTAAGCTATTTATTTAGACTACCTCCGTAGCCGAGAGCCGAGCACGCCGGACTGTAAATGGCGCCGCCATCTCTGAGGTTCCGGGTTCGATTCCCGGTTGGGTCAATGTAGAAAACGAACTTTTCTATATTGGCTCGGGTCTGGGTGTTGTGGTACCATCGTTGTTTCTGATTTCTATAACACAAGTGCTTAGCTACTACTATATAGATCCTACTACCATAGGATCAGAGCAATGTATGTGATGTTGTCCAAAAAAAAAAAACCATGCCCTAGGTAAAAATGCTCATAATATTCATTTCACATTGCAAAAAGCTAATCCACAAGTTGCAAAAAAAACCTTTTCGATTCAAAGAGAGGCATTCTGATACTCAAATACAACGTTTATTACAGGACAAGAACACATACATTGCTCTGATCCTAAGGTAAATAGCTAAAACACTTGTGTTATAAAAATCAGAAACTATGACGGTACAACACCCAGACCCGAGACAATATAGAAAAGTTCGTTTTCCACATTGACCCGACCGGGGATCGAACCCGGAACCTTAGAGATGGCGAAGCCATATAGTCCGGCGTGCTCGCCTCTCGGCTATGGAGGTCGTCAAACTGATATCAGTTGGTCGGTTGTTTTGCACCGGTAGGTATGGGCCGCCGCTGGGACGATGGAGTGCATGCTAACAGCGATCCTTCGTCGTCTCGCAAATAGCGGCCGGACGGAATACGTGGAGGTTTTAGTAGTTACGCTTGGCAAATGGTGACAAGCAGTCTCTGCCACTTGTTGAGAAGTCCCACATAACCTGCTGGCGACCTACGACAGCAGGTATGCGTAACGCACTTTCTCCGCGAAAAAAAAAGTATATGAGCATAAGAATCACAGCATTTTAGATCAAACGCTGAGTGATGGTAGTTATATATTTTTTTCAAAATATTGTAAAGACGAATAAAACCTTAGTCTACCTGTGACCACGAACGCTGTAAAGTGTTCGAAACGTCAGGTTAAATAAAATGTTAATAAATCGTGAAATAATCCGTAAAAGTAGTTTCATTTAAATGTATCGTGTTCGCGTAAATAAGAGACAACAATAAGTTACGACGCCTATAGGCGTATACTGTCCAGTGTCCACCAATGTCATAATGAACACATTTACCTGTTAAAATTTAAAAGTAACTGTATTTTGTACTTGGTCGTATTTTTATTGTTTTTACAATCACACTAATTATCCAGACCCAAACTAAACAAAGCTTGTATTATGGTGACTATCACAACAGTACATAAACATTTTTAAATACGTTTATAAACATGACTTGACTTAGGTACGAATGCGAAACATTTTCCCCTTGCGGGATTCGAACCCGCAATCTCCAGGTTTAGACGTCTGGAACGCCAACGCGAACTGCAACAGACGGGGATAATTGGCACAATCGCCAATTCGAATTTGTTTCTAGAACTCGTGGTAACCGTTTCTCCGATTGGGATACTCTGGAATGCCTCTGGATTATTCAGTAAACTACTGGTTTTCATTAATGCACTCCCAGTTTTGTCTCGTTTTCACCACTATCTATCATAATAGAGATTGGGTCAGTAGGTTTACAGCTTATCTCGGTTCTGTAATAAATGATAGACCATTATCCACGAAAAATGATTTAACAGCTGATACTATTATATTGGAAACTTTTAAGTCTCATCCAAAAAGTGGTTATTTGAGCTGAAGAATTGAAAAAATATAAAGTTTGGGTTAGCAAGTTAACAAAAAAAAATATAATAAAAAAGTAATATAAGAAGAAAATAAAAACACGGAATATCTGTAAGTCTAGGAAAAAGTCGTAGCGCTCTTTTGAACAAGAACAGTAAGAGAAACCATGCACTGACCTGTATTCCGTCGGCTCTTCTCTTGATCCCGCGCGGGATGTCCTCTTCAATTATTAAGATGCGCAGTTGAAATTAATTCTTAGAATATTCAATCCGTTATTGTTAGAAGAAAGTAAGTAAGAGGTCACTCTTACTTTGTCATTGCTCATGTCAATGAGCAATGACACACGTAAAAAACTAATCAGTACATGAGAACTCTGACTCTCTCAGCCTATGACTGACTAAATACGTTTTTTTTTTATTGGCTATAGCGTATAATTTGTCCGTTTGTAAGCACTGTTCTATCTCACTCCTTCAGTGTGGTACGAATCGGATGTTGATCAATAAAAAAGCGGTATAAGTAAGTACCTACATACTAAAAGATTTCGTTAAATTATTTAATAAAATTAAGCTCACTTTTTAGACCGAGCTCCGGTTAGCTATTTGGAATATTGATCACATTGACTGGTACAGTCTCTTGACCTTCACTTGCTCAGATCAGATCTTGACTTGCTACAGTTGACATTTCAGCGAAAAAATACAAAAACCAGCGAAAGTTTGCGATACTTTGTTCGAATTTATACAGCTTCACGGAATACTTCGGTGTATAATTTTGTTATTGCATTTTAACATAAAACATGTTTACTTTACGTATGAACATTATGTTATTGGAATAAATTGACGCATAATTGTTGACGATCTTCGCAAGTTTGCTGGCAGGAGCTGGATGAGAGTAGCCGTGGATCGTGCAGAGTGGCGTGCAGTTGGAGAGGCCTATGTCCAGCAGTGGACTAGTGTGGGCTGATGATGATGATGATGATGATGATGATGTTGACGAAAACGCTTTTCGTTCATTAACATACTTTCAGCCTTACAACCAAAATAAACAAGCAGACCTACTGTATATCTATTCTACAGTATGCACTCTAGTTTTGTCGCGTTAGCTATTGCAGCAGTTAAACAAACCGAGGACACTAGAGTAGTTAATTATAAGCGTAAAAGCATTCTGCGTCATTCAGAATAAACCCAACACCGCTATTAGGATAAAACCTCGTCCTTACTTATATTCCTGTCGTTTGGAAAACGCAAGAGTCATCATCATCATCATCAAGATATCTACTGTTAGATTTAAGTATAACTCCCCCATTAATCCCCCGACGACCTTCGTAGTTGAGATGGAAGTACGCAGCTGACTTGGCATCGCCATTTGGGTTTCCGGGTTCGGTTCCCGGTCGGTTAAGGCCTTAATACGTTTGAATGACCTTGACGCGGCGCGGCCATATTTATATTCATATTCATTTACTTACTTCATAATGTAACAAACAGTGGTAGTAAAAATATACATTAGCATAAACAGATGGTAAATATGTTACATTACAGCCTCCATGAGGCATTTGTGAACTTAAAACATTTAATCAAATTATAGTTAAAATAACATTAGATTTCATTACTCCAATTCAAATATTAATTTACAATTATACAATAAAATTAACATATAATCGGACGCGCGCGGATAACCTTGAAGACGAAAAAACCATTTTATTTATTAATAAAAAGAGTAATGGCTTAAAAATCTTAATTCAAAACATTTATATTTCCACATTTATATAACACAAGTTCTCAAACTACATTATCTTAGGATCAAAGCAATGCATGTGATGTTGTCCAATATTTATTTACTTAATTATTATTGAACACCACAATAAAACCAATTTATTACCGAAAATAGGCCTGAATAAAGATTTTAAATGTCCCAACTATTCGTCGTTCTAGCGAACGGTTCTGAAACGTTGCATCTAGCGATTTTTCACAACCTTGACGCCAGTCCACCAGGTAGGAGGCATAAAGACGAAGGGTCATCATCATCCCCATGACAGCCTAATGCAGTCCGTATGCCTCCAAAGGGCGCCAGAGAATAATAATAATATTAAATATTTATTTGCTCATAAACATGGTATACATTGATGTTCAGTGAATAAGTTGATAGACATGTTCAACCTGATTAGAGGTATGCAAGTTTTATATCAAATTAATATTAAATTATAGTTAAATTGAAGATAATTAAATATTAATAATTCCTTAGTCAAGAAAACGATCTCTCGGTTTTTTCATCCAGCCACTGTCAGTCATCTTCCTGACGTCGTCAGTCCATCGAGCTTGGGGCGTACAAAATGCATGAGAGAACTTTCTGGCCTTCTTGCTGTACTTAATATTCCACCATATCCTAAAATGAACGACCTTTTTTAAAAGAACTTATGGTATTTCCACAAAAAAAAAATATTAATGGTAATTCGAGTTTTTAATAGAGATCCTCATCATCATTTTAGCGACAGGACGTCTACTGCTGAACATAGGCCTCCCCCAGTGTCTTCCAGATCGGCCGGTTGCGCGCGGCCTGCATCCAGCGGCCCTGCAACCTTTACCAGGGCCATAACCATGAACTCTAAAAACAATCTCAAAGTTGTCAAATCTGTCAATTTTGGTACGTTATTTCATACAAAATTTGACAGAAATGATAATGTTTGACAGATTTGTGATTGTTTTAACAGTTCATGGTTAGGGCCCAGGTCGTCTGTCCACCTTGTGGGTGGACGTCTCACGCTGCGCTTGCCAGTACTTTGTAAAGATAATTTAATATATTTTTTTCATTTGGTTCTAATATTATAACATAAGATAATTATTGTAGCAAACAATGTCTGTTCGTCACAAAATACCACGCATTTGGATGCACCTTTATAATAATGTTTAGTTTAACGTTAATTGTTGTTTACATTTTAATTCTCTTCTGACTAGGATTACAACAGTAAAGCAGTGATTTTCAGGTTTTTTTTTCACCTGGGGGGTAACCATGAACTCTTAAAACAATCACAAATCTATCAAATTTGACGAATTTTGACAAATTTGACAAGATTTGACAAATCAACAAACTTCAAACTACTCTACTACTTCTTCTACAATCAACAAACTTCAAACTACTCTACTACTTCTACTTCTTCTACGTGCGCAGGGATGTCAATGTGAGGGCTTGTCCTCATCCGGACATTGCGGCATCTGTGGAACAGATGTGGGTTTCCACGCGCCTACTCAACCAAGTCATAGTTATTAGCACAGCTTACAGACCACCCTGGCAAGACCCAGAACTATTCCTGAACGCTATAACAGAGTCGATTGCCTCCTTCACTTGGGCGGACGGACTAATACTTACTGGAGACTTCAACATTAACCTGCTTGATGAAGGCAGCAGTAGGTTCAGGGAGCTTATGCAGTGTATACACAGTCAAAACCTCAAGCAACTAGTAACTGAACCAACACATCACACTGACCATAGTGCAACACTGATTGATGTGATTTGCACAGATCTGCGAGCGCTCAGGGTTGTAGTGAAACACTCCCCGGACCTTGGCCGCCACGCCATGCTGCTGGCTGAATTTAAAATCAAAACTGTCACGACAACGTTGACCAGCTTGTAGGAGCTTTCACACAATGCGTCATAGGGCTAATAGACTTACATGCCCCAACAAGGACACGCAAATTTAAGCACCCCCCACATCCTTGGATAACTGATACAATCAAGGACATGATTCGTGTTCGAGATGATTACCACAAAAAGTACCAACAACAGAAAACCTCAGTCCTCAGAGACAGTTATAAAACTATGAGATGCCTAGTCATAAGAGCGATTCATTATGAGAAGACCAACTTTTTTAATAAACAAATAAATAGTAATTTAAACAGCCCTAAAAAACTCTGGAAGAACCTAAAAAGTACTATTTTACCAAACAAAAAGAACATTGCTGACCTCCCTGCATCACTCCATGACCCGGATCTGATCAACACACACTTCCTGAATGTACCGGGCGAAGATAGGGTTACAATCTCGCAACTGACCTTTTACGAGCATCATAGGCATGAAAACTCTGCAACCTTTTCTTAACACACTGTCACTGAAGACTTAGTCCTCAAGACCATCAGGGATCTGAGGTCAAATGCACAAGGGGACGATGGACTGTCTCTCGACATGCTTTTGCTCACATTGCCTCACTCGCTGGGAGCTATTACTGCCATAGTTAATCAGTCAATACTTGATGGTGTTTTCCCAGAGAGCTGGAAGGTTGCAGTCGTGAGACCGTTACCTAAGACAAGTCAGCCTGGTACAGTTCAGGATCTCCGACCTATAAGTATCCTGCCATGCCTGTCTAAGATACTAGAAAAAATAGTGTGCCATCAACTTACTAACTATCTCGAAGCACAGGACATCCTGCCACACTATCAGTCTGGCTTCCGGAAAGGGTATGGTACGGCAACGGCTCTAGCAGATGTGGTCGATAACTTGTTGGCCGCTCAGGATCAGGGGATGCTAAAAATTCTTACACTGCTGGACTTTTCTCGAGCCTTCGATTCGATCAATACATCCCTCCTGCTATCTAAACTGAGATATTATGGTCTTGACAGTAACTCAGTAAAATGGCTCCATAGCTATCTGACACAGCGACTGCAATATGTGGAGCTGAAACGGGTGGACGGTACTTCACTGCGGTCTCAACCACAAATGGTTACTCGCGGAGTTCCTCAAGGGTCAATACTGGGGCCAATCTTGTACATCTTGTACAGTGCTGACATCACAAATACTATTACTAACTGTCATCATCATCTGTATGCTGATGACCTACAGGTGTACCTCTCTTTTGCACCCGCTGATTGCACCAGTGCTGTGGCCAAGATGAATGAGGACCTGAACAGGATCTCCGCCTGGTGCAGTTCAAACTGTCTAACCATTAACCCAAAAAAATCCCAATTCATCATCATAGGTTCGCCCAAGAATACTGCCAAATTTAAAGATACAACTTTGAATATTCATATTAATGGAGAACCTATTACCATGGTAGATTCAGTCAGAAATCTGGGACTTGTCATGGACGGCAACTTAAAATTTGAAAAATATATAGCGGAGTGTGTTAGAAATAGTTTTTACCGGCTGAAACTACTTTACAAACTGAGACCCTACCTGAGTGAGAGACTGAGAATCACCCTCTGTGAGTCCTTGGTCCTCAGCAAATTTAACTACTATGACTCAGTATACGGTCCGTGCCTTTTATCAAAAACGTCCCGACTTATTCAGAGAGTGCAGAATGCATACGCACGTTTCTGTTTTACAGTTCCGCCTCGGTCACATATCGCCCCATATCTCAATGATGCAAACATGATGAAGATGGAAGCACGCAGAAGATTGTACTTGACTACTATTATGTTCGGAGTCATCACTACAATGAAACCTAAATACCTCTTCTTAAAGCTGGAATGGGCCCACAGCAGATGCCCCAGAAGGGAAAGTACCCACGTTTTATCCACTCCAAAGCATCGTACCATGGCTTTTAGGGGCTCCTTCAGATTTGCTGCATCACGGTGTTGGAACGACCTGCCGCCGCCTTTGCGTGCCCTGCAAATAGAAATACGTTTAAAACTCACGTAAAAAAATACCTAACCTCACTGCAACAAGCGGGTGGTGCAGACACACTTACCATGGGGTATGCACGGCGCGGATAGGCGTTAGCGGGCCCGTCCCATCGTGAATAATTCCGGCGTCCAGATGAGCCTCGACTCCTCGGTTTCCTCGGCATGGTGCTCTCTAAAACCAGAAAATAAAAACAATCCACTTAATGACGTACTGAACGAGGAACAAGGGAAACCAAGTCCAAAGTAAATACTTACCGGGAGGTGCGAAGCGAATCACGCGCGTTTAGAACCCCTAGTAATGAATTGCGCCCATACACGATTCTGACACTCACACGGGTGGAAATCTGCATCTCTGACGCTCTTTTTCGATAAATTACGTGGCAAACGCATGGTTATTTTTGACATCATATAGCTTGACATATATTAATCTGTGGCTTGACAGTAGTACCTAGTTGAATTTATCCTCGGTGGGGCCACTGATCAAATAAGCTGTGGGACAGGCAATGGTACACAGCCATACAGCCAGTAGTAATTAAGTTTAGTTAAGTATGTGTATAATTTTCATTTAATTATTTGTAAATTTATATGTTTTTTTTCTTTTTCTTTTTCCGTGGCATTGTCTGTTTATGCACGTCACGTGACAAGATGAAATTCCTCAAGTGTTTTTTCTCGCTGTCAAAGCCAGCGTATTCTGATCAATGTTGTAGCTATATGTATAGTTGAGTAGTACGAGTATACTACCGTCAACACCCTATAGAAATATTTTTACAAATATTTGACTATTGGTTAAGATCAGAAATGCTTAAACTATACATATAGCTACAACATTGATCAGAATACGCTGGCTTTGACAGCGAGAAAAAACACTTGAGAAATTTCATCTTGTCACGTGACGTCCTCAGTAGCTTAGTGGTTAAAGCACTCGCCCGGTATGCGATGGGACGTGGGTTCGAGTCCCACCTGAGGTCGATGATTTTTTTCAAGTGTTATTTATCTTCAATTAAACCTTGCATGGAATTGCTAAAAACAAAAATTTACAATCTAAAAACAAACTCAAATCTGTCAATTTCTGGCGTCATTATGTACGAAATTTGACAGATTTGACAAGATTTGACAGATTTGAGATTGTTTTAAGAGTTCTTGGTTCTTCTTCTTCTTCTTATCCGGTACGCTCTTGACAGAGCGGTCGTGATCGCTATGTACTCGTAGTAGCATTGGATGGGGCAGATGTGATACGCTTCACGACATTTCGCCACCGCTGCCTGCTAAAGGTCATCCTGCTGCACTCATTAACGGAATCCCCAATGGCAGACTTGATCTGGTCAGTCCAACGCGTGGGTGACCTTCCGCGCGGTCTAGTGCCTTCTACCTTCCCTTGGACGACAAGACGTTCTATGGACTGATTGTCACGCCGGGAAACATGTCCGAAGAATGTTAGGATGCGAGATTGTACTATCGAAAACAGACGCTGCTTGATACCGAGTTCTTGAAGTATCGAGACGTTCGTGCGAAACTCGGTCCACGAAACCCCAAGCATTCTTCTCCAGCACCACATTTCCAGAGAGTCTATTTTCTGCCTTTCCACATCTCGCAAGGTCCACGTTTCAGCCGCGTAAAGAAATATGGGGAATATAAGCGTCCTCACGAGCCTGGTCTTCGTGGCTTTAGTTATGTTTCTATTCCTCCATATTTTCCGCATCTTGTCCATCGCTGTTCTTGTGATGCCCATACGTCGTTTGATCTCATCGATGCACCCACCATTGTTTGAAATTAGAGCCCCAAGATAGATGTAAGATTGGACCACGTTGCAATTCGCGATTTGAGTCACATCAGGCGAATTATTCCTGGCACGGTCAACAATCATCACCTTGGTCTTGCTACGATTAATTTTTAATCCAAACTCCTGGCTCACTCGTTCCATTTTTGACAGTAGCTCTTCCAAGTGTTGCGAACTGGTTGCAAATAAGGTGGTGTCATCTGCATAACGCAAGTTTGCAATCTTGTATCCACCAATTGTGACACCATCCGTCCAGTCTTCCAAGGTGATACGCATTATTAGCTCTGTGTAAGCATTAAATAAGAGCGGTGATATAATGCACCCCTGGCGTACTCCGGCACTAGGATGGAAGTCATTTGACAGGACATCATCTGTGCGAACTGAGGCCGTGCCTTCTTCGTATAGACGTCTCAAAAGGTGAACAAGATGTTTTGGTGTGCCCATGTCTAGCAAGGTCTTCCATAATACCGGCCATTTCACCGAGTCGAATGCTTTGGAGAAATCAACAAAGCAAAGGAATATGGGCTTATTGAATTCTCTTGACTTCTCGATGATCTGACGTACGATGAGAATTTGTTCTCGAGTGCCCCTCCCCTTTACAAAACCGGCTTGTTCCGGAGCAATCTCCTTAGAGAGGTAAGTTTTCAATCGCTCGTTGAGAATATGTAACATAATTTTGCTAGCGTGTGATATCAGGGCAATGAGGCGGTAGTTGTTACACTTCTTCGTCGAGCCTTTCTTGTGCAGGGGTGTGAATACGGTATGTGTCCATTCCGAAGGCCAAACTCCTGTCTGCCATACCTTGTTGCAGATAATATAAAACATCTGGTCGCCACGTTCTCCTAAGGCTTTAATTGTCTCTATAGGAATTGCATCTCTACCAGTTGCTTTTTTGCTTTTCAGGTGTTTTATGGCAGCTCTTACTTCGGACAGAAGGATGTCTGGTTCCAAATTCTCTTGTTCTGGGTCTGTACTTGCAAACTGTCGCGACTGCGGGTCCAGGAATAATGACTGACAGTAGCTCTTCCACGTTTCAGAGATTTTTTCGAGTTCTGTTACCACTTCATTCTTGTCGTTCTCAATTGTCCAGGTTTTAGCAGGTAGAGATTTAGTAATGAGACGAATTTTGTGATAAAGATCTCTAGACTCATGCTTCATAGCGTGTTTTTCAACCTCTTCACAAATGCTACGAAGGTGGAAATTGTGGTCTCGCCTGCAGAAGGCCTGGATATTGGCAGACAACTTATTCAGCTCTCTTATGTCTGTTCCCGCGGCTTTCTTAAGGCGCCTCTCTTCTATTAGAGCCAGAGTACTATCCGTCATCCAATGTTGACGTTTGCGCGTTTCCAATCTTGGATTAGACTCTGCCACCGCACTATGAATGAGATGTTTAGCCTTATTCCATAGCATGTCTGGTGTGGCTTCATTGTGGTTCACTTTAGTCCATTCTTTCCAATTCTGCTCAATGGCTGTATTGAACTTCTCGTTATCTACAACTTCAATCCGTCTTATTTTCTTGGAGGATCGGGCAGCTTTGAGTTTCAACCGCATCTTTGCGATGACGAGTTCATGGTCGGATCCACAATCTGCCCCCGGAAGTGTGTGGGCATTGAGGACGGAGGTGCGCCAGCGTGATCTAATCAGTATGTAGTCGATCTGGTTTTTAGTTTTGCCTCCAGGTGACGTCCAGGTGAACAGCCTACGGGGATGGTGCTGGAATAGACTGTTCGCCACCACCATGTTGTTTTCATCTGCGAACTGCATAAATCTTTCACCTCTTTCATTTCGTACCCCAAGTCCGAAGTTCCCTACACATTTGCTATACTGAGCAGCGTTTGCGCCAATTTTCGAATTGAAATCACCCATGATTAAAAGTATCTCTCTGTTGGGGATTTTTTCGACTGTTGCCTGTAATTCTTTGTAAAAACTCTCAAGAATGGAGGGTAGAGCTTCACTGGTGGGGGCATATACCTGTATTAGGTTTAGGTTTACAGGTGACGCTTTGAGTTTCATTGACATAATGCGGTCGCTGACTGCTTCATACCCTATCACACTATTATTTCTTTGCTTAGGAACAAGAATTGCTACTCCGTTTTGGCTATTGTCATCGTTTCCAGAAAAGTAGACTGCATGGGCATCGGTAAAGAAATGCCCGTTGTTTCTCCAGTGAGTTTCGGCTAGACCACATATGCACAAACCACATCTGGTAACTTCCTTTTCTACGATATTGAATTTACCGGGTTTTAGCAAGCCACGAACATTCCACGTGCCTATCTTCTGGATTTTTCGCAATTTGAGGGAGCTACCAGTAGCATTATTTCCATGTAGAGCCTGGTCTCCTACTCCATCATGGCCGGTAGTCCATTTCCCACCGCTCGCCCCGGACGCGGCGCGGCGCCGCTTGCTAGGCGGTTCGCATGGCAATCGTGATCCTTTTGTGTCTACTTTCATAACGATTTTCTCGGGAGGTTAGTTGCAGTGGTTTCCCGTTGCCTTCTGCACCAGATATTTTAGGGGTTATTTATACCCCAAGGCTCCTGTAGCCTCTGCTGACCTCTGGTCAGGGATGTGGTTATACCGCCACTGCTCGGTCGCCATTGCCTCGTCTGTTATCTAGCAGGGGGACCGCGGTATAGGAATACCGCCGCAGATGATGTGTTGTCCGCGCGTGCAGGTGAGGTTGACAGTTGGGGCCGGAAAGATGGTTTGTCCGTTCTCCCCCATTACCCCCCCCAAAGTTCTTGGTTACCCCGCTGGTAATTAAAATTATCGCCTATTGAGCAAATTAAGTACCTACCTTCTTAGTCCATGGTTTTTAATAGCTAAGAATAAACTGTTGAAAAACAGAACGAGAAATTTGGTTGGTACGAAATTTTGGTTTTACTTCAAACCGGAGTTTGTGAGTAAAGTACAGTCAACGGCAAGTCAACCTACCCAAACAGTTAAAGCTCATCCAACTGATTTTCAACTTTTAGGCCGACACAAAGAAATCATTTACATGTAATAATGCTAAGTTTTTATACAGAATAAATTGTATCTTATCTTATCTTATCATAATTAATTGGGAAAATTTGACGTTTTGTTGAAGGTTGACGACCTTTAAATCTCTTTGTATGTGTGTACTTCTTGATATTTTGACGTTCATCTGAAAAAACCTGCCAAGTGCGAGTCGGACTCGTGCACGAAGGGTTCCGTGCCATTATCTGTAATAACGGCAATAAATCGCGTTTATTGTATGGGGGCCGCTTAAATATTTCTTTTATTCTCTTTTTTAGTATTATTGTTATAGCGGCAACAGAAATACATCATCTGTGAAAATTTCATCTGTCTAACTATCATGGTTCGTGAGATACAGGTCATTCAGACGGGACGGACAGCGGAGTCTTAGTAATAGGGTCCCGTTTTACTCTTAACCTTACTTCTTGGGCACGGAACCCTAAAAACTACATCTCCTATAGAACGCTACAGTAGTTTAATAGTTTGTTAAAAAACACAAACAAAAAATGCAGAATTTAGTCACACAGATATCTTTTTATAAGCGAAGTTTTATAGCCATTTCCTCAAATCCACTTGAAACCTCTTTTCTTCTACTTTAGCCCACTGCCACTTAAGGTTTGCGATTCTGAGAGCTACGTCGGTGACTTTGGTTCGCCTTCGGATCGTCTCATTTCTGATTCGATCGAGAAGGGAAACTCCGAGCATTGCTCTCTCCATCGCCCTTTGAGTGACCTTGAGCTTTCTCATGAGGCCCATCGTTAGCGGCCACGTCTCAGATCCGTATGTCATCGCTGGCAACACACATTGATTCCATACCTTGGTCTTGAGGCATGTGTTGCCTTAATTATACAAATAATTATTCTCACAGAAAACACTTTATTAATGTCTAGACTTCAATGTCAGACACATAAATAATTACCATAAAGTTTCCACGTGTTTTATTTCACACAATAATAAATTAGGTATAATTCGTAAAACATAATTCTTAAAATAAATTTCAACAACGCGTTTCATTAAAAAGGGGTTTATGAATATTAACAGACAAACAGACAGTGGGAGAACCGTAAATTTTCTCACATGAAATATTAAATTTGAAAAATTTTATTAAGAGTCTACGGGTTCATTTTAATTTGAATGAAAAAATACGAATGAATGCAAATAAAACATATTTTATTATGAAGATATTTAGTTAGTTACTTTAGCTGGGCAGTTTCTGCACTTAGCCTCTTGATTGGGCCATTGTGCGTGCTGCATCCTTCCTCTTACTGTAGCCAGCCCAGGGCCATGAACCATGAACTCTTAAAACAATCTCAATCCTCTCTCTCTCTCTCTCGACTCTTAAAACAATCTTAATCAATCGTTGTCAAATCTGTCAATTTTGGTACGCCATTTCATACAAAATTTGACAGAAATGATAAAGTTTGACAGATTTGTGATTGTTTTTACAGTTCATGGTTAGGGCCCAGGTCATCCCAGAAAGTCAGCAGCCTCTCAGGCTCTTAAAAGCTTTCGGGACTGATCCTGGTGATGGGAGAATCCGTTCCCGTTGTTCTGCCACGCTCCCACACTCCACGAGCACGTGCTGTAGCGTTTCTTCTTCCTCCATGCATCCTCTGCATATGGGGCTGTGTGTTACTCCTATGTTAAACAGGTGCTTGTTTAGAGAACAATGGCCGGTTATAACACCTATAACCTTGCGAATTTTGTCCCTTTTTATTCTGATGAGGTTGCGGGCAAGCTTTTTTGATGCTACCGGAATCGCGTCTTTTATTTTCCTGCCTACATTGTTCATCCATTCTGTTCGGTGTATTTCTCTGGTTCTTTCGCGCAGTCATGTTTTGATTTGGGCCTGAGGTATGGGCAGTGGTTCCTGTCCATGGACAACTGCCTGCAATCCTCTTTTGGCCAATTCATGTGCTGCGTCGTTTCGCAGTGAGTTGATGTGTTGTCATGAACATGTTTGATTAACGTTCTTACCTATATATCTAAATTACTAAATAGCGATAACGATTGTTGTCGACAATCGATCTTTCGCGTACGTTATGTTATTGACCATATTCGGAAACAAATATTGCCTTGCAAGGGGTCCCGTTTTACCCTTTGTATACGGAACCCAAACAAGCTCAATTTTAGAGGGTGGTAATAAGCGAGTCTAAAGTACAAGAAAATTAAAAAATCCCGATGTAAAAAAACAATATCCGCATCTCGTGGGCGACCTTCTCCTTCCTTAAAAGTAGAAAATAAGCACCTCAAGTTTCAACGATAAATAACCCAATACGAAAATAAACTCAAAAAGAAATTAATGCTTAGACTTCAAAGGGCACAATTTAATTTATTTACAACACAATAAAATTGTCTATCAAGGAAAGTAGAATATTATGATAAACAACGACTGTTGAAAAGAAAATAAAACCTAACTACAGTCAGCTTTAAAAATATCTGTACAAAAAATAATAATATTTAACATGACAATAATAGGAATGTTTTATTGACATCTTTTTTTTGTGATATACACAATTAAATGTACCTAAGTCGTAGATGTTTAAAAACGTATTTAAGTATGTTTATCCGATATTCTTATCGCCATAATACAAGCTTTACTTAGTTTGGGGCTAGATAATTGGTGTATGTTTCAAAAAAAAACTTCTCTTAAAATTATTTACTGAGTAATATAAGGCATACAAACAATATTTTTAAAGTCACATTTTATCATAGCATTTATGTTATTATTAATATTTAACATAATAAGTGGAGGGCATAATTTTGTTTTATTTTTTTGCTAAATTGTCTGTACCTCGTAACAAATGGTTGTAATTTGTTATTATTTTATACTATAAAGAACTATTATTGTGTTGTGCCCGTATTTTTCATATTATTATCAAATAATTGTTTTCGTCTCAAAAATCGTTTCGGTCTGCCGGTAGGCACGCTTAAGTGTACGGGGAAAAAACTGAGTTTTATTCTAAACAGATATTTCTGAAGTCGACTGTACAGAAGAAAGTAATGTTAAAATAGCCTACAAAAATTAAAAAGGATTTTAATTGGACGAACAAAACCTTTTCGTGAAAATACAAAAAATTGTTACGGATTTTTTCCTTATCCTGAAACACGTTATGAAAATGTTTACACAACAAAAGGCACCATTTTCAAGGAAAGTATTACACTTGTAAAGTATAAGAATTAGTGTACTTTTCTTATTTTGTATTTCTTAATTTAGAAGAAAGTCTCCCGTACTTAAACCCGATTAAATTTAAGTCATACTTAGTCTTTGATAATATATTTCATTAATAATGTGGTAGATTTAGCTCATTTACAGAATGTTACCCCATTTTTTTGTACCACGGAATAGGCATTTCAATGTTTATTTTAATTTTACGGTTTTCTATTAAATCCCTTGTTTGTCAAGTCTTATTATCGGTTATGGTCTATTATTTTTTCAAAAGACAAACACAACGATGTTTAAAAAAAAGGATTTTAATATCGTTGGACAAACAACGTTGAGAACAACTATAATATTTTACTCTAAAAAAAGGTATTTTTTTTCGTTTTGAACCTAAATTTTGTCAGCCAAACATTGATTCCCGCCGTTGAAGGTTATGAGAAACATATTCCGTTTATATACCACGCTTGCTTACGTAGTTTTATCAACATCGTAAACTTGTCGAGTGGAGGACCAAGGTTTGGGCTAAGTGAAAATATGAGATCCCCGGAGACCGTTACCAAAAAAAAAAAACAGAACGAAGCTTCATGAACATGGAAAATGATTTTCGGATGTGGTATTTCATTTTCGTTTGTTTGAATCTAAAATATGCGTATAATATAATTTGCGTTCTGTACTATAAAATCGAGCGTGCGTTTGAATTAGCACAAGCAAGCATTGTGTGACAAGCATGAGCATTTGTAACATTATGGATGTTATAAATGTATCGTAATAAGTATGCCTCGTAAAACTTTACACTTTAGTTTGATACATTTATAACATCCATGACAAGGTGGACAAACAAGCTTTAAAAGTAGACTAAAAGCCTATCTCCTTTCACTTTAGTTTTCTCCTGTCTTTTATGTTAATTTGGGTTTGTATATATATCTAAGTATATTATGTATATATAGGATATTATATATAAGTATGTTTATTATTTATACTGATAATTTATATAATATCATGTATTATTAATATAATATTATTTAAATAATTAAATTATTACTTTGTAAAACTCTTCACCGCTTCATCCTCTTAACTTTTATCTCACTGTCCTCTACCTGAAGGTTTTCTGGAAGAGATCGCTTCAAGCTATAAGACCACCTAAATTGTACCATTCAAAACGTACTTTTCTCTGTGTACTGTTTGTTTTATGTGGTGTGCAATAAAGAGTATCTATCTGGTAAAGGTCGCGGGAAGCCACTGGAAGCAGGCCGCTTCCAATCACCAATATGGAAATCATTGAAGGAGGTTTATATTCAGCAGTGGTCGTCGTCCTGTGGCTGAAATGATAAAAGTATGCTTATCCAGTAGCTAGTCCCTGTAAAACATACGAACGGCTTAATTTAGGTCTAATAATTAATTTTTAGGTTCTAAAAGAGCTTCTAACGTGGATTTTGTAACTTTTTTATCTTTTTGACATCTTTTTAAAATTTAAATCATGTTTTTTATATGTTCACTACTTATTGTTTTAAAATATTATGTTTACAAACATTGTCGCAGATTTTGTAAAAAACGCATAAACGCATTTTTTGTATACTATTGATTTACTTATGTTGATTCTGTCTGTGTACAGTTGTTTTAAGGGTTCCGTACCCAAAGGGTAAAACGGGACCCTATTGCTGAGGCTCCGCTGTCCGCTGTCCGCTATACCAACAAATACTGAAAAACAAAATACAATAAATATATACGGCGGCTCTCATACAACAAACGTGATTTATTTGCCGTTTTTATAGATAATGGTACGGATCCCTTCGTGCGCGAGTCCGACTCGCACTTGGCCGCTTTTTTTGTATATGTGATAACAATTTAGCAGTTATTATCGTGATATCTTTGTCAAGAAACATATTTTTTGTCTTATTCTAAGACTGAGAAAATGACTAATGCCGTATCTAATATTTCAGACTCAATGTAGCATTCGTGTACATTGTAGGTATAGCTGTGTAGTTCAGTAATGTAGTTCAAGAAAGGGCTATGTACACTGCCATTCTTGTCCTATCTACCCCCGACGTTATGTGGATCGAAAGTGAAACAATGTTGGTACAACGAACCGGTTTGCTGTGAACTGTTTTTCGTTTACAAAACAGGGCCCTAACCATGAACTGTTAAAACAATCACAAATCTGTCAAACATTATCATTTCTGTCAAATTTTGTATGAAATGACGTACCAAAATTGACAGATTTGACAACTTTGAGATTGTTTTTAGAGTGCATGGTTAGGGGGCAGGACTCAGAAACAAATTGAAGACACGTTTTGTCACTAAAAGCCCACAGTTACTAAGGTCCACTTGCGCATTTCAGGATTAGCGAATTTAATCCCGAACTTTTTACCAACATGGTAATAAACATCATTCTATATATGTCAGTTTGTACGACGATGACAGAGACGAGTGATGTCTTGATCTCGTACTAAACAAATTTGTGTGCAAGTCCACCGAAGTGATTTTTATTGTTTCGTAGCCAAATGGCAAAAAACGGAACCCTTATGGATTCGTCGTGTCCGTCTGTCCGTCTGTCACGTTTTGTCACTAAAAGCCCACAGTTACTAGGGCCTATGCAAATTTTGCGAATCTCAGGATTAGCGAATTTTAATCCCGAACTATCCACTAACACGGTATTAAACATCATTCTATAGATGTCAGTTTGTACGACGATGACAGAGACAGAGTGATGTCTTGGTCTCGTACTAAACAAATTTCTGTGCAAGTCCACCGAAGTGATTTTTAGAGTTCCGTAGCCAAATGGCAAAAAACGGAACCCTTATGGATTCGTCGTGTCCGTCTGTCCGTCTGTCACGTTTTGTCACTAAAAGCCAACAGTTACTAGGGCCCATGCAAATTTTGCGAATCTCAGGATTAGCGAATTTTAATCCCGAACTATCCACTAACACGGTATTAAACATCATTCTATAGCTGTCAGTTTGTACGACGATGACAGAGACAGAGTCATGTCTTGATCTCGTACTAAACTAATGCGGTTGTGCCACAGAACAAGTAGGTCTCGCTACGTTCCGCTGTTCTGTGGTTTGTGCGCAAGTGATTTTTGTAAGTTTTCCATTTTGCTGCACCTGCTTTGTATTCCTTTAACTTAACCACGGAATATAAGTAGGAACAGTTCTCAAATACAGGCAGTAACAAAAAATACAAAAATTTAAACTTTAGGGGATTGTCCTATCAAGCTTCAAATACCCATCGGTGGCCGCGTAACAATAAAATTTTCATTGTGTCTCTTTGCCGTGGCCTGACGGGTAAGTACCGGCAAGCGCAGCGTGAGACGTCTATCCACAAGGTGGACAGACGACGTAAAGGACGCAGGAAGCTGCTGGATGCAGGCCGCTTCCAACCGGCCGATCTGGAAGTCACTAGGAGAGGCCTATGCTGAGCAGTGGACGTCCTGTGGCTGAAATGATGATGATGATGATGAAGGGTAATTCTACAGCTGGAATCTCAAAGAGTACCGACATTTGGAGACCAATTATAAAGATACGTTATAATAGCCACAAACTAGCTATTTCTAATGGTTACAAACAATTATATTAGCCGGAATTAACTCCTATTAAATATGGTCCGATCGGTTATCAACCACTGCGTGGGTTGCTTAACTTTAGTAATTACAATCAAAGTAACTAAGCTACAATCATCAAGTAAATATGTCATTTTCTAAAAATAGAAAATTAATTTTAATCTTTTCTAGTTTTAAATGTTTTAAGTCACTGCTTATTTTATTTTCAGAAGCGAATGTGTTTTACACTGAAACTTGTAAGGTCAGATAACGAGAAATGATTAAAAAAATATATATATTTCCTTGGCCTTACAGTAAATGATATTTCCAGAAAAGTCTAAATTGAATAACAAAATAAATCACAAATGGTAAAAGAAAGAAAAAGGAAAAGTTCCTTTGACGTTTTCCTCAACTATGGATGCGAGTAAATGGAAGGACTTTAAGACAGAGCCGTCATACTATACCGTGGCACAGATTACGCAGTATAATAAATATAAGGCAGTAAGTTGACTTGCGTCAATTTTTTTTTTTTATAGATAAAAATTAAGTCTGTTTATTTTATTTTATTCGGAAAAATACAGTGATATTCTAACAGCTAATTGTATAACTTATAGTAGTTATACAAATAAATATGAATATGCCCCAATCAGTACACCAAATTTGAATTAAGGAATTAACATTTTTGTGTTACTAGCTATCATTTATAAATTTTGCTTTTAAACCAAGACTCGAGACAATTAAGAAGAAAAAACTGTCTTTACTCGAGCAATCCTAAATGAATCGAATATTTTCAAAGGCCTCCATTCCAAAACCTTTCTGCCCCATCGGCCGTCAGTTCTGCGTGCTATGACAGACGGACAGACAGACAGACAGACGGACAACGGAGTCTTAGTAATAGAGTTCCGTTTTACCCATAGAAATATTAATGGAGTCCTTTCTCTGATCTGAGGTTTTACCTATTGTGTACGGAACCCTAAAATTATGACCGGTGATTTATATACTTTTGAAATAAACGAAACTAGGATTTTAAGCTGCTGAATTGTATTTGCACTATGGCACAACTAACTAAATATAATAACGTTGGTCTTTGCTAGGATGAATGTCGTTACGGAAAGGCACGGAACCCGTACGTCACTTCGTAACATTATAGTACGTAAGTAATTGAGTTACAACACCGAGATAATGCACTTAGTACGTGCTTTAGGAATTGAGGTTATTTTAGGTACTAGGCCAGGTTTTATCAAAAACAATATATTTCTCATCACTCATCACCACCATCATCATTTCAGTTATATAACGCTAACTGAAGAAAAACGCTAGCTTAATGACAGCTTTAACCTTTTTATTAAGATTCTGTACCCAAAGGGTGAAACGGGAACCTATTACTGAGTCTTCTCTGTCGTCGTCTGTCCGTCTTTCCGTCTGTCCGTCAGTCCGTCCGTCCATCCGTCCGTCCGTCCGTCCGTCCGTCCATCCGTCCATCCATCCGTCTGTCCGTCTGTCCGTCTGTCCGTCTGTCCGTCTGTCCGTCTGTCCGTCTGTCCGTCTGGTCCGTCTGTCCGTCTGTCCGTCTGTCCGTCTGTCCGTCTGTCCGTCTGTCCGTCTGTCCGTCTGTCCGTCTGTCCGTCTGTCCGTCTGTCCGTCTGTCCGTCTGTCCGTCTGTCCGTCTGTCCGTCTGTCCGTCTGTCCGTCTGTCCGTCTGTCCGTCTGTCCGTCTGTCCGTCTGTCCGTCTGTCCGTCTGTCCGTCTGTCCGTCTGTCCGTCTGTCCGTCTGTCCGTCTGTCCGTCTGTCCGTCTGTCCGTCTGTCCGTCTGTCCGTCTGTCCGTCTGTCCGTCTGTCCGTCTGTCCGTCTGTCCGTCTGTCCGTCTGTCCGTCTGTCCGTCTGTCCGTCTGTCCGTCTGTCCGTCTGTCCGTCTGTCCGTCTGTCCGTCTGTCCGTCTGTCCGTCTGTCCGTCTGTCCGTCTGTCCGTCTGTCCGTCTGTCCGTCTGTCCGTCTGTCCGTCTGTCCGTCTGTCCGTCTGTCCGTCTGTCCGTCTGTCCGTCTGTCCGTCTGTCCGTCTGTCCGTCTGTCCGTCTGTCCGTCTGTCCGTCTGTCACCAGATTTATCTCATGAACCGTGGTAGCTAGACAGTTGAAACTTTCACAGATTATGTATTTCTATTAAATACATAAACACACAGACGGACAGCGGAGGCATAGTAATAGGGTCTTATTTTATCTTTTGGGCACGGAACCCTAAAAATCACGTCATCTTCCTACGAGAGGTATTACCAATATTTTTTCTCGTTATTCAAAATGTCTGAAATTATTCTCCCCGCACCTGCAGCGATAAACTTTCATTTGCCACTTCTTGATATAAATTGAGAATTTAGTACGGAAAATTCTCAAGGAAGAGGACCGAGTGTGAATAAGGGGCCCGTTATAGAAGTAATCGATACTTTTTAAGCAATCTTAATAAGTATTGAATACGTCAATTAATTCAATTCTTTGATTTGTAAGATTGTAAAATACATATTTCTGTATGTTTTCCTAAATATGAAACCCATCTATCTATCTATTCAGCCTATTGCAGTCTATCTACTGCTGGACGTAGGCCTCATCCAACGAGCGTCAAAGAGCACGATCTCCCGCTTTTTTCATCCAGCTACTGACAGCCATCCTTCTAAGGTCGTGTCCATCGAGCTAAGGGCGTCCTACATTACGTTTGCCTAGGCGTGGTCTCCACTCAAGAAGCCGCTTACTCCACCTTTCATCGGTTCTGTGACAGATGTGGCCTGTCTATTCATATTCAAAATTTATTTACTTATATTATAATCCAGTGTTTGTCTATCGGTACAGAAGATTCTAAACAAATTGGCTGTGATAAACGAACTCAGACACACGAATAATCCTATAAGGTTTCAATTTAATTGAAGATAAATAACACTTGAAAAAAATCATCGACCTCAGGCGGGACCTCAGTCCCGCCTGAGGTCGATGATTTTTTTTTTCAAGTGTTATTTATCTTCAATTAAACCTTGCATGGAAATGCTAAAAACAAAAATTTACAAGGTTTCAATTTTTTATTCTTACGTTCGGATCCCTCGAAACATTTAACACCAAAAAGGCATGATATTTAAAATGTCTCTCGAAAACAGGATATATCATCAGCAGCGACAATTTCTTTTGTTTTATTAACCTTTTCAAACAAAAGACAACCGTTAAATATCAATTTTAACCCTTATCGACAGTCCGTTTGTTTATAAAGGGAAACAATGAATTAAAGGTCTGCCTGTCACCGACAATAACTCATTGCAGACGAACATCGAAAATTAATTTATTATTGCCAATTGCGGGAATTTTGATTTCGCAGGATAAACGAATTTAACTTTGGAGGGTTAAAAGGTTTATTGAACCGGTTGTATTAGTTATTCTCATTTGAAAAACAAAGTCGTGTTTGTTACAACACTTATAACTCGAGAACGGCTGGACCGATTTTCATGGTTTATAATTTGTTGGATTTGTCTCCGCCCCGAATAGCAGAATAAGTAATAAAAATATTAGAATAACTGACGAAAAAAAAAACTTTAAGGCGGTACGAAGTTCGCCGGGTCAGCTAGTTTAAAGTAAAATATCAATTTAAACTAAATAAAAACCAGGCTAGGTCGGTTATAGGGCTCCGCACCTTAATAAGAATAAACTATAAAGGAACTAACTCTTAAACATGATGATACATTATTATAAGAAACAGCCTCTCACGATGGGCCTTATAGAAATGTTTAACGCGCTATGAAAATGGCTATGCTGGGTGTTTCTTTGCAACCGAATCAAAAAGGCCGTATGGTGCCGGCACTTTAAAAGAATTGCACCACCCCTTCTCTTTCTATGGGTGTCGTAAGAGGCGACTACAGGAGAATTGCCATAAGAAGACGGGCAGCAGCGTCTCCTGTCCACCATTGGCCAAACTGCGATCGCCAACCCGCCTGCCAAGCGTGGCGATTATGGCAAAATCCTCCTTTTGGAGAGGCCAGTGTCCAGCAGTGGACTGTTATAGGCTGGTGATGATGTGATGAATCAAAAATAAGAAGATCCGTAAACGAAAAAAAAATACTGACATAGGTTGACGGATGAGCAAGCTATTGTTTCTACTATGGCTTAAGTGGCAGTGTGTGGGACACATGTATATGTTCATACATATACATGTGTCCCACACACATTTCTTGTCATTTCTTCATAGAAAGGCTTTCTCTATCTCTGGCATGAATTTGTTTTTTTAAACAAATAATATATTTTCCAGCCAGTTTTTTAAATACATTTCTTGTTTGCCCGAATGTTTAAATTCACAATGGCATACTTTTAAGATGGCAGAATTTTATCAGGCAAAATTTTAATCTGCATAATTTTGTTCAGGATAACGTTTATTTAGTGCGGCGATTATTTGATACAATTTCACTTGGCATAATAGAAGATGGTAGAATTTCATATGGAATAATTTCATTAAAATTGTATCTAAACCTTAAATTCAATTGTTAACATGAATTATATTTTTACTTTAAATAGTATAATTATGCCCGATGCTTCGGTGTCATTGTGTTTTGTGACATTTACCTTAAACCTATTTTTGAAATAAACTAAAATGCAAAGTATCGAAAACAAAGCTTGCATCCCGCTACTCGCGGGAATGCTTGAAGTATCGCACAATTTATACCCGTCCCAGATGTCCGAATGTCTGCAATGTCTTATCTTGTTTTATATCTCTGGAGTCGTGGCTAGTTTGTGTATCAGAACTCTTATTTGTTTAAAACTTTACCGCATACAAAATTTGTACAAAAGGCAAAATGCTATGAAAAATATGCTTTCAATAATGGACGACCTCCGTAGCCGAGAGGCGAGCACGCCGCCAATGTAAATGGCGCCGCCATCTCTGAGGTTTCGGGTTCGATCCCCAGTCGGGTGAATGTAGAAAACGACCTTTTCTATATTGGCTCGGGTCTGGGTGTTTTGGTACCGTCGTTGTTTCTGATTTCTATAACACAAATGCTTTAGCTACTTACCTTAGGATCAGAGCAATGTATGTGATGTTGTCCAATATTTATTTTATTTATTTATTTAATAATGAAAATGGGAACGCACTTTGTAAATCGTGATAGGTTTCGAATTATTGTTTAACATATTCTTGAAGTTTTTGTACTAATATTAATATGGAACTAGTGATCCGAAATAAATGATGTTTATTTTATTTTATTTATAATATTTGGTTGAAGGCTATGTAGATCACTAACGTTACAGGTCTAATGGTTTTCTCGTTTTATGCCTCTAGAGTCGGGGATAGTTATTTGTCTTTGTGTTAGATCTTGTTGTTGGTATTTTTTTATTTATTTAAAACTTTATTTCACACACAAATTGCGCAAAGGCGAAATACCGTAGGCCTTTTCTTCCAGTCTATGGGCTTTTTTAATACTAAAAATGGGAAAGCACTTTGTAAATAAAATTATGATAGGTGTCCCATTGTATTTGGTTCAACAACTGATCGAATAATTAAACTACTTATCTCTTTTAATACCTTTTGAGTCTGAGTTAAACTTTTTGTTTGTGGATCTTCAAAATGTACAAACAAACGAGTCTGGGTGAGCCGGCACCCTTGGAGACGCCCTTGGTTAATTAATTGTCTATATATATTATTTATTCACTACCAGGGGGGGGGGGGGGGGGGGGGGGGGGGTTACCATGAACTCTTAAAACAATCTTAAACTTGTCAAATTTCGTACGTAATGACATACGAAATTGATATATTTGACAGATTTGAGATTGTTTTGTTACGAATTTACGAAAAAGTAAATGGTTATGGTACAGTACGTAAGGATGTTAATATATTATTTTAGGACAATGACAATCAGTGTATTATGTTTACATATACTTATATAATATTATTTTTAATTTATTTATAATTCCCATAAAAAAATACTTGATGTCATTGTGGAACGCACTTTTTAGAAAATAATCTTAATTTGGAAGTTTCTAGACCATGGCAGATGTATTTTATGTTAATAATTTGCGAAATTAAATTTAAAAGTATAATATTGTAATCAAACTGAGTATTAACTTAACTTAACTTGCTTATTATTCTGGAGTTATGAGAATGCTTTTGAATAGATCAAAGATTATTTTTCCGCAGGTGGCGTTCTGATTTAAATTACGACATTTTTGGCTTCATGAGATAATCTGTTCTGGACTAATGCCAATTGAAAGAAAGAAAGAAATGTATTTATTTGGCTCATACCACAAATAATAGAAACAACATATAATCAGTAATTAAAGAGCTAATACTGTGATATGATACCAAAATGGTTACCACTTAGTTTTGCCATGACGCTGGTTTTCTGTGGAGACCATTGAGGTAGAGAGTCACCGAACAAAAATTAAAAACTAAATTTTAGCATTTAAATACATCGAATAATTAGAATAATGTGAAAAACAATAACAATCTAAAGGTAGGTAATTTTTTTCTGAATTTATGTATGACAGTGCTCCAAGCGAATGTTTGTGTCTGGTGGGTGTGTGAGTTTGGTGAATATTTTAAGTATTGGTTTATAATTTATATGTATAAGGATTTGAAAATAGATTGACAAATGAAGGTATGTGTGAGTGAGAGCGAGAGAGCATGCGTGTAAGGGAGACGGAAGATGGAATTGGAAGATGGCGTGATCCGTTATAATAAGACTGGTACTCTCCTGTGTTTCTTTTTGAAAATATAAGACTGTATAAGGAAACTGCTTTTTCTTCACCGCCCTGACACTACATGTAATTATTCTAAAACTTCAAAACAGAGTAGGCACGTCTGCTCATGTCATTTGCTTTCAAAACACGAGTTATCGCCAATCAAATGGCAGACGAGGCATTTGCTTGGCGATAAGTAAAAACTGATGAGAAAATCTCAACATTTTAATTTTACTGTTGAAACATCCACCGCTTGTATGCGAGAAGCTATTGGCCATTGTCGCGATGTAGCTAGACATGACTTTGTCTAGTTTATGACATCATTTGGAAGGTTGTGGAGGATTTGCAAAAGATGCTGCATATTCTTAACTCATCGCTGCCTCTTGACGTGTTGGCTTAGGAATGATGAACTTCCCACGCAATATGCTAACATGATGATGATGACAACATTAGGATATTATCAATCATTGCCAGCACTCGCGACCTGGCAGCTGGGTAGCAACCGACAAGGTCCAAATTGTACATCCATCATCCATCCATCAGCCGAAAGACGTCCACTGCTGGACATAGGCCTCCCCCAAGGATTTCCACAAAGATCGGTCTTGTGCCACCAATTGTGAATTTTTATTTTATTTAAGAAATGCTTTTATTCTAGATGGACGTGTGTGGATGGTTTTAAACAAAGTTAAGCTTAATCTTTAGATCATTATAATTTATTTAATAAAAAAATAAATCACGTCTGAGTTATGAAATTTCTTTATTATCGTAATCTAAACAAAGTAATACTTTCATCCGTAGCAGCCGCAGCAGATATTTTTGAAACAACTTAAATACTCGTATAGTAACTACATTTAAATAACAGAATTAGGCCCCAGGCTTATAGGGCACTAGCAGCCCGTCCCGGCTTCGCACGGGGTAGACAATTATCGCTAATAGTTTCGGCAGCGCATTCGACGAAAGACATTTTAAGACTCATTTTTCTACACCTTCGGTTACATTGTTCAAATTTTACCAAGGATCCCTATTTTTTTTCAAAATGAAATGTAACCTATGTCAAATTGGAAGAATGTAGCATTCTATTGGTGAAAGAATTTTTTAAATCGGCCCAGTACTTTTTGAGCCTATTCATTACAAACATACAAAAATAGGTACAAATCTTTCCTCTTTATAATATTAGTATAGAAGTATAGATAAGTACCCGGTATCAGCTTATGTTTCGGCTACGGACTATTAAATATTTCCCTGTTTAAATCAGTCTAAACTGTTAGAACAATTAACTAACTATTTAAAACTAAAGACCGTTTACAGTGAAGAACTAAAATAGCAGTTTTAACTTAAATACTGGTTTTAAATCGTCTGCCACTTGGGAAAGACTAAGAGCTATGTTGAAATTTCTATTTCTTTCAATTTTGTGGTGCTATTATTATATCGTTCGACTTTTTTTATTTTAACGCACTCTATTATGATTTTATTTGACAATCACAAAAGTTCGCCAAAAGCTGTCTCGCAAAGCTTACGTTATCTGTGTATCTAAAAAGTTAATTATAAATTGATATTTTCTTCATAAATTGACTTACATTCATATTATCCACAAAGAAATAAAAGTGAAGACAATAATAATTTAATTACTAAAACTTTGTTCTATTTACAGAATCTTGTTCACTTCAGTTTAAATGGTTGATAAAAAAAATTCTTCACTAATAAATTAAGTTTAAATGCCACACTTACGAAATCATTTGACTTAAATAATTAGTCGACTCTAAGTGCGGCTATAAGACAAATTTTAATCGAAGTTTTGATAAAATCTTAATATTCGATGATCCTGCAAGTAATTTTGTACCTATTAGTTTATAAAATAGGTCAATAACTCCCAAAATCCCAATTCTCTTGACAGTTTCCGTATATTCCTAGAAGATCAGTATCACTATTGTTACTTACATTGTCATTTTATAAACGGCACCCGAGCGAGTCGTTATCAAACACAATGTCTCAATATATCTCTGGAAAACATCTTCGTATATCAAATGACAGTAATGTAGCTTCGAGAAGCAATATTAAAATTGCTTTGTCGTCTGATCATAAAATACTTGATGTTATTAGGAAATTCACGGTTGTTTTTATAAATATAAAATTGTTAAGTGATATTAGCAATCATTTTTGGTAAGTACCTACTCCCCGTGATACTTATTTTTATAATACACATTGAATCATGTGAGTATAAAAGATAAATAACACTTGAAAAAATCATTGACCACAGGTGGGACTCGAACCCACGTCACATCGCATCATTCGAGTCCCACCTGAGGTTGATGATTTTTTTCAAGTGTTTATTTATCTTTAATTAAACCTCGCATGGAATTGCTAAAAACAAAAATTTACATGTGAGTATAATGAGGGCAATAATAACGGAATGTATAAGTCTTATTTTACTATGGGCCTTCCTTCTAGGAATTTGTTCCACGGCTAAATAATATCTTAAAAAGTAATAAAATACCCAATCAGCAGCGAGTTCTTTGTCAGACGACAAAGTAAATGTCACGGCCAATCTGGAAGTCATTGGGGGATAGTAATGATGAATATTTTGTTATTTGCATTTTATCGAGGGCCACAATGTATTTAATGACCAGGGCCTTAACCATGAACTCTTAAAACAATCTCAAAGTTGTCAAATCTGTCAATTTTGGTACGTCATTTCATACAAAATTTGACAGAAATGATAATGTTTGACAGATTTGAGATTGTTTTAAGAGTTCGTGGTTACCGCCCTGGTAGGTTATATCAATTGATCAATTGACGGGACAAAGTATCCTTTCTTGTAATGAAATCATATTTTCGAATAAAAATATCGAGTAAGTCCATAATACAATTACACTCTCCCAAGAGAAAAGAAACGAACAACTTTGTAGCACATCGCGAGCTGTTTTATCAAGTCAAACAGTTTTAACTGAGAGTTATGGATACTTTTTCTTCGATCTAGCTCTTTATTCTTGTAATCTTATTAAAAATCTTTTAAATGTTTCTGAGATTTCATTTGTATCTCGATTTAAATCTAGGTAATCAATTGTTTTAAAGTTAGTAATAAATTGTTTAACAAAAAACCGGCCAAGTGTGTGTCGTGTCACGCGCAGTGTAGGGTTCCGTAGTTGCCCTTCGTTACCACCATATATATTTCAGCAATAATTTCATGCTGAAAATATGGGAGTGTGAAGTCATCCCGCAGGGTTGAAGAGATGCATGCCTCCATTTGCAAACTGTATAAGGGCAAAGGTGACATAGCCGATTGCAGCTCGTACAGAGGTATCTCACTGCTCTCTGCGGCAGGAAAGATCCTGGCTCATATAATAAACACCCGTCTATCCCATCACGCGGAAACTATACTTCCGGAGACTCAATGTGGATTCCGACCAGGTAGAGGTACGGTAGATGCCATATTTGTTGTCAAGCAAATACAAGAAAAAAGCCTGGAACAATACCGTCCTCTCTACATGTGTTTTGTAGATCTGGAAAAGGCCTTCGATAGAGTTCCGCGTGATGCCCTGTGGATCGTTTTAAAGAAAACTGGCTGTCCTGAGAAGATATTAAATCTGATACGCCACTTTCATGACAACATGATGGTGAAGGTTCGACACGAAAATGATTTCTCGGACCCATTTCCGGTTACCTGTGGCGTGAAACAGGGTTGTGTTTTGGCTCCTACCTTGTTCTCACTTTACTTTGGCGCTGTAATGCGTGATGCCGCAAAAAATTGTGAAGGCTTAATCGAGATCGGTTCTAGGACTGATAGAAGCGTTTTCGACCTTTCCCGTTTTAGGGCCAAGCGCCAGGTTGCTAAGCTTTCCATCCTAGATATCCTTTACGCTGACGATGTTTGCCTAGTGGTTGAATCACTGGAATCCCTCCAAACTTATGTTGACTCACTGAACAACTCGTGCCGTAGATTCGGTTTAGTTATAAGTGCTAGTAAGACTCAAGTTCTTAAACAGCCCCCAAGAGGTAAATCGAATGATCCTTCTAGTATCGTCCTCAATGGTACTGGTCTAGATGAAGTAAAATTCATTAAATACTTGGGTTGCCGAATCAGAAATGACAACACCATGGCATCAGAGTTGCCAGCCCGAATAGCAGGAGCTGCAGCAGCATTTGGAAAACTCAGATCTCGTGTTTGGAACTCTCACGATCTTAAGCTTAAAACCAAAATACTGGTTTACAAAGCGATTGTCTTGCCAACGCTACTTTATGCCGCAGAGACTTGGTCTACCTACAGAGCTGATCTAAGGCAGCTGGACATATTCCATCTTAAGTGTCTCCGATCCATACTGCGGATTAAATGGCAAGATCGCGTTTCAAACACGGAAGTCCTGCGTAGAGCTGGAATGTCAGGCATTGAGGCGCTCGTTATGAAGCAACAGCTAAGATGGTCAGGTCACGTAGTACGCATGGACGATAGTAGATTGCCAAAAGCAGTGTTCTACTCGGAGCTCTCATGCGGAAAGAGTAGGCAGGGCGGTCAATACCTCCGCTATAAGGACGTGATAAAACGAAACCTAATAGCATGCGGTATACCAACTGATGGCTGGGAAGAGCGCGCACGTCTCAGACCGGAATGGCGCCAGACTGTTCTCAAGAACGTAGATAAATTTGAGGAAGTACGTCTAGAACATCTCGATGCAAAACGCCAAATATGGAAGACACAACCAAAGCCTTTATATACTTACACTTTTAACGCTGCTGGTCAGCTCTTCTGTGTTCCATGTAACCAAATCTTCAAAACTAAGTTCAGTTTTGCTAGTCACCTCAGAGCATTCCATCCAAATAATATCACGGCCTGATATTTGGCGGCGGCGGTATTACCTAGATATGTACATTCATTCGTCGTTTTTAGGGTTCCGTACCGAAAGGGTAAAACGGGACCCTATTACTAAGGCTCCGCTGTCCGTCTGTCTGTCTGTCTGCCTGTCTATCTGTTTGTCTGTTTGTCTGTCTGTCCCGTCTGTCTGTCCGTCTGTCCGTCTGTCACCAGGCTGTATCTCATGAACCGTGATAGCTAGAGTTGAAATATTCACAGATGATATATTTCTGTTGCCGCTATAACAACAAATACTAAAAAATAGAATACAATAAATAGTTAAGGGGGCTCCCATACAACAAACGTGATTTTTTAGCCGTTTTTATAGAAAATGGTACGGAACCCTTCGTTCGCGAGTCCGACTCGCACTTGCCCGGTTTTAAACCCATCGTTACAGTAAGTCTTTTAAACATTTCAAATCATCATTCGTAACAAAAAATAACGCACAATTTACTGTTCACAATTTGCACTGTTTGTTTGAGGATATTTAAACAGTCTCAAAGGGAGCTCTTTGAAACATTCTCAAACATTCGAACATACAAATAAGAATTTATGTGTCAATATTTTTTTGTTTATCAAATAGACTGCTTTTAAAAATAGAGGCGAATTGGGTAATGTTTATTGATGACGATGGATGCTCGTCTTATTTTCATACAAATTGTAGCATCAAAGTTTGGCCATATTTCAGAATTCAATATAGGTTTTTTGAATCATTTTTTCCTTGAACTATAGCGATTACCTTAATATCTATCCGATATTTTAGAGTTATCCCGAGCAAAGCTTTCTACATAACAGACTTCTTAACCCCTTAGCAGTTATTAAAACAATACAATTCAATGATACCCTGAACTCTTACATTGAAAACACCACAAAATAAGGCAATCTTTATACAAAAACTTTTAATAAGAAAATAATTCTTAGCTTCCACTGACGACTACTTGACGACCTCCGTAGCCGAGAGTCGAGCACGCCGGACTATAATATGGCGCCGCCATCTCTGAGGTTCCAGGTTCGATTCCCGGTCGGGTCAATTTAGAAAACGAACTTTTCTATATTGTCTCGGGTCTGGGTGTTGTGGTACCGTCGATGTTTCTGATATCTATAACACAAGTGCTCTCTCTACATACCTTAGGATCGATCGAGATCAGAGCAGTGTATGTGATGTTGTCCGATATTTATTTAATTACTTACTGACTTCAGCGGCCTTATTACAACAAAGATAGACTAGGTTTAAACCATGTCTAAAGATTAGCCAACCAATTTTAAATATGGGTCATTATTACCAAGATATGTCTGATGTGTCAACATTTTAAATTGGTTGGTTATTTTTTAGACATGGTGTAAACCTAGACTATCTTTTTTGTAATAAGGCCCCAGACAGAAGTAAAAAAAAACTAAAATCTTTTAACGGCAGCTGAATAGAAATTGACGTAAATACAAATTACTTCCACGAACTGTTTGCGTTCACTTTGAAAACGAAACTTAAGTTTGTGAAAGCAATTTCGGTAATAGGCTTTTAATTTCAGATGGATTATTACGAAAATATTACTGTAGAAAACTTTGATAGAAACTTTAACGAAAACATAATAATTAGAGTAGGGGATTGAACACGCTACTTAGGGGGTTAAGATACTAAATGTCATATTCAGAGTGCATTTACTAGTCCAGAATAAGTTTAAACCACTGATTTTTGTACGTTAGAACAGTGGTTTAACCTTAGTCCCGGAATAGCTAATGCACTCTGAATAAGACAATAGTAGTACAAATTTAAGTCTTATGCCGTATGACATGTGAATGATTTAAACTAAAGTCGGAATTGGCTTAATTTTACATGATTAGAAGGAACTCTGAATTGCAGCAAATTAAGCAAACCATAAAGTGTCATTTCAAAATGAGACATCGTTTAATTTGAATATGTGGATATTGAAAAACAAAACATTTAGAGAAAGGTTAAAAAGTATTAAAAACCGGTCAAGTGCGAGTCGGACTCGCGCACGCAGGGTTCCGTACCATTAACTATAAAAACGGCAACAAATACGTTTGTTGTATGGGAGCCCCGTCTGTCTGTCTGTATCTCATGAACCGTGATAGTAAGACAGTTGAAATTTTCACAGATGTATTTCTGTTGCCGCTTTAAAAACAGAATTACATAAATATTTAAGTGAGGCCCTCATACAACATATTTTTTTCCCGTTATAGATAAATGTACGGGAACCCTACGTGCGCGAGTCCGACTCGCACTTGGCCGGTTTTTAAATACCATATACCTACCTACCTATTTGTGCTGAATAACTACACTACAGAATAGCACATTTAAAAATTCTGGTACAAAACTAAACTTAAACCCAGACTTCTAACGCAAAATACTTTCGAGCCAGCCACTCACTGGTTAAGCCTATTGCATAGTGTGAGCCGTTAAGCGATTTACTCGATACTGGTGACATGATTTACAGACATATAATGGAACATGATAATGAACACTCTTGAACCAATTATTAAAAAGAACCGGCCAAGTGCGAGTTGGACTCGCGCACAACAAAGCGTTCCGTACCACTATCTATAAAAAACGGCAAAAAAAACACGTTTGTTGTATCGGAGCCCCCTTAAATATCTATTTTATTCTTCTGCCAAACGAGGGTTATGTTTTTCGAGCGTATGTATGTATGTATGTTTGTAAGTATGTCTATTTCTTTGACACGCCCTACAGCCTAAACCGTTTAACGGATATTAAAGTATAATATATCAATAGATTCATCTCAATTGTGGAAGTGACAAGGGGTATGATATTTTCCGAAATTCCCGCGGGAACAGAACTTACGCGGGAAAAACGGATCTGCAATACTTATAATCCGATTTTGAAACTTTCTTTTGTTAACTAAGGGTCACATATTTTCACATATTACATGAATTAAACGGGAAAAACCAATTTCAGATACTACTTACTCGAGTTAAAACCTTTAAGGCTTTATTGTTCATTGAAAAGTAGTAGTAGAACAGTACAAACTAAAAAGTCAAAAATAAAATAAATTTATTTAAAAAATCAAAATCCCGACTGCGTAGGTAAAATGTGTACTTAAAACATGAAAACAAAATTTAAATAATCAATTTACAGTCGGAGGCATCAAATCCATTAACAGTATAATGATGATTGACTTGCTATGCACTGCGTTAGTACCTAATTAAGTAATTTAAATCCGTGTAGAAAAAGTCGAATCAAGTAGCATGGATTTGATGCTTCAGACTTCAAATTGATTCTTTTAATTTAGTTTTCATCCTTTAAGTTCACTTTTTACGCAGTCGGGTCTTTTTTTTATTAATTAATTTTATTTTAGTATTTGTTTAAATAGCGGCAACATACATAATATCATCTGTGAAAATTTAGACCGTGTCTAGCTATTACGTTTATGAGATACAGCCTGGTGACAGACGGACAGACAGACGCACGGACAGCGAAGTCTTAGTCTATTACTAAGTTCCCGTTTTACCTTTTGAGTATGGAACCCTAAAAACAGACGTCTAAAATTCAGTAATATAGATACCATTATAACTTGGTCTACATATTTGGAATGAGCTGTTACATTTTTTGGCTTTATAATTATCCCTAAGAAATACCTAGTTATTGATGGTGTTGTATTAGTAAATAAAATAATTTAGCAATTGATGGATAAAGAGAGGTGCGTCTCTTGCAGCTTAAAACAAAAGAAAATGTATCTCAACCTAAAAGAGAAATAGATTTTTAAATACGCTATCACCTTTCCACTATGCTTATGGTCTTATTCCTCGTGAAACTAGAAGTCTGCCATGAAAACGGCACTTCAGAGCGCGGAGTTGGTTGAAACTGTTTCCTATTTATATTTCTTGTTTTTAATTAAGGTAATTGACGCGGAAGTCGCACTGTCGGTTGATTATTCAATGAAAATTTCAGAAGACGCTAAAAATATATTTAACTCGTATATAAAATAAAAAATAATTGCAAAATAAGGTTAAAAACCTAAAAAATGCGAGTTAAACTTTGCATACAAATTTCAGTAGTTTTAAAATATTTGTTTGCAATCTTAGAATGAACTTTTTACTGGTTTTTTTTTGGCGTAGCATTTTCGACGATTAGGTTGGAAATGGTCAACATATTTTTTTCTTAAATACCTATGAAGCAGTAAATTATAATAAAATAAAATTCTGAACCTTTCACAACAAGCCTTTTATTTTAAAAAAGCAAAGCTTGCAAAAAAAACAATATTAGCCACAAAAAGTAATGCTCCAAAACATACATCTTTAGATCTGAAAATTTTTGAAATTATCATTTAATTTAAGTAAAAAATTAATTATTTAGGTATTGGGACGTGTGACTGTTAATAATTGTGTTAGTTCAAAATTTTCGCTAAAATGTGACAAAATTTTCATACTATCATAACAACTTTATCTCATGATCTCATCACAATTAGGGGAACACGATTTATAAATCTCCACAAAGATATAATACCTAAATCGATACAATCATACACAGCATCACCCGCGGAAAAAACTAATCCCAAACTTGCCTAACGAGGCAAGAAACACGCAAACTATATTATTGCGTCAAACAAAAGATCATAAGGGCTTTGCTCCATTTGTATTCAAGACGAACAAGAGAATGTACGGTTAGTTAGGTATAGCGCCTACTGTGTGCATGAGTTGCAGATAGAGTGAAAATTTGGTAGTTTTGGAAACATTCAACCTGTATTTTTTTTTTAGTATTATTGAAAGCATTCAATCTGTGAAAATTGATAGATACAATTATGTTTAAATGACATGGATATTATAATAATTTAGCTAATACATATTTGCATGCTATTGGTAATGGCTACACGGGCGGAATAACAAAAATAATCATAAGACCTTTCAGTGTACCCTGTTTAAACGCAAATAAATCATTATATTTATTAAGCAACAAAAAGTCTTGAAATACTTAATTAATGTTAAGTTTTATAATAATCATGTAAACGTAATGTTATAAGATCTAAAAAGAGCACATTCTTGTTTTTTTTATGATAGTACCTACTCAAATTTTATAATCATTATCAAAGACGTCCACTGCTTTACATAGGCCTAACCTAAATATAATGTAACATAATTCAGTTTTAATAAGCGTTAAAGTGTGCCGATTGCTTTGAGCCTATTTAAAAATGACAGGCACAGTAAACAGAAAACTTTAAAATTTTCTATAATATTTTTTATTACAAAAACGTGAAAAGCACAAATTATAATTTCCTTATCAAAATTTACCTTTTTTTTTTATTAAGACAAAAACAATTTACCAATTACTAACATCCACGGTTGCTTACTTAAATCATTATTTTTTAGAAAAAATATTATTAATTATAAATAATTTTATTTTCTAACCTATTCTGTGATTATTAAAGATGCTGTGGGATAGATTTGAACCTGTATTTTAAAACCACTATAATTCAAATTTACAACGCAATAAAATGTATACTGAATTTCTTGGTAGTTGTGTACGAGTCGTGGGATTTAGAATACAAATTGGAATTTTAATGCGTCACCTGCGCCGTTGTCATCAAGATAAATCTTTTATCTATCTAAAAAAATGACTATAATTTATTAACGCGTTTGATACGCACGTTGGTTTTATTAACATTTTTATGGGCTGTTGATATTGTCACAAATTTTAACACAAAATAAATGTTTAATATTGTCACAAAGACAGATTTTTAAGTCTAACTGCAGCACACACGCCTCCTACGCATTATTGTCTTGTTTGTTCGTTGGAGATCGATTCGGTCTAACGCCTATCGTTTGTAGTTTCCAGACGTGTCTATTCAACGCTAGTATTGATAAGACCATTGAATGAAAATAATCTTAAGCTCTTAATCAGTAAACCGTTAAAACAAAATAGCGGAGCGTAGAGGGCGTTTAAAGACAGAATAAATAATAGTTGTGTATCTTAAGTTATGCTTAATACAGGGGTCTTCTATATGATAACTAATAAAGCACACAACGAGGGTTACCGTTTTCGTGCCCACCAGTTGGCGCCACTGTCAAGTGAGGTCCTGAATAATACTCAATATTTGATACTCGTTTTTTCAGTAATAATGCCTTCTTCCGGGCACTTACATACGTCTCAATGATATATCTTTTAATAAGGCAATTATATAGCCAATCATTAAGACAGCCGGATCCTTATAAAAAAATCGACTGAATATTGTTTCCCTAAGTACGTTTGTTACGCGATTATTCCGTCAATTATAGACAGATTTCAAAAACTTGCCCACTTATTGTTCTTGTTCCCTTATTGGGCGAGTCCGCTTTGTCTAGTTTTTTATTCCTCCTTTACTCAATTCCTAAGTTTACTTAGACAAAGTAGCGGGTATTAGCTTTATATGCTAGTTTAATAATAAACCTTTTTTACTTATATCAATGTTAAAACAAAAGAATCACCAAACTAAATGGAAACAGGGCCATAACCATGAACTCTCAAAACAATCTCAAAGTTGTCAAATCTGTCAATTTTAGTACGTCATTTCATACAAAATTTGACAGAAATGATAATGTTTGACAGATTTGAGATTGTTTTAAGAGTTCGTGGTTACCGCCCAGTACACAAGTATTTTGGCACCGTCATAATGACACGTTTCAGTAGAACCTTCGTGGGTTATTTCATTTTCCTTCACATCAAAATCACATTAGCGCCAAAATCAGAAGTTGAATTACGTTTTTGTTCAATCTTGCTGTATGATTTCATATTTCTTTGTTTTTCGGTTTACGCTATTCTTGCGATGAATAAGTGAAATATGAAAAGTGTGTTTTTCGGAAATTAGGACACATATTAGTTATAACAATAGTGCTTATTGCGAAAATTTTCACGAATAAACACTTCTAAACTAAAAAAATGCAAAGTCGTCAACCACAATTTCAATTTAACGGTTCTCAACTTCGAGGCAAGCGAAACACTATTCCTTCAATACTAATCAAATTACAAACCACGAACAATGTTATGGCTGACCTAAAATAAGTTTGGAATATCCGGATTGTCGGAATATGGACGGAACATTGTTCCGTATATCCGGCCGGTAACGTTGCTCGGCGTCCGAAGTGTGTTTTTGATGGACGCCCATTTGAAGTCTGTCGGCTACTAAAATCGTTGAATGGTTTGGTATTGGCAAAGATTAGTGAATGGAATTATTGTAGAGAGGCCTTTTAATAACACAGTTTATTGAAGCATTTTTGACGGATAAAAACAGATGTTTTACGTTAACTTTACTTACACTTGTCCGCAGGGAATTTGTCATGTTGTGTTATGCTGTTTTTTTTTTTGGAAAATTGAGATAATTTTGATCTTGTATGTATTTATCGTTGCTGTTTCCTCTCGCTTTGTGACCACCACCATTATTATTCAATTGTTAACTTTTTTATAAAACAACTGTTATAATGAAAGTAAGCACAATAAAAAAATGTAACCTAGAACTAAATCATGGTAATCAACAAAAGATTTTTGGACTTAGTCGAAATTCGGTTGAATGAATTTTGGTTTTTGGGCCAGAAGATGTTTTTTTTTCGTCGTTTGTCGTATAGCAAAGTTGGTGTATTTAAGCCCACTTATAAGTCTCTAAAAGGTTTTGCGTATTCGCAGTTTCAAGCTGTATTCAAATCTTGGATAGCGAGATTGACCTACTTCTTAATTGTTGAATCGTTAGTTCAAAGTTTGTATATAATGTGATAATAATACAATTAAATACCTCTATGCTATTTGATACCATTGAACTAATCTATGTGATTTGATACCATTGATCCTTAGAGCACTCGTAAATGCTCTAAGCATTGATCGAGTCAGGGAGTGGACAGTGGTGTATAGATTATCAATGACTGCTATAAAACAAAACCTTCGTGTTTTGGCTCATATAATTCGTATCGTGGGTGTATGTGTTAGCAACTAATTACGGCACTGAGATAAATGGTCCTTGACTGTCGGCCTTTTAAACCAGCTCAAAGTCACCCAACGTGCTATGAAGAGAGCTTAGCTTCTAACTGCTAGATAAGATCGGAAACATAAGAACTATAAATAAATAAATAGCGGTGTCTTTGGTTTAAAAAAAAACACTGCTTTTCTAATTCTAAGGCTCGAGCGGCAAAGGGCAGATGTCATCCCTAAAATAACTGTAAACCGTTAGGCAAAACATTTTCAAGAAGCAACCACCAACTTAAAGCTCTCTACCTGATGAACTGACGACCTAGTCTAGGTGGCTGGCAGACGCTGGATGTAAACAGTTTTATAGGGAAAGTCTATGTCCAGGATTGGCATGGGCCTTGAATTAAATATCGCAAAAAAATAGTGATGCCAGAGTATCGACACTTCCAACTATCGATATAAGACTATTAGATAGTGTATATACTAACAGTAGTATCAATAATCATAACAGCACTCAAGGTAAATACTATTAATAACTCGCAAAAGTATTGGTAAATTTCAACATTATGGTGGTAACAAAAACAACAAAATGGATTAAGTCTAAGAAATTATTTAATGTGATTGTTTGTTTACTCGTATTAAACAAATCACAAAGTGTCGTGTGGTGCCAGCACGTTAAAAGAGTTGCACTACCCCTTCTCTTCCTATGGGAGTCGTAAGAGGCGACTACAGGAGAACCGCCACAAGAAGACGGGCAGCAGCGTTTTTTCTCCACCATTGGCCAAACTGCGATAGCCAACCCGCCTGCCAAGCGTGGCGATTATGGCAAAATCCTCCTTTTGGAGAGGCCTGTGTCCAGCAGTGGACTGATATAGGCTGGTGATGATTAAACAATAAAAATTACCTCTGCATTATCTACATACATGCTAACCATTTAGGTTAAACAGGCATATTATCAAGCGACGTAAAATATAATTGAGTCATTGAATCAAAAAAAATACTTTGAAATATGTAAAACTATTTTTTTTACGTCCTAGACGAGTCGCATCGATAGTGAGAGCACAAAATATCATACCGATCAGTAGGCAGTAGTAGCCGAGAAGTAATCAGTTTAAGATATTTAAAATGATTAAATAAGCTTTTTTTAAATTAAATTTTATTTTGAGTCAGGATATTATCTAGGATAAGAGCCCATGTTAAAACAAATCAAACTAGCCCAAAATCAATCCGTTGCATCGTTTATAAAACATTTCCATGGCCACGGCTCAACAGATCAGCCGATTTATGCCTGCAATATTTCAACTAAACCGAAAACCTAAAAGTGGCTAAAAACTCGCAGGATTTGATTTAAAAATAGACAGATAGTGGGACATGTGAAACTAAATAAAAGCTTATAATAATATTGCTGGACTAACGATACTTAGTATCGATATTTGCACAAAGCAGCATCCCTACCCTAAAATTGCTAACAAAGTTATTTGAACTTAAACCTCGCAACGTATATTCAACGATAGTTGGTAACAACTTAGATACTCTAATATATTCCAGTTATTTAAACCAGTTTGTAGTTTATTTGGAGCAACTATCTAATGTCGGATACATTGAAGCTTATATGTCAGGAGGGAACAGAGCAAATATAAGACCCTACCGTACACTAGCAAGATAGTAGAATAATGCACCACTTACACGGAGCCAAGACTTGAGACAATCCACTAAGCCAGTCCAATATTGGCATCGTCTCATTGGCTAATAGAAAAATCGAGGACAATCTATTGAAGAAGCCAGTCCACTGTAATAGCACGATTTCTAATTCGCTGGCTTAATGGACTGGCTTAGTGGATTGTCTCACGTATTGGCTCCGTGTAAACGGTACATTAAGATGATGACTGGGTAAAGAAAATGAAATTCTATTTAGTCCGTCTAACTGTCAGACTATCAAATATAATGGACTCTTATTTTTCAACTGACTTCAAAAAAAAGGCAAGGCTTTTGACAATCACCCAAAAATTACAAAGACAAAGCGTGTCAAGTTCGGAAGTGGGGGCACATGAGTAAAGATGTGTGTGCGTGTCCACTGGCCGCTTGTCACGTATGAGCCGAAACCGCTTCAAACTAGATCAGCCAGTGGTCAATCTCAGGGCGTGCAGGCGTGACACGACGCTCGAATGTCGTGCGTGTTTTGTTTTTGTTATCGAGTTTCTCACATAATACGTAGTAATATTTTTGTTTTAGTATTTAAAAAGTGTTGTAAATATGGTTGTATATTGTACTGTGATAATACCTCCTGACAACTTTATTGCATTTGTTGAATTGCTTGAGCAAAAATTTTGCGAATATTTTGATCTTCATGTACAAATTTTTAATATTGGTAATGTCATATTAGCACGTTTGCAAGATTGTACATTTCTTATGCCATGTGATTATTTCCCATTGGATTATTTGAAAAAACTTTATATTAGATTTAGAATTTATCATTCGATTAAAAGACACAACAAATTATTAAAAACCAAAAGTAATAAAAAATATATATTTAGAGTATGTAATTTGTAAAAAAATAACCTATTTTAATAAAAAATGTGAAAAAAAGAACATTTATATTTTAAATTTATTTAATTGTGCCAACCCTACCAAAATAGGTATAAATTTTGCTAGCTCTTTAGAAGCTTTGTCTCTGTTCCGTTTCTTTACTCATGTGGTGGGGGCTAATGACGTCACTTCTTACTTCTAAGTGCATGCGGTGCACAAGGGCATGCGGTGCGTAATAGCAATGAGGCAGTGTCTACCTGGTAAATGTAATGAGGTAGGCAGTTAGGTAATCACAGATTGTGTTTCATTGATGAAAACCACAGATTTTCATCGATGAAACACTTAAGGAAGTATCTACAGCCTAACTCGTAATTAAACCAATGGCCGCCACCCGCCGCATGTTTATTTAAGGAACTATTAAACAGCATAGTTTGCAGAAAGATGCTTCCAACCAGCCAATCTGGAAGTCATTGGAGGAGGCATATGCTCAGCAGTGATCATCCTATGGCAGAAATGATTTTGATGAAATTGGTAAGAGTATCTAATGTAGTTAGAATGAATTTCTTTTATAAATTAGTTTATAAAAGAAATTCAACACTCAAGCCGTATGGGACCGCGTAACAATCTTATTTATATTATTATCTCGGTTTGACAAGTTGAAAGAAAATCTTAAAATTGCATCAAGTTTGATAACTTCATGATCAGCAGAAACTCCATTGCTAGGACGTATCAGACGAATAAAATCGAAATTTAATCAAACTTTCCCTTTTCGGCTCATAAATCCCTTAATACTCGGGAGTACCCCCTCTTATCGGCGTTCCAAATCATTAACTCTTACTGGAATGAAAATATGAAAGTTAGCTATGACTACATTGGAAATCTGCTGAGTAAGAGAAAAGGGATACATTGTTTAGTCAGCAAATTTGGTATGAAATCACCTTACCAGATTTATTTTGGGAAAAGGGTTAGAAAAGCTTCTGAGACGATTATTATACTCCTATAATTTGTACTTTATTTGATTTGTTATATACCACAATAATATAATGAATAATATAAAATAATTAAAATAATATTTTTTATTATGGAAAACTGTATTATATGCTAACATTTGGCTTGCAGATAACGATTGTTAATAAATATAAATATATATTTTTTACATTTTACTTCTTAAATTGTGTTTAAAAAGTAGAATTATGTTTCATGAAATTAAATGAAATCTATCAAAAATAACCTTGGTTGCTACCAAGGTTTAGCTTATTTTAATTTAATTTACCAAACGATTTTTTGGTTCTTATTTCTCCGATTTTGATTTAAAAAAATTGAAATACATTTACAAAATAATGATTCTATGGTGTTGGAAATTTATGCCACCTAGTAGGAACCAAACGAACTATAGTATTTTTTTCTGAAAAACTTGAAACCTTTTATAGGTTATTAAAAATGTAGATAGATGGCACTACAATAATCTAACTGTATGTGTGTAATGCTGAAAACGTAAAATCATTCTAAATGAGTTAGTTAGAATATTAATAAAATTTGAAAAACAGAATATTATTTGCAACAAATGTTTTAAAATAAATTACAGCGAAGAATTAATAAAGTTCTTAATGCTATTTCTCAAATCACGCCACCTATCGAATATTTTCATCATTACTTCGGAAAAACTCTCGGTAGTTTCCCAAGGGTGTGCTTTGAAAACCACACGCTCCTGACGGAGTTTCGTGAAAATTCCGACAGATGGCGTACAAAGGTAAAACGCTAACAAGGACTACTATTTATAATGTTGGGGCTTCACCTGCAAACAAGCTACACCTACTACACTAAACATGTTAAAACACGGTCACATTCAAAAAATCTTTGTGAAATAAATGCTAAAGTGCATAGTTATTAAGTTAGGATGGAGTAGACAAAAAGAGAAAAGTATTGAGTTCTTGAAAGCGTTTTATTTTACTTTAAAGACACACTCACAGATCACACACTAACTAAGTCGCTAGACGCTAGAATCAAACGTCAAATAAGTGTGGCCACGCACTTAGCGCGTAGCTTAATGCTTTAATTTAGTTAACGCTAATCATGCCTTTATTTAAACGTTAGGCGTCACGCAGGTGAAGCCCCATCATAAAAGCGAAAGTTTATAATTATGGATGTATGGATGTTTGTTACTCTTTCACGCAAAAACTACTGAACAGATTTGGATAAAAATTTGCACACTTATAAAATATGATCTTGATTAACGTATAAGATACTTTTATCCCGGTTAAATGTTAAATAAAAAACAATATTTTTCTAAATACTATTGTTCTTTATTTAAACGTTTATTTTTACATCATATTACCAAACATCCTGTAGTCCACGCAATCAAAGTTGCGGGCACAGTAACATTATAATTTGATACCATCAAGCTGACTGTAGACTATGGAGAAGATGGAGTAGAACTCCATTTTAGGGTTCCGTTCCCAAAGGGTAAAACGGGACCCTATTACGTAGTATTATTCTTTCTCTATGCTATTACTAAGGTTCCGCTGTCCGTCTGACTGTCTGTACGTCTGTCACCAGGCTGTATCTCATGAACCGTGATAGTTAGAGAATTGAAATTTTCACAGATGATGTATTTCTGTTGCCGCTATAACAACAAATACTTAAAAACAGAATACAATCAATATTTCAGCTATACAACAAACGTGATTGTTTTGCCGTTTTTACAGAAAATCGTAAGGAACCCTTCGTGCGCGAGTCCCACTCGCACTTGCCCGGTTTTTTAAAGCTATAATTTTAAAATCATATACGTACAATTTAAAATTATTCTTTCATACCCAACCAAGTTAAAAATCATAAAATGCTGTGTAGTCTTTTGTTCCCGTTATGCGTTTGTTCTTATTTGTAAACGCAGCGACAAATTAACTGTTACCATGGATGTAAAAAGAAAAATAAAGACTAGTTTGGATGGGACTATCATATGTTTGAGTGATTTATGAAACGCTTCTTTATTAGCGTATAAAAATATTATTTCCTCGGACAAAAAATGATAAAGAGAAAAAAATAAATGTTAATCTCTATTCAAAAAATAAAAGATATGGTTATTTTGTAGGTAAGACAGGGGAAAGTTTACTTTAGGGATAGATTAATTAATAACTAACAATGAAACAACTTTTTGAAAGTGTCATATTTATCAACTGTGTGTTAAATCTGTTTCATCTCCTCGCTCAGTTGTCAGGCGGCATTTAATATCATGCGCTTATTTGAATAAGGCAACACTGTCAAATAAGACATGTTTTTGATAGTTAGGCGCTTTGCAGACGGCGGGGCGGGCCGGGCTGGTCTGACCGCAAAGCAATAAAGACCACGTCTGCCCGTCGATGTCCGCGGCTGCCCTCGCCGCGAACACAAAGCACACCGCCGCGCCGCCAGTGTCCGCCGGGCACCTGCGGCGCGGTCTTTTTGTCCTCCGTGTGCGTTGGTAGTACAGGATTCCATTTGCGCTATCCTTCGCGGTGAAATTGACCGGCTCGGCCCGCCCCGCCGTCTGCAAAACGCCTAAGTCAACTTACCCCTATAGTTATATTAGGTAAAGGACGACAGGGTAAAGAAAATGAAATTCTATTTAGTCCATCAGTTCGATTATCAAAAAAATAATGGACTCATATTTTAAGAAAATATACGTGTAAAACATTTTTGACTAATCACCTGATAGACGAAGAAGAAAATAATTGATTGTCGTCAACCCTATTTCCATTGGTTAATGTTTAATAAAACTTACATTTTTATCATTATAAAAGATAAATAAATAATATCGCTTCTCATCATCTTTTATAATGTGCACAGCTAAAGATTGGAATTCCCTGCCTGTGTCTGTATTTCCGAGTGCATATAACCTGACTCTCTTTAAGACCAGAGTGAATAGGCATCTTCTGGGCAAGCTCGCTCCATCGTAGATCCCATCTATGCTCTAGAGCAAGATTGAGGTCAAGAGTAAGCCCATCTCAAAAAAAAAAATAAAAAAAAAATATCGCATAGAAGTAGTGCTATAGGAAGTATCGATAGTTCAAATCTTCTATTGATACGCAGAAATACTAAGATAGTATTGATCCTATTGCAATTCGACCTATATCAAACTGTGATTAGTATATAGGGTTATTTTTAAGAGCATTTTCTTTGCAATTTGAGCTTTCATAGTATGATTGTTGTTTAGTAACACCCAATCCATGTTTTTCAAACGTCCACGCTCCAACAACGGCAGTTATTACTGGTATTATAAGAGTGCATTGTGCTCTGTGCTCCCGGCTCCCGAGGCACTCAATGAGAGACTAGAACAGGGCCGAGGAGGTTTTGAATGCGTTTTGTGAAGAAAAACACTCATTAGGACAATAATGACAATGATTGTTATATATTTTATTTTTACTTTATTGCACAGACAAAAAAAAAGTGGTACAAATGGCGGACTTAATGTCAATAGTATTATCTACCAGCCAACCATGGGGCTAGTCAGAGATGATAAGGGCGGTGCAACAGAATGAGAACATAACATTAAGATCGGGAGATAAAAGTCAAGCTAGATTAATACAATACATACTAGATACATAATACATATATAAATAAATAAAAATATTGGACAACATCACATACATTGCTCTGATCCTAAGGTAAGTAGCTAAAGCACTTTTGTTATAGACATCAGAAACAACGACGGTACCACAACACCCAAACCCGAGACAATATAGAAAAGCTCATTTTCCACATTGACCCGACCGGGAATCGAACCCGGAACCTCAGAGATGGCGACGTCATTTAAAGTCCGGCGTGCTCGCATCTCGGCTATGGAGGTCGTCATATACACCGTGAATTTTGAGATACCCGAGAAAATTAACTAACATACTCAGATATCGATATACATCGAATTTGGCGAATAAAAAAAACGGAACGGCGTACGGCGTTGGCGTACGGAAGGAATAACTATGAATGAAAAAAAAAAAACATTCATAGTTATTCCTTCCGTACGCCAATATTACGTGACTAAATTAGGTGGATTATGGTTCCGTTAATGTTGGAATGATAATGATTACTATTTGAATTAGCAGGACTTTTATAGTGCATATTTTTTAAAGAATGTTAGGGACCTATTAAATAAATTTCTCATAAATATTTTTTTTTTATTCGCCGAATTCGATGTATATCCATATCTGAGTATGTTAGTTAATTTTCTCGGGTATCTCAAAATTCACGGTGTATAATAGCAATAGTACAAACATACATAATTGTATATACTTAAACATACACATAATTTATGGCTTTACACAGATTGCATGCCAGTGAGCATCATTAGCAAATTAAGTAGGAAAGAGATGAGAGAAAATAATTTTACTACCGAATACTACTTTTAAAACTATAATAAAGAAAGTTTTGACTAAAGATTACACTCATCGCCATCGTCAGCCAAGTCCACCGTTGAACATAAATCAAAAAGTTGGTATTGCTACGTACAATTAAGTAATCGGAGGCCGTAGCCAAAGTAGCATGACGAAGCTATAATGAAGTTCGATTTTTTTTTTTTATGGAATTGACAAATGCTGTCTTGAAATCAGGGGGCTAAAGCAGGTTACTCCCCTAGCCGTGTAGCATGTAACGTACCTGATACTGTATCAAGTAAGTACGTGGGCACGAGCCTGCTGCGAGCCGCTCGCGCGTGGAGCACATTAGGCTCGCAGTGACCCGCCAAGATACAGTATCTCGGCGGGTCACTGCGAGCTTAATGCGCTTTAGATAAGCGGCAATCACTCTCTACAGAAACAATATAAAATTCGTCATCGCATATCAAATATTGATAACGACAAGGAATGTATAAATAATGGAAATAAGGAATGTATAAGTGACTGAGTTTGTTGCGCCGTTTCTTCTCATCACCAGCCGATATGTAGTCCCGAAGCGGTGGTAGAAAAAAAAAATTGGGACATGTAACAGTGCCATTGATGGCCAATTTGCAAAAATAAATGACTTTGACTGACTTTGACTTTGATTAAATAAATATTGGACAACATCAAATACATTGCTCTGATCCTAAGGTAAGTAGCTAAAGCACTTGTGTTATAGAAATCAGAATCAACGACGGTACCACAACACCCTATTAACCCGAGCCAATATCGAAAAGTTCACTTTCTACATTGACCCGACCGGGGATCGAACCCGGAACCTCAGAGATGGCGGTGCCATTTAAAGTCCGGCATGCTCACCTCTCGGCCACGGAGGTCGTCGAATGTATGTGTACAAATTAGGTACTACATTCTTGGAGAACGATGGCGGCATTTGTCAATTCCATACATCTAATTGTTATCGTTTTCAAAGTATTACTTTGGCCTTACTAAATATATTTGATGACGTGAGAACGAAAAAGAACATACCTAACAGCAATTTTGAAACTAATTCCATTTTAATTCAGGCTATTATTGGTTTCCGAAAACTATTTACCTAAACTAGCGTAATTTAGCGATAAAGCCGAGTTCTAAAATCTTGATATTCAGATTAATTACCACAATACATGTAGGCTCGGAGCAGTAAGTTCATTCACCTCTTGTCACATTCGCCAAAAGAAATAAGTATTTTTGGTGTATGCGAATAACCTCTCGATACAGTTATTATGTAGACAAAACCATGCTGATTTCGTCACTGCCGATGAAAAGTAATATTTTATGATCTTCCTACTAAAACAAAACAGAACGCTTATGTGAGTTTTAGGCCGTTTTCTGATTTGTCGGCACAGCAGCGGCGCGACATACGCTCGGTATACGCGGTACAGAAAGTATGGAATCTGTGCCGCGCCGTTCCCGCGCATGCCGAGCCAATCAGGAACGCTCCATTGAAATATAGGCGCTCGGTAAGCTTTGTGGACCGCGTATACCGAGCATGCTGATGCCGCGCCGCTGCTGCGCTGACATATCAGAAAACGGCTTTAGAGTGATTTCACATGCATGTATCTTACAGAGTCGAGACTCAGAAGGCAGAAGTCATAAGGGGCCATCCATTGGTCACTTGAGGCTCTAAGGCAGGGAGGGGGTTCGGTAATCTAAAATCTCACCACGTATCACCATGGGTTAATAATTTGCTAAGAAAAACACAAACGAGCGTCTTTCGAGAGCTACTTCGTGGCAGTGTCCAATCAGCGTTAAGTAAATGCCGCTGCGCAAGCGTTGTGGCAACACTGATTGGTTGCTGCCACGACGACGACGCTCGAAAGACGCTAGTGTGGGACCCCCCAACGCCACCAATGAGTGGTGGTCGATAGCCTACCTTTTAAATAGTAGCTGTATCAATAGAATGTACCTAAAGTAAAGTACGTGTCGTGTGGTGCCGGCACGTTAAAAGAATTGCACCACCCCTTCTCTTCCTATGGGTGTCGTAAGAGGCGACTACAGGATAACCGCCACAAGAAGACGGGCAGCAGCGTCTCCTCTCCACCATTGGCCAAACTGCGATCGCCAACCCGTCTGCCAAGCGTGGCGATTATGGAAAATCCTCCTTTTGGAGAGGCCTGTGTTCAGCAGTGGACTGAAATAGGCTGGTGATGTGATGTGTGAAAGAAAAGTAAAGCATGCCTATAAAGGTCCCACTGCAGGGCACAGGTCTCACCTCAACTATGAGGTGGTTTGGGTAATACACCACCCAGCGGGCCCAGTGCGAATTGGCGAATGGTTGTTGTAAGGCCAGTGACTAAATCTTACTTTCAGATGTAATCAAACCGCCGTAAGATCTCTGACTAGGCGTCACGACTAATCAAGTGATATCAGCCGGGACCAGCTTTTAACGTGCCTTCCGAATCACGGAGATGCTCGTAATTAATGTCAGTAAATATGGTCAGAGTGGTACTTACTGTACCTACTGCTCTATTTTTATCCTGTAATTATTAATGTCAGACATTTACGAACCGATTTAGAAACTTTAGACCAAGTTTCTCGCTTTCATTAATACAAAAGACCTCTAAAGTTTCGATCAATTAATGCCTAGTTCCTTTAAATTAAAGCCTAAAGTCTCAAAGCTTAAAAGTTTTAGTGTCGACTGTACCCCGTAAATTAGCTTAAGTGCTTAATTATAAATTGGTAAAAGGAAATTCAATTAACTTTGTAAATGAAACGTAAAGAGAGGTTTAGGTAGTCTAAATCTGTAATAGCTTTTCTAGTTTTTAGGGTTCCGTACCCTAAGGGTAAAACGGGACCCTATTACTCAGACTCCGCTGTCCTTCTGTCTGTCTGTCCGTCTGTCGCCAGGCTGTATCTCATGAACCGTGACAGTAAGACAGTTGAAATTTTCACAGATGATGTATTTTTGTTGCCGTTATAACAACAAATAACTGAACACCAGAATGAAACCAATATTTAATGGGGCACCCATACAACAAACGTGATTTTTTGCTCGTTTTTATAGATAATGGTCCAACTCGCACTTATCCGGTTTTTGGTTATTATCAATAACATAATCATTAAAATCAGCCTATATTGTCTCGGGTATGGGTGTTGTGGTACCGTCGTTGTTTTTGATTCCTATAACACAAGTGGTTTAGCTACTTACTTTAGGATCATATAGCAATGTATGTGATGTGATGTTGTTGTCCAATAGCAGTTCATTGTCATTGTCAGCCTTTATCAGTTATTCCAATCGCAATGTACCCCCATAAACCTGATCCTTAGCTATTTTTTCCATCCACTGCCGCCCTAAGCACTGCATTTGCCTAGTCTTAATAAGAACGCTTGCCACGTCGGTTATTAGTTCTACAGCAAATGTTACTAGCCTACTGCCACTTCAGCTTTTTCTCGGATTACCTAATTTCTGTTTTTACCCTTCAGAAATGAATTTTAATAGCCGTACTATGAATATATAAAACTCCGTAGCCGAGAGACGAGCACGCCGGATGGACGAGATTTGAGGTCTCGGGTTCTATTACCGGTTGAGTCAAAGTTGAAAACGAACTTATTTGTCTTGGATATGGGTGCTGCACTATAATACAAGTGCATTAGGTACTTACTTTAGTATCAGAGCAATGTATGTGATACTGTCAAGTATTAATAACATCTGCGCCACATGGTGCCATAAATCGTGACACGCACTTGTTAAGGACTTTTGTCAAAAATAAAATAATATTTATTTAGCCTTAGTGCTTCTACTGTGGCAGTAACCAGAAGAGAAGAACTGCAATATCAAGCTAATGACAACCCGAGAAAACCCGCTCTTGTTCACCCTCATTCTACGAAATTGCTTTATTTTATGCTAAAATGCCACTCCAAGGCCCTTAAAACATAATACACTCAGCTAAAACTTCCCCGTTGTAACATAAATACTAGAACACACTGTCTTATACCCAAAAAGTGACAGCACAATTAGGGACCTTCAATAATTAAGCAAACATATGTTGAAACTTAGTCTAAGTACAATTAAGGAACTTACAGTAGCACCGAGATCACGAACAAGACGCAGTGCTAAGTCGTCAGTTCATCGCTTGGAAGGTATAAGCTTTTGTATATGGTATAAGCTTCTAAATTTTCACTTATAATGAGATATTTTTGTCCTCATGCTCTTCATCACTCGAGACACAGGTTTATTCCTAGTTAGGTGGAGTGCAGTTTGATGATAGTCTCATCTTGTAACTACATATATCTGTAACACCCAACTATGTACCTAGCATTTAAGAAGACAATCAATAAAATGTATTATTATTATATATATTATAAAGTATGCCCATACCTTCCAAGCGATGAACTGACGACTTAGTAAAACCGATTGTCCACCACCAGCTAAACTAATCAAGAACTAGGCTCAGTGAACTAAGCCAGGCTTAACGGGTAAATAAATGGTCCATCCACCGAAATATAAGCTAAAACTATAATGTTAGTGATGATCAGTATATATGCTGGTGCGTCGAGTTAATCGGAAGTGATGAAAGAAAGTGCCGCGTGGGGACGGCCGTAAAGAATACACTTCCCCACCGCCAACAGGTGACGTGTCGTAAGAGGCGACTAAATCCTGTAGCACGAGACGGGGAGCATCGTCTGCGTGCGAAATAATAAAAAAGCTGCGCTCGCCAACCCGCCTGCCAAGCGTAGCGAGTATGGCAACACCTCCCGATGACAAAAGTCACTGGGGGAGGCCTATGTTTAGCAGTGGACGACCTGTGGCTGTTTTTAAAATTGTATTGTGTTAAGTAAGTATACATATTCATCATAATCATCTTAGCCTATTGCAGTCCACTGCTGGACGTAGGCCTCCCCCAAGGAGCACCAAAGAGCACGATCTCCCGCTTTTTTCATCCATCCACTGCCAGCCATCTTCCTAAGGTCGTCGGTCCATAGAGCTGGGATGCGACCTACACTACGTTTGTCTAGGAGTGGTCTCCACTCGAGAACCCGTTTACTCCACCTTTCATCGGTTCTGCGACAGATGTGGCCAGCCCACTGCCACTTAAGCTTGCTACATTTTTGGACTATGTCCGTTACCTAAGTCTTCTGCCTGATGATCTCGTTTCGGATTTTATCCTTTAACGAAATCCCAAGCATTGACCTTTCCATAGCTCGCTGATTGAAATGTAGTCGATGGGCCAGCTTTCGTATACATATTGCTTGCATTAATTTGAACCGTTGTTGGTTAATCTAAATAAATAAATTAAATAATGGTATATTTAAGAGACACTATTCCTAGCTAATAATATTACAAAATACAAATTAATACTACTGGGTGATCATTATTAAGCGGATTATGATCCAAGTAGCTACTTGAGCTAAACTTTTAGTGGTGCAAAGTATGTCTCTGTGACTGAATGTGAGCTGGTGTTATATTATCAATCAATCATCTCATGCATAAGTTGGCTTTGCATCAACTTGACCTAAGTACGCAACCTGTTAAGTGGTTTCAGAATTGGCCACGAAAAATCATAGCGACATATGCTTATTCTTTTATGACTTTTTATAAACCCTAAACTGAGAAGGATCCTTGAAGTTTAACACAGAAATATCTGAACATTGAGTGTACAACCATTTGTAACTAAAATGGCAGTGGCATATAAATGGACAGATGGAGAACCCAGCGAAACTATAGGTTCTAGGATTACTGAAGAACACTAAAAACGCCCCTACTGTATTCCGTTATACTAGTTCTAAGTGAGTCGCGTAAGATAAAAAATACCCCTATTAAATTAATCCATTCAAAAAGCACCTCTATGCGCTTGACATAAGGTGTAGTGCCCACTCATGTGAATATAACTTATAATATCTTTCATATGAAAATATAAAATGGCTCTTAAAGCATATGCGATAAGGTTCATAATGGTCAGCGTGCTATATGAATTTAGGTCACTACACAGAAACAGCAGATGTGACTGCCCTGTGGTGCAAGATGGAACTAAAATAGGAAAATTATATGGCCCAAAGCGTGGTCCAATTTAGTGCTGAAAGAAGACCGCTCACACAAAACAAACGAGGCTTAATCACGCTTAGAGCAGCATTACTTCCACTTATTTTGTTTTTCGGACCTCCGTAACTCTTAAAGCTTTGCCAGAAAGAAGGCGTGATAGGGTATGAAATCCACGTCACCGGTTCTTGCTTTCGAATTAGACAATGTATGGAAGACACCATACAGAAAGCACCACACGAACCACCAGGGCACTGGTTGGGCAAGGGCTTAGACATGGAAACGAGCCCATTTTAAAGCATGGCTATATCATCCATCATTTACCTAAATGTGCAGCCTGTAATATTCTGTAAGAAACTTGAAGGTACTCCCTGTAAAACGCATCTAAGCGAATCAAATAAAATGAGAGAGAGAGAGAGAGATACGAGATTTCGTTACGAGATGAGATCGTTACTTATCGTCGAGAAATGAGGTCAGTAAAGTGTCAGTGTAGTTTTGTTTACAAAATTGCAAGCCAGGTTTCCTTATGACTTTTTTTCCCTTCCCGCTAAAAAGCTCATTTATAAAATCCGTAAATAAAGTCCAAAAAATTCGATTAATTAATTTTAAAATTAATTGACGCTGCCGCTTTTCCCTCGTGTCCTTTCACAGAAAACAAAGATAGTCAAGGGACGAAATTCGTTGGGAAACCGATGATTAATTAAGAAGTTTAACTTAAATTTAAGCTAATAAAAGTTAGTTAAACAACTTCAATTGGAACTTGTTTTAACTGAACTGATTGCTGGATTAATCTGGAGTTACGGAGTTACTGAAATAACTGGTTACCGATACGAGTAGATTAAATGTGGGCGAAGCACACTTTGTTAGAAACTTACGAATTCCTTTAATAGCATGTTACTTCAAATTTTAATACCTACGCAAAACGTCGGGGCTGATTTTGGTGAACAAATACATCAACTTTTTCAATCGGACCTACATAGAATTCTTGGCATAAAACTACTCTATCGATTCTACGTTCCAATGATATAATTTGTGAATACAACTAAAATAACATACAAGTTAATAAGTTATAAAAATAAACAAGTCACGGGCAGAATCTGTAATATTTGAAATGCGTAACCTAAATCTATCTTACCCCTTCACGGCAATAAACCACTGAACAGATTTTGATACAATCTAGTAGGTACGGAGATAGCTTAAACCCTAGAAAGAAGATGGGGTTTCCAAATTCTTTATTTAACGCATTAGAATAGCTGATTTCATATCTTAATCTAAGCAGGCAAAACTGGATAAAAAAAAGTATAAAAATAAATGATAATTGGAAGGTACTTTAATTAATAACTTCATTCATTCAGTATCACCTCTCCAGTACATTTCCCAAGCCCAAATTATACTACGAATAATAGGTGTAAACAAACTAAACAATAGGAAATCGACTTTAAAGCGTCTAATACGTCACCAGCAATTATCTCACAATGGAATCCGATCTATAACTCAATTAGCGAACTGAATTAATCCTGATATAGAGGTAGGCAAGTACGATTTCACAAAAGCGACGGTAAAAATGGGTCAACTTGTTTTCTTTACTGTTTTTCTACTTACTATTTTGTTGTTTTTTTTTTTTTTTTTATTTATTAAATTTGTCTTCCCAAAGTATTTCATGACATAGGTACGATTAAAAAGCTTACGCTCCAACTTTAAAAATATCATGCTGCATGTATGGTTGTTTCACCTTGGACAAATAATTTACATTTCTATAATAAGTTAATCTAAATTAATTTTCATATTTAATCCTTTTTACCGAAATTTACAAATGATTCTTTAACAATAGTGGCGATCTAGCGCTCGGTCCGTTCGCTCGCCTTCACGCGTTAATGGTCAGTGTTCCAACCTAACCCAGATTATTTTTAACTGAGATATTACTTTGTTTCAGGAAATTTATTACTTATATTTGAAATTACTGTAAGTATAAGCAAAAATAATTATTTGCCCACGCTTTGATTTGAGTACCTTAGTATGTGACAATGTGACAATGTGAGCAAATATTTTTTGGAATATAATATTTTTAAAATAAAACATTTGCTATATTAGCATTTGTCTTAATAAAAGTAAAATTTGCCAAATTAAATATAATTTCACCAAATGAATTATGTGCGAAATGTACAGTTGCTAAAGATTCATTTGGAAAATGAAACTTAGGCGACGTCATACGACATTTCAAATCAATATAATCTCCGTAATATTTTAATTAGTTATGTAAAATGAAAAAATACGCGTCCAATACTTTTTTAATAATCCACCTGATAGACGAATAAAAAAGTTTGTCATTAGTCGTAGGGACTATTGTAGCTCTATGATGATGTATTTCTGTTGTCGCTATAACAACAAATATAAAATATATATTTAAGGGGGCTCCCATACAACAAACCTGATTATTTTGCCATATTTACAGATAAGGGTACTGAACCCTACGCGCGCGAGTCCGACACGCACTTGGCCGTTTTTTTATTTTTTGGATTCAGACCAGAAATATAAAAATTTTGAGTTGACTCACTATTTCTTCAGACTCTAAATTGAACCAACTACACAAAGATCCTCGAGCTCTTTGATAAATTACGTTTTTAACTTCCAATAGAGACGTAATAGAGCTGAGCGCGTGTACGATATAAATCTAGATCTGTCACACGGGTAGTTTCTTAAATCCATAAAGGTAGAATTTCTTGTATTTCACGATCTATTACGCGCGTCTGGTGCAAGAAACTCCAATTTGCAAAAAACTCTAATTATTTCCTTAGAAAAGTGACAAACATAACTTTAACAAAGAAACCGGAATAAAGATATAACTGCCGTTACAAATTCAGACTTATACAGAGTGAATTATTCGTTCAGGAAGACTTGTACGTATAGTATATTTTTAAAATGATTTATTTAGGTAATCAACGGCGATACAATTATGTTTAGATAAACTTATAAGTGTATTAAAATATACAGCTAATAACAGATTTCCATGGTTTAACAATTACGAGTAAATCGGAGGCATAATGGCAAAATAATGAATTCTATATAAAACTAGATTTAAATGAAATTAGAAATTAAAACAATAAATATGTAAACTAGATCAGCGTCTAAAATATGTAGTAAATTTTTGATTTTCGAGTTTTTTTTTTTGTTAAGGAACTACTAATTATTAGCAGTTTGAACGTTTTTCTTAACTTGATTGCTTCTTTTTACAATTCCATATTGCCAACCGTATTTTAGTTTATTATATTTTAGAGTATTTTAATTTTACTTGATACTTATAAATGCCAGGATGACAGACAGACAGGCAAATGGACGTTCCTAGAATAGGTTCCTTTTTTTTATTTAAGGTACGGAACCTTAAGAATAAACCATAGAAATGAATTGTTAAGTGCTAGAGAACTTTTTTTATAAAACAAAATTCTAGTGATTATCTCATTGGCTATAGCAAAAGTATTTTTGACCTCTTTCAACAATTTTATGACTAGACAAAAACCATGAAAAAACTTGTTCTACTTCCAGAAATATTACAGCAAAAGTTTCCAACAAAACTAACCAACTTCCCAAAATAACTCCAAATGTGCGTACAATGGTGTCAACGAAGAAAAATGTTGAGGAAACGGCACATTTCCTGCGCGATAACAGCGTTGAGTAACATTAAATTGCAGACAAATGGGAGCAATAGATGCAGCATTCTGTCTAGCAATCAAATATGGCTGCTTGCCAGTTATTTTTTATTTTTTACCCCACTACGGCGAAGCCAAGGATAGGAAGGATATTGATTTAGGCAGTCTATGTATGTATGTAACTATGTAAGTTTGTATATTTAGCGTACCGTAGCGCCTAAACTACTGAACCGATTTTAATGAACGCTCGTTCACGTTCATGTCAATAGATATTTAATAATGGTTCAGGTGACATAGGATTTATCAAAATTTTATATGACGGAATTTAAGCCTCGGATTCTGACCTCAAAAAAAAATCGAATAATAATAAACTTAGATAATCACCTTGTGTTTGGTATCAAAAAAGATCTTGGCGAGCACATTACAAATATCTATATATTAATATTTATCTCAAAATATTTCTTTCAAATGCGGTCGTACGTTTTTAAACTTTTTTTTACGTATTTGGGTTATAGTTTTTTAAACTTTTTATTTTAATTATTGATGATCTCCGGTGACAAGAGGGAAACACTTGGTAGCCACGCTCAGTTGCCGGTTTCGATTTCCGGTTGTGTCAATGTAAAAAACCAAACTTTCTTTAAGATGAGAACAAATTAATGTATGTGATTGTTAAATAATAATAATATATAGTATTCATTTATGTTTTTATTAGTTACAGCAACCATGTTGTTGATGTCTTGATTTTCACAAACGAAGAGGAATCATCGTTACATTTATTGAGACTTTTTAGGTGGTGTGGGATGTACGAGTAGAACACGAGCGACTGACTTGATCTATGGTTTCAACAGCTTTTCTCGGACTGTTATTTGTAGAATCCTTGTTTTAGGGGGTAACAGGTAAAAAAAAACATTTATTTCTATAATCTTCGTTACATAATGTGGCCGAGGCTACCCAGTATGTTGTCATAGACACTTGTATGAGGTATGACTTCGCTTCCCTTACGGCTAGCTAAAACTTAGCAGCATCACCCTTTGGATATCCACTCCACGTTCTATAATGGACGTAGGCCTCCACTATAGAAAGCTACAGCTTTTACTCCCTTAGGCGGCGTCTACTTTGCTAAGTGATCCGTGTAAGATCCCGACCCAGAATTGAACCCCAATACTGACGATCGTAAAAACGCCGCTGATGCCTAATTGATAAGCTAAGGTCGCTATGAATCTTGATGAGGGCAATGAACTTTCTAGGGTTGTCGCTTTACGAATAATTTATAAAATCATTGTGTATAATTTTTATTAAATAAAAATAACGTGTTCAGTCTAGTTATTGTTTAACTAACGATTTTAGTGAATAATCTTTATTTACTTCCTAACAAATTCTCTTGTTATTGAATTCTCCATTCTAAAAGAATGATCTTTGAAATTTATAATTCTCATTAAGAATACTTGCATGTATGGGGTTACCTCAATAGGTAGTATCCTGATGTAAGCTGGCGCCAAATATCCCCATATTTCAAAACCTTAAATATAAAAATAAATATTTTTCAGTTACAAAATCTTACATTTTTGGTAAATTATTTTTGCAGTACATAATGATTTATTGACCGTTTCCATTTGCACTGTAAATGTTTTTTATGTCTGGCTAATGGGGTGCCTTTTTTTATAAAAAATTAAAAAAAACTTTTCTCAGTATTAATGATGATGAACTATTATAAAAAAAGGCTCTAAATACGGCCTTGTAGAAACAATATTAAGCAAAGTGTTAAAAAAATACCACGAGTAACTAAAGGGAGTAATTATTTTGCTCAAACACAACAATTCTTCTACGTTATCAAAATCAAATGAATGAATTAAAAAAAAAACACGTTTCTAAACTAAATTGCCATCGGTTTGTATAGACAAGCGATTTATTTGTAGTTTTCGAAGTAGTTGAGTATTTGAGCAATATAAATCATTCCCAAAAATATTGGAGCTATTCTTGTAATACTTTGTATTGTACCTTACCTTATACCACTTATAAATATTCAAATAAATATTGGAAAACATCACATTCATTGCTCTGATCCTAAGGTAAGTAGCTAAAGCACTTGTGTTATAGAAATCAGAAACAACGACGGTACCACAACACCCAGACCCGAGACACTATAGAATAGTTCGTTTTCCACATTAAACCGAACGGGGATCGAACCCGGAACCTCAGAGATGGCGGCGCCATATACAGTCCGGCGTGCTCGCCTCTCGGCTACAGAGGTCGTCAAATGCTTATACTTAACTATTATTCATTACTAGCTGACCCGGCGAACTTATTCGTATCACCGCCTAACAGTATTTTTTTTTTCGTCAGCTTTTTCAAAATTTTTTTTCTGCTATTCGGGGCGGAGGCAAAGTCAAAAAATTGTAAACGATGAAAATCCCGAGATGTAATAAACCCGGCTTTGTTTTTTTTTATATTAGGATTATAATTCCTCAACAGTGACAACCCTCGCCTTGGTTTTAATATTTGGCACAGACGCAAATAATCACACTTATTTATGAGTGTACAAAAACAAGAACTGGAATAAGTAGTAAAAGGGAAATGCTATTTTTGGGCTACCATTACGACGACCTCCATCCATCTTGTCAACATATTTGATTTTGGACCTTAAGGCATCGTGATAATGAGCTTCTAAAAAACTAAAAACCGACTTCAAAATGAAACTAAAAAGTGAAAAATAATATTGACTAAAACATACCTAATCAGTTCTTTTTGGAGTCGGTGCGAATGAACACATTTTAACTCTCGATGGCTGGCACCGACTCCAAAAAGAACTGATTAGGTATGTTTTAGTCAATATTATTTTTCGCTTTTTAGTTTCATTTTGAAGTCGGTTTTTAGTTTTTTTATTAAACTTATTTTATTTCACAATTTTAAGTGTTAAGTCCTCTATTTTTCCCCTCCTAACTCCGCCAAAAATGACTTTACAGCAAAGTGTTCTAGACAAATGTTGTCCTTCTAAGGCTTTCCTTAAGACTTTAAAATTTTCGTCGAAATATTTACCATATATAACACTTTAGTTTTATTACACCATTGGATGGGGGGTCCATAGAGGACCAACATTAGTAAAGGTCACTTTGCTGTAAAGTCATTTTTGGCGGAGTTGGAAGGTGAAAACTGAACCTTACTTTATAGGCGTCTGGGACTTGAAATAAATTTCGTCGAAAAATTAATCATTCATAGGACCCTATAGTGTAGTGACCCTATAGTGACCCTCCAACCAGAACGGCGGCTATTTTGGTGTCGTTACCATAGGATAAGGTCTTGCATTAAATAACAAGTCAATTTAAGAAAGGAACTTTAAAATTTATTTTTCGTTACTGGGCGTACCTGCCCCCAGTAAATAAAAATTGGCGGTCTGGTACCTCATTAGCTCCACGTCTGCTCAACACACTGCGAAATACGTTCCGTCGACAAATTGCAGTATTATCTTCTAACTCCTACCGTTAAGGAGTTCTGTGGCTTCCATCATCAGGTCAGCAACATGACATGATGATTACCAGACCAAAAAATCAGCATTGAGTCAGAAAATATATACAAAACATTATGGGTTCCTATAAAAATTGAGGGTTGCCGTCGATTTCCCAGGGATCCCATCATCAGAATCTGACTTGGTGTAAATAAGACCACCTCGGGGGTACCCTTTCAAACTAAAAAATAAATTTTGAAATCGGTCTATAATTGACGGCGTAATCGCGTAACAAACATACAAAAAAAAAACATTTAGACGAATTGAGAACCTCCTCCTTTTTTTGAAAGTCGGTTAAAAATGTTGTTATTTGTAGCCACAAATCAAATTAAAGATGTCAGTGAGTTAAGAATGAGGATATCAGAATTTTAGAAGTAGAACCAAAGATCAAGCTCTTCAAAACGGCACGAACTAACAGCAAGGTTTTTTTTTTAAATTAATATATTTAACAATTTTGAATCACGCGACTTCCAAAATAGCATCTTAGAGCGTCTGCATCTTAGTATCTTAGTTTCTGAATTCATTAAGCCCAAAAAGGCCTCATTTAGTTATTTATAAGGCCAGTAGCCTAAATATGCCTTAGTTAGTTATTTATTCGATTGCTATGCCTAATAATAGACCAGATAAAAGCGGCAGTGAATGGCTCATCATCACTGTATGAATGCACGAGGAAGGCAGCCATCAGAGAGGAGTAGCTGCGTGATGTGAGGCTTGCCACCAACACCTGAAATGATGACCACGACCACTCTGTCAAGAGTGATACCGACAAGGAAGATGCCCAATAATAGCGTGGACGATTTTATACGGCCGATGTTGCGGGAAAAAGCGTCTCCAATAACGATTGTCGACAGATTTCCAACTCGATAACTCTTGACCTGTAATAAATTGCACAGTGTGGCCACTGAACGAGGTAACTCGGTAATTTAATATAATCCAACAAAACTAGTCATCTGCGACCGACGAGGCTCCACAATTTCTGTACAAACAGGTTTCTAGATGTCTGTATAGGTTACGTTACACGTCACTAAATGACAGCGTTTTAGTAATAATCATCAATAAAGAACAGCGGGGTAACCATGAACTCTAAAAACAATCTCAAAGTTATCAAATCTGTCAATTTTGGTACGTCATTTCATACAAAATTTGACAGAAATGATAATGTTTGACAGGTTTGAGATTGTTTTAAGGGTTCGTGGTTACCGCCCTGATTTGACTAGGAAGCATTTTGCGTAAGACATTTGTATTTATTTTACAAGTTATATTCTGGGCACTTATCTTCGGGACTATATAACGGCTGGTGATGAAAAGGAACTGCGCAACAAAATCAGTCACTTTTAATAAGCATATACCATAACAGGTGAAGCATATACCAATGATCGGAATGACTCCTCATATGTTGAGTTTAGAATCCAGCATCTTTCTATGGATTATTCGGAATTTGTGTGTCGGCAGTAAGTAAACATCGTGAGGAAACTTGCACTTTTGGCTAACACTAGGTTTGTAAACCCCAAAATGGTCTGGTTCCCCCAGAAATTTTACCGTTATTCATATAACGGAGAAATAAAAATCGCTTTTTATAAAAAAAAACTAGACCAGCCGTATTTAGGGTTATAGTCAAGCGACAGGAACGGTACAAACAAAAAAAAGGTCATAGATTTATAACTTAAGATCTACACTTCAGCGCACTACCTGGCTAGAATAACTGTTTTCATATGAAAGCGCATTGGGTAAACGCACTTATTTACGGTTCGCTTGAGACTGCGTGTGAGGCAAATTGACTACGGCTAACTGATGAGCAGATACCTTGTAGTTGCTGAGGTACTGTGCCGTGTGTTTATTCTTCTGCCTGCTGTTTTCTCCCATTTTATAGTCCGAGTACGCTTTGACCATGATCCCAGATGCTGCAAGTCAGGTTATAAAACATCGAGTGTTTGCTACCGGATTTGCAAAACCCAAAAGATAAGGAAAACTGGCCATTTGTGGCTCATGTAATCAATAAAAGGTATTAAAACATCCAATGTTCAGGTTTCATATTGGTGTGTATTAGTCCCATCTGTTCTGCAGCTCAAGACTTGTACCACCCTCTCAGTAGGGAAGCTTGCATCGTTTTTGCACCGATCCCCTGATTTCCCTGGAGTGCGTGAGTATCCAGGGACGAATCGATCTAGTGCACATTTATTTTTATTCCGATATTACGAACAGGTTTACGAAGCATTTTTTTTGGGAGTAACTGTTGGAATTTTACACCTGTAGGTCAAACAGTTTTGAATTAAGATCAACTATTGTGCTTGACCTGTTATTATTCATTTAAGTGCTTTAGCTACTTATCATAGGCTCAGAGCAATGTATGTGATGTTGTCGAATATTAAAAAAAAAGTATATGCGACGTGATAAACATAGATAAATTTCGACTTTTGCTTATTTTAGCACTAGTGTCATAGAAATCGGACATCATTTAATTTTCATACAAAACATAATTTATGGAATCCGTGTTTTTTTTTCAAAAATGATGACACCTATCTAATTTCTGACTTCACCATAGTATTTATATGCATTATATTAACATTAGGCTAGTGTTGCTTGGTATACCATTTTCTAACGTCCTGTAGATATGCCATGTGGCTTGACATTGTTAAAACGATTATAGGTATTTTCTAAAACGTGTAAATGCTACTCTTTTTCGAGCTTTATAGTTAAAGTTATTGTGTAATATTATTGTGACGACGTCGATAGCCGAAAGGCAAGCATGCCTTATTTAGAAAATGAACTTTAATTCATATAATTAATTGAATATTGGACATCACATACATAGCTCTGATTCTAAGGTAAGTAGCGAAAGCACTTGTGTTATAGAAATCAGAAACAACGACGGTACGACAACACCCAGGCCCGAGAAAATATAGAATAGTTCGTTTTCTACGTTGACCAGATCGGGGATCGAACCCGGCACCTCAGAGATCGCGACGCCATTTAAAATCCAGCGTGCTCGCCTCTCATATATTGTCTCTGGTCAGGGTGTTGTTTTACCGTCTTTGTTTCTGATTTTTAAAGCACTAGTGCTGAAATGAGCATAGTTGAAAATTATCAAACTCAGTTAATACTTAATAGTAACTGCAGCTACTTAATAATATTTTTAGTAAAAAGAAAGAATCTTCAAAATATTTTCATATTATTGAACAAAGATATTATTATAAATTACCTTCACATAAAGATACACATACCGACAAATTTAATGCTACCTACTTTTTGATTTCAGTTAAAAAAATACATAAGAATATAGTCAAATAATAAATGAAGTTCTTTATAAGCTTAACCAGTTCTCTGTAACGTCGGCAAACACGATATTACTTTAGGGAAAATTGAAGTAATAAAATGATTTGATCGAGAAAATACCAGCACTTTCAAATATTTAATACAATAAAAGTCAACACTGAACAAAGTTAGACGTATAATTAATTTTACAACAAAAGTTATGACAAACCGCGCGAAGTTTTATCTTCGACAATAACTCAAGTTCTTATGAACTTTATCGAAAAGGAATGTTTCATCCCAGTACGCGTAGGTAAAGTGGGTTTACCACATTCAAGGGGTTGCAGTGATATTCCATATTCCACTATCTTCAGGGGTATAAATAAATATAATACGAGTAAAATATTTTTTCTTATTAATAGCTAGCGTGTTATTGGACGCATATTTATTATTATTATTTGAAGTGCAAATTCAAATCTGGCATTAGTCAAGAAAAGTTAAGAGAAATTTTAGCTCTTTTATTGGAATTTCACTTTACATACGGACCCATGTATTTTTATAAACCTTTGTACGGATTCATCGACTGGCGGTAACGGAATCTTGAGAAAACCAACACTTTCCGGCAATATTGAATGTGTAGCCATGATTCATATTTTTCCATTTGACTACGGAACCCTAAAAAGGAAGAGAAGAAAGAGATTGGTCCTACTGATCTGCTTAATTGTGTCAAAACGGAATGTTTTAGTGCCTTTGATGCTTTAACAAGTGAATATTAGATTCGTTCTTATTGGAGTTGACGAAATGAAAAACCTTTTCAGATTAACTTACTCCGAAATACGCCGGATGGAAACTTTTTACAGAATCATACTTTTTCATTCTTTCTCTCTTTCTGCCCGGTTCGTGTCCTTCTACGCGTTGCTTTGTAAGAACGGTGGAATCTTTATGCTCGGGCTTCACCTGCGTGACGCCTAACGTTCAAATAACGGCATGATTAGCGTTCATTAATTACACGCAAAACTACGCGCTAATTGTGTGGCCACATTTATTTGACGTTTGATTCTAGCAGTCTTAAAATAACTTCATTTTCTATCTGAATATCATCGATTCGTACTAAAACATTAATTTATCAAAGCTTACATCCTTACATATAATCAAGTTACGACATAAATCGGTGCCAAAGGATTTACGCTATAATCTGAAATCGGGATCTACCCTCATAAATTATGACATTAGCTGACATATATGATATGTCGTGCCCTTAGGGTTTGGCCGGACTGTTCATAGTTCTGCGTACCTCATAAAATTCAAGATTTGTATGAATTCTTTGCCGAAATAATTATATTTTCTATAATAATTAATACAATTTATAGGTAATGAAGATAAATCGCATGGAAGAGATCGCTTTTTAGCGATAAAACCGCCTGAATTGTTCATCTTTCTGTAAATATCAACTGTAAGTTCTTTGTTTGGTGTGCAATAAATAGTATCTATCTATCTATAAATTTGTTCTAAATTTTAAAGTACTTAAATAAAAATAAATATTTATATTTCAAATAATATTGGGACAGCATCAAACACTGTTCTGATCCTAAACTAACTAACCTGTATTACAGAAACAACGACAGAACCACGAAACCCAGACCTAAAAAAATACAGAAAAAGACCGTTTTTCTACATTTACCAATCAGAAATCTAGCCCTCAGACCTAGGACCTCAGAGATGGCGTCGCCAAGTCCGCCGAGTTCGCCTCTCGGCTACGGATGTCGTAAAATATAGTAAGAAATCAATTCGTTCGATGGGAAATGTATTCGCTTTTTTTTTTTAAATTAGCACAGTCTAGATACTGCTGAACAACCGATGCATAATTAAAATCACAAGTATATCTGCCGTTTGGTGCCGGCACGTTAAAAGAATTGCACCACCCCTTTTCTCTTCCTATAGGTGTCGTCTTCCTACAGGAGAACCGCCATAAGAAGACGGGCAGCAGCGTCTCCTCTCCACCATTGGCCAAACTGCGATCGCCAACCCGCTTGCCAAGCGTGGCGATTATGGCAAAATCCTCCTTTTGGGGAGACATGTGTCCAGCAGTGGACTGATATAGGCTGGTGATGATGATGACAAGTTTCCCTTTTAACTTGCGGCAAAATTTTCAAATCCTTTAGACATTTCACTTCTTATCAAGGTAACCATTTGCGAGTTACAGAGTAATTTGTCTTAAAGGCTGATAAGAGAACTTTGTTCGAAATAGCTTAATTTAAAATTAAAAGTCTTCCCTTTGAGACTGAGTTGTCTAAAGACTTAAGTGCTAACAGTTTTTTGTGCCTTAATTAATTATTTGTGAAAGCTGTAAAAGTTTCCAATTTACAGTTTCTTCAAATTATTCAGTGGATGGATTTTTGTCATAGTGATATCTCTTAAAGTGACGTACCTTGTCAGTTTAGAGTACGTCTAAATATTTACCTGTAAATATTTTTTTGAGATAATGATAGTACGTACCTTTTGATAACAATTTGAGAATATAACGAATATTAAAACGAAAATACTAATTTTGTGTTTATAAAGCAGTCTTTGTAAGTTTTAAGATAGTTTTTATTTTCATTTCTAAAGTTTATATAAATGGTGTGAATCAATATATTCATGGTTCTTGGTTTCATTTTTAGGGTCCCGTACCCAAAGGGTAAAACGGGATCCTATTACTGAGGCTCCGCTGTCCGTCTGTCTGTCTGTCTGTCCGTATGTCTTTCTGTCCGTCTGTCACCAGGCTGTATCTCATGTACCGTGCTAGTTAGAGAGTTGAAATTGTCACAGATGACGTATTTCTGTTGCCGCTTTTTTGTTAAAAAATACTAAAAAACAGAATACAATAAATATTTAAAGGGGGCTCCCATACAACAAAAAAATATTTTTTTGCCGTTTTTATAGATAATGGTACGGAACCCTTCGTGCACGAGTCCGACTCGCACTTGGCCAGTGTGGTCAAAATGTTAACAGTTGTTTTTCAAAACATGTAGCTGTAACTCTTTATAAAATGTCTTCCCTCTGTTTTTGATTCATAGTTCGAGTTCAGAAGTATCGATGGAATCATCATCATCACCAGCCTATATCAGTCCACTGCTGGACACAGGCCTTTCCAAAAGGAGGATTTTGCCATAATCGCCACGCTTGGCAGGCGGGTTGGCGATTGCAGTTTGGCCAATGGTGGAGAGGAGACGCTGCTGCCGTTCTTATGGCGGTTCTCCTGTAGTCGCCTCTTACGACACCCATAGGAAGAGAAGGGGTGGTGCAATTCTTTTAACGTGCCGGCACCACGTGTGGTGTCGATGTGTCGTGACACATCGATGGAATACTTAGTTTTTATTGGGCTATTTCCGAGGTTGTTCCAATACCCCTTGCCACCCCCGTTATCACTGCATTTCAGTATAACTGCATTTCCCATAACTGGCTAATTGATGTAATTCTACCAGGTCGTCTGCCCACCTTGTGTGTGTGTGTGTGTAGGTGGACGTCCCACGCTGCGCTTTCCGGTACGTGGCCTCCATTCCAGATCCTTTCTGCCTCATCGGCCGTCAGTTCTACGTGCTATGTGCACCACCCATTGCTACTTTAGCTGGTAAAGGTTGCAGGACGATGCTGGGTGCAGGCCACTTCCAACCGGCCGATCTGGAAGTCACTGGGGGAGGCCTATGTTCAGCAGTGGACGTCCCGTGGCTTAAATTTTGATGATGACGTGATTCCATAGATCTGTTTGAAAATTGTTGTTAAGGTACGAGCGATGCTGAGCGGGGGCGTTTTTGACACATTTCCTATTCTTAATAATATCTATTTCTTTTGTATTCTGTGTTGTAGTTGTCTGTATTATATTCTATTCAATGAAATGTAAAGACTTCGTAATTATTTCAATACAACATGATATGAAAATGTATCTATATTTATGTGACTGTATGATGTTACTAGATTTTTTCCTGTTTAAGTGGCCAAAATTTAGGTCTTCTTCTTCTTCTTCCTAGCGTTCTTCCCGTCTTATGACAGGGTCCGCTTTTCCACTCTTTCTTCTCCACTTCACTCTATCTTGGGCATCCTCATCAGTGAGACCGCAGCTCGCCATGTCTTTTTTGATAACACTCAACCATCGCAACTTTGGCCGTCCTCTTCGTAGGTATTTTTGTTTAAAAAAAAACATCGAAAGTCGCAAAACAAAGCTAAACGTACACAAAGTGTACCTACTCAAAATTTCATTCTATTTTATTTCGCAATAACGTCAACTAAAAACTGGGGATAAGGATACTCAAAATACAAGCCTCGTGGAATTATTTATGAGTTATCACGTTTTACCCATAAATTCTGCAACACGAACCATTGGAATGGAATGACAAATTCTTGAGGCCCAGTTTTAGAATTTTCATGTAAATTTAACTGTTTTTTTGGAATGAAGAAAGTACTAATTTTATTAATATTAAATATGAATTTATCCCGCATAGAACTATATAGACAAACTAATAAAGAGCTATTTTAATTATTATATTCTGGTTTTTCCTTTCAGACGAAGAACTAACTCCATTATCCCTTAATTGCCAAATAGAACCTTTGGAGTTATACAACCAACTTATAACCGTATCAAAGAGAACTAGATAATTGATTATCTTTGCATAATACCATCCAAGTTTTCAGCAGTATTAGGAATATGACGGAATATATTAAACTGACTTCTTGCGGGAGTTATAAATTGAGTTAAAAACGTATTTTAAGCCTTTGAGAGGACTTTCACGTCCTGAAAGTGCTTTGGAAATTTCTGGAGCCAAATGAAATTGACAAGTACAAGGTTTTAGCATTAGAATAAATTGATTCGAAATGAAAATATATTGAAAATAAATTGAATTATTACTTCTTTTGTAAAGACTCTAAATATTGACATGTTTGCAAGCGATTATTAATTTTTCTTTGTCATCCGAATTTCACATATTTATAAATTTCCAAACCAAAACGACATCCGCTAGAAGTATTTCAATAATACTGACTTCTAAGATTTGATTTGATGATTTCATCAAATTTATTAGGTAACTTAGTTACCAAAGTTAATAATATAATTGCAAGCATTCTCGCCTCCTTGCCTCATGGACACGCGTTAATTTTTGAGTAGGTATTTTTTATTTTAGCTAAGCTTAGCTATAGAAATGAAATTGTTGTTTTTATACAGGGTGTATAAGAGAATAGGACTCTCCTTAAAACCACGTGATCAGCTGGTCATATACAAAAAATTCCTATGGGAGCAACATCGAAATCAATAATTGTTTTTCAGCTTCTCCATACAAACTTATTCGCATACCTCGATGAAATGTATGGAGCATATGAAAATAAAATTAAGATTTCGATGTTGCTCCCGTAGGAAAAGTTGTCATATATGACCAGCTGATCACGTGGTTTTAAAGAGTGTCCCATTCTTTTGTACACTCTGTATATGTTTTTAAACCCAATAAATTATGTAAATTGAAAATTGTAAAATCGTATTTAATATCACGAAAAGTTAAGGCACAACACAAGTTTTAACAGTTATTAGATTTAGAGTTCTTAATTGAATGGTCTGTCCCTGTTTTATTTACTGACTAGCTGTTGCCCGCGACTTCGCTCGCGTGATCTTTAGTTTATTCAATGTATTTCACAGGATCACTTATCGGAGATATCCTATATGTTAATCCAGATCATATTCTATATGTATGCAAAATTTCATCCAAATCCGTTCTGTAGTTTTTGCGTGAAAGAGTAAAAACATCCATCCATACTTACAAACTTTCGCATTTATAATATTAGTAGGAGGAGCAAAATAAATAGATTTTTTTTTACCAATAAAAACGGTAAACATGGCTATTATATTATTAAAAGGTAGTAAATTAAAAAAAAAACTTCAAAAAATTTAAAATGGCACTTAATTATCGAATTAATCGAAGTCGTAAATTACGCAGGAGTCTTACTTGTTCTGTGGTAAATTATGGATGAGTTCAATTTTTCCAAGCAGCTATGATATTTTTTTCGGTTTCTTATTTACGTCGATCGATTGGTCTATTGATTCTCATTCGCTCCTAAAGATTTTGGCACTATCTTGCAATGTAACCCTATAGTCTATGATATTAAAACTATATTTGAGTGAAACTTTTTGCTTTATTAGTGTTTTTTTAAAGTACATACTTGCCTTAACTCTTTTCACGACTATTGACCTCTTGTCATGTCACTAAATATTGGTTCGTGCATTTAGCTATTTGATTCAGCGCTGATCACCGCTTTGGACAAACGTTCCGGCTTTCTAGTGATGGGATTAACGATTGTCGATATTAGTTAATTTAAATCGAACGAATTAGTATTCATTGTTGTTGGGTTCGTTTTGTGAACTCGATACAGGTCGTAAATTAACGTAGCTTTATTCCTTTTGTTAAAAATACTAGTTATGACAATTATTCAGCATACTAAAGACATGAGTTCTATTATCAAATTTATTTAAGAGATCCCCTGTTTAGTTTGTAGTTGTTGAGCTATCCATGTTTTGAGTTTCATATCCTCACACTATAATAATGATTTTCAAAATTTCATATGGCATCTTTTTTTTGTTTAGGTATTCTATAAGCATGGTAACTTGCTCTGCAATTTTTTAAATAAGAGGACAGTTCACTTGGGTGTCATTTTCAATTTTAAAGACAGCAGTATTCTTGTTTTTATGGACAAACAGTTTCAAAATTACATATCATTACAAATATGACAGTGTTTGTCAATTTAGATTATCGGTTTGTGTTAAACTGGAGCTCATCTTTTGGATAAAACATGATTGTGATACTTACTAGTTGGTAGTAGTAGATTAGTAAATTTAAAAAAAAACAATTTTTCAGCTAGCGTACGCAATTTTCGAATCCAATATAAATATCGATAAAAACTTTAAAACATCCCTAGCACTAACAAATCAGTGCTGTATTTCGAGGACCTAACACACAGAACAGCTAATCTCGTTTTACTGTTTGTTTTCAGCGCAAACAACGCGACAGAGCGGGGCACATGTCACATATACAGGGTGCACGTAAATAATGTATTTACACAGGAAAGTGCATAGTAAACGAGATTAAGATGGACCCAATTTTTAGGGTTCCGTACCCAAAGGGTAAAACGAGACCGCTCCGCTGAAGAACGGGAAGGCCCGCTGTCCGTCTGTGTCTGTCTATCTGTGTCTGTCTGTCACCAGGCTGTATCCTATGAACCATGATAGTTAGAGAGTTGAAATTTTCACAGATGATGTATTTCTGTTGCCGCTATAACAACTGAAAAACAGAATACAATTAATATTTAAGGGGGCTCCCATACCCTTCGTGTGCGAGTCCGACTCGCACTTGGCCGCTTTTATTATGTTTAGTTTATACGTAGATATTGTAGAAACTTACTGTACATTCACAGATAATTACCGTATAATTCAGGGTTCAGTCATATTTCAAGATAGGAACGCGGCCATAAAATTGCTAAAGAAACAAGGGTACAAATTTTCACCATCTCGTAAGAACTGAACAGTACTACTAGCTCATAAAAGGAGTGTATCGAAATATCCGACGTAGCTCTCAGAATCGCAAACCTTAAGTGGCAGTGGGCGGGGCACATTGCTCGCAGGACTGATGGCCGTTGGGGCAGGAAGGTCCTTGAATGGCGGCCGCGGGCCGGAAGGCGTAGTGTTGGTAGGCCCCCCACAAGGTGGACCGTCGATCTGGTGAAGGTCGCGGGAAGCCGCTGGATTCGGGTGGCACAAGACCGATCTTTGTGGAAATCCTTGGGGGAGGCCTATGTCCAGCAGTGGACGTCTTTCGGCTGATGGATGGATGGATCGAAATATCAGTCTCCCTGCATTCATTCTTTTAATATTAGATATTTTACTGCCATAAAATATTATATTCACCCTGTATAAGTTTTGATATTATTATAATAGAAAAAGCACGTATCTGACAATAATATGACAACCTCATTTTATAATTCCCAATATTCCCTAAGGCAATGTTTTCACTTAGCTCGTTTTGATGTCGGGACCTGTCAAGAAGATAAGGGTACAAAACTAGAATATTCAGGGTGATTTTTATTTATCACTCCCCGTACGAATGGGGTGAAAGTTTTAGAAGGTACGAACTGCTTGGAAGGCTTCGTTTTTAGGAAATGCCAATTCCAGGATAGTCGAATTTTGTTTTAGGTAACATAATATTTAAAGTGGTCACAATTTCGTTCCGAATTCCACAAGGGCATACTTCATAGTTTAGATATAATGTTACAAGTAGGTACAAATTTAATACGAGTCACTTGCAAGTGACTACGTGTTTGCGCCATTTGGTCTTGAGACTTCTGGACCGAGGGGACCGAGTGCAAAATTACTTTTTGGTAAATATAGATTTCGGAAAATAAAAATGCTGGCTCGTTTCTCGCTCAAAGGTTGAGTATAGCTATTCAGCGAGGAAACGCTGCAAGCATTCCCGCCTCCTTGCCTAATGGACACGCGTTTATTTTTGAGTAGGTAATTATTTTATTTTAGGTAAGTATAGCTATAGAAATGAAATTGTTGTTTTTATATATAACCAATAAATTATGTTCAAATATTGTTAAGTACATCTGATTGCCAATTTCAGGTGGTGTCACGATGCTACTGCTGCACACGCGAAGCGTTGTCTCGCAGGCACAAGGTCAATGCCATTGTTAATCCCACATCGCCAGCCTATAACAGTCCACTGCTGGACACATGCCTCTCCAAAAGAAGGATTTTGCCATAATCGCCACGCTTGGCAGGCGGGTTGGCGTTCGCAGTTTGGCCAATGGTGGAGAGGAGACGGTGCTCCCGTCTTCTTATGGCGGTTCTCATGTAGTCGCCTCTTACGACACTCATAGGTAGAGAAGGGGTGGTGCAATTCTATTAACGTGCCGGCACCACACAGCATTGTTAATAAGATTGTCAAAATCACGACGACAACAACCAGGCGACCTGGTACATTTTAATTTACGCAATCATAGTAAAGCATGCTATTTTAGCAGTGCAAGATTTATATTTTTTTGAATGTTTCAGAGAGTAAAAATTATGAAGTTGTTTGTGTTTGATTTTTTATAAAATTATTTGAATTTAAGATTTAGATGGAACTTACTTTAAATAATCAATTTTTTATTTATTCTGCACAACCAAGGTTATGTCACATTTAACACAAAAATAATGCATAACAAAAGATTGAGCTGAAAACTCTCTTGTGGATTGTCATAAATAATCATCACCAGCCTATATCAGTCCACTGCTGGACACAGGCCTCTCCAAAAGGAGGATCTTGCCATAATCAATGATACATCTTAAAATAATAATTCAGGTACATGTCCTTATTACAGTTTCAATTCAGAATAAATTGATAAAAACATTTTCATTCAGTTTATTAAGTCGTAAATTAACATTCAAACCAACACTTTTAACAAAAAGATTGGAAGAATTAAAAATAATTAACTCTCAACAAAGAGACCACCTGTCGCTGAAAATATTACACGAGAGCGGAAAAGTTAAATTTTACAGCTTTATGCAGAGAGAAAACAAAACTTTTTTCTTTATTTAAGGTGTGGTTTTATACAGTTTTTGAATTTGTTTAATAATGCAAACAAAGAAGTAGTTAATAAATGTAATATTATTTACCTATGCTGGTTTTTGTTACACTGTTTAGACATGGAATTAGACATAAGTATTTTATGTAACTTGTTTATAAATAAAAATAAAATAATAATAATATAATTAAAGATAAATAACACTTGAAAAAAAAATCATCGACCTCAGGTGGGACTCGAACCCACGTCCCATCGCATACCGGGCGAGTGCTTTGACCACTAAGCTACCGAGGACGTCACGTGACAAGATAAAATTGCTTGCATGGAATTGCTAAAAACAAAAATTTACAATAATATAATTGTTGCTACAAATGCTCGTGCTCATCAAACTAACATTTACCCCTTGCAGGATTCGAACCCACAACCACCATGCTGCGGCTGTTGTCCGGAGCACGAACCGCTACATCAGATCAGATTGGCCGGTTAGAATAGGCATGTGTCCAGCGGCTTCCTGCAACCTTTACCAGCGGGTAACCATGAACTCTTAAATCAATCTCAAAGCTGTCAAATCTGTCAATTTTGGTACGTCATTTCATACAAAATTTGACAGAAATGATAATGTTTGACAGATTTGAGATTGTTTTAAGAGTTCGTGGTTACAGCCCTGGTAGTCTGTCCACCTTGTGGGGGGACTTCCTACGCTGCGCTTTCCGGAACATGTCCTCCATCCGAAAACTTTTTCTGTTTTGAATAATGACTGCACAACTAGTACGTCATAACAAACCAATCAGTGTTATTTGCGTTGAAAGATCGCGGTTAGATTCCCGGCTGTGGTCAATCCAGAAAACGGTGAAGCTGGAAGATGTCTGGCAAAATATACTGTTTGGTACCTCGTATACAAGGATGGTTGATTCCTCAATTTGAGACTATGATAGTTAGTTAGTGTGCTGTATATACTTTCATTTATCTGAATGTACGTACAAATGTTCTGAAAAATCCAGAGGTACGAAATTATAACCGCGGAAACGAAACAAAACGTCGGAATGCTAACACCAATCTATTTTAGAGTAAGTCTACCAAATCTTCATTTATTGTGTCCATAATTAAGAGGAGACAAGGATTACTGAAGGATTACTCCGGTAGATGAGGTATTGAAAGTGTATCGAAATGTGTAGTGAGACACGTAATCGGTTTAGATGAAATCAATGAGTGAGATTATTCCATTTTCTCGGTAAAATTATGTTGAACTTTATAGAGTACATTAGGAGTTATATATTTGATGACATCTAATACTCCAGTGCAAATGTTTGCACAAATACTTGCACACTTCGAATTAGGACATTCTAGAGTTTAAGATCAATATAACTGTTACCCGCTACTTCGCTCGCGTGGTCTTAAGTTTATTCAATTTATCCCACAGGAACATTACACTGGGATAAAAAGTATCTGTTATGTTAATCCAGATCATATTCTATATGTGTGCAAAATATCATTCAAATCCGTTCAGTAGTTTTTGCGTGAAAGAGTAACAAACATCCATTGGATACATCCAAAAATCACAAACTTTCGCATTTCAGAACGTAACTTTTTGAACGTACGGTTTCTCGCCATTATTGTTGACAGCTATGTGCTCTCTCGCTCACTCTTACCGAAAATTCCGTGTGTGTGGCAAAAACTCTAGCTGAAGCTAGCTAGCTAGCTAAAGGTAGTAACAATTTCCGAGTTGTACTCTAAATACCCATAATATTGGATTTTATTATACTATATTATTATAGTTTATGGGACCATAAAATGTTTGGCTTAGAGCTTATTCCAGACTAATTGTTTAAAGGCTCAAACACCATACAACCGTTGCCTGTTCGGATTACAGCCCTTTCTATTTATACCTAAAGTAGCCCTTCAACCCCAGATTGTACAAACACCCAACGGCCTACCCTTGTAGGTTTAACATAAATTGTGTTGCATGACTCAAAATACGAACTGGACCAATTTTATGGATATTTTAGTTTTAAAAGCTCATCCAATGATTAGTTTTGCAAAGTTTTATACATTGAATGGATGTGTACTATTGTTTTAACTATAAAATTATAATGTTTTGAATATTACAGTGCATCCTAACGACACAACGAAATTTTCTCCAATGTAGGCATGGTGGATTACGCCGATTATAAGTTTTACCTTAAATATTAGAAAAAATGACATAAGAAAAGAAAACAACGTCAGTTAATCCCCGGCAGTACTTTTCCATTCATCGCCAGTAGCTTTGCGTATTCTATGTTCGACGGTATAAATATTTTTTTTTAAATGTTTCTAAGGGTTTCGGTAATCCACCGCTGTCTGTGACCACGATTCTCTAATGGGCAGAAACTAAGTCACCATCAATTACTTTTCAACGACTTAATGATTTACGACTGATATAATAAATAGTAATAAATATTGGACAACATTACATACATTGCTCTGATCCTAAGGTAAGTAGCTAAAGCACTTGTGTTATAGAAATCAGAAACAACGACGGTACCACAACACCCAGGCCGGAAACAATATAAAACAGTTCGTTTTCTACATTGACCCGACCGGGAATCGAAGCCGGAACCTCAGAGATGGCGGCGCTATAATATAGTCCGGCGTGCTCACCTCTCGGCTACGGAGGACGACAATACGGAGGCGTTATATTAGCATAATGTAACTAGCATATTTGTGATGGAAGAAATAAACTTATTTTTGATATCATTCATTTCAATCATAAAAGCTGTATTATCATGGAAGAAGTAAAACATCTTCATACATTAATGTAAGGAACCCGTGACGTGAAAGAAAGTCGCATTAATTGAGAGAGGGCGTTCCACTTTGAGGGTATTGTCGTCACTCTGCGTAATTACTGATATTACGATCTCATAATTAGTCAGAAATTAATGACTGAATCTTCCATAGTAATGTAAGTGTAATATATTTGAATTTCTGAATTTTACATGAGATTGTAACATATTTTGTTGTGTAAATCGGAAGTGAAAAAGAGGACTTTATGCCATGTAATGCACATGTGAATGAATGTTTTAAGCGACTTTGTTTCATTAAAACAATAATATAAGTAAGCGGGCAAAAAGTAGATCTAACTAATACTCACATAGTAGGAACTAGTCACAAAAAGAAATGGAGCGTAAATGGCATTCCTACTTATACTCTCCAAAGTTAAATCCGAAAAAAACAGAGCCAAAAACATTATATGTTAAGAATACCAAGTGGACTAGGGACTCGCTAGAATGAGCACAGTTATGTGGCCCTTAGGAAGTTTTTATGGGCTACTTTTTAGTTGGGTTCATAAGACAAAAGTAGGTTGAGGTGTTAGAAAATAGAATGGATGTGGTACTTTACTATCTTTAACTGCTAAGGTAAAACATTTATAAGGAGATTCAAATAGATTGGAACAAAATTTTCTTAACTTCGCAACTTTTGTAAGAATAAAGTATTTATTCATAAAAGCACTCCATTCAAATGCACCATCATTAAGTAAAGTATTCACATAATACCTGTTTCTTATGTGTTCCTCAGGGTAGTATTTTAGGTCTAACACTCTTTCTCATAGACAACAATGGCGCTTTGTCTGTCCAGGCGAGTTCTACGTTACTTTATACTTTCGTTTCGTACCTCTCAAACGCCATTGACCCAGCGGTAAAAATAATAAGGCACTCAACCCTAGTATAACTCTGTCGTGAGTCGTGAGCGCGGCCCGCACGCATGCCAATCAAGGTTGCAGGGACAATTCTTGACCTTTGAGGTCGTTAATGGAAGCGGGTAGGTTTGTACGATCCGTTAGTTAGTTTAGTAGGAAGTTTTATTTCCGGATTTTGTTATCTGATTATGTAAAGCCACGTCAAGGTAGGAACGTGGATTTCTTAGTTAGTTTTCAATTGTTTCGGTTTCCTATATTATTATTATTTTTTTTTTATTTTAGATGGGCTTACTCATGACCTCAATCTTGCTCTAGAGCATAGATGGGATCTACGATGGAGCGAGCTTGCCCAGAAGATGCCTATTCACTCTGGTCTTAAAGAGAGTCAGGTTATATTTACTCGGAAATACAGACGCAGGCAGGGAATTCCAATCTTTAGCTGTGCGCATTATAAAAGATGATGAGAAGCGCTTAGTGCGGATTATGGGTATATCAACTAAGAACGGATGGTAGCCGGCCGTGCGTCTGGATGTCCGATGGAAGAAAGGTGATGGTGGTATGAGCTCATGCAGCTCATGAGCACACTCTCCGAAGTACAATCTATAGAAGACCGATAGGCAAGCAACCTTGCGGCGGTGAGCCAGGCTGTGCAGCTTGTACGCCACCAGTTTTATATCGCCTATTATTCTCTTGGCTCTGCGTTCCACCGAGTCAAGTGCAGCAAGTTGGTATTTCGCCGAGCCGTCCCAAAGGTGGCAGCAGTACTCCATGCAAGAATAATTCTATATTCCTTTATTGTTTTTGTTCCACAAATAAAGTTTTTGAAATCAAAAGGACTTTTTAAATTGTATTAAAACTACATTGCATGCAATTAAAGCAAATAATACAAAATATTGTGAAGGTTTTGTTAATGGCATGGTCGTTATTCTCTATAGAAATTTGTGGAGCATGTTAAACAATTATGTGCCTCCTGAAGAGTGATAGGTACAACTCCAAAATGTCAACTTTTTAGCAGAGTCAATTTTGTGATTAAGAAATTGTAGGACGAGTTGATTGATTAATCATTTTAAAAAAAAACTTTACATCAAACAAAATGATTTGTTATAGCCTTTTTTTACAATTTTAAAAGCCCTCATGCAACATATTTAAACTACTGTAGCTCCTGAAGTATGGCACCCAAAATAGTAATTTTAGTGTCATTTTGTAGATAATCTCAAAATATATCACATAATAGAAAAATAAAGTTCACTTATTGGAATAGTTTTTGTAATACGTTTAAAAAAACTGGTAAAATTAGAAAAAAAAACAGCAAGTTTCTTGTAATTTCATTTTTTTCTCTATTGCAGTTAATAATTTTTGAATTGATCTTTGTTTCTGATAGGCGATATCATAACCTTTCTAATAAATCTTTTTTTATATTGTTTAGGACTCCCAAATCCATATTGATGGCATGCTTTTGAATGCTATACCTGTTAGGAGTTAGTTCCTTTAATTCTTCTAGATGTGAGATCCATTTCTTTCAGCCTACATAATATTAGTTTAAACCATATTGAAACTCTATGTAAACTGGCAGTTAGCATGCTAGCGGCGTGTCTGAGTGTTCAGTGTGCGATGGTGCGCAATATCGTTCTTCCGTTAACTTTAAATTAGAAAACAAGCCTTGTAGAGTTAGGAAACCGGAGAATACGGCTAATTATTTATAAATTTAAAAAAATATACAGGGATTTGAATAAAAGCTCATGCAGCTTGCCGGCGATGTCGCGCGACTTCGGTCGCACCGACTGTCAGCTAAATATACTGGGTGTACAAGAGAATAGGACACTCCTTAAAACCACGTGATTAGCTGGTCATGTACAACAACTTTTTCTAATGACCGCCTTAATTGTACCATTCTCATTTTATTTTTTTCTGTGTACTGTTTATTTTGTGTGGTATGCAATAAAGAGTATCTATCTATCTTTCTCACCGGGTTCCTATATTGTACTATGCGTAAGTGTACATCAGCAACTGATCGTATTGGTGTCAAAAGTAACGAGCCGTTATAGTCGTTCCTATAAAATTTGACGAAGCGTCATTTATAGGAACGCTTTTGAGTATGTCAAGTTGACAATTCCTACCATCAGTTAGCAAAACCAACCGTTTCTCGGATATAGGACCCGGGCTTCTATCATATAATAATATAGTAGGAATAGTTTGGCTACACGCTTTTGTAAGAGTCGTACTGTACGAGTAATATCTACAGACCCACAGAAGTCATAACCTACATCAAAAAATTAGTCTTTGCGTTCATAAAACAGGTCTGTCTAGAAAGTTCCAAGTCTATTTTCTAAGCGTGTAGAGATAACGTACCCGCAATCAATACCCTTCAGTTCGCTGCAATACCTGTTTAACATCAACTGAACCATAGTCAAAATAGATAAGTAGTTTCATAATCTTTATCAGCTGTTATAAGTCTACTGCTGGACTTTAGGCATCCCATACTCCGTAGCCGAGAGGCCAGCACGCCGGACTTTAAATTTCGCCACTATCTCTGAGATTCCGGGTTCGATCCCCGGTCGGGTCAAAGTAGAAAACGAACTTTTCTATATTGGCTCGGGTCTGGGTGTTGTGGTACCGTCGTTGTTTCTGATTTCTATAACACAAGTGCTCTATTTACTTACCTTAGGATCAGAGCAATGTGTGTGATGTTGTCCAATATATTTTTTTTAAAAGTCTACTGCTGGACTTTAGGCATCGTATAGATCGCTACTAGTACAGCCACGATCAGTAAGTTTACTATTAGAATTACTATTAAAATAAATATGTACATTGTCATATCCTGAAAGTGATGAACTAATATCCTTGATTTATGAGGTACCTACAATACATTTTGCCAATGGGTGATAAACTGACAACCCAGACCCGAGACAGATAACAAAAGTTTATTTTTTGAAATGATCCAAACTCTGCGTTTTGGCGAATTACTGCGCAATTTTGCCAATCAAATACTCTTTTTTGACAGTAATAGTTGTCCATCGGGCTCATCTTTCAGATATTAGAAGACCGGTGTGTGTGTGTGTGTGTGTGTGTGTGTGTGTGTGTGTGTGTGTGTGTGTGTGTGTGTGTGTTACTCTCACATCATTTAAGGTTTATTCAACAGTACCTTAATAGCATGTGACCTAAATGTTTCCGTACTATAAGCGAAAAGATCCACCTCACTAAAGATCTCGTTGTAAACCCTGGGTAAGCGCGACAAGGTCGCGTTACGGGCGTAATTAGTAGTGAAGCGTGGCACATTCAGAAGCGGCGCCAGGTGGCGGAGCGGCGGGCTGGCACACAGTACGACACGCCGGCCACGAGCTCAGGGCAGTCCACGCGACCATGCACTATGTCATATAGCAGGCACACATCTATCAATTTGCGCCGGTCCTCAAGCGTTAACAAACCATTCTGTTTACAATTCTCCCTATAAGTCGGTAAGGTAGGCTTCGAAAGACGGAAATTCATTTGTTTAATAAATCGATTCTGAATACGCTCCAAACTATCGATGTATACGGAATACTGTGGGGACCAGATCGGGCTGGCATAATCTAGGTTGCTACGGACATAGGCGTAGTATAATATTTTAAAGGTGAGCTCATTTTTGAAGTGTTTACATGTTCTTATAACATATCCGAAATTTTGAAAAGCTTTTCTTATAATCCTGTCAATATGTTCAGATAACAGCATTTTTCCGTCAAAAAACACGCCTAGATCTCTAACTATTGATGGTCTGCGTATTGCATCACCATTAAAATTATAGGAAAAGACTATAGGATTCGGTTTTCTAGTGAAACTGATACATTCACATTTGCTTATATTTATTTTAATATTATTTTTAGAGTAATACTGGAACAGGTTATCTAAATCATTTTGGATTAAAGTACAGTCGTGAATACTATTCATTTTGAAAAATATTTTCTTATCATCAGCATACATTATATGTTTTGTGGATTTAAAACAAATATCAATGTCGTTAATGTAGGCATTGTAAAATAAGGGTCCCAAATGCGATCCCTGGGGAATACCAGTGGGTATTCTGATGAAGTTGGACTTAAAACCTCCCACTACAACAGCTTGAGACCGATTACTGAGATAAGACTCAATCCATCGCAACAAGTCACCATGAATTCCCAGTTGCTGTAACTTATTCAGAAGAATGACGTGGTCCACACGATCGAATGCTTTTTCAAAATCAGTGTAGACCACGTCAACCTGTCCGCCCCCGTCCATATTAGACAGTACATAATTGGAGAAGCATGTTAAGTTAGTAATAGTTGACCGCTGTCTAAGGAATCCATGCTGACCGGTCGGAAGTCCCTTGCATATTACTGGGTAAATCGTATCGAAAACGATTTTTTCAAAGACTTTACTAATGGAATTCATAATTGAGATACCTCGATAGTTTTCCACCCTAGTTTTAGTTCCCTTTTTATGTACTTTAACATTTTTAACATTCTGTAGCCCCTGTTACTAACCTTTATGCACACGCATGAGTGAATATAATGTTTTCCGTTATCTAGTCTCCAAATCTCTGTTTTTTAAGGCTATATTTTAGGAAGATTCGTAAGAATTTGTGTTTAACTAGTGTGCCGTGTGGTGCCGGCACTTTAAAAGAATTGCACCACCCCTTCTCTTCCTATGGGTGTCGTAAGAGGCGACTACAGGAGAACCACCATAAGAAGACGGGCAGCAGCGTCTCCTCTCCACCATTGGCCAAACTGCGATCGCCAACCCGCCTGCCGAGCGTGGCGATTATGGCAAAATCCTCCTTTTGGAGAGGCCTGTGTCCAGCAGTGGACTGTTATAGGCTGGTGATGATGTGTTTAACTACCTGCTAGCCTCCACTCCTTTCGTGTAGTTTTCAATTAAATTCAGAAATTTTACGGTGCGGACACAACCCACCTTTTAATAGTGATCTTGTTCAGGTCATTGTGGTAAAAAAAAACAAGATTACAAAAAGAAGAGAACAAAGATTCACTGCATGCTTTATAGATATCCTCTGTCGTGTCTGTACCTATTTTTGCTGTGACCGAACTCAAGTTAGTTCAACTTTGCTGATGTATATTCTAGAGTTGTTATTAATTTTGATCTAAGTAGCGAAGTAAAAAGCCATAAAAATGTCTTGAGAAATTGAGATCTAAGTTTAACGTTCTAGTAAGTTTGTTTTACCACAAAATGAAACCATAAATTATTTTTAAGGTTAGATTAAATAGTTATTTCTTGGATTAATAATTTAATATCTTCTTTTGCTAAGATATAAACAATATTTTACCATTAGGTAGGTGTCTATGTGTCCTGCAGTGGGATACGTCCCACGGCACAAAAAGTAAACAGTTAAAAAAGCCTTTGATTAAAATAAAGTTCAAGCTCGGAATTCGTCATAATAAATAACTAAATAAAAATGGGAGTGATACTATGTCCAAAATAAATAAAAATCGAACAACATTAAATTACATTGCATCTGATACTAAGTTATATAATGTATGTGATGTTGCACTTACCTTAGTAAGTAGCTAAGTAATACACAGCATAGACAAATTGACTGGTATAATTTTCGTCAAATAAAAAGAAAGCTGGAGGGTGGCGCTACTTGTCCCACCGAACAATTACAGTACTTAAATATTAGTTCCTATTTTGGCCACCGCTCTTTTTACGTGACGCCAAGTATAGTCGGTACCACATATCCCCCAAAAGTGAGACAATAATAATATAGATAAGTTCCTTTTCTTTATTGACCCAAACAGAAAATGGTCTGGTTCCTCTGTCTTAAGCATACGAAACTCTTATAGCAAACGTTTCAAACGTACAACTGACCTCGATTATACTGCCAGAACCATAGCAAAGCGAACCGTACGTAATACGAAAACCGGCCAAGTGCGTGTCATGCCACGCGCAGTATAGGGTTCCGTAGTTGCCCGTCGTTACCACAATATATACCAGCAATTATTTTATTTAAGTCACTTTTATTGTTTTCCTTTAAGGAATTTTTGAACGACTATTACTCTTAAACTAACTGGTCTATCATAACCGTTATGATTTTCCTTAAAAGTGCATGAAAAGCACTATTATCATGATCATTTCCAGATTTTTCAAGTCAATAGTTTAGCTTTTAGAGGGGGGATGGGGACGCCTTACTCGAACAAAAATTAGCACTTTAAAGTTTAATATTTCGCGAACAAATCCCTAAAACGAAAAATAGTTATAGCATCTCCGAAGTCATTTTCAAGGTCAAGGGACCTTTCAACGATACCCCACACGATGGTAGACGATGAAGAAAAATCATCCCACATTACATGTTTGGGAGCTGCCCTAAAAAAACTAAAAAACTAAATTTTATTCTACCACTTTGTCGGCGTGATTGATATCATATTTCCACAAAATTACAGCTCTCTAGGGTCAACAGTCTCTAAGCAAAACCACGGACGGACAGACAGACAGACAGAAGGACATGACAAAACTATTAGGTTCCTTGTCAGGACTACGGAACCCTAAAAATCAGAAACAACGACGGTGGTCGGTACCAACCCAGCAAATAATAATAGAAAAGTTCTTTTTCTACATTGACCCAACCAGAAAAATGTCTGGTTCCTCTTTCTAAAGCATACGGAGTTCCAATAGCAAACATTTTAAACCTGAACTCATGCATCTAGAACCATAGCAAATCGTACCTCGACTAAGAAAGGAACAAAACGCAAGAGGAAAAGGGTAATCTTCACACAATTTAACGTTCTAATCTTGTTATATGGAATCAATTTCAACCTAGACAAACATCCAATATCTTAAACCCCGGAATCGATCTACTTAATTCCAAATCCAACTAAATCCCAAGAAAAAACAACGTAAGTTTCAAAGCAGAAACTTAAATACGAAGTTGGAGAAAACTAAATTCGTTTATACGGGTGGTGGTCAAGGGGGGGTGGAGGGAGTAATCCGGTGGATATTGGGAAACTACATGTGAGTTTACTATTGTGTTTTTTGTATGTTTGTGGAGCTTTGGATATATTCGTTTTGATTCAAAAGAGGTAAAGAAAATTATTTATTTTCTCATTACTGGAAATGAAAAGAGAAAAACCGCCCAAGTGCGAGTCGGACTCGCGCAGGAAGGGTTCCGTAAAATTTAAAGGACGTGTAGAATAGTAAATGTGTAGTTCCTATGCAAAACCACAAGCTGATGGTGCGGCGGGCGAGGGTTGCGGGCGGGGGTTCGCTAAGGAATGACCGCAGATTCAGGGTTGTCAACACTTTCGGTAAAAAAACAATTTATTTACTTAGTATGGGAAAAAAATGTTGTTTATTTTTAACTAAAAGTTTTACTACTTAATGTTCACATTACATACATACATACCCTTAAATATTATTTCGCCTTTTTGTTACACCCTGTATAAACGGCAAAAAAATCACGTTTGTTGTATGGAAGCCCCCTAAATATTTATTTAATTCTGTTTTTTTATGTTGTTATAACGGCAACAGAAATACATTATCTGTGAAAATATCAACTGTCTAACTATCACGGTTCATGAGATACAGCCTGGTGACAGACGGACAGACAGACAGACAGATAGACAGACGGCGGAGCCATAGTAATAGGGTCCCGTTTTACCCTTTGGGTACGGAACCCTAAAAACTTAATAAATTAGAAAGAATGGCGGTAGAAGATCCGGCCAATGCGTTGCGCGCCTAGTTCGCACTTTATTAGTAACTAGCAGCCCGTCCCGGCTTTGCACGGGGTAGACAATTATCGCTAATAGTTTCGGCAGCGCATTCGACGAAAGACATTTTAAGACTCATTTTTCTACACCTTCGGTTACATTGTTCAAATTTTACGAAGGATCCCTATTTTTTTTCAAAATTAAATGTAGCCTATGTCAAATTGGAAGAATGTAGCATGCTATTGGTGAAAGAATTTTTTAAATCGGCCCCGTACTTTTTGAGCCTATTCATTACAAACATACAAGAATAGGTACAAATCTTTCCTCTTTATACTATAAGTATAGAGTATAGATATAGATTTAGTCAAGTGACGAGTGATTTAATTACAGAGTTAGCTTCACTGAAGCACTAACTAAGCTATATAATAGTCAAGTAACTTTTGGCTGTTTGGAAACAGCTAGCTAATAAATAACTTGCTGAACTATACTTCAATTCTTGTCTGAATACTCGCGAGTTCGCTGTATTTTCACATATCATTTCAAGCGTTTAAGCGTTAGGTAGGAAAACGTTAGGTATATTCAAGGTATTAAGGGCTATTATCCTACTTTTCTAATCCTACTAATATTATAGATGCGAAAGTTTGTAAGTCATCCATATGGATGTAGGATTTAAAAATAGAATGACAAAGGAAGATATGTGTGAGTGACAGCGAGAGAGCATGCGTGTAAGGGAGACGAAAGATGGAGTAGCAAGATGGCGTTATCCGTTGTAATATGACTTGTACTCTCCTGTGTTTCTTTTTGAAAATATAAGACTGTATAAGGAAACTGCTTTTTCTTCACCGCCCTGACACTATATGGATGTATGGATGATTGCTACTCTACCACGCCAAAACTGCTAAACGGATTTGAATGAAAATTTAACAGTTCCTTTTGAATCCACATTCACCTAGTTACGAACACTACAACGAAAATAGTTTCCAGGAGGAAGCTAAGGGTTGTGTTGCTGCTCGATAACCCAATATTGAAAGCATCGAAAAAACTATCGGTGTGGCTATCGATACCAGTATTGATTGTTAAATTGCTGCAATTGTATTGATCTAACACATTACTATTGATCGTATAACGATAGTATTGATCTTCAATTAGTAGAACTGTATCGATAGTATTGATTCTTTTATACTATTGAATAGCAATACATCAATGGTATCGATAGTTTTGGACTATTGGACTATTGGTGGTAGGGCTAAGTTATATGTTGGGACATGTATAAGTGCCCGGAGGAGGGCCTATATACAGAATAAATAATTTTATTTCATTTCATTTCATTTCATATTATCGATTGTATTGTTACGTAACAAAAGTTATATTTATGCAATACTTAAGCAATCGAGTAGCTTACCTGGCAATCTTTGTACCTCCTTCGAATTAAATAATATTTAATTTTGGAACTCATCCTGTTTGAAGGGTAGGAACAATAAAATTGACGTTTTGTCATTTTTCCATATTTTCTTACCTTTTAAACCTTCCCTGGAATTTTCATAGAAATGACTATTTCAGTACCAATATAAAGTCAAATCGGTCTAGCCGTTCTTGAGTTTTAGCGAAACGTAACAGCAATCCATTTTTTGCAATTTGATTGTATCAATACTAACGATAGTGTAACGGAATTTCAAGGTCAACTATCGACAGACAAACTATCGACAGTTCGGCAGCACTACCCCAGAGATGTTTGTTAAGGCCTCATTACGATGCGCAGTTCTGAGGACTCATGAGTGTTTCTAGTATGTGTACGAAAGAAACGTAAAAGGAAAAAATAAATGCGTACCACAAATAAGTTATAATAACTATAGATAGATAATGGATACCGTACCTCATAAGTACTGTTTTCGTTTTATTTCATGAATCTTTTTGAGCAAACAAGCAAGCCTGAACAAAACCTTACCTTTTGCAGAGCACAGGCCTCTCAACAACTTGAAGTGTCTTAAACTTAACCTATCAGATTTAATCAAGCCATCTTAAGGCTTTTGACTAATCTGTACTAGTATTATGCGATATAAGCCAAGTCAAACTCTAATGAAAGCAATAGTTAAGATAAATGTCACTTAATATGGATGAAATGATCACCCATCCACTCGAAACTGTGGCGTGGATCGCTTAGCTTTGGTAATCACTACCAAAGGGCTCTCGCCATTGCTAAAGCGCTTTAAGCTGAAAGGTATTAACTAAAATGTGAAAATAAAATAAATACAGACACCTTTCTATAATTTTTTCGTCTCCTATTTCTTGGGACGCAGTTTAACTTTAGGTCTGTAAAGTTGCCATTCGATTTGGATTTGTTAATGAACTTTTGTGGGCTTGTTCCTAATTAGATCTATTTTTAGGGTTTCGTACCCAAAAGGGTAAAACGGGACCCTATTACTAAGGCTCCGCTGTCCGTCTGTCACCAGGCTGTATCTCATGAACCGTGATAGTTAGTTGAATTTTTTACAGATGGTGTATTTCTGTAGCCGCTATAACAACAAATACTAAAAAGCAGAATAAAATAAATATTTGAGGGGGCTCCCATACAACAAACGTGATTTTTTTGCCGTTTTTATAGCTAATGGTACGGAACCCTTCGTGCGCGAGTCTGACTCGCACTTGGCCGGTTTTTACTGATGTTATGTCTTTCCATTCATTTAAAGGTATCCGACTGCTGCCCTTAGGGTTGTCATTAACAAGTTGTCGATTGACATTTTGTTCGTTTTATAATTGCCTTTATTTGTGTTGAATTAAGTGTTACCTACAGGTTTTTCTTACTATAGTATTCCGTAGTTTATCACTTATGGCAGTCTGAGATTAAATCCTCTGCAATAAAAAAATATACGCATCGACTTGAGAACCTCCTCCGTTTTTTCTTCGGTTAAAAATTAATCAAATCAATTTATGTTTCCTTTGTTAATGAAAAAAGAATCAAACTTGGTCATTAAAATTAGACTGGTGGTCATTAAAATTAGACTGGTTTAAAATATGCATACAAAAATTTAAAAAAAAAATTAAACGAATTTATTCCGTTCTTAAGCCACTAATTCCGATAACATCACCTTAACAATCCCTCAAAATGCCAGGCTTATTTATTTGCCAGGATTTAATTAAGTGCAACTGACATGAATGCATATTTCCCTCTTGTGATACCAAAATGTCGACAAAAGCGTTTACGTGGGAGCAAATTGCTCTCAGTCGTACTCAAACGTGATAACACTCAGTTAAAATGAAAAAAAAAATGATAGGAAAATGCGAAAAACGGTTCGATTCTCGCTTCGGCAGATAGACCCGTTTTAAAGAATGCTTTTAATTTCGAATCCCAATGTAGGAAGACATGCATCGAAGTATTTCTACAGCGTTAAAACTACGCATAGAGGGGGTGATTCCGAACTGTTCGTCTTTGGTATAAATCTTAGACGAAAGAGGCAGTTCAATGTGATAATTTTTGCAAGACACAATAATATTGTCATGATCTCGAAGTAGACAACCATAGAGTAAGTTGAGAAAAGTTATTTTTATTAATTTTCACGAATCGAACCAGCAGTGGAGTAGAAGACAAGTTTAGGGAAAAGTCGTTGGATGCGAACAGCCCACAGCCGTTCACCGTGGTATGAAACACCTTTGTCTAGTAGTTGACTTCAAATGCTAAAGATGATAATGGAAAGCGAACTTCAGACCCTTCACCTTCACAAGGTGAAGACACGAATCGAGTCGTCATCGTTATGAAACCTTGCTTTAAGATGAGGAGTCATTCACAAAATCATAGGTTACGAAACCCTGCTGTAGAATGAGGACTCATATACAGAATCATAGTACCTCTATAATAATGAGTACCTACTACAGATATCTCTGTTTTTGACATATTCCGAGTCTGTAACCAGGGCCATAACCATGAGCTCTTAAAACAATCTAAAAGTTGTCAAATCTGTCAATTTTGGTACATCATTTCATACAAAATTTGACAGAAATGATAATGTTTAACAGATTTGTGATTGTTTTAACAGTTCATGGTTAGGGCCCAGCTCGAACATAAAAACAAATCAAGATCGACAGATTCGGTGACTGTTCGCGTGAGTGAATTCCTGACATCAAATTCACTGACTTAAAGCGAAGACAAGCCCAAAATTAAACTTTTTATATTTCGTGCCTTTCGCCAGCTTCAATGTGTGTGTAGAGGGATTGCACGAGCATTGACAACACTCGAACAACGCACACATTCACACTAATGCGAACTTGAAAAACGTTTAAGCGTTAGGGTGGACTACGCATTTAAGTTATAACACCCCTGCCATTGTTTAGTTATTATTAAGCCTGATGCACTTCTTCATTTTCTTCATCTAACTTGAATTCTTTACAAAGAACTCAAAATAAAATAATAAAAGTGTTATTCCATTATCCGTTCCGTACTGCTACAATACAATTATATAATAAAACAAAAATATTTAATCTTAATCAAATTTACATTTATGCATTTTAATAAAAAAGATCTTAGCTAAAACAATAAAATCAAATTTAGATTTGAATATAAAAACTAATAAACATAACTTGCGAAAACAGAATAAACTAGAACTAATTACTCCGAGAACGAATTACGGTAAAAAGACCATACTATTTGAGGGAGTACAGCTATATAACAACTTGCCAGAGAACATCAAGAAATGTAAGAGCGTGGAAACGTTTAAGCGCAAACTCAAAATACACATAACAGGGAGCTGCGACGACTAATTATTATATTATGTATAAATTTAGTAGTAGTTATCTCATTTTAAGTGAAATGTAAATTTATTATGAGAATAAATTCTTTAAACCTAAACCTATTTTCAAAACAAAAACTTACAATTAAACAAAACAATTAAACCTTTGAAAATTTTGCATTCATTTGCATACCCGAAAAAAGGTGCCCTAGATTTAAACTTTTTATAATGAACCTATAAAACAGGTTTAAGCCAAATTAACGGTTTAAAGATAAAAGAATTCCAGGCGTTGTTTTTAAACATTTATGTAAAGGAGAACCTTTTTATTAAATCCCTTAAATGGGAAAGATAAAGACTATGAAAATTCAGAACTCGTAAAACTAAACTGATATTAGGGTACCGAAGACAATTGGAGATATAAACTTTGTCTGTAAGCACGAAACAATGTTATTTGGATTAAGATAGAAACAATAAAACAACGGTTTATTGGTTCACGTTGCAGACTACAAAACGTGGTTTCGGGTTCAAATCCTACAAGGGTCAAATGTTTGTGAGATTGGCACAAGCATTTGTACCTAAACGATGGGTGCTTATAATACATTTAATTTTGTTTCCTGTCTGCAAGTAAACTTGTTAAAAATAGTATATTATTACTAGACGGGACCATTTTATAAATGGACGAATGTCTCCTAGCTGGTATAGTGTAACGTCTACTCATCTTCTTTATGATTCATTTAGATCAGTTAAACCTAAAAGTTTAATTATTCAAACCTCTTCAACCAACATTTTTATGTGCGTTTTAACTCTCTTTCTGTGTAGTTATGAGGTTTTATCTAACTTTTTAAAATAATTCTTTGTATGAGGATTTATTTAAGATTTTTTAAATCTTTTTTATAGTTGCACATTGGGTAATGGGTCGGTTTCGGGGGTTAGGCCCCCAGTGTATGACGCCCTCGTGGTGGAGGCACCCGATTTATTCAGCTAATACATTTTATCGGACTACAACGAAATCGGGTATATATTATGTATAAATAAATATATATTTATATATAAATTCCGATAGATATCGCATTGCATTTGGTCTTGCTTGTAAATTATTTTATACATTTATGTATTTATTTATTATGTTACAAAAGCTCACATACGAATATTGACTTCATTAAAATAAAGCAAAACAATGAATTAACTACGGATAAACTACGATTATGATTGTCTATGTTAAAATTGGGATTTAAACACTGGATTATTAAACTTGTGACAAACTTGCGTCTAAGACATAACTATATCAAGTAAATAAAGAAAACATTTGTATATCTATTTAAAACGAATGCCTCAGTGTTCTATAAATTTCAATTTTATCAAATACTATTAATAACATTTTAATAATAATATCCACCCTCAAGAATATATTATTATTCCATGGAGTTGTGAAAAAAAAACTTCTTGATTGATACATCCACAAAATTAGAACTCTCCAGGGTCAACAGTCTCCAAGCAAAACCTCGGATGGACAGACAGACGGACATGACGAAACTATTAAGGGTTCCTTTTCAGGATTACGGAACCCTAAAAAATGTACTTTCCGTCTCCCAAATGGCTGAACCAAGTTTATACCACAAAATAGAAAAAATACAGAAGGTCCACTTCCGACGTTCTTGAAAACAACTGCCTAAATTGGGCTGACTACCTAGGGTTCCTATTCTGAATTTTTGAAATAAGTTAGTGTGCTTTATTACTCCGATACATCAATTAGCTAATACATTCATCTTATCATACACCCAAGCCTTAATGGGAAGACAAAGCAATATTTACTCTCCTCAACTTGGCTTCTTCAATGACTGTCGTTTTTAACAGCGGCGGTAGCTGCGCGTGGTTGACAGAAATTATACGTACTAACTTGTTATATACTCACATTTCAAGGTGATGTGTTTATTCTAGCAACGATAATGTAAATTCACAATTTTGTGTTGTATAAAATCATTCAAACACACTGCAGCAGTAATAAAAACGCTTATCCATTTTTTGCACGTAACAATGATCAATGCGTAGTAAACTGTGGTGAGTGACAGCCCGCTATTAGCTCTATCCCCGATCGTCCGAGATTTCTAGTAACACAATTGTCAATCTGTGCGTGACGATTATGACGCTTAGTTCCGAGTGGACTATCTGTCTAGCGCGGCGGCGCTATACGTAATTTGTGTTTATACCATAGACTTAGGATTCGCTACGCTTAAAGACTGACAAAGCGTGCAAAAGAGACATCATATCCTTGCGGACACCCTACAAGATGGAAAGAGATAGATGTCAATGTGTCTATATGGCACAAAAAAATATTTAACTGACTTTATCTACCTCCAATTTCATACGTCAAACCTAATTATAATAAAATATAAAAAAATACAAAAGGAAAACATATTTTTTATGTTTCTGTAGACAGGGGTGTTGTTCAATTATTATTTGTGATGTAACAAGAAAATACTACCCCAATAAACACACATTTTACAGGTAAATACATTTTTGATAAAAATATTTCGAAACAATATTGTGTCTAATTCATAATAATAATCGACAAAGAATTTAGATTTTACAAAAGATTAGTATCTTTGTTTGGGGTATGTTTGTGTATTTCGTAGTTATAGGCATAATTACAAAAAATATTAAGTAAAATAGTAAATTGCATGTTTATACTAGGGCTTGAACTAGCGGTGACGTCATAAGTATCGATAAAATATTGACAGCCATTTGTGGGTATGGGAGATTTTTTGCAATTACTAAAGAAATATTTGTTATGTTTAATTACAAAAAAGAAACTCTAATACTCTGTTATTTTGTGATGACAAAACGGGATTTTCGTTTTATTTTAGGTCTTCTAAAATAAAACTTTTTTATAGTATTATGTAGGTATAGTTTCACCAAATATTTAGTATAATTTATATATTTTTTAAGAATACCAACTTAACCGACGTACTAAGTAAATACATGAAAGGAAGATAAGAGTTATAAACAGGCTAGAGTGAACTGCGCGAAATCACTCAAAGTCAACAGTTTGCAGTAACATTTTGAGGACAAATTTTTCTTAGAAAGAAATTTTCGATGTACCTATATTAATAAAAGATTCAGTACTAACCTGCCTTATTTGTCCTTGTAAGTTAATCATTTTAAGTGTATTAAAATAGCTTTTTATAATATACTCAGATCTTTTTCTTAAAGATACGATACGTTCATACGTGATACTGGCATAGCAGATATTACGTTTAACCAAATCTTACTTTTTACAGATTAAACTTAAACAAAGAAGGTCCGTGATTATTGTTTGAATTGACTTTTATTCATGACATCAAGCGAAAGAATTACTATGTTAGCCACACATAGTTATTCTTTCGCTTGATTTTATCATGAGTTCTTGATTTCCAATCCAAATGACCACTGGCTTTCAATACATCTTTTTTATAAACATCAACTGTATTGTATAAATTTCCGTAAAACCGAACTTCGCCTCTATTTTGTTTAAAGATTAAGTTTAACTTTAGGTGCTTTAAGTTCCGCGGCGATTGTAAGTTCTGCTAAATCAATTTTTTTCCCGGTTACAATTTATCGATAAAAATGTGGCTTAAACAACACTACTACACACACACATACGAGTCACAGTTTTTGTATTATTTGCAATGAGACATCGTCTATCTTGTACATTTTATATCTATGGTTTATACTGTTAGCTGGTGTCATGAAGAGTAACTGAGGCTACTTTTATTTTAGAAAAAAAAAAAAAAATTTTCATACAGAAGTTTTAAACAAATGAATAACAAAATCCGATCAAAATACTGAAGTTTTTGAATTAATTTCAAGACCACGCGAACAATGTGGCAGATAAAAGCTCGTGAAAAATATAATCCTACCAGCGACAGTAGCGATTGCCTTATCCGAATTTCTAATAAAAATAACAAGATAACTTTTCCATCTTACATTAATATAATAATATATTCAAAACCTAACAAGAAAGAAAATAGAAACCCCTAAGTTTCACCAATCTTGCCAGTAGGATAACTCGGAGACAAATAAATCATTATTCGGAAAGCCACAATACGAAATGCTGATTAAAATAAAACTACGGATGTTTTCTTAATATCGTTGTTTTTTAGCATAGCTTTGTTCTGTATCTATAAATTATTCACGACTCAATTAGAGAAGTGGGGTAGTTAATGGCTAAGAGACAGAAATCACAGGGTCAAATCCCAGTCGGATGAATTAGGGCGAGCAAGAATCACTAAGCGATTATTTTATCGCCAAATATAAAACATTCAGACTTCTATATGTTCCATGTACTACAAAAGTCTAATGAACTTCACTATGTCAGGATATTGCACTCCACTGATGAATGTAAGCCTCCCCAAAGAGTGCTAAAGAACAAGATCTTCCGCTTTTCTATCCAGCCACTGCCAGCCATCTTCCTAAGGTCAAAGTCAAAGTCATTTATTCAGTATATAGGCCCTCTTCCGGGCACTTATACACGTCCCACCCAAAATATAACTTAGTCCTACCACCGCTTCGGGACTACATATCGGCTGGTGATGAGAAAAAGCGGCGCAACAAATTCAGTCACCTTTGTCAGCCTCATTTTATTACAGGAAATACAATTACGAGTACGACATAATGTAAGTGCGAGCTAGGCAGTTTAATTCATGCACTCTTATCGTTCAAGTAATCTTCAACTTAGTAATATCCTTTTTCCATAAGGAGTTTTAATGTGGTCATCGATAAATTAAGCTGAGGGTCGTCAGTCCATCGTCCATCGTACACACTTCGTTTTCCAACTCGAGAACTCGTTTACTCCACTTTTTATCGGTTCTGGGACACATTTTATCTTGTTTTTGTATAATATAACGTTTGGTTATGCTAACAATTTTTTTGTTTGCATTTTTTTTTTCTTAAGGCTGTCAGTTCGTGTGTTCTGCCTTAAAAATAAACCTACCTCATTTATCGACTGCTTGCCTCGAATGTAGGTCATTGGCAATACTCACAGTTTGGCAAATATACTATGGCGCCAGGTTGTCTAAGCACAAGGTTACGGGCAAGGTGAAGAGCATTCTCGTGTTTGTTCGCCAATATTGGGAATTATGTGAGAGTATCCGTAGCCATAAATAAATTCGTACCGAAAATTAATAATATGATTTAAAAAGCTATAAACCTACTCTTTAAAGCAATAGTAGAGTTTGTCAAGGTGAATCGAAAGAGCTCAAACACGTTTGACTAATAAGCAAGTAAATAATTTATAGATAAAAACAAAAGATAAAGATTAAGAAAATTAATTGCAAAAGGGACATCTCAACGACACACAACATGCGGGGTAACCATGAACTCCTAAAACAATCTTAAATCTGACAAATCTGTCAATTTTGTACGTCATTACGTACGAAATTTGACAGATTTGAGATTGTTCTAAGAGTTCATGGTTACCCCGCAGAACAAAATTTCACTAACTATAGTTCCTTATTCTTTCAGAAACCGGGGCGGTAACCACAAACTCTTATCACAATCTCAAATCTGTTAAACATTATCAAATCTGTCAACGTTTGTGGTTGGGCACCTTAAGTGACCCAAATTAATTTTTAAAATATTTATTATTACTAAACCTAAGTAATAGGTAATTTCTTTAATAATAATTTATTATTTTGAAATGGTTTATATAAGTTAGTATCTGAGGCTATTTGGTTCACGCGCCATAAGGATCGCGCTCTTGGATTCGCTGAACCTGGTGACACCAGCGCCATAGTTTTGGCTACCGTTCACCGAGCACCGACCAATGCGTTTGCATTCCTAACTTTTTCGACATCTCGGGCGTGTCTTCTCGCGTAATTTTGGTGAGGAGTTCGTTTTTTCTCCGTGATGGACAGCTAAAAGTTGCAAGAAACTCGTTATCAATACCCAGCAGTGATTTGACAATCTGTTTCGTGAAAGTGCTTCACGGTGTGAGCTGCGGTTAGGGGCTGGTGAGGCGTTCCTGAGCTGGCCTGCAGGTTAGTGGGCCAATAGTTTTCAGTGCTGACGACGAAACCATTTCTCTTTCTTCAATTCGCAGGATGGGTTTCATAGGAATCAACATAATCTTTCATAATTGAGCTCCCCGCTTGATTGTTGACGGCTTTTTACACGCCGCTACATCAGTTTGTATGTAATGATGTACCAAAATTGACAGATTTGATAGCTTTGAGATTGTTTTAAGAGTTCATGGTTACCCCGCAGAGCTAACCAGCAAAGTTTAAATTGATAGAACAATCAAAATAAAGTCAAGTTTGACTTCACTCATTTGATAACACAAAGGAACACTTTTTTTAAATCCTTATTTTTTAACTTGAATAAAAACAGGAAACCAGTACGAAAAAAAGTTTTAACATTAATTTTATTATTTAATTCGGCCCTAGTTATGCCCTAAGCTGTTACAATATCGCACAATATCCTTAAAAACAAATCAAATAATCTGATACAATGGGTAAAAAATTTACAGACTGCAAAGATATTGCAAAATCACAGAATCACAGTGGAGATATATTAAGATGGCTCACTCTACCTACAGTGAACATAGTATTGTTTGAAAAAGTGTGTTTATGCACAGACAAAATTTTTATTTACATTCAATTTAGTTGCGTGGCTCCTGAGACAGGTGCAAAAACAGTTAAAAAAAGGTTCAAATTGTTCAAGTTAAAAATGTTTCTCAATTAAATCATAATAAGAAAAATATATTTGATCACACCGTCGAAGCTGCCTGATATAATGCGATATGATAATGCTGATCGATATATTGCTTGATTAAAATACGTTCCATATTTAAATAAAAAGTTTTTTTTATTATGAGCACATCTTAAATATAGTGAAAAAAATGTTCCACTGTATTTACGCTAAACCTTGTAGAAAGCTCTAGAACGTGCGCTGAGGGCGTTGTAATAACAAAATACGCGCTCTGACGAGCTATGTGTATGATTTCTAAAAGCAATCTACTTAAACACTAACCATCGGAAATGCATAATATTAAAAGCTGTACGGCATTATTTGTACAGGGTGGTCCAGGCCAGATGGATATAAAATTTTTTTTAGGTAGTCGGCTTAGGGACCTATTTTTACCCGCAAGGAAAAAAAAACGCTTGTCAGCCGCTTACAAGATATGATTTTTTTTATTTTAGAAGTATCACCACTTTTAATGTTTTATTTACTTTAAAAATGAAAAATTCTTTTATTTTTTATTTTATGTGCTTAGTTAGACATTTCACTCTCTCAGAAAAAAAATTAGACATTGCGCTCTCTCAGAAAATTTGGTGATATTACTAAAATTAAAAAAATATATTTTGTAAGCGGATTTGTTCCTGGCGGGTACAAATAGAGCCGACTACCTAAAAACAATTTTATATCCATCTGGCCTGGACCACCCTGTATGAGAAAAACTCAAAACTCTTTATAAAGCAAACAAAAAGGTAAATGTAGCTACTTCATTGTTGGTGGCTTAGTCAGAATGAAATAACCGATCCGGTTTTTTAGCCGAACAGCCGCGTCAATGCGTAAAGTTTTATTATGCCCATATTTTTTTATCCGAAAACGCAACGGTCTCGTGTTAGTTACGTTACATTGCGCGCAGTTATGAATCCAGATATGTGCTCCGTTCGCTATGTACCAACATACATCGAGCCGCCAATTTCGGTGTAACATGGTTCCTTTTATTACAAACGATTTCGACATGTTCATATAACGTTACACATTTTGTATTTACACGTCCCCTTTTCTGTCGGGGTGCCCGAGGCTTGGTCTATATCGTCTTCCTTCTGTTGAAACGCACAACTATGATTATGACCTACCATATTGGTATGTTTGTAAGTATAGATACTCGAATTTTGTATAAAAGGTGTAAGTGAATTAGTGTCAGATATTTTTAGGAGTAACTTAGACTATCACATGGATCACATATAAGATAAATTGAAAATTTACTCCTAAAAATATCTGACACTAATTCACTTACACCTTATATAGTTAGTTGAAATATATCATTGAAGTACCATCATCTACAAATAAAAATTTACTAGTAGCTATTTACGAGATAGATAACATCTACCATACGTCGTTTCAACCTTGTAACTACAGAACAGATTAGAAATTGCCACCATTTTCTATAAGGGCACGATTGCAAAATATGGATATGACCAGTGCAGTTTTTGTTGTTCTTGTTTGTTAATTAGTGTAGTAAGCACTCCAGTCATTACTTAACTGATGTCAGTCATATCATAAGATACCTTCTAAAAAAATATTGCTTGCGTAGATATTTAGCCGAACTATTGACAGACCTGTCACTAGATGGAGGAATATCTATTTTTTCCTGTCTTTCTCTGGATTATCCAAGATTTAATGGTGATTGTAGTCTACTGCATTAAACGATCTTGTGACATTATGTTTCATCTTTCATCAACCGAGAAATATCGCTAAAGTTTTTTTAATATACAAGTTTCATTGCCAACGGTTGGATGCCGTTTGATACCAAGGCAAGGGCGAGGCTTAAGACATGGCGACGCCATTGCTAGTAGGTGGATACTGGTCATACACACACCGGCATATTTAGCGGAACATAAAAAATGGTTTGATATCAGTATCATATAAGGTTGCTGGCTGGTTTATACGTCATTTAATTTAAAAAGCAATAATTTCAAATTTAGAAAACAACTGAACATCACATTTTATGCAATTGTTTTAATTTTATTCAAATACACCTTATCTGGAGCGAACTTCGAGTATTTCTTCCTTCTGAGTTTGATTTAAAATTTCATTGAAATACTGTGTTTTGTTAGTTTTTTTTTTTTTAATAACGCATCTTTTTGGAGTTGAGGACTGAATTATGCCTGACTTAGCCCCAACGGAGATTGCCAGGGCACTCGAAATGCGAAGAAATGGTCAAACCTACAGAGTGATATCCAGAGATCTTCGTCGACCAGTTTCAACGATCCATCGCAGTATCCAACGGTTTAGGGAGACCGGTACTTATGTGAGAACAGCAGGACAAGGCAGAAAAAGACGCACTTCGAGTAGGGATGATCGTTTCATTCGGCTTCGTGTACGTAGGAACCCCCGTTTGACGGCCGTCCAAGCCCGACATGAGTTAGAAGCAGTGCGGGGTGTAACCGTAAGTGAGCGTACGGTACGAACAAGGTTCGAAGAAGCTGGTTTGGGTTCATTTGTGCCCGCAAAGGCTCCAAGGCTCGAAGTAAATCATCGTAGAAACAGGTTCACTTTTGCTCAGGAACATCGAATTTGGAACGCGAACCAATGGAGTAAGGTATTGTTTAGTGATGAGTGCAGAATTCTCTTAAATCAAATTGACGGCAGGCAATGAATATACAGACGCAAAGGAGAACGATACATTCAGACAAATTTTGAAACTACAGTTGCATACGGTGGTGGATCAATAATGGTTTGGGCGGGCATTTGTTTGGGAGCTTGACTTCCGCACAGACTTGGTAGTGATTGACAGAGGGAGTCTGACTGCAGACCGCTATATCAGAGAAGTTTTAGAAGAAAATGTCGTACCGTTTTCCTCATATATCGGTGACGATTTTGTTTTAATGCAGGATAATGCTCGGCCGGCATCATGATGATGATGATGATGATGAATGCTCGGCCGCATACCGCTCGGGTAACTCAAGCATATCTTAATGATATGAATATCACTGTTATGGAGTGGCCGGCGAGATCACCGGATATGAACCCAATAGAGCACGTTTGGGACTTGCTGAAAAGAAAAGTTAAGTCCAGAATTCCAGCTCCTGCCAACGTGGGTGAACTGCGAATCGCCGTAGTTGAGGAATGGCGGAGACTATCCCAGGAGACCATCGATATCATCATTTTCAGTATGCCTAGACGGGTAGAAACTTTAATAAGAGCACGTGGAGGAAATACGCGATATTAATCACCATTTTTCTTATTTAATAAATTGTTATTTTAATATCAATTTTCACTTTTCCCGGTTACATAAAAAGTTCAAAAATGTAGCATTTTTCACAAAAAGCCTTTACTCTCAAAATGTGTTCTTAATGTGTTCTCATTTTAATTAAAACAAATGAAACTTTAAATAACAAAAAAAGTGTAGTGAGTAGATTTTAAAATAAAACCATATTTTTTTTAATTATGGACTTTTTTTTGTGTTCCGCTAAATATGCCGGTGTGTGTACTATAGCGCGCGGGGTGACGCTATTATTAGAACGATAGGCCTGTTTGCAGGAGATCGATGCTTTATTACAGGGTATTTTCACACAACACACACTGTTTTTGTTGTTCTTACATTATTTTTTAATTTTCCAAAAATAAGTTAGTTAAGAAAGGATCACTTTCTCCGACACAGGTCCTTAATGAACTTATTAGATTTTGACAACAATTTAAGTGTGGACACCCAACTGAAATGACTCTGCTACTGTAGTTCGAAGGTCACTATTTCGACGTACGTTAGTTCGAAAGTATACGAGTACGACGTACGTTAGTTCGAAAGTATACGAGTACGATGTACGCTAGTTCGAAAGTGCACGGCAGCGAAGTATGAAATGCCGGCGTACATTTATTACAAAGTTATCGAGTGCGATGTATACTTGGATGTTTATTCGGAAACAATGGATATAAAGGATTATTTGAGCGGTTTGGCGTACATAACGTATGTAAAGATTTAATTTTATACAACATGAAATACCTAGTTTATATTAAGCGTCATTGATTATACCTTAGACTCATCAAACAGTTACACGTTTATTCTGAAATCAGCATGAAGTTAATGCACTACAAGCCTTTTTTTCTTACTTTTTTTAAAAAGAATTTATATTATTTTGTTATGCACTTTTGTGCTACATTACGTATAAAATAATGTATTTAAAGTTTTGTTTAATACAATATGATATGTATACACATACTTTATAATTTAAGTGATTGATTATTCATAATACTAATCAAATAGTTACGCGTCTTTTTCTGAATTTTTTTTTCAATTGTTATTCAATCAATCAGCATAAATCTTAGGAAGTGTTTAAAGAATTTGTATTATTATGTTATGAACTATTATTTATCAATAAATAATGTATGTCATGTTTATTTTTAAAAGCATAGTGTTTATTACCCTTCTTCTACAATGTATGCTCCACAGTTAAGGCTAGTATTTTATTTATTGTTATGGTCTTGTATGCAAAGGTTTCTTTAGTAGTGACGATTACGAGCTGCCGAAAGACTCAGTGGTAGAAAACCGTAAAAAAAAAATAGTTTTATGTTTTAGGTTGCTGGATGTGTATGTCTTACTTTCGAGTTTAAAAAAGTGGTAAGTCGGAATTTTATGCTTCGCTACCATGTAGTTATTTTTTTAATTAGCTTAGGTACATCGTACTCTCATACTTTGGAACCAACGTACTTTGTAATTTCGTATTTCGCAACTGTGTACTTTTGATTAACTATACATCGCACTCGATAACATTGTAATAAATGTACGCCGGCATTTCATACTTCGCTGCCGTGCACTTTCGAACTAGCGTACATCGTACTCGTATACTTTCGAACTAACGTACGTCGTACTCGTATACTTTCGAACTAACGTACGTCGAAATAGTGACCTTCGAACTACAGTAGCAGAGTCCCACTGAAATTGTTGTCAAAATGTTTGAACCGAATAAATATTTATGTTTATTTTTAATTTTTTTTTTCTTATGATAAAATGTTTTAATATTAGTATAGGGGTTTAAACATTTACATTGTTAAAACGGTTCTCTGCAGCTCATTACAGCTTGTACCATTCATTTTTTTTCCTTACGGACTATTGTTTTGTGTGATGTGTATATAATAAAAGCGATTGTAACGTGTTTATAGAGCGTTACACATTTTGTATTTACACGTACCCTTATCTGGCGGGGTGCCCGAGGCTTTGTCTGTATCGTCTTCCTTATGTTGAAACGCAAACATAAGATAAAGACCTTCATAAGTATGTGATTCTACTCTAATTTATCTTTCTTTATTTAATGATTCGATTGTTTTTTATTCAACCCTAACCCTAACCCTTTTCTTCTTATTTAATAAAATCTTTTATATTAAAAACCTTTAAAGGATTTAGTTTTTTCGGAATATTTTTCAATAAATGAATACTTATATACGTTTTAATAAAAGTGATCAAAAAGTTAACTGATTTATATTTCTTTAATTTTTATTTGCGAATCTACAAAAAAAATATCATACCAAGCGCACTGCAATAAAACGCATAATTTCAAATTGAAGTTCAAATAATATCTTTGCCAGAAAAGCCACAATAAATGAAAATGCTGACCTCTATTCTAGATGCCAGACTGGAGATCAAGGTTCCCAGACAGACTGTCGCCATGCGTTGGCAATGAACAAACATGGTGTTATTGCCTTGAGCGTTGAGATGACCTTTGGCAAAGTATCTATGCGCGAAGAAAGCCATGTTTTCGCCTCAGATGCTATAAGGTTAAGAAATATCTTTTCCATTGTCCAAAGAACGACTGAAAAACTGAGCGAAAAATAAAGTCCCGAAACTGTTTTGTAAACTACTATATTAATCTCTATAAATAATTATATTTGCTTGAAGATATAATTACATGTTATAGTACGATCTAAATGATAAATAGGGAACATTCACTTTAATATTATTTAAATGTTTGACCCCATAATATTCATGTTATATGCATAACTATTATTGAAGCTTTAGGAAAAATAAATCGATATACAAGCATTGTAAAATTGCCACAATAGAAGATATTGTTATACTTAAGCTAATATAATCAATTCTTTTTTTAAATAACACATAATATTATAAAAGTACTTACAGACTAATGATTTTGCAATTCATAATTAATAATCATACCACAGGCATTTACCTAAATGCTTTAGTAAGAGTTTAACTGCTAGTCAGACCATTAGTAAATACACATTTGGCATTGCCTTGGAAAATTATTCCAGTTCTTGCCAAATTGAGACCATTTAGTCTTTCGCCAGCATCATACCATCTATCAAATCTTTAAAATACCTCCAAAACTGTGTCACGGTTGAATATACAATTGCCACACTAACCCTGCACTTGCTTTTGGCCTAACAGATGAAGGCACGGTTGGTTCATTTCGAGCCCGTGTTGAAATCTAATTCCGCCATAAGATCCTTAAACAAGTGGAAGGTGGGAACGTCCACCCAAAATTTTAAATTTAAATCAAAGATAATAAAATAAAGTTTTCTAAAAAACTAAAAACCGCCTTCGAAAATAAAATAAAAAGCGAAAACATACCTTATCAGTAATTGTTTGAGTCGGTACTAGCCATGGAGCCATGGAGTGTCGGTACTAGCCATGGAGCCATGAGAATAGCCATGAAACCAATAAAACCAATAAAACCAATTTATTTCTGTAAATAGGCTTAAACTAAGCGCTTTTACACGTCCCAATATTTTTTTCCCTACCACTACTTCGGGACAATTTTGGGCTAGCGCCGAGAAGAAGTAGCGCAAGAAACTCGGTCACTATTGTCAGCCTCTTTTTAAATAGTATATAGTTTACATTACAAGATAAATGTACCTGTGCGAGCAGGGCAGTATTTATTTCCAAATATTTTTATCATTTATATAATCATTTACAGTATAATATCCTTTTTTCATTAAAGTTGTTTTAATATGCGATTTAAATTTTAACAGGGGCAGTTCTACAATAGACGCTGGTAATTTATTAAAAAAGCGAATACATTTTCCCATAAACGAATTACCCACTTTATGCAGTCTGAAATTGGGAACGGCAAGTTTATTCTTATTTCGGGTGTTAAGATTATGAATGTCACTTTTCTTAAGGAATAAGGACAGGTTTTTGCGGATATACATTATATTTTCATAAATAAATTGGGATGCTACTGTTAGTATATTAATTTCTTTAAACAGTTCTTTTAAGGATTCTCGGGGTCCAAGGCCGTAAATTGCCCGTACAGCTCTCTTTTGCAGTACAAATATAGATTCAATGTCTGCTGCTGAGCCCCATAACAATATTCCATATGACATTATTCTATGAAAATAGCTAAAATACACCAATCTTGCCGTTTCAACATCAGTCAGTTGTCTTATCTTTCTCACGGCATAAGCAGCAGAGCTAAGTCTTCCCGACAGAGTCTCGATATGCGCACCCCATTGCAAACGGGAATCTAAAGTGATTCCATGGAGAGTCAAAATGGGATTAATTCCTGCCACAATGAGCCTAGATTCTCCCTGATGATACCCAATATCACCGTGATGTCCTATATCCATCTAAAATGTTCAGTATTCATACACATTGGTAAGCAACAGCAATTAACCAAGACCTATAAGATGCGCCTGCGATGGTTACGTGTGTTTGTTAGGCTTTTCATTTTCAGATGAGCCTACTGTACCATGTTTTGTGTCATTGGGAGGCTGTGAGTGCTGTGACCCATTTGGCATGAGAATGCATTTGCAATGTCACCGCTGCCGCCACTGACAACAAATTTATTGTATCCGCTGAAAGGTCAGGTGATGATTAAGTAATTTTAAGGTGGAAAACTTTTGAATGTAAAAAAATATGCTATTTGCGAGACAAATCGCTGAGTACACGATACCTAAATTTATGGTAGGAAAAAGTAGAAAATTGCATTGCTCAATTTAAGGACTTCCTTAGGATCATCATCATTTCAGCCACAGGTCGTCCAATGCTGACCATAGGCCTCCCCTACTGATTTTCAGATCGGCCGGTTTAGCCTCCCGGATGATAACTTAAAAAACGTATCGCACAGGAACTGTCGTATTATCCAGACTAAGGTTAAACCACTGATTTTTGTACGATAAAACAGTGGTTTAACCTTAGTCCCGGAATAGCAAATGCACTGAATAAGACAGTAAGTAGTTAGGTTATTGTGAAATTTCCAGACCAGATCTCCGGTTTTAATTTATCAAATAAACTCCATGACGATTTTTTTGTTACATAAATTATTATTAATTTAGGAAATGCAATTTGAAACGCAATTTTTACAGTAAAAATCTGCAATTCTGTGTACATTAAATAGGTCGAGTAGCAGTTGGAAATGTAAGTTATAATGAAAGAGTTTTAATAAAAACAAGTAAGAACCTACTTATTTGCTAAGGTATCTCTTTCGTTGAGAGGCAGAGGGAGATGTTTTAATAAGGAAAACTCTTCTTTATTCATGATCAGTGAAGGATTATTGGAGCATTGTTGTAATGACCTCGTTATTTTTTCTAATTAACATCATTATTATGTCTCCATTCACATAGAGGGTGGTTATTGAATGGTATGTGTTGTTAGTATTTTATTAATTTCCGATCACAATTGGCACCAAGATTGCTAACTAAATAAACTCGTTTTATCGTCGGAATAAATTAACATCCGGGTCAATCTATAGAACATATTATAAGTTAAAATACTTAAGTTAAAATTTGATTAATGGGGAACCTATGAAATCCTTTTAAGTTAACGTTTTGTCTGAAGGCTGGCACGGCCTGAAAAGTGGACTATAGATTTATTAAAGTAACTTTTCAGTTATATTACTGTCAACTTTTGACTTCTTTATTAAAAATATGCTCTATCTAAAAGTACTTAACACTGCATTTAAACAGGAAAAAAGGTGTGAAAGTACCTATTGCTTGTCCTATACCTTAGACATTGATCATATCAACCTCATAAGTAGGAAATGAATAGGGGGTGACAACCTTTTTTCTATGCCTATTTTCATATTAAATCTAAAATATATAAAATTCTCGTGTCACAGTGTTTTAACCAAACTCCTGTGGAACGGCCTGACCGATTCTTATGAAATTTTGTGTGTCTATTCAGTAGGTCTGAAAATAGGTCGTAAAGTATATTTTGTACCGCTAGTACTAATAAGAATAATAATAATCATCACTACTCATCAATTTATCATCAGAAATAAAAGGTATTGCATATTCAAACACCAGAACAAACCACAAATAAGTATTAAGTAAAAAACCGGCCAAGTGCGAGTCGTGCACGAAGGGTTCCATTTTCTATAAAAACGGCAAAAAAACACGTTTGTTATATGGGAGCCCCCTTAAATATTTATTGTATCCTGTTTTTTAGTATTCGTTGTTATAACGGCAACCGAAATATCATCTGTGAAAATTTCAAGTCTCTAGCTATCACGGTTCATGAGATACAGCCTGGTGACAGACGGACAGACAGACGGACGGACAGACAGACGAACAGCGGAGCCTTAGTAATAGGGTGAGTCCCGTCCCGTTTTACCCTTTGGGTACGGAACCATAAATTGTTTATCTGTAACTGCAACATTAATCCTCTTCAATACCAATCAATATGCAGTAGTTCAATGTACAGCCCGCAAATCCGTCACAAAAGCTAGCATGCCCTTGGCATTATTCCCTGCAACCCGGACGAAGCTCGGTCATTCACCGCGCGTATTGATTTTGCTGGCTCTGTGCAGTATCATAGATCATGGAAGCAGAAGGATATGTGAATATACTAGCCTTTTTAAAATTAAAAAGAGATGACATTTTTAATGTGTCTCCGTTTTGGGGCTGACGAGGTAAACAATTATTGATACACAACCAAAACAATTTCGCACATGACAGTTTCGAAGCCCTCGTTTGTAGCAACTTCGAATGAGAGGGATAACACACAATTTATTCACTAGTTCGTTTGCTCCTTACCTGTTTAAGTAAACGACGACCGTTGCGACATTTTAATAGGCATTTTGATATTCTCTATTAAATAATGTACTATTCATTACTAACTATGAATTGGTCCCAAAAATTAGAGTAAAATAAAAAAAATCTGTAATGATGACAAGTAGACAGTATTAGAAAAAACTAAAATTATATCCTGTATTGAGCATATTAAATAGGGTTCGTTACTTCTCCTAATTTTTAATCCTGCTTCTCATTTATAATTATTACATACACACGATAAAAATGCAAAAAAAACTTTGTTTCTCTCAGAGGCAACAAAAATTTAGGCAGAAAACTGACCTGCATCTCGGTCCACATCTTGATGTGTGCACTGACCTAGTTAAAGCCACAGTGGGGTAACGCGCGAGTGTGGCTGCACCTTAACGCGCCTATTTACGGTAAAACCTGATGACAAAGCGGATTCTACCATTGACGATCGTATCTACAGCGCGAAAGCTTATCTACGATGTGGATTTGTTAGAAACGTGATTCGTAACAGATGGGGTGAAATTGAATGAGGCAGGGTATTTTAGTTTTAAGCATTGATTATTGTTGTCATTTTAATAGGGTGCTATTGTTTTTGTTAATAGCAAATTTGTTATAAACTGTGAGATCAACCCTTGAAAGTCGATTTTAAATACTAAAACCAGTTGTCAGTTTATTTTTCTCAATTTAATGCCCAAATAATATAAAGCCAAGTTGATTATTTTGACCAAGTTGATGTTGTAAGTTGACCTTAGGAAGATGGCTGTTAGTTGTTGGATTAAAAAAAGCGGGAGACGTGCTCTTTGGCGCTCTTTGGAGAAGGCTAATGGCCAGCAGTGGACTGCAATAGGCTGAATTGATATTTCGATTTTGATTAATTGTTGTTAATTCAATTTTAATAAATAAACGCAAATTTTGTGCTTCATGTGAATAAAACGTTGGAATTAATAACCATTTTGATACTCAAGATATTTAGTGAAAATTAAGTTGAAACAGCGTTTCCTGAAATTTTAATATTAAATTGATTGAATAATTAAAATTCCAATCACTACATTTCGAGTGAAATATAAAACATGAATATTTTTTTTAACCTATATCATCCCACTGCTGGGCAAAGGAATACAATTTAAAATAAAATATTTCTTGCAGTGTGTAGGTAGGACCTCACTATTTTACTGTACTATTTTGATCATCGTTCATTGTTAGTAAATTAAATAACTTAATTAATTTCGTATGTGCAGAAGTTATTCCCTAGAAAATATTACGAAAGACCAGTATAATAAGACCTCTGTATAAATGTGGAACTGTTTTTACAAGAGCTCCTGTTACCGTCTCCCTTGTAATTAGGTTTCTTTAATAAGTACGACTGGTTCCGTATGATTTATTACAGGAATATTTATCATTTGCAATATTGTTTGTAGTCATAATTCTTTTTCGGATTTTCTGAAAATATTATTTGGGTACAGGACCTACATCGTTAATGAGAATTCTTATTGGTTTGTTTTTTTATATTTTGCGCAGCAAGGACCGAATTGATGTAATTTTATAGAGTTGGTTTTAAGCTAGCGATTGTCTATCAACATCATCATCATTCGTAAAATCAGGCTGACAAAGGTGACTGAGTTTGTTGCGCGGTTTCTTTTCATCACCAGCCTATATGTAGTCCCGAAGCGGCGGTAGGGCTAAGTTATATTTTGGGACGTATATAAGTGCCCGGAGGAGGGCCTACATACAGAATAAATAATTTCATTTTCATTTCATTTCATTTTCATTTCATCATTATATTTTCAACCACAGACGTCCACTGCTGAACAAAAAGTACCTACATAGCAAATATCTACCAATCGTAAACTGAATTTCAAATTTGTTTTTTTTATATTTGAAAGTCTTAGTATACTTTGTAAGTTGGTCTATTTATCAAGTTAGAATCTGATGATGGGATATCTAAATACACATTAAAATTTTAAATTAGTATAGTTTTGGAAAAAAATCTCAAAACCGACTGAAAATTAACAAAAAAGCGAAAAAAATATTTATTAAAACGTACCTAATCATTTATTTTTTGAGTCAGTGGCAGTCATAAAGAGTTTAAATGTGTTCTCCTTATTAATTTGTGGAACCCAGCAAGCAGCTCTTAAACTAGTACCATATGACTTACCAAACTATTTAAAAGCCGAAACAAAAAACGATATATTTGCTAAACAATTAAAGAAAAAATTAATAGCCAAATGCTACTACGACTTAAAGAATTCTTTGATAGTAAAAATATTTAATGCAAGTTCCTTGGCAACATAAAAAATGTTGGTCTACCCTCCACACAAAAACTATACCTACTTGACATACTGTATTAACCTGCGTGATCCTCTTCTGTAATTTAATTGAATCTTAGTTTAGATGAATCTCGTGTATTACTTTTTGACATTATATACTTTTATTTATTTTATTTAACGAATTTAATGTGACTGTTTTTGTTTTGAATTTTTAATATAACGATTTTATAATCAAATAATAATAATAGTAAAATTGTATTTGTAAATATAAATAAGAATGCAATACCCTTACAGGGTCCATAAGTATGATCTCACACAATGTAACACCTTATGTATACACTTATGACGCAATAAATGAATATGAATATGAAATATACGATAAAATGTCTGCTTTAAACGCATCTGTAAAAATCCTACTCCGGTCCGATTTGTATAAAAATCCTACTCCGCATTTTAATACGGAAAATCTAGCCCTGATTAAAAATGTATAATACTTCCGAACGCACTTAAGTATTCAGGAATATCGTTAAATTGGTGCTAGGTACTTTGCTTTTCAAGTAAGTCGAGTAGGCTTAAAGAATGATGTTTCAGTTAACGATTTCTCTGGTCTTTAATGCTAGTTAATAAATTTTATTCATAACATTTAGATTAATTGCAATTTAACTCTATCAGTAGGGACTTTAGATATAGCAAGCGGCTAGGGCGCGCGTCAGGGGCGCTGTTAGTCAAAATGTATGGCGTTTTATGAGTGCGCCTAGGGCGCTTATTATTTTGTTTTATGGAGACTCTTAAAGTCCTAGCCGTTTACTATAACTCCTTAACTAAATTACCCATCGTCTTCTGTATAATATATAAAAACTTGTAATTAGCTGTGAAATTTGACTTTTGACGACCTCCGTAGCCGAGAGGCGAGCACGCCGGACTTTTAATGGCGCCGCCATCTCTGAGGTTCCGGGTTCGATCCCCGGTCGTAGAATGTAGAAAACGAACTTTTCTATATTGGCTCGGGTCTGAGTGTCCGTCGTTGTTTCTGATTTCTATAACACAAATGCTTTAGCTACTTACCTTAGGATCAGAGCAATGTATGTGATGTTGTCCAATATTTATTTATTATTATTATAAAACAACACGGCTCAAACACTGAACGGATTGCGCTGAAATTTGGCACACATATTGTGTGTGTGAATTGTGAAATTTAGTACATGTCATATTAGACTATTAGTACTTATTATTATGAAGGCGTGCACTTAGAAAGGATTTCCCAAAACTCACCCCTAAAGGAGTTAAACGGGGGTTCAAAGTTTGTATGAAGTTTTTCAAAAACCAACCCTTTAAGGGACAATGGGTTAACAAAGTCTATTACAAGTTTCTTTACTACTTATTATTACATTACATAAGCAAGCATCTACTAATGTTTGTGGTTTATTATTAGTCTATAACTATTTATTATATTATGTATGTGTTTGTTTGTCTGTTTGTTTGTAAATCTGTTGAACAAACTGACTTGTAACCTTTTACAATATTATATTTAAGCTAGAATTATTGTTTAAACAGTAGATAAACCTAAAAAAAACATTCTATACTTTTAATCAACATTTAAATTGCTCCAATAAATGTTTACAAAGCCACCCTTTACTTTTTGCACTTCAAAATACAAGACAATAATACATTTCTTTTGAAATAATTCAAATCCTTTACAAATATAGAGGTACACCACAATCCTTAAATTCTTTACAATAGTGAAAAGACACAGATTTCTGTACCATTAAAAATTAATGATATATGAAAGGTTTTGAGTCACAACAGAAGGGGCTCAGTATTTGATACCACAACACTTTTTATGAAAGGATTTCACCAAAAATGGACAAATAAAACGGGAGACTGGGAGAGAAAAGGCTGTATCAGAAAAACTTACCACGTAGACTTAAGGGCAAGTTGTACGTACTAAAAAAATAATGTTTATTGATTTGGAAGGGTATTGAAATGAAAGTTCTAGCTAAAATAAACTAAGTACAAAAAGTGTTTGACCATAGCAGCATTCAACTGAAAACGAATTAAATGTTTTTGCACTTATTAGTTACTAGTTTCTGCCCTCGAATTCTTCTGCATAGATTACAGAATAACGTCCCTGCCCCCCCCCCCCCTCTAAAAGCTAAACTATTGGCTTGAAAAATGTTTAAAAATTAATGATAATAGTGCTTTTCACGAACTTTTAAGAAAAATCATAACGGTTAAGATCTGCTGGTTTTAGATTAATAGTCGTTCATCTTATGTATTTGAAAATTCTAACCTTATAAAAAATCCTTAGAAGAAATAATTAAAAGTTACTTAAATGAAGTTAATTGATGAAATATATTGTTTTAACGACGGGCAACTACGGAACCCTACGCTGCGCGTGGCACGACACGCACTTGGCCGGTTTTCTTTTTTACCTACTCCTGTGGTAAAAAAATCGTTACCCTGAATTCGTTGTCTAAATCCCCCAAACGTAATTATGTTCCTTTCGCGAAGTTTTCACCTTTCCGTTTCGCTTATTTAAAAAGTTACCGCTCTTAACTGACGTTTCTTTGTGAAACCTGTCCTTAGGTCCCCCAACTGCCAATCGTCGAAGCCAAAATCAACAATACTTCTCTACAATCCAATTTGAACCAAATTCTTATAAGTTAAGGCTTATAATCGAGCGTGTACAACCCAATACCACGTACAATGCTTTTTTTAGTCGACATTCTCCCACTGGGAGCGTGACGAAAGCATTTCTAATAGTGCTGTTTGTTTTAATCGTTTATCGATAGTCAATAAATATAATCATTAGTTTGGTAATTACTACTATCAGTATTAAACCATTACGACTTACTAAATACGTAAACAAATAAAGAAATCAGGGTAAAGAACAAGGTGTCTCCATGACATGGTCAAAACAAGATAGCAGTCATGTCTTCAGTCAGTTTCATGATTGCAGTCTCGTAATATAATAATATAGTAATCACGTAATAAATAAGAATTATTTATTTATTCATAACATAATTGCTGACTGCTGCTGGCTGGGTTTTTTTTCTGTTCTGCAGTGAATACCTTTTATTTGTAATGTTAAGTAAATGCCTGTTTAACAGATGAATGACCTAATTATGATTAATTTGTTGCTGTTCCCTCTAAAATAGAGGGAACAGCAACTAGGCAAGCCGCATGAGTTGTTTCCAATTTTTGTTCCTACAAGACTTGTTGGTGATTAATTACATTTTTTTTTATTTGATCAACAAATCGATAAGTACCGACTAATTTAAGATAATGATTTCAGATCGATAAATGCAATAAACAGCACTAACTCTCGGTCAAGGGGAATTCAAGTTGATGTCACCGAACCAGCGATGACGGTTCACATAATTTGAGATTTCAATGGAGACGAAATGATATTCGCATTGTCTAATTCTCGCGTTTGTGGTGCATTTTGTATTAATTGTGGAGAGTAATTTGGTAAAGTATGAAGTAGTTTAGATTCACTACTAATCGAAATTAACCGTCCTTTGAAAATCTTTCACCTAGTAAAAGAAGGCTTGGAAGTTCAAATTCAAATCAAATATTGTGTGAAACCTGGTAAAGGTTGCAGGAAGCCGCTGGATGCAGGTCGCTTCTAGCCGGCCAATCTGGAAGTTCAGGAACTTCCAGGGGAGGCCTATTTTCAGCAGTGGACGTCTTGTGGCTGAAATGATGATGACGATTGCATGTCACACTAAATATGGGTTCGATGATAGGTACATACATACTAGGATACATGGAGCCCTGCAAGTTATTGAACCGCAGAGCAATGAATGGTGTGTTAATGTGGAGTGATTAGTTGATATCAGGGTTTAGTTCATATCTTTTGTGCACCCTGTATACGATCCTATATTATTATTTAACTACCTTTCAAGTGATATACTTCTACTGTTTATTTGTTTTATGAGTATCAAATGAAATCTCAAAAAAATACAATATTAAACAGCTGATCGGCTGTTACAAACTGTATCGAAGGTAGGTAGGTAGGTAGGAAGGAAGGATACAAAGAAATTATGATAAAAGTATTTATTTTGGTTCAATAGAATCACAACAATAGGAAATAAACCAATAAAATACGACCATTTATGTATAAGGAACCGACATCGCTCCAATTACGAACAAACCTAAGCTTAGGATAAAACTATGTCGGACGAAATGTTAAAGGAAAATCTGAGGGATTAGTTCTTTTGTCTTGGCGAAAGTCATTCCGACTTATTAACTTCGCTTACAAGTAGGCTTAGGTATGTGGAAGGAGGGACAATTTGGTAAATCCTGAAACAAAAGTTGTATAATTAGTCAATTTATAGGAGTTGATTATTTTTATAAGGTGGACAGACGACCTGGTATAGGTTGCTGGAAACCGCTGGATGCAGGTCGCTGGCTGGCTAATCTGGAATTCACCAGGGGTGCCCTGTGTTCAGCAATGGAAGTCCTGAAATGATGATGATGATAGGAGTCCGATAAATGCGCCAGCCAATACAAAAAAATATTATCATTATCATCTTTGTAAGTCCACTGCTGGCTATATGCCTCTCCTATGAAGTGCCACAGTGAGTGGCGATTTTGATTCGAGCTCTGGGCGATTTCGAACCAGTGCTTTCTAGCTAACTTGACGCGGCCATTGTACAATGCACATCTTTATGTTAATATCAACCGTAACTTCTTTGTTTAGTAAGCAATAAAGAGTATCTATCTCTCTTAACATTGTTTGGGTATTACATGGCCGGAGCAAATTATACATTTTGAAAATCTTAATTCAGCAACAAAGTTTAACTTAGCCATCGAATTTGGAAGAAAATCGTTCCAATATCGAAGCAATATCAAGTTTAATATCAAGGCTGTAGTTAGTCGAGTTTTGCTCGCGGGAAATTTATGGCGTTCATATTTCAGTCTGCGAAGTGAAGGCGGCGATATAGTGCTGCTTCCACCCTGTATTCAATATAGGGTGGAAACGAATACTACTAATTATTTTAGTTATTTAATTAGTACGCAATAGGGATGACGTTACAATACTGGGTGATGAAAATTAAATTCTATTTAGTCTCTCGGTTAGATTAATTATTATCAATAAATAACCCTCGTTGTGCAGTCAGATAATAATGGACTCATATTTTTTCTTTTGTCAATCAACCAAAAAATTACAAATATAAAGCGCGTCAAAGTTCGGGAGAGGGGGCTTATTATGACGTCAGTTCTACGTAAAAATTGTACCTATGAATGACGTCATGCGACATTTCAAATCAATATTATCTCTGTAATATTTTGATTACGTAAAAAAAAGTACATGTCCATTTTGATAATCTACCTAATAGACAAGAAAAAAAAAGTTTGTCGTTCTCCTATATTTCCAGAAAGTTATGCTTTTCGGTTCAAATAAAAGAATATGCGCCAGTCGAAATACTGATTAGCATGTTCTTGAGGTAAAATCGACTTTGATAAAAGCTTCTGCCAGAACACCCAGATTCGAGTTAATTAAGGAAAGTCCCAAACGGTAATAAAACCTGGGAACGCACTCGACCAAGGCGAACCTTTGCGCCACTGCGACAAATAGTGTCCTCAAATTAATGTAATTGGCAACCAGATTACTTGGTAGTTCTATAACTTAAGCTCAAATTTAGTTTATTAGTTAAGTACAGAAGTTTTGTTAAACTTCTTCCTCGTCTTACTAAAAACCTGTTTCTTTTTCCTTGATTTATTTAAATAGGGTTTTTTAAAAACAGTTATAATGCCACCCTCATTGTAAATAAATATTTTTTATCCTCGCTTAATACCTATTTGGACCATCTTTTCCAGCGTTCTGGCACAATATATTATGTATTCGTTCGTTTCCCTAGACAGTGGCAAAGCCAGAATCCATCCATCCATCAGCCGAAAGAGGTCCACTGCTGGACATAGGCCTCCCCCAAGGATTTCCACAAAGATCGGTCCTGTGCCACCCGCATCCATCGGCTTCCCGCGTCCTTCACCATTACGGTAGGTAGGTAGAGGTAAGCACGCTGGACTTTAAATGGCGCCGCCATCTCTGAGGTTCCGGGTTCGATCCCCGGTCGTCATTGTAGAAAACGAACTTTTCTATATTGGCTCGGGTCTAGTTGTTGTGGTACCGTCGTTGTTTCTGATTTCTATAACACAAGTGCTTTAGCAACTTACCTTAGGATCAGAGCAATGTATGTGCTGTTGTCCAAAAACTACGCCTTCCGGCCCGCGGCCACCATTCAAGGACCTTTCTGCCCCAACGGCCATCAGTTCTGCCAGCAATGTGCCCCACCTACTGCCACTTAAGGTTTGCGATTCTGAGAGCTACGTCAGTGACTTTGGTTCGCCTCCGGATCGTCTCATTTCTGATTCGATCGCGAAGGGAAACTCCGAGCATAGCTCTCTCCATCGCCCCTTGAGTGACCTTAAGCTTTTTTATGAGGACCATCGTTAGCGACCACGTCTCAGATCCGTATATCATCACGAAGCCAGAATACTGTTACAAAATCCGATATCTAACATATTGTCATTATACGTACAAGTTAGTTCCATCGGCTTTGATCCGAGCACATTCCATCATTATATGCATTTTCCACACTTGCGAGATTGGACCTTACAAAAGCTTACATACAGAATGCATTTTCTTACTTTAATGAATACATGAATTTACACTCAACCTTGTTTATTTGGAGCAACTGAAAAGAAAATGCTTGCGTTTAAAAAAGTATTTTATCTGCTCTCACTAAAACAAAATGGCGAGTGTGTGCATGACGTTATTGCAACTTTATCGTACAATGTGAACTCTGGAAATAACGTCTCTTTTGATACTAGGGGCCACTATTTCTTAGTATTCTTCTAGGGATACGTTTTTCTTAAATTGGGCTAACAGAACCATAGCCCATGGAGAATTTCAGGATCTTATTTTTACACTAACACTTTTACTTCTGATTGTACCTTTATTCATATCTATAGTAACGTGGGACGAGTTGAAGCATACAATTTAAATTAATTTTGATCTTCTGTAACTCGTCCCAAGACGTTTTATGCATGTGGGACGAGTAGATGAATAACTTAAATTTTCATTACCTACTTTAAGACAGTTAATTACTTAAGTATTTACGTAAACACTTTAAGTGATAAAAATACTCTGATGAAATATAATAAAATATTAATAATAGTATACAAGTATTTATTTGCATGCCAAGTGTGTACAGGGCCATAACCATGAACTCTTAAAACAATCTCAGTTGTCAAATCTGTCAATTTTGGTACGTCATTTCATACAAAATTTGACAGAAATGATAATGTTTGACAGATTTGAGATTGTTTTAAGAGTTCGTGGTTACCGCCCTGTTCTTAAATTAGGTACAATTGTGCTTAAACTTAGTTACCTTATTTACAGGTGTTGTAAAAATATGGTAAGAGGGCTACAATTTTAAAAAAATCATCTACTATTTTATTAACTACAGAACCATTACACTATTTTAAGATTCTCTCTTATCGTTTCCGTTCGTAAAAGTTCGCTGTTAACGATCTACTTCAGTTCCACAACTTTACACTTATTTACAGCATGTGCGAGAATTTTCTGAACTAGTAGATATTTCTTTGTTTTAGAAAGGGGTACAAGTTTTATCTTTATGATGGATGACGAAATTTGCAACATGTAACACGAGTGCAACAAGTTATTGTGGACTTTTACACGGTTAATTATAAAACTTCCTGAGAAATAAAAGGAGTTTACGAATACCAACCAACGACTTACAAGGACCAACTTTGTAGTCTAAATAAAATCACAATAATCAGCGCTGAAGTAGTCATTGGTTTTTTAAGTGGCTTCAACCTTAAGCTGTTAAAACCTTTTATCTTGAACTTTTTTAGTTTTTTTTTTGTATTGAAATTTGCATTTAACACTAGAGTACACGAGTGGGCTACATATGTAGCCCAGGGTTTTTGTTCATAACTTCGTGAAATCGCGTGATTTAACTTCGAGTCGTTGCTCGACACATTCAGTGTGGCGTGAGCGATCGACGCTGGTGCACGTTCGAAAAATAACGATTTAAAGTTGTTGGGCTACGTATGTAGCCCAGGCGTGTACTGGCGGAACTTTTTATGACCGTAATTTTTTTTTTTAAATTGATGTAAGTATTTATCTTTTCTTATTAATTTTTGTATTCTAAATTATATTTTTATACTGTAAAAAAATACACCAAGTTGGACCAAAACAAAAATGTATAAAGGCGAATAAAAACTTGAAGAACGTATAATCACAATTTTGTGTTTTACTTAAACAACAACATCAACATCTAAGACACTGCATCAGTAATAAAAATGCTTATTCATTTTTTTCATTTCGTAGCAATAAAAAATTGCGAAGTAAACACTTGCGACTTCGCGAGTGACAGTCCGACTGAAGTTCTGTCCCAGACTGCCCGAGGTGGCGTGTAAACGCAACTGTCAATGTGTGCGTAACAAATATGGCGCTTAGTTCCGAGTGGACTATCTGTCTAGTGCCGCTATACGTAATTTGTGGCACTTAGTTCCGAGTGGACTATCTGTCTAGCCGCTATACGTCATTTGTGTCAGTGCCTTTGAGTCTAAAAATGTGCCCTTAAAGCCGTATTTCTTCAGCTTTGTTTATTATTTTTATCTACAAATTTTAAGCATAAAATAACACTTTCATGTCTATATACCTAGTAAGGCTCTGTACCAAATTGTAGGCAACATTCAAATGACATAGTAAAAAACGAAGTTTTCTCTAAAAGTCGGAAATTCTGCAAATAAAATAGTTATTTAGTATTCTATTCAGAAAACTCGGTAATGGCGCGCCACGCTGAATATCAAACTTTTTGCTATTAGTGCTGCCCGATTACGAGATCGATATTTTGAAATGTGTCGATAGTACACAATGAAACAATTAGAAAAGAATTAATTAGAAGTTTGTGAAAACATTAAATTACCGTAGTTATACTCGTAGTGAATCATATAGCGTTTCACTTAAAAAACATAAAATGTTATCTTTAGAAAATCGTCGAAAACAATTTGACTTTGTATTTCTTTTCAAACTTTTAAATTCTCATATAGATTCCCCAACACCTTTATCAAAATTAAATTTTATTACTAAGACTCGAACATATCCCTGAAATATTTGCATGCATATTTCCTGGCATGCCACAGGTCTCAGGTAATTAGACCTTATATTTCTGTGTATTCTTAACTAAGAAGTGGCTTTTGGGCACTCATTATCTTATTATTCAATTAGTTTTTTTAAATATTAGTATTTAGGCTAGTATTTAAAACAATTATGACTGTTTCGTACCAAAATAAATTAAAAAAGAAATCAGAAAGTAGTCACTGATGAAGTTTTTGCACATAGTAGTTTTTTTAAATAAATATTATCAACATTTACTTTTGTTTTCAAATCAAATCCTGGAAATAGTTCAGTTGTTTTCAAGTTTAATCATTTGCATGCAAGAGGGCTTTAATACTTACATACTTAGTAAATAGATACTGAATAAATGATCTTGTTATAATTTTCCTATTAAAATGAAAATTTGTGAGCTATGATACAATCATTTGATATCATTGACCTGAACTAATGCTGAACCCAGGAGATTAATACTAGTACTTACCAGACCTTTCGTTTTATAGCATATTTTGTTCGTTAAGGGGAACCTCAAACATATTAAATTTTGTATCATATTCTTCTTTAAACTTTAATACCAAAATCAAATTAAAGAGATAACTTATATAGTTGTAATTCAAGCAGATTAGTTACGATTTTTTGACCCACTTACAATACAATTTAACGGCATATATTTTATGCCCGGTTATTTTGCTTGATGTGGTGTACAAAACGGTTATATGGTATATCGATAGAAAATCACGGGCATCCCTATTTTCTACCCCATTTGTAAGGCTACTTTAAGAGCTTTTTTGTAAAAATATCGAGAAAGTTTCAGCCTTAAAATGTAGAATTTTTATTCCTATTTCCTTAAAAAGACCTTTGATGAAAAAAGTGTCAATATTTATACGGGGTTTAGTAATAAAAGGCTAATAAAAATCGGTAATTTTTGGAACAAAATTATGTAGTAATATTCTGACAATAGGAAAACCTTACCTTGTACAAATGGTAAGCAATAATATAATGACAGAGAACTTTGTAAAAATGAGACAATCGAATAGCTTTTAGGGTTCCGTACTCAAAGGGTAAAACGGGACCCATGTATCCATATTTTTTATGGACTCTGTCGAGTAATGCAAAAGATTACAAAGAAAAAAGTCATTAATTAAAGTTATTAAAGGGCATTTTATTCCCGAAGCAGTGGTAGGGGATATTGGGACGTGTAAAAGGGCTTAGTTTAAGCCTATTTGCAAAAATAAATTGGTTTTATCAATTTATGTAAAATAACATAAATTTACTGTATAACCTTTTTGTCTATGAACCGACTACAATTGTGAGTACAATGTTGTAAGTGAGAGCTAAATGATCGCAGCCATTTCTGGCACCCGATGAAAAAGAAAAGTCTTACACATGGTTGAAGGACCCGAAGAATTCTTCGGGTCCTACAACCAACTTTGGGTCCTTCAACCACTTTCGGGTCCTTCATATTCAGCTGCGAACTGACATAAGTTAATTAGGCGCGAAGTTACTCGTGGAAGACTTGAACTGCCTGCCTTTTTGCCAGATATTTGACTACTTTTACAAACAAAGATGGAGTACTCAGATTGGTCTGGCAAGACGTATGCTAAGCGCACGGGCTCACATAATTAGAAAAAAAAGTTTAATTTTAGAAATAATATGAAGTAAAATAAGATAGACACTTGAAAGTTCGTTGTTTATTGTTTGTACCATAGTTTAAAATAGAAAGAAGAGCCTCGATATTTGATAGGATTGTCTTAGGATGATGGTTCATTAAGCCGTGTCTTCATTAGACTAACTGAACACTAACTAATTTTGAGCGGAATATCGGTCACTAATTCAATGTTCAATAGTAAACCATACCATGTAGCCGCAAAGCCCTTAAGAACGCTTGAGAGCGAATAATAACCACCTCCGAAAAACTCAACAAAACACATTTAAAAGTTTGCACAAAGTTGTAAACAGGAGGCCTACTAGGAAAATGTTTCGTTCGCTCAGAGACGTATTAACCTTTCAAATTAAAATAACCATTCGCTTGTATCAAAATGGGACGTGTATAAGTGCCCGGAGGAGGGCCTACATACAGAATAAATAATTTCATTTCATTTCATTTCATACCTTAGAAATTTTAAGAACAATTGAAAACGGTCGTGTTTTTACACGGCTAGTTTGAGTCGGTCATATTTTGTCAAAGGATTGTAAAAGTGGCTAAAAAAAGATATTTTATTTATTTGACACAAACAGCAGTTTTATTGCTTATATAAACACACACTAATTAAACTCTACATTTGCCATAAGAGTTTTCACAAGTATAATTTAAAACTCAATTGAACGGGAATTAACGCGATCATATTTTGGTACAAAATGTTACCTCTTTTGCCTGACGTTTCGATCGAGTTACACCGACCGTAGTCACAGGCTGAGTCAGTCAGTTTTATATTATGTTTAAAAGTAATTATTTTCACCAGTAATTCCTACTTAATAAGTATCATTGAAAATTTATTCTAACACGAGACACACGCTTGAACAAGCCATTGTGGCATTCATTAGTTAACTTATAATTTTCTCTTTTTAGGGTTCCGTACCCAAAGGGTGAAACGGGACACTATTACGTCCGTCTGTCTGTCTGTCCGTCTGTCACCAGGCTGTGTCTGTCTGTCCGTCTGTCACCAGGCTGTATCTCATGAACCGTGATAGCTAGAGAGTTGAAATTTTCACAGGTGATGTATTTCTGTTACAGAATACAATAAATATTTAAGGGGGCTCCCAAACAACAAACCTGATTTTTTTTGCGGTTTTTATAGATGGTGTGAAACCCTTCGTGCGCGAGTCCGACTCGCACTTGGCCGGTTTTTTAATAGACTTAAATTTATTTGGTATAAGGCCGTGTTTAATTTGTTAGGTTTATACGTCCGAACGAACGATAAATTTTCGTAGTAGGCCTTCAGAATTCTCGTGAATCTCAATCTACTAAACAGGCAGGTCTACCGAAGACGAAAACAAAGGGAAGTTAATTAACATAATTACCTTGAAGTAGAAAGGCAACTTCTAATTAATATGAATGTGTGAAGTTTGAAGCAAAAAAAATAGATATGCCATGTTTTTGCGGAATTCGTAAATTAATTATTTACCGACGATGCTTATAAAAGGGAGTAATAGCAAGGAAATAGGTACGACTAAGGTACAACAGGCGGGAGATCGTGCGCTGTGGCGCTCCTTGGGGGAGGCCTATGTCCAGCAGTGGACTGCTACAGGCTGATATGATGATAATGATGATAAAGGTACAACTTGGAAGATCTTTTGATATTTTTGTAATGTTTGATACAGATAAAATTTAATGACAAATATTGTAAAGTTCAAAACTACGAAAGGAAACGGATTCATTACAAGAACGTTGTAATAATAATTCAAAACAAACTTTTATGACCTCTGTAATGCTTGATTTTTAAGAAATCTATTATTTTAGTGTCATTCAAAATATTTGGCCTCGGCCTGCATCCAGCGGCTTCCTGCAACCTTTACCGGGTTGTCTGTGCACCTTGTGGGTAGACGTCCCACGCTGCGCTTGCCGGTACGTGGAGTGTATTCCAGTACCTTTTCTGCTCCGTCTGCTTCTATATTGCACTCACAATTTTATCTAAAACCCAACGAAGTACTAAAGCATACAACAGGGAAACAATTCATTTAATAATTTTGTAGGAGTGGTTTTTATTTTATCTCTTAATTTTTAATGCTGCAAGTTGAATTTGTAAGTTTGAGAATGAAATCTCTTGAAGTGCAACAAATTAAAAGATTTCATGGCCATAACCATGAACTCTTAAAACAATCTCAAAGTTGTCAAATCTGTCAATTTTGGTACGTCATTTCATACAAAATTTGACAGAAATGATAATGTTTGACAGATTTGTGATTGTTTTAACAGTTCATGGTTAGGGCCCAGGATTGAATTATTTTCATTTTAAACATAGTATTTTTCTGTAAATCGTGTACTGTTCCCATCAGGGCAGCCTAAGATAGTGTCTACTTGTAAAAATAATAATCTGTATTCAACTATAGATTTTCTGGACTTAAGTTTATTTTTATTTTTATCCCAGTCACAGTGGGTCTAGACAATTGCAAACGATGACTGCATATCCAGTTTTTTCTGACATTGCAGATTTCCGCAAGCAAGTCATACAAATTGAAAGATACCTATATAATAATACGTATTACGAAATATCCATAGGTACTATCGCGGGCTCCGACGCCTGACCAGTCTTAAAGCTAAAATACCTCATTGCCACTCACTTCAAGCCACGCTCTACATTTATGTTTCGGGTTCAATCAAGACAATAGGTGTTTAGGCACAAGCAAGCAAGCTTCTATTTGTATCTAATTGGTTGTAGTAAAGCGTAGTAGAATGCATAGCCAATCAGGGCGGGTTGGGGCATGTCCGGCGCGATGCACTTACATAGGAATATTTCTACAAAGTGGTAAGGCGTCGGAGCCTGCGATAATACATATGTACTTGGTTCTTAACATACAAACCGTTACTTAAAAACTTAAAAATATGTGCCGGAAAAATATGTGCCGGAAAACAGACCAATTATTTTGGTCTCGAAGTAGGTAATTAAAATATTTCTGATAAGAATGAACTATCAGACAGAAATTGTTGTAAGATGCTTCTCCTAGCACACTTTGACGAGCCAATTTAAAATATAATTATTTCGTAAATTGTGCGCAACACGATAAAATTTTGTCGTGACATTTTATCAACTTTTGACCTAAATATATTATATCGTTTTGTCTTCGACTGTAACAAAGGAAAACAAACAAAAAATCATTGCAATCGTGTTATAACGTAAAAATAAGTGGCTACGAAGAACGAGAGACCCTAAAAATATTAAGAAAATGGTTTCGAGGCGTCTGTAGTCCGTAAGGTTAGGGAAAACGACAAAATTATCGTCGAAGACAAAATTTGTCTTGTCTATCGATAAAATAACCGATGCGCGCATGCTAGCCCTGCAGGAACTTTTTTTGTCCAAGTCGAATTACTACTTCTAGCAATGTAATTCAATTAGTATAGTCCGATCGAGTTTTTTGATTAAAGACAACAGAATAAAGAATAGTACAAGTATTATAAGTAGCATTATTGTGATTTCTTACAATAGTGTCTTTTGTATCCGTTGTATGGCTGCTCTTTGGGTAATTAATTTCGTTGTATGAGACAAAGCTAGCAAAGGTTTTTTGATCTTTAATGGGATTACAGAGAGTAAATCTTGATTAGAAATATTATCTTATGGTACGAGTAAGTAGTACCAGATTTATTTCAAGTTTTTGATGTGAGGTGAATGTGGTTTTATTAAATCCCACGAATATTATAAATGCGAAAGTTTGTGAGGATGTTTGGATGTTTTGATGTTTGTGACTCAATCACGCGTAAACGGCTGAATGGATTTAGATGAAATTTTGCACACATACAGGATGATTAAGGGGTCGTGGAGCAAGAATGAAACATTTAACTAACTTTCACCTATGGATCACGATAGGTTAGGACTAAAAGCATTCCTGCGACTTATTTAGTTAATACAGCAAAAGTAAAAAAATAAACTGCGATGATTTGAGATCATTGTCACCCTACTGTTTCCCAAGAATTCTTATGTCAAGTGCATGTACTTATCAATCGTTGCAGTAAGTAGTAAGTAGGGTGACCACGCATTTTAAGTTACTAAACCTTTTTTTAATTCAAACACGTAAATAACTAATCATCTCTGTTTCAATTGAAATATATACAGGTAACATCGCAATCGTTTACTGAGTCAAAAAAAATGGTTGGGATCACGACCCAAAAATCATCCTGTATAGAATAAGATCTGGATTAACAAATAATATATATTTTTTTTCGTTTCAATGCTCCTGTGAGACATATGTGATATACCAAACACGTAGTTCACGCAAACGAAGTTGCGGGCACAGCTAGTTCTAAATAAAAGTCCTACTTGTGAATTAATTCTTTTTAATAACAAATAAAAAGCGAGCTGGACTCATAAGTACCGAGGCCGAGGGTCCCGTATTTAAAGTTACACTTTGGTAACGTTAAATGTGACCAGGCGATTATTTTATGAATTTTAAAGATATTCCTTAACTCTATACTGATATGGAATCTGCTTTATTTATTACATAAAAAACCGGCCAATTGCGAGTCCGAGTCGCGCACGAAGGGTTCCGTACCATTATCTATAAAAACGGCAAAACAATCACGTTTGTTGTTCACAAACACTCAATGTAAACTACACACTGTAAACAAACAATCACGACAGACAGACAGACAGACAGACAGACAGACAGACCGACGAACTGACGGACGGATGCACGGACGGACGGATGGACGCCCCGTTTTACCCTTGGGTACGGAACCCTAAAAACTGGAGTGTTCAAAATTTGTTTTTTTGCGGCACTCAAAAAATTGCTTTAATTATGTAGACTATCATAATAGTCTATTACAGTTTTTAAAAATACACTTGTGGTCAAACTATAGTAAGATATCTCTACCCACATATATTTAAGCGTCCATTTTCTCCCCCAACCTCAATTTAAAACAATATAGAATTTACTTCTAAAGATATATTCCTGTACTTCAAACAAACCTCTGAGAAGAGTTTATTTTAATCACACCCGAAAAGATTATGCGGAGGCTTCCAAAGATTTTGAAGTTCCTTTAGTGCCTCACTTAACATAATACTCGGGTTTTAATTATCAAGTTCGCTAATAAGCGTTGAAGCGGTAAATTAAGGTTAATTTTTGATGGACTATTCTTAGAAAGTTCTAAGACAGTTTGTTTCCAATATTAGAAGAATTTTCGTTAAGAACACTAGCAAAGTTTTAAGTCGTATTAATTATCTTTTTTCCCAGTGAAATTTCTGAAGCCTAAATACGTGTAATAATGAAAAAACCTAACCTTAACCTTACCTTACGTAACCTTGGCCAACCTGGAGAAGTCTAAATAGGCTGAGGACCCAGGTTGGTCGAAGTAAAGATAGCCTGTGTCGGTGGGGGTACTCAAGCAGCGCAGATGCCAGCTGTGAATGTGGAGAACCCTAACCAGAGGGCTGCCACGGTAGCCACCTTCTGGGCAAGTAAGATTTAGCCCGTGTTCTTGCCGACACGAAAGAAGAAGAAGAATGAAAAATGTGGTCTTAGGTTTGAGAACGGTGCAATGACCTACTTAGCCATACAAAACAACATGCAAATAATATTAGAATACAATAAACCAACATTATAATTAACCAGCTACCGTCTGGTGTAGTGGTTCGCGCTCCGGACTACAATGCCTGGCGGTTGCGGGTTTGAATCCCGCGAGGGGCAAATCTTAGTGTGATGAGCACAAGCATTTGCACCTAAGTCATGGATGTTTATAAACGTATTTAAGTATGTTTATCCGTTTTCTAGTCGCCATAGCATAAGCTTTGCTTAGTTTGGGGTTAGATAATTGGTGATATTGTGGAAACAAATTATTTATTTATTTATTAAATACCATAAATTTATACACATGACCAACACACGCTGTCTGAAAAACCTGGATGGAACCTTGACGTTTGATCCACGCGGGGTGAATGCCATACGCAATGACGGTGACAGGAAAGTAAAGATTCTGTTCAGCTTGTCACTCCAGGGCACAGGCCTAACTTCTACTGTGAAATACTCCATACTCCATTATGAGAAATCAGTATAAAGAAATAAATATTGGACAACATCACGTACATTGCTCTAATCCTAAGGTAAGTAGCCAAAGCACTTATGTTATAGAAATCAGAAACAACGACGGTACCACAACACCCAGGCCCGAGACAATATAGAAAAGTTCGTTTTCTACATTGACCCGACCGGGCGAACCCGGAACCTCAGAGATGGCGGCGCCGTTTAAAGTCCGGCGTGCTCGCCTCTCGGCCACGGAGGTCGTTAAATATTATTGTCAAATAGCAAAGCCAGTGACAAAATCTTACTGCTAGATGTTATGAAGCTGCTTTTAGGCCTCTGACTAGGCTATAAAGAGAGATTAACTCATAAAGTGCCCTTACTAAGCACGGAGAGTCATTTGTTGAATGACACTAAATACGATCAAAGTGGTCACCCATCCATTAATAGCCGCAACTTGGGTTCCTTAACTTTGGTAGTCAATAGAACCTTACGTTATTAAAAAGTCTTCAAAAACATTAATAAATAAATAAATAATAATAAATAAATATTGGACAACATCACATACATTGCTCTGATCCTAAGTTAAGTAGCTAAAGCACTTGTGTTATAGAAATCAGAAACAACGACGGTACCACAACACCCAGACCCAAGCCAATATAGTAAGTAAAAGTTCGTTTTCTACATTGACCTGACCGGGGATCGAACCCGGAACCTTAGAGATGGCGGCGCCATTTAAAGTCCGGCGTACTCGCCTCTCGGCCACGAAGGTCGTCAAGTATAATTGTCAAATAGCAAAGCCAGTGACAAAATCTTACTGCCAGATGTTAGGCCTCTGACTAGGCTATAAACTAGATTAACTCATAAAGTGCCCTTACTAAGCACGGAGAGTCATTTGTTTAATGAAACTAAATACGGTCAAAATGGTCACCCATCCATTAATAGCCGCCACTTGGGTTCCTTAACTTTGGTAGTAAATAGAAGCACCTCCACTACCGTACGTTTATAAAAAAGTCTTAAATATCAGTACGTAATATTGACCTCATTGTCTTTTAGCAACGATATAAAGGCAAATTGGGAACCCCTAGAATTTAAGTTTCGTTAGTTTTGATGACCAGAATCAACCTAATTAATCTCATGATGGAGCCGAGACGTGAAAAAGTACTATACGAGATAGCAGATAGCAGCCCGTCCCGGCTTCGCACGGGGTAGACAATTATCGCTAATAGTTTCGGCAGCGCATTCGACGAAAGACATTTTAAGACTCATTTTTCTACACCTTCGGTTACATTGTTCAAATTTTACCAAGGATCCCTAATTTTTTTCAAAATGAAATTTAGCCTATGTCAAATTGGAAGAATGTAGCATTCTATTGGTGAAAGATTTTTTTAAATCGGCCCAGTACTTTTTGAGCCTATTCATTACAAACATACAAACATACAAAAATAGGTACAAATCTTTCCTCTTTATAATATTAGTATAGATAGATAGATAGATACTCTTTATTTCACACCACACAAAACAAACAGTACACAGAAAAAAATACATTTAGAATGGTACAATTTATTTGTCTATTATTTTATTTCTGTGTAAGAAAGATTTAGAAATTCCTTTACTGATCAAACAATGAAACAAAGACGTGTTTTAGTCCCAAATAGAATTACTTACTCGATAAAATTTCTACGCAAAGAGAGAGTCTATTGTACTCAAGAATGCCTACAACACAGCTGCACAGTAAAATAACGTGGAGTAGGGTTTGTTAAAAATATACAGGGTTATTTGAAAAAAATCCACAAACTCGCACGATTAGATAGCTAACATCATAAACAACAACATTTGTTCTACGACTTTCGATAATTTGACACATTTTACTTTCATACAAAAATAAATATCAACTTAATTTTACGTCTGAATGTTCTTATTTCTATGCGGATGGCATCGCATCTTAGTAAATGGAACATAGACTTACAAATGCCACGACAGTACAATAAGAGCTTGGAAAATATTTTTTTATTAAAGTATTGAGTTATGATAACTGATAACTGATAAAACTCATAAAACAAATGTTATTATTTATAATGTTAGCTATCTGGTCGTGCGAGGTTGTTGTTTTTTTTTTCAAATTACCCTGTATACGAGTATAGCGTGTACAAAAGAATAGTACTCATTGAAACCACGTGATCAGCTGCTCATATAGGTACAGCATCAATTTCTATGGGAGTAACGTCTGTTTTTTTTGTTGCTCCGTGAAGTATTTTAGCACAATTGCCATTGATATAAAAGAAGAAAAATGGTCATTCAACCAATTCTCAACGATATGTTGACGACCTCCGTAGCCGAGAGGCGAGCACGCCGGACTGTATATGGCGCCGCCATCTCTGAGGTTCCGGGTTCGATCCCCGGTCGGGTCAATGTGGAAAACGAACTTTTCTATATTGTCTCGGGTCTGGGTGTTGTGGTACCGTCGTTGTTTCTGATTTCTATAACACAAGTGCTTTAGCTACTTACCTTAGGATCAGAGCAATGTATGTGATGTTGTCCAATATTTATGTTTATTTATTTATTTAGATACAGATGTGAGTCACATGATAAAATCTTACATTTATAAGGAAGGTTGTCAAGCGATTATCTTTGTTACTTGCTTAAGGGCTTATGCAGCGTGCCAGAGTGCCTAGTACGAGTGCAAAAAAATGGCCTCGTCGCTTACTTTTTTCGAAAAGTCAATGTTTATTTGTATTACTTTTCGATCGATCTAAGTGTCTTGATTGTTTTGTGCAACTCGTACTAGACACCCAGGTACTTATGTCGCCCGACTTCAGTCGCACCGACTAGATTACCACTGGTCATCAGTCTCGGCCACGCTGTACGAAGTCGTTTACTTAACACGTTCAATCAAGTCGCTGCGAGTCATTGCGACCGCGTGAAATCGGCACGCTGCATGAGCCCTTAAGCACCCAAAAGGAGTGACACTACTATATTTGCTTCAATTGTGCCAGATATATAAACCTAGGTGTCTGTACGTATTTGAAGTCGATTTCCACCGCCTTTGTCGAATCGAGACGGTACGCAAAAAGCATTGTTTCGCCTCCACTCTTAAGAGCCTGTCAGGGTTGTCTCTTCCTAAGTATCTACGTAACTATGTTAGTTTCACCATTTCTAGAACGCCCACTGCTGAACAGAGGCCTCCCCCAGCGAATTCCAGATTGGCGCTAGGGAAAAATCTATGTTCGGTGCTTCTTTCCGATCATCATCAGCCCACACTAGTCCACTGCTGGACATAGGCCTCTCCAAATGCACGCCACTCTGCACGATCCACGGCTACTCTCATCCAGCTCCTGCCAGCAACCTTGCGAAGATCGTCACTCCATCTAGTCTGAGGGCGTCCCACACTACGCTTGCCGACACGCGGTCTCCACTCAAGAACTCGTTTACCCCAGCGGTTATCGGTTCTGCGACAAATATGGCCGGCCCACTGCCACTTCAGCTTGCTTATTCGATGGGCTATGTCGATGACTTTAGTTTTCTGTCGGATTACCTTATTTCGGATCCGATCCCTCAGAGAAACTCCGAGCATAGCCCTTTCCATAGCTCGCTGAGCGACTTTAAATCTGTGGACCAGCCCTATCGTGAGTGTCCACGTTTCGGCTCCGTATGTCATGACGGGTAGGACGCACTGACTTCTTTCCGATATCAAATGAAAAATGAGGATATCCGTGAACGATCGTGTCGCAGATATAGTCCGACGGATTAGCAAGCCAAAGTGGTATACATCACGGCGGGGTGCCGGGGTATACATCACGGATAACTGACGACCGATGAAGCAGAAAGTTTCTAGAATGTAGGGTGTACAAGAGAATAGGACACTCCTTAAAACCACGTGATCAGCTGGTCATATACAACAACTTTTTCTATGGGAGCAACATCGAAATCGATAAATTATTTTCAGCTTCTCTATACAAGCTTAATTGCTTACCTCGATGATAATGAATGGAGCATCTGAAAATAAAATCACTAATTCGATGTTGCTCCCATAGGAAAAGTTGTTGTATATGACCAGTTAATTATGTGATTTTAAAGAGTGTCCCATTCTTTTGTACACCTTGTATACCAGCACTGTAATACGTCCTACACGCAAGGTGGACAGACAACATGGTAAAGGTTAGTGAAGCCTTTAGATACGGGCCGCTACTCTCCGGCTAAACGGGATATCATTGGAGAGACCTAAATTCAGCAGAATTATGGCTGAAATGATGATGATGATAACGTCGTCAGTCTAGATTAGCTAGATTAGCTAGTATCATAGATGCCTAAGAAAAAATGAGGTGACGATTTAATTTTTTCCCGCGATGCGCAGACTCTCAACCTCCTTTGACATCATCATCATATCAGCCACAGGACATCCACTGCTGAACATAGGCCTCCCCCAGTGACTTCTGTCATCGGGGGGTTGCAGCCATACTCGCCACGCTTGGCAGGCGGGTTGGCGAGCGCAGTTTTTTTAATTATTTCGCACGCAGACGCTGCTCCCCGTCTCGTGCTACAGGATTTAGTCGCCTCTTACGACACGCCTTCTGTTGGCGGTGGGGAAGTGTATTCTTTGCTTTCTCGACAACGATTGCTTTAAATCTTGTGAAAGGTATTTGTCTAGCTGTTGAATTAAGATGAGACAAAACAAAACAATAAAATATTCAACGTATTTTTTTTTTGTTGCTTTTCATGATCAGTTAATGGGCCATCAACTTTCTTCAGAGTTTGAAATATCCTTAACCTATCATTAAACTTTAATACCAAAAATACTTGATATAAAAATATTTTATTTTATTATTAAAATTATACGTGTTGTAATTTGAATTAGATTAGAGTATAAGTTAATTAGATTAGAATTAGAATGAGCTATCGAAAAAACAATTGCCACTAGAGCTCAGTTTCAATCTAAAAGTCGCAAAAACGCGATGGAATCGCAATATCGTTGATCACAGATGCTTAAGTCTTTAAATACTGTTACCAGCCTATCGCGAAATTACATAACCAGCAATGCTGTTAAATCCAACATTTGCAGAGTGGTGTTAAAATAAATTCTTTTAATTAACTCGTATGCACAGCCCTGCCGGCATAATTGGAATCGTGACTCAATTATTCAGTATTTGTTCGTTTTGCGACACGTTCACGAGTTCAGATGATCTCAGCGAATCGATTGAGGTATTTTGAGGTGAAAACTCGATCGGTTTAAAACTTTTGTCTAACGTAATGAACACGTTTAAAGAAAGCAAATGCTTACCGCTATAATCTTTGCTAGTCTCATCAAATTGGCGAAATACCCATTTGTATTTCGCCAATTTGATTTGACACACCAAGATAGTCAGATTGTAAAGCTGTTTGCTCACTATTATTCAAGATTAGTCTGTGAAATTTTTGTTTTTAGCTATTCCATGCAAGGTTTAATTGAAGATAAATAACACTTGAAAAAAATCATCGACCTCAGGTGGGACTCGAACCCACGGCCCATCGCAGTCCCAGAGAGTCAGAGAGATTCCCACCTGAGGTCGATGATTTTTTTCAAGTGTTATTTATCTTCAATTAGTCTGTGAAGTTTGTGATGTACCAATTTTTATTATTTCTCAATGTAAACATGTCCATCTAAAAAACTATGGTGAGCGTCATCAATTTATATTTCATGTTAATAAATTACTCAGTTTTCGAAAGTGTCAATTATTTTATACTTTTTAAAATACATAGTGGTTAATGATGTTGGTTGAATAATTACGCAAATTATAAGGGCATCATTTACAGTCTAAGTAGATTGTGGAATTGTTTTTGTACGTGAAATAATGACCCGGGTTATGAAGAGCGAGAGGGAAATATATTTTCTTTGGCGATTAAGAACCCTCAGATTTGCTACGAAAAGGGTTATTCAGAAACTTGTCTAAGTCGAACCCTTAGGGATGATAAACGACGCTTCACTTTCAATAGCTTTCAGAACTATTCGAATATTTGTATTTGTTAAACTCTGAAGGACAGACGATTTTAATAAGAGCTGACGGTCTCTATGGAATCTGTATTGATTCTGGATATTTGCCGTTGCTTTCAGTAATAACAATATTTGAGATTTGTTAGAGCTTTTTGTTTTAATCTCATGATGGATTTAGAATTCCAATTGTTGTGTTACATCTATTTGTATGATTGAAATTCTAAACAATGATTTGGCACAAATGACAAAAGCGCTTTGGCAGTGATTACAAAAGTGGAGAAACCTACGCCGCAGTTGTGAGTAGATGAGTAATCAATAAGACCATACTTAACGACATGTAACATAGGCGTATTTATCCCTACTCTGGACAGGGATGCTAAAGACGCCCACTTAAAGATATGGAAGGAGAAATATCCTATAGACCCGAATTTAGAGCCTTCAAAGCGACTCACCCTGGACATGATCTACCTTGGGTAACTTGGGAAGTCCTTAAATAAGCTACGAAACCAAGTAGGCTGAAGCAGGGGGAACATGCACAGGTGGGGTTACAGCTTGAAAAGCGGATGTTTATGTGGTATTTTCCAAATACTTATTAATGGCACATCTTCTATCATGCCCTGCGTGTCCCTACACCTGCACACGCTACAAGGCCACCGATAGTGCTTTATCGGTGGCCGAGTTTTGGTCCTACCATAAAAACCTGAGTCGACACGCAAATAAAAACAAGATCATAGGCGTCTTACGCTGCAGCGCTGTAGAAGGTACGTTAGCAAATTATTTGCATCATCATTTTATTCATTGCACGTCCACTGCTGAACATAGACCTCCCTAATGACTCCGGATTGTCCGGTTGCGCGCGGCCTGCATCCAGCGGCTTCTTGCAACCTATACCAGGGCGGTAACCACGAACCCTTAAAACAATCTCAAATCTGTCAAACATTATCATTTCTGTCAAATTTTATATGAAATGACGTACCAAAATTGACAGATTTGACAACTTTGAGATTGTTTTTAGAGTTCATGGTTACCCCGCAGGACGTTTACTATGTTCGTGGACGTCATCGCTTTGCTGTCCTATGTTTTAGTAAATAAACCAAAGCATGCTCCAACCTGACGATAAAAAATAAGAGTATTAATATTATTTTATATTAAAACATTAAGATAAACATTGTAACCACAAATCTGTAGCCACAAATCATCAAAATAAACATTGGCCATGTTTGAAAATACTCATATTTATGCTAATGGACATGTTAAATTACAAACAAAAGCTGACCGCAATGCAGCACGCATAAATCCATAATTATGATTGTGTAATTTTAAATTTAATTGATTTTGAAAATAATGTTAACAGCCTGCAAAGCGAGAATAAAATATTTCCACAACATATTTGTATTTTCACAACACGGGATGCAAATGGATGTATCGGATGTGGTGCCAATTTTATCTCGAACTAAGTGCGTTTTCGCTGATGCGATTTATCAATAATAAATGCCTAACTGTTGCAAACCAAAGTAAAAGAAACTCCTTTTAAATCAGTTGGTTATAATAATGTTCTATAATAGAAAATACAAAATTTAACTACTAATCCACAAGTTGGCAGCCAACAGCCCCGTTGCTGGGTAAAAGTCCAGGGACAATAAGCCTAGCAAGTGGGTTGCCAGATATGTCGCCAACATTAACCTTAAAACCATTGCAATGCTGTTTCGCAAAATTTGTCACATTTTCTGTCATCTCACGTGTATCCGAAAAAAATTAACTCTTACAGTACAGTATTATTAGTAACCTAAAATAATGTAAATTTTTGTTTTTAGCAATTCCATGCAAGGTTTAATTCAAGATAAATCACACTTGAAAAAAAAATCATCGGCATGCGATGGGACGTGGGTTCGAGTCATACCTGACGTCGATGATTTTTTTTTCAAGTTTTATTTAACTTCTAAAATAATGAATTTATATTGTATTATATATTTGAACGATAAGAAGAAAAAAGCTACTAGGTACTAGGTCTGACCTTTCATTTATCATCAGTAATATTCCATTATTTTCTATTCATGCCATCTTCTTGATTAAGATACGACATGACCAACTGTTTTATTTCTTGATCCATGTAGGTATGACTTTCTAGGTCATTGTGTCTCTCTGTTACCTTCTACCTTCCCTGTTAAATTTCCGTGTTATGTTATGTTGCATGCATACATTTCTTTAGTTTTATACTATTATATTTTTAATCCTTCTTTTGAAGTAGAAAGGAAAGATTTTTCCCGTTTTTATTTCTGTGTCCTTAATCTTGAAGAAAATTTCGAGTAATTTATTTTAAATAAATACCCAACTTTAGATAAGCGGGATTGTATAAATATATTTTTAAGAGTTTCAAGATCGTCACTGAAGACAAACTAAGCTATTATAACGTTCTAAGATTATTTTCAACAAAGTTGCGGACAAGAGAAGTTAATCCCCAAAGTGCATTATATATATCGGATCAACGTAAGCGCCCCTTAAGCATTGCAGCCGGTAGATATCGACGCAATTTTGAACCCCGATGCTTTTCTATTAGGCGTTGAATAGCGTCCGTTTGATTGAAAAATGGTCGTTTCCCGATATATCTGTCTGGCAGGTGGATTGAAAGCGGATGGTACTAAATGTAATCCAATCCATCTGTGTATGTTTCGAAATAAGAGGAGCAAATAAAGTAGGATCACTCATGTGAAGCCTACAGAAAAATGAAAAAATAAAATCTGTCATTATTTCCACTTTTCATGTATTACTTGTATTGTGTGTTCTTAGGATCGTAGTAGGTGAATAACCACATATATGGCGAAAAAAAAGAACACTTAAAATTTCGACAGGCAGTGTCTACTAGCTTAAATAGAAGAAGCAGTAGTCCGGATTACGAAAACACGTTCGATTTCCATATGAGGCGGTAGATTTTATACAAGTGATTAATTTCATAAAAAAAAAGTAGTGTAAGGAGTTAGCATCTTGAATTTGGTAAAAAAAGAAACTGCACATTTTAAACAATTAATTTTAAAAAGAATTGTATCTCAAAAATCTATTATTCAGAATAAACCCTTTTGTTTTCATGTTGTGTTGTAATGTATGGTTGCATGCATGTATATTTTAATAATAAAATTGAGTTTACTTAATAACACTTCCATTGTCACATTTCTGCCTCAAATAAGAGAAAACATTTGAGCAAATAAATCGCGCTCAAAAGGAAAATGTACAAAAAGTGGTTTGTTTGTAAACTGATAACATTGATATCTGATAATCGGAAGGAGGGTTTCACTAAAAAGTTCCTTTGTGAGTTTTATTAACGTTTTTATGTCATCGATAAGTTAAATATCGTATATCAAATTTATTATTTATCGAATATGAAATAAACGACATAGTGAATAATAGTAAATGTATGTTTAGATTAATTTACAAATGTTTTTTTAGTCAAACAGCGAAAAATTCTGATTTTTAATGTTAATGCGATTTCTAGTTCATTAAACATGAGAGGTTCAATGGTTTCTTCAATTCTTGAGAGTTTATAAAATATGTTGTTAGAATACTGCATGGGTTCTCAAATACAACAAATTTACCAAAAGAGTAAATAAAAATCAAACATTTTATTTATATTGACAGTCATTTCTTATAGTCCAAATTTCGTGAAGATTTCGAAACTAGTTAAAGTCAGTTTTTATCTCAAAAACCATCCGTTCGAGATAAAAAAATATATTATAAGACGCAAAGGTTGTCAGAAAACACATAATAAATCATTTTTATCAACAAAAAATGTAATGTGAAAAAGAAACTTGTCGAAACCTCAGATGAAGTGTAATTTCTTGGCATCAATCCAAAGATTTTTATCGGAAATTTTCTAGTTAGTATATGACCTTACTTTTACATTGGGATAGCTTTTTTTTGTAGAAGGATTGTCAGCGTTTTTCGTCGCCCACTGCTAAATATAAACCTAGCCGAGCTACTTTAAATATAATAGCTTTCTAAATTGTCCTGAACCGGGAATTCAATTGGGACCTTAAGGGAATCTAAAGGAATCTATTAGGAATTTAAGGTGGATAGCCGTGCAATCAATTTAGGAGTTTTGAGTTATTTGTTAAATCTAAAATTCAATTAACAGTTTTCATTACATTTCGATTTGAAGGTAAGAACCAAGAAGTTTGAACCAGACTTTTAGTATTTTGGTTAGGTACTTCTATTTTCTTGTACCTCTTACTTTAATTATCGTTGACCTTTAAGATCATATTGACCTTTTTTGGTAAATCATTGCAATCTTGCTTCGGACTTTAGGAATTTATGTACAATTGTACATAACTGGAGATTCTGGGTGAAAATTAACCTAAAATATTTTGTGCCCGTCTTTTGAAGAACAAAAATTATTATTTTAGGAGTGTGTGGGTTTAAGTAACATGTTGTTACATTGTGTGTAGTCAGAAACCTGAAGGATTCCGAAGATCTTATTGGATATACACCGAGAAATTTGAGTTGTTGTTTTCCCGCAGGAAAATGATTCTATCTTAGTAGTACAATAGATTAATTAAGTTTTTTTTAAATTCAAATCACCTTTATGCCACAAGCGCGCCGCCGCTATACGTAATTTGTGTTTATGCATTTAAATTCAAATCGCCTGCAGCGCGTGCGATGCAGTTTATGCTGTTTTACTTTGTGCGGGAGCTTCTTTTACTTTAAACATTTATTTTGTGCAACAGGCAGAACCCAAATACGTCACATCTTGTAAAAGAAACTATCGTTTCTCACGCTTTCGAGTTGATGATTATTTTTTTGCATAGTTGAGAACAAAAATATTTTTATAAAAAAAAAATAACTCGCATAGTTCTATAGTACTACTAAAGGTAAATCGTTCTGCCGCGGGAAAACAACCACTAAAATGTCTCGGTGTATGTCGAACGATACTGGATAAAGGGCTCACGCAAAATACAAGACATTTGTGTATTTCCAATAACATCACAATATTTTGAACTTATAAATGTTTTCCAATCGGCCGATCTGGAAGTCACTGGGGGAGGCCTATGTTCAGCAGTGGACGTCCTGTGGCTGAGATGATGATGATGATTTTGAACATTTTGACAACTAACCTAAACATACGTACAAACATTTCACTCCAACACCTTCTAAGACAAAGCAAATGAATCGGAACGAGGAAGTTTGATAAATCACTCGAATGAGTGATGGCCGGAAAACAAAAACAGACAACTTATCACATAGACAACACTTGAAAACTCTTACACCATTATTTGTGTGCTATAGGGCCTAATAAAAACAATAAGTGGAGACACTTAGACACATTTCAGGGTGTAATTTTCGTCGGTGGTAAGCATAATAATCTTTTTTAACTTCTAAAGTAAAATGATTGCATTATGAGTTTCCCATTGAATGGTTTATTTTTTATAGAAAGTTAGTTTATTTAGTTTGTTTTTCAGATTTTTACAATAATACATGGACCTGACTAGCCAAAATTAGGCTGACAAAGGGACTGAATTTGTTGCGAACTTTCTTCTCATCACCAGCAGGTAAAAATGTTTTTTACTTTAAAGATTTGATCCTATCTACAAATATCAACATTTATCCTTTTTAAAATACTCTGGACCGCAAAGGAAAAAAATGTCGGTTAGAAAATCCTCAATATTTTCAAAAGTACCTGACCTAGCTTTATGAAATAAAAACGAAAATATAGATTAGAAAACTTGTTGCAAACGGCAACTGTGCCGAAATATCGAGAACTCAAAAATAAGGTACATGGTAACAATCTCGTAACAAACTATTCTAATGTTAGTGACCATGAAAGTTTAAAATAAATTATAGATTATATAATTCCAAGTAAATCTTCTTTTAAACACATTTAAATATTCTTTATATAAGTCTTTATTTGATAAATCTAGGTCAAGCACTTTTGAAGATATTCAAGATTTTCCAACCGAACCTTTTTCTTTACGGTCCAGTGTATTTTCTTTAAAAATATTACAAAAAACATTTAACTATATTGTGCATCTTTCTGTAAGCATCAACTGTTTCTTCGATGTGCAATAAAGAATATAATTAATCTATGTTTTTATCTCTGTGTCATGAATGCTTTCGTCCATTTCACCCCTTTTGTGGTATTTATTATCCTCAGTAGTCTGCACCGGAAAACGTCGGCTGTACTTTTGTTCAGAATTCATGATTTATTCGAGCGACTTTTATGAGGACAGTGTCCTCTTAATGTTGTTGTGGGTCTCAAAATTCACTGTGAGTTATGGCCGTTCTCGCTATTTTGGGAATAATGTCTACTGAAGCGAAATTTACTGTGAGACTGAAGATACAGTGTAAATAAAATAACAAAAAATTGGTATTTAATAAATGAAGCTGTCGAGTAAAGGAAAATGTGGTCTGATTAGCGATCGTAATTTTATTTCGATATGTAGATGTCGTGGCCCGATCTTAAAATCAAACACTTCATAATGTGGCCGGCCATTTCATAAAATGGTCGTATTTCATGTAACGGCCAAACGAAAATGGTCATATCGTTTAAACGTCAACGTTTGATGATATGTCAATCAACGTTTGGGCATATCATTAAAATAGGTAAAATACGTTTACAAGTTAATTTTACTCTCGATGATTAACATCAGAATACTAGGTAATTGTGTTTGAGACTCGTGCCCAAAATGTTCAATGTATCTTCTTTTGAACTTTAATTTGATGCCATAAAATAAATTACTTCATTCGATTGGGTCAACGACTGACATGGTTTATATATGGACAAGTGCTACAATGCACTTAAAATTGGGTACGCTATTACTCAATATTAATTACAATGTAATCATCGTAATTTAGTTAAACTATTTGTATGTCTGAAAAATATAATGCTATAAATTCTTGTGTTACGTGGTCTTCTAGATTTTTATTATTACGCGTGTTAATTTAGAATAGTTATTTCTTATCCCCTTACCAAATACGTACCAAATAAGATATGTACGTTTCACTAATATTTAAAATCGAGATACTTCTGTCAAAAAAGTTTCGGGAATTAATATGAAATAATTTAAAAATGAAATGAAAAATTTTGGCGCTGAGTTTGAGTTACATCTGATAATTAGATTAAATAGAGTAGGTATTGTTTCTAGTAATACCATATCTAGTGTGTATTGCGAATTTCATAATGGACAAAAACATCGAACAAAGAGTTTGTCTTAAATTTTGCATCGCCAATGGGATTTCGTGTTCGAAGTCTTTGAAAATTTTACAGAAGGCTTACGGTCAATCGATTTTATCAAAAACACGTGTTTATGAGTGGTAGAAAGCGTTCAAAAGCGGTCGAGATGTGATGGAAGATTTGCCTCGCTCTGGTAGGCCATCAACGTTTGCTACTGAAGATAACATCGCAAAAGTGAAGGGAATAGTGACTGAAAATCCTCATTCAAGTTTAAGAGAGCTAGCCGTCGAACTTTCTGTGTCCCACGAGTCGATTCGTACCATTTTAATTAATCCATTGGGTATGAAACATCTTGCCGCTCGGCTAGTCCCAAAAGACCTAAAATTTCTCAAAAAACTCAATCGCAAAAGAGTCGCTGAGGACATGCTAGAACGAGTCAATTCCGACCCAAGATTCATGAAACGCATTGTTACTGGTGACGAGACGTGAGTTTACGAGTTTGACATGCAAACTAGTCAACAAGCTTCGGAGTGTCGCCTTCCAACTGAACCGAAACCGAAGAAACCGCGCCAAACTCGATCGAAAGTCAAAGTCATGTTGACCGTTTTCTTTGACTGTCGCGGTGTTGTGCACTCAGAATTCTTGCCAGAAGGTCAAACGATAAAAACATAGTATTATTTAAGCGTTATGCGGCGTTTAAGATTGAGAGCAAATTAGACGAAAAAGGCCAGATTTGTAGAATGAAAATTCTTGGATTTTGCACCACGATAATGCGCCTTCCCACAAGGCCATCATTGTGAACGAATTTTTGACCAAAAACTCAACAAATACCATCGAACAGCCACCTTATTCACTAGATATGGCTCCAGCCGACTTCTTTCATTTTCCTAAACTCAAATTACCACTTCGTGGCACCCGGTTTTATTCGGTAGAAGACATAAAGGAGAATTCGCGGCGAGAACTGAACTCGATTCCGGTATAAGCGTTTAATAAATGTTTTGATGATTGGATTATTCGTTGGCGTAAGTGTATCGCTTCTGAAGGAGCATACTTTTAAGGTGATAAAATAAATTTGGATGAATAACTAACATTTTGTGTATTATCAATCTTTTCCCGGTACTTTCTTAACAGAGTAGTATATTTCAAAATGGTTTCCGAGATCTTTTATCGCTGGTAACATTTTACTAAATGTTAAGTATCTAAAATTCTGTACTAAATTCTGCGCTTACATAATACAGTCTATTTTTATTTTAAATTCCAATCACTAATAGCTTATTTAAACGTTTTCACCGGCCACATTCAAAACCGCAGCCTACATTTTAATGGATATTAATTGCATAAAGTAGAAAGGCTCAGAATGACTTTAAATATGGAAACTGCAGAAAACTCTTAATGGAAAAATGTATTCGCATTTTTACCAAAATACCACGACTATCAGTCTAACTGCTTGTGCGTAAATCAATTTGATTTTAATGAATACGGTTTTTATACTGTGAATGTCTATTTATTATTAGATCGAAACCAGCAAGTTATTTCGATAAACAGGCCTAATTTAACACTTTAATACGTCTCAATTTTTTTTAACATCTGCTTTGAGACAATATTGTGGGCTAACGGCGAGAAGACTCGACTATTACTACAACTATTAGTAGCGTCACGGAAGTTGAGCTCTGGGCGAAAGATACGCAGAAGACCATTACAATTACGTGATTGGATAATCATGCGATGCGCCTGCGCCACCGGCTGTGATTGGTTATTAGCTCCGCGCACACGCGTATCTGATACAGTACACCATAGTATTTTATTTATATGCATATTATATTATCATAGACTTATTTCGGTTAGATATACGATATACCTAACATTTTATATAGGTCTCATTACTACGAATAATATTATTGCTATACCGGTGGGTATATAGAAAGTGCGAAACTATCTATTGTTAGTTCAAAGAAAACAATAAACTTTCGATAGTATTGTGTTTAATCAATAAGTACTATTGTTGTTATTTAAAAATCGTAACTATTGAATGTATTCATCTTATCGATATCGACAGTTTAGCTTCTTTAGATACTATCGATAGGACTATTTATAGTGGTGGTTATCGAGCAAAAACACTAGACTAAATAGTGTTTCTCTTGAACGTTTGTGCTTATTCGTGGCTTGCACTGTATTGCAGCAGACTTACTAGTCCTACTTGTATTAGAATTAAAACCACAAGTCTTTACTTTTTTAAACGTTATTTGTGTGTTTAAAATAACGTTTTAAAATACACTGCTTTGGTCGAAACTTTTAGTTTTACCATTAATTACCCTTTTAATATTGCTAGACCGACTTATTTGCAAAGAGTAAGTAATTTTAGTATTTAGTAATACTAAGTACTAAGATTTTAAATGTCAGTGCCTAAATAATTTTTAAAAACTTATTTTTTACCATGTCTATATACAGGGTGTACGAAAGAATGAGATACTGCTTAAAACGTGATCAGCTGGTCATATACAACAACTTTTCCTATGGGAACAACATCGAAATCGCAATTTAATTTTCAGATGCTTCATACATTATCTTCGAGGTATGCGAGTAAGTTTGTATGGAGCAGCTAAAAAATTCTCGATTTCGATGTTGCTCTTATAGAAAAAGCTGGTGTATATGACCATCTGATCACGTGGCTTTAAGGAGTGTCCCATTATTTGGTACAGCCTGTAAAAATGAATTCCTATTTACCTTGGTCACTGGCCTCTCGGCATGACGCGTGAACGGCGGAACCAATTTCGCAAGTTTTTTTTTTGTTGTGTTTGTTACAACTGTCAGAAGATGTTTTTTTTTCTAAAATAGGTGGCATGGAAGACTTATTATTATAATTGCTGCCAACATCTAATTTGTTATGGCTATGGTAACTCAGAGATGCTTAAAAAATATAAAAATAATAGTCCTGGTAAAGAGTAAGTACGTTTGTTGATTTTTCAAATTTATTGTTTTTTTTTATATTTAAGTATCAATAAATATTAGTACACATTTATAGAAGGGATGTATAGAGTGGGATTGTTTTTGATTCTTTATTTCTATGACTCTTCTTTTCATGAATAAAAGGAGCAAAAATTTAACAACTTTTTTTGAAAACAAACTTAAGAAAATTAAAAAAAAAACGGCCAAGTTCGAGTCGGACTTACGCATGAAGGGTTCCTTAACATTATCTTCAAAAACGGCAAAGAATCACATTTGTTGTATGGGCTCCTCTTAAATATTTAATTACACTATATTCTGTTTTTTTTTAGTATTTTTTATTAGAGCGGCTAAAGAAATACATCATCTTTGATAATTTCAATAGTCTAACTATCACGGTTCATGAGATACAGCCTGGTGACGGACGGATTGACAGACAGACGTACAGCGGAGCCTTAGTAATAGGGTCCCGTTTTACCCGGTATGAAACCCTAAAAATCACTCCCACAAGCAAGTTCAGCTGTAACGATTTTTCCGTCAACCTGTGTTTTCTTTCCTTTAAAAGGTTTTTTTTAAGATTTATCGCTTTTTGCTCCTTTATGACTACTTAAGAGATATTTATCGAATAATTAATCAGCCTTTATTTCATCCCACAGTTCTACTATAACCTATCTTTACTTATCTCAACTACAATTACAAGGAAGATCACAAATCAAGTAAATCTCTAAATGCTACCGAAGCGACTATCTGAGGATTTATAAGGTCTGGCGATTGCCTTTCATAAATAAGGATACCTTTTCGAATGGATCGCAGGTAAGCCTAAAAGAGTAGGTATTTCTATGTTACAGATAGAAGAAAAAGTCTGACATTTGTACCACTCAAGTTTTACTACCAGTGTCCATGTTTAAAACTGGTGCATTTTCTTAATGCATATCACAAAGCCAATAGATAGATAGATAGATACTCTTTATTGCACACCAAACAAAGAAGTCACAGTTGATATTTACAGAAAGATGTACAATTTAGGCGGTCTTATCGCTAAAAGCCAATCGGCTTGTTCCATTTTTTTATTGATTTGCAATAGCTCAATGTATAGGCATATACGTAGGACATCCATAAGGACCCACAAGATGGACGACCTGGTATAGGTTGCAAGAAGCCGCTGGAAGCAGGTCGCTTTCAACCAGGCAATCTTTAAGACATTGGGGGAGGCCTATGTTCGGCAGTGGACGTCCTATGGCTGAAATGGTGATGATGATAATGAACCCAATAGATTGTAACTATAAGGTTAAAATGCAAAGGGGTGCCTAATTTTCAAAATAAGATCTAGAGGTGCACTGGTTATGGTATTTATTGTTAATTTGAACCTCCTAGACCTACCTAGAACGTTTATATCGTAGATCGATTTAGTTACTGATTCTGAGTGGTCCCTAAAAATTTGGCACCCCTTTGCAATGTAACCCTGTATACAAGGTGTAACAAAATGAACGCACATCTTTAATTAATTTAGAAATTTCGATGTTGGTGCCATTGTAAAAGTTGTTGTATTTGAGCACCAGAATCAGCCCTTATCAGGATGTGCGTTCATTATGTTACACCTTGTATACATTTTTATCTGACTTTTAATTAAGCACAATTGGAAGTAGCAGTATAAATTTTATTGAAAATTGACTGGATAGCTGTCATATGAATAATTATAAAAGAAATAACTTTTGGCCAGATGGAGTTTTTATATCACTTGCGGTGACGGAAAACATCGAGCGAAACCTTACATATTCAGATAACACTAAATGTGTAGCCATGGTTGAAAAATAGTCTGGTTACCTAGTATAAAGATGACCCATTGTCTGGGGGGAAATACCGCATAGACATGCACCTTCCTAGCTGTAACCCTACCTGTGCATGTTCTCCCTGCATCGGCCTAAGCTACCAGGGTCCTTAACCTATTTAAGGACGTCCAGGTTGCCTGAGGCAGATCTTGTCCGGGGGGGAGTCACTCTGATAGCTTTATATTCGGGTCTATGAGATATTTATCCTTCCATTGCTTTAAGCGTCTTTAGCATCCCCGTTCAGATGAGAAACTTTTTCATCTTCTAACATGCCCTGCGTGTCCCTACACCTGCACACGCGAACATCTTTGCGAGGCCACCGATAGTGTTATATCGGTGGCTGAGTTTTGGTCCTCACATATATGAAAGCCTGAGTCGACACGCAAAGAAGAAGACCTAGAATATACCTAGATGAAGGTCTAATGGCAATCGCACCAAATATTATAGCTATTGACTTTAATGACTTGCCGCATCTAGAATCATAGTCAAAGCGTACTATGACTAGGAAGGGAGTAATTTCACAAAATTCCTGTTTCACGAAATATACCTACAACATTTTCCGAGTATTCCGTCGGTTAATATATTTGGAATATTATTATCCAAATCTCAAGTCTTCTTAGAAAGCCATTAGTCCATGAACCGTTGGGGTATGCTATCTACAAAAGTCATAGATTATTGAAATCATAACATTGTAAAAATATTGTTTAAGTGGGCATTGAGTCAGCTTTAAATTGAATCTGGGATTATGAAGGAAGATTTTGAAACCATAGAGCTCATTTCTATTATGACATCAAGAGTAAACTAGTATTGTCGTGAAATTTACAATATGTTGTTTGATTTATGTAACCTACATCAAGCAATTTGAATGACATATGGTACCTACAATTAACTGATCAGCTTATACTAAGCATATTGGGTAGATTTCTAACATCATCAACAACAACATTTATTCTACGAGTTTTATCATAACTCAATACATTAATTAATAATGATTTTCCAAGCTTTTATTGTACTGTCGTACCATTTGTAAGTCAATGTTAGACGACGCGCGCGACGCTCGTGCCCCGCCCTCCCCCGCCCCGCCCGATGTGAAGCGCACAGAAATAAGAACATTCAGACGTAATATTATATTGATTTTTATTTTTGTATGAAAGTAAATACATGAATAAATATTTGATAACATCACATACATTGCCCTGATCCTATGGTAAGTAGCCAAAGCACTTGTGTTATAGAAATCAGACGCAACGACGGTACCACAACACCCAGACCCGAGACAATATAGAAAAGTTTGTTTTCCACATTGACCCGACCGGGGATCGAACCCGGAACCTCAGAGAAGACGACGCCATATAGTCGTCATTATACATATTAAGTTAAATAGGTCAAATTATCTAAAGTCGTAGAACAAAATATGTTGTTTTGTATGTGCGAGGTTGTTGATTTTTTATAAAATAACCCTGTATATGTTTATGTACATCATATCAGCATTATCTTTGACACAACTTAATTCAACAAGGTCTGTTAAGTTGCGAATGCGTAAACAGATTTGCGTAGTTAGTTAAACACGGACTGAAGCAACAAAGATAATGATGTATACATGTTTGAGTTACTATTCAGAAGTTAAACATGTTCTGACACGTGAAAATTGAGTAGAAAGATAGAGACTCTTCATTGGACAACAAAAAAGTTACAAAAAGAAGAAAAACTTTTTTAAATTTTACAATAAATAAATCTTTTATTTCAGACACTAAAATCTACTTGGTTAGTAACAATTTTCTTAGTAGTATACATGAACCTATTTATTAAAGTTACTTATTATTATGGGCCAGCAAACAGGTTCACCGATATGCATGTTTAGTAATATGCAGCTCGGTGAACCTGTCGAAGACCGCAGAGTCCCCTCTTTCTGCTATCATCCCCAAGATCCCATTCGCGCTCCCACGCATATGCAACAACACCGAGGCAGTCTTTTTTCTCATGATTGTAGAGAAACCGTCTAAATTGGCGTTCGTGAACATACCTTATGCACTACAATAACGTGGGAGCCCCAACTGATAGCATTATAGGCCCTTTGTGTAAAACTGGCCCATAGTCCACCTGTGTAAAAATTTTGACAGAAAGCTTTAAATAAAATTTTATTTTATTTTAACAATTAAGGCGGTTCGATCATTTGAAGTAAGTTTACTAAAATATTTATCAAAACAAGATGTGGGGAAGCAACAGAGCGTAAGGTGATACCTGTAATGGAACACGGCGGATGACGAATGAATGAAAAATTGAGAGTGAGGTGAGAAGGAACAAATGAATATAGACAAAAGAATAAAGACGTTAAGATTTGTAAGAGTTTAAGAAATAAGAACAATAAAAAAGAATTCCGGAATTTAACTGGCCTGCGCTTCCCACATGGACCATCAAAGCCACTATGAAGCTGAGAATCGACGCATTCGAGATATGGTGCTGGCGAAAGATGCTGCGAATCCCGTGGACAGCCTTCAGACGGAATGAATGTATCCTGAAAGAGCTAAAAATCACGACGCGACTATTAGACACTTGCCGCACCCGCATGCTCAAATTTCTCGGCCACATAGCGCGGAAAGAACCAGAGTCCCTGGAAAGGACGATACTGATGGGCAAAGTGGAGGGAAAAAGACAAAGGGGCCGAGCTCCAGCCAGGTGGTGTGACCAAAACAAACTTCTACAACTAAATCTGCACGATGCTGTCCACGCCGCCGCTGATAGAGCAACATGGAAGAGCTTAACTCGGTCCCACTCAATTCTGTCCTGACTTGACCACGATGGTCACGATCCCCAATCCCTGGGGTTTCGACTTAGAAGAAGAAGAAGCGCTTCCCACATAGATTTTTGTACCGATGCATAAGACTAATTTCTTGGCGTTGTGGTTAAAGAGAAACATAGTGAGGAAATTTTAATAACATAGTGTGTTAAAAAGCCATGTTTCTAAATGGTCTGTCTCCTCTATCCTAGAGTAAAGGGGTCTGGAAACCAATTTTAATATAAAACATGAGTCGATCTTTACCGACACAGCTTATGTTACGTTTCTATTGTAACACAAAACTGTATTCTACTAATAATTTGACCTAACCTAATCCGATCGTACGCGGAAAAATCATTACCCTTGGTTGGTTTTGCCGTAGTCGGCTACCTTAACATTGTTGGCAGCTAGCAATCAGGTTAAAAAACTTTTAGTTTGTATTTCAAATCATATTAGCATTTCTAGACCATAAAACGGAAGCAAGTTCAAATTAAAATTTAGTATATCCACTCAAATCGTTATTAAAATTCCTTTGTTTAAATTAACTCTAATTTCGGACGGCCACATCACAAATTGGTGAACTAGGGTTTGTGGCGGAACTAGTTGAAAGCTTTCGGGAACAAACTTAACTCATCAATAAGTTAGGTGAAATGGAACGTTAAAACTTTTGGCTTTTCACAAAAGCTTATCCTAGACGATCTTATAATGCAGCGGCTAGGTGATTTCGGTGTCTAATGCTCGGGCATCTCCTGCGTGACGCCTAACGTTCAAATAACGGCATGATTAGCGTTCATTAATTATTGCACAAAACTACGCGCTAAATGTGTGCCCACCCTTATTTGACGTTTGATTCTAGCGTTCAGCGGCTTTGTTAGCGTGTGATCTGCGGATACTAGTCTTTGGAATAAAATAAAACGCTTCCAAAAACTCAATACTTTTCTCATTTTGTCCACTCCGTCCTAACTTAATAACTATGCACTTTTACATTTATTAAACAAAGAGTTTTTGAATGTGACCGTGTTTTAACGTGTTTAGTGTAGTAGGTGTAGTCACAATAACGCACTAAACGCCTGCTAAATCCCTTTGATGTGTCAAAAGTTACCGCCGTCCGAAATATCGCCTAAAGACTAATGTCGTTGAAGCAAATTAGCGCACTAAGATCGACCACACCTGCGTACTGTATCAAATAGCGCACTAAATGACATAGACGCAGGTGAAGTCCGAGCATAAGGTTGACTTGCGCACAACCGGATTAGTTTAGTAAGAGATTAAGACATCATTCTGTCTTTGTCATCGTCGTACTGCGTCGTACTGGTGCCGTGTGCTGCCAGCACGTTAAAAGAATTGCACCACCCCTTCTCTTCCTATGGGTGTCGTAAGAGGCGACTACAGTAGAACCGCCATAAGAAGACGGGCAGCAGCGTCTCCTCTCCACCATTGGCCAAATTGCGATCGCCAACCCGCCTGCCAAGCGTGGCGATTATGGCAAAATCCTCCTTTTGGAGAGGCCTGTGTCCACCAGTGGATTGATATAGGCTGGTGATGCATCGTCGTACTAACTGACAGCTATAGAATGATGTGTTAGTGGATAGTTCGGAATTAAATTTGCTAATCCTGAGATGCGCGAGTGGGCCTAAAGGCCTACAACAGAAGCGTTTTGTTCGTTCGGACGTATTAACCTAATAAATTAAAATGACCTTCTACTTGTGTCAAACCTTTGACAATTTATGAACAGTTTAAAACGGTCGTGTTATTTTACACGGCTATTTTGACTCTTTGATATTTGTAAGGAAGATCACCCATGCAATGCGATGGACCGACCAAATCAAATCCGCATTTAGCGATCCATTGTATGAGTGTTCCAGAAATACCAAATATCGCTATAAGTGGAGGGAAATCTTGAAGCGCATGACATCGGCCTCTTAGCTTAGCAGATAATGATTACTTTTCAAATTTCGCGTTGCATAATTTAAAACTCAATGAAATGGGAATTAACGCGATCATAATTTAAAAAAATATTACCTCTTTTGCCTGACGTTTCGATCGGGTTACACCGACCGTGGTCACATGCTGACTGGAACAGCGATGTCTTCACTCCGTATGAGAGGCAGATTCTTCATCTACCCTCATAATATCATTTTCACGCCAAGTACCGTCACACACTACACTCACTGTGTCCCTATTCTGCACATTAACCGCCGCGTCCGCTGCCGCCGGAGTTTTAAATTAGCAGATGATGACCACGACCGCTCTGACAAGAGTGTCACGAAGAATAAGAGATATTTTGTAAAAGGATTAATACAAGTGAATGATCATTTTCACTTACTAAGATAAAACATCCGAAAGAACTGTGGCTAGATAATAATGTGGAACATCGTACTTTTTGACGCTCTTCGGGTGGGCATGTCTAGAAATGGACTGAATTACTCTGAATTCAAATTAAAATTTTAAATACAATGATGAATAATATAATTTTCGTAAACAAGTAAATATATCTAATACTTTACGTAGTATATTTCTTACCCTGTGCTAATAGCAACAGAAACCAATGTCTTATTTTTCCAAATCACTGAACTGAAGTTATTATGTGATTTTCTATTATGCAAGCGCAGAGTTGGCTAACCCAAAACTTCTCACGCTTGAATAGAAAATAATACATAATATAGTTCGCACCCTAAAGCTACATTCAAACAAACGTACCCAAGGCTTGGTCTATACCCAGCCGAAATCTTTAATAGTACATGATAGTGATAGCGTCACTATACATTTTTGATAATATTATGTCTGTTAGAAAAAACATTAGTTCGTTTAGCCTTAAATGTGATTCACATCATTATAATACTAGAAATAAAAATAAACTTGCCGTTCCGAGCTTCAGATTAAAGAAAGTAGGTAATTCATTTTTGGGGAAATGTATAAAAATATTTAATAAAGTACCACAAACTCTTGTTGACTTGCCTGTTTATAAGTTCAAAAACCACATTAAAAAAATCCTTATGGAAAAAGGATATTACAAAGTTGAAGATTACTTGAACGACAAGAGTGCATGGACTTAATATCCTGCCTAGCTCGCACTTACAATATCTTGTAATTGTATTTCCTGTAATATGTAATAATTGAAATTGTAATTTATTAAATATGTGTATCTGCCATCACAGTAAATTGTCAATTCTTGTGAAATTAATATGTAATTAATCTCCAAAACATTTGCATGCTATTATTAATGGCTAAATGGGCCGAACATTAAACTTATTGTAAGACCTTCAGTGTAGGGTACACTGAAGGTCTTACAATAAGTTTAATGTTTAATGTTTATTTAAACGCAAATAAACTATTTCTATTTCTATTTCTATAATAAAACCAGGCTGACAAAGGTGAATGAGTTTGTTGCGCCGTTTCTTCTCATCACCAGCCGATATGTAGTCCCGAAGCGATGGTAGGAAAAAAAAAATTGGGACATGTAAAAGTGCCATTGATGGCCAATTTGCAAAAATAAATGACTTTGACTTTGAGTGTTGCCAATCCATAAAAATAAGATAGTCTATTGATAGCATACCGATAATACGTACTACACTCTGTCAATTGTATTTTGACGTTTTGAGCTATCGATAGAATCAATTCAATCGACACTAGCAATACTATCAACAGTCCTATCAATATACAGGGTTACATTGCAAAAGTAGTGCCAATTCAAAAAAATAAGATCTAGGCACTGCATACTGTATTTGTCAGCAAATTTAACCTCTGGTATGCGCGGGCGCTCATGTACCTTACATCGAAAACGCTAAGGTTTGTTTTGGCGCCATTGTGACTATTATACTTTGCAGTTCTAGGTTGCACAGAGATTAGTTTAGTTTAGTTTAGTTTAGCTGGGAGGTGTCCGCACTTAGCCTCTCGATTGGGCCATTGTGCGTGCTGTGTCCTTCCCCTACTCCAACCAGCCCAAGTCATCCCAGAAGGCCAGCAGACCCTTCAGGCTCCTGAATGCCTCCGGGAGTGATCCTGGTGATTGGAGAATCCGTGCCCGTTGTTCTGCCACGCTCTCGCACTCCATGAGCACGTGCCGCGGCGTTTCCTCTGCCTCCATGCATCCTCTGCATGTGGGGCTGTCTGTTACTCCTATGTGGAATAGGTGCCTGTTTAGTGAACAATGACCGGTTATAGTACCTACAACCTTCCGAAGTTCGTTCCGTTTTAGTCTGATGAGGCTGCAGGCAAGCTTTTTTGATGCTGCCGGAATTGCATCTTTTGTTTGCCTGCATCCTACACTGTTCATCCATTCGGTATGGTGGGTTCCTGTGGTTCTTTCACGCAGCCACGTTTTAATTTGGGCCTGAGGTATAGGCAGTAGTGGTTCCGGTCCATGGACTACTACCTTCGATCCTCTTTTGGCCAATTCGTCTGCGGTGTCATTTCCCAGTGAGTTGCTGTGTCCTTTGATCCATTGCAGAACTACTCTGTTCGTGTTGCAATGGATTGGAGTGCATTGTGACACTCTAGTATGAGTGCGGAGGTTACGACATTGTTTTGTAGGGCTTGGAGTACGGATGCACTATCCGAGACAATTTTTATGCCAAGATCTCGGACGTCTCTGGCTGCAACCGCCTGTGCCGCTTTGGTTATACCAATGCATTCTGCCTGGAAGATGGAGTTTAACTTGTCTAGTGTGGTCGATATATTTATGTTTAAATCATTCGAGAAGACGCCGGCTCCGGTACCGTGTGCCGTTTTTGAGCCGTCTGTATATATCCTAACTTCATCGACGCCAGAGTTGTCTTTTGGTTCTTCTGTGAGTTGGATATTGTATCTTCGATCGAAGATGTGTTGACACGGAGTTCTGTCCATGGGCGCCTCGAGGAGTGGTAATTCCTTTAGGACCTCCTGCAGAACTTTTGAGTGTGTTGTTTCTATGTTTTGTTTCCATAGTCCATTTGCTCTTAGTCTCAGGGCGGCTGACTGTGCTTCCTCCTGTATGATGAGATCTAGCGGTCTCAAGTTTAGGAGGAACTCGAGCGCGGCTGATGGGGTGGTTCTCATGCATCCAGTAGTTGCTACGCTCGCTAGTCGTTGTAGACTCTGGAGTTTTGTTTTCACTGTGGTCAGTTGTGTTCTGGGCCACCATACAACTGATCCATAAGTTATAGAAGGTCTGATAACTGATGTGTAGAGCCAAAGTGTGATTTTTGGATTTAGACCCCAACTTTTACCAACTAGTCTTCTACATTGACAAAATGCTATACAGGCCTTCTTTATTTTTGTATCGATATGACTCGCCCAATTCAGTTTGTTATCAAGGATAACGCCCAGGTATTTCACCTGAGTTGATAGCGAGAGTTCTGTGTTAAATAGTTTTGGTAATTGTAGTGGAGGTAACTTCCTTTTGTTGGTGAAAAGGATAAGTTCTGTCTTTTTCGGGTTTACTGATAGTTGATGCTCGTCACACCATTTCTCTACTATCTGAAGTGCTGAGCGCATAATTCCGCAGAGCAGATTTTCAGCGTTTCCGTTTATCAGTATTGTTAGGTCGTCTGCATAACCAATAGTAGTGTATCCTCTTTCGTTTAGTCTGTACAGTAGGCTATCCACTACTATGTTCCATAGAAGTGGTGAAAGGACACCACCCTGGGGGCATCCTTTTACTACCTTTGCTCTTGTGGTAGTGTTCACCACTATTTGAACCGCCCTTTTACTTATTAGTTGCGTTATCCAGTTTTTTATGACTGGATCGACGTTGTATTTCTGTAGGGCGTGGTTAATGCTGTTGTGCATGGTTTTGTCGAAAGCCCCTTCTATGTCTATGAAGGCAGCTAGGGTTGAAGCTTTATTTGTGATAGCCGTTTCTATTTTACGCACCACCATGTGCAGCGCTGACTCTGTTGATCTGCCTGTTCTGTATGCATGTTGTTGGGGATGTAGTTGCTTACGTTTTAGCGCTCCGTCCCTTAGGTATCGGTCTACTAGTCTTTCCAGTGTTTTTAGTAGGAATGATGTTAGACTAATGGGCCTGAAAGCTTTGGCGTGCGTATAGTCTTCCTTGCCTGGTTTTGGCAGGAAGACTACTTTCGCCTCTCTCCATGTTTTTGGTATGTATTTAAATGCAATGCAGGCCCTGTAGATTGGTAGTAGATGTTTTGTTACTTGGTTGGTCTGCCATTGTAGTAGTGCTGGGAAGATTCCGTCCAGCCCTGCCGACTTGAAGGGCTTAAAGCTCTTTAGAGCCCATTCTATTTTATTTGTCGTTACTACCTTGTCTGCAATTTCCCATTCTTGGGTTGTTGGTGTGCTGTATTGCTCGTCAGACCATCCGTAGTCTGACGTTATTTGACAGCCTGGGAAGTGAGTTTCCAGTAGTACTGTACTGGTTTCCTCATCTGTGTTTGTATAAGTGCCGTCTTCTTTCTTCAGGGAGCCCAGGAGTTTGAGATCGCCTTTTGAAAGGATTTTCTTTATTCTTGCGGCTTGGTTGGTTGAGTTAATGGTATTACAGAAATCATGCCAGCTTTCCGTTCTCCGGAATCTGATTCTTTTCTTGTAGTGTTTTTGTGCTGTTTTGTATTTTTCCCAGTCTTCAGTGGATCTGGTGTTTTTTGCTCGGTTAAAGAGTGTCCTGAGTCCCTTGCGTAGTCGGTCGAGTTCTGGCCCCCACCAGGTACTTTTACCCGAGGTTTTGGGTGTTACTTCAGGACAAGCCAGTTCATAACTGTCTCTAAGGGATTCAGTTAGGAGCTGAACGTTTGATTCTATGTTATCAGTACTAAGTGTTACGTCTGTTAGTTGTACATCACCTAGCGACTTGGTTAGTAGATTTGTGTACCTTGTTATATCTGTTTTGCGGGGGTTGCGATATGGAACAGGGTGTGTTTGTGTATACTGTATTTGGAAACAGACGCGGCGATGGTCTGCGAAGGAGGGTTCATTTGATACATGCCAACCCTCAATGAGGTCTGCCGCCGCGTGTGTTGCCAAAGTAACGTCTATGATAGAGATAGTTGCACAGAGATAGTGCGTGCGTATTTTTTATGAATGCGCCAAAATTATCCACGCGTACCATCTTTTAACAGTGGATATAATAATAAAAAATAAAATGTGTTTGTTTTTTACAAAAATGTGTTCTGAGTGGTCCCTGAAAATTTGTCACTACTTTGCAATGTAACCCTGTATTTTGATAGTATTGCTAGTGTCGTTTGAATTGATTCTATCGATAGCTCAAAACGTCAAAATACAATTGACAGAGTCTAGTACGTGACATAGATTAGTACGTGTAGCAATTTTTTTTTATTTATAAATATTGGACAACATCACATTGCTCTGATCCTAAGGTAAGTAGCTAAAGCACTTGTGTAATAGAAATAAGAAACAACGACGGTACCCGAGCCAATTTAGAAAAGTTCGTTTTCTACTTTGACCCGACCGGGAATCGAACCCGGAACCTCAGAGATGGCGGCGCCATTTAAAGTCCGGCGTGCTCGCCTCTCGGCTACGGAGGTCGTCAAAAACACAACACATTAGTAATTGTCTATCGCCTACCTCGAAATAAAACCAATGCCCGCCACTGGGCACAGACTAGAGCCTATTTTTTTTATTATTGATCTGAAGAGAAACAAACCCGTTCCTTTTGCAATCATCAGTTGAGCTAATACTTTTACCGATAAACACTGAAAACATCTACAGAGGCTATGACATAAAAGGTTTCGAGAAAGAAACGCATAACGGCACTGTTTGGGCATTTAATGGAGATTTTTATTGTATTTTTAAGGTAGATGGCGCCTTTAAGTGTTTCTTTTAACGTAAACATTTAATTGTGTTCCTTTAAAAACCGTTTCTGTCTTTTGTGTACTTTTTTTTCGTAGTTTCGTGTGTGTCCTTGTGATGATTTCTGCAATCAATATATTTCATTTATTTTTTAAACTTATTTATTTCTGCATCATACTGTAAATGAGAAAAAATTAACATTGTAATTTTTTGTTTTTAGCAATTCCATGCAAGGTTTTAATTGAAGATAAATAGTCAAATATTTGTAAAATATTTCTATAGGGTGTTGACGGCAGTATACTGCTCAGCTATACATATAGCTACAACATTGATCAGAATACGCTGGCTTTGACAGCGAGAAAGAACACTTGAAGAATTTCATCTTGTCACGTAGTCGGTAAATGCTCGCCTCGGTAGCTTAGTTGGTAAAGCACTCGCCCGGCTTGCGATGGGACGTGGGTTCGAGTCCCACCTGAGGTCGATGATTTTTTTCAAGTGTTATTTATCTTCAATTAAAACCTTGCATGGAATTGCTAAAAACAAAAATTTACAGTGTTTAAGCATTTCTGATCTTAACCAATAGTCAAATATTTGTAAAAATATTTCTATAGGGTGTAGACGGTAGTATACTACTCAGCTATACATATAGCTACAACATTGATCAGAATACGCTGGCTTTGACAGCGAGAAAGAACACTTGAGGAATTTCATCTTGTCACGTGACGTCCTCGGTACCTTAGTTGGTAAAGCACTCGCCCGGCTTGCGATGGGACGTGGGTTCGAGTCCCATCTGAGGTCGATGATTTTTTCAAGTGTTATTTATGTTCAATTAAAAATTTAACAGTTATATTTTAGTTATGGAAAGGCCCAGTGGGGAAACGCTATAGAGGAAGACCACTCACTAGATGGGTGGATGATATTTAAGAAATTGCTGGCCCAGGATGGCAAAAAATAGCCCGAAACCGAGAGAAATGGAAAACTTTGGAGGAGGCCTTTACTTGAGAGGGGTTCCAGATTAATAACAGTTTTTATTATTTTATTTTTTTTAATAATTAATTGTCAAAATAAATGTATTTACCTACTTAAGAAAATAAATATTTAAATTGAACTAAGAACAATAAGTCACTTCTAACTAGTCAAGTTTTTATAGCAGCTGCTTAATCTCTAATTATATCTTGCATTTAAACTGGAATTCCAACTACAAAATAAATAAACAAAGAAACCTCACTTTTCTCCGTTGTCCTTTTGAAATAAACCGCCACAATTCTCCAATAGCTAAAGAAAAAACAAAAAGCGTAATTTACCGACTACGTGGCAAAAAAACGAATGATTAGCACATGCTGAAAGTGGAAGCAGTGGGTTCTTGCCGTGGGACGCCGTGGTGGAAGTGTAAAATGAGACTCAGACAGACATAAAAAAAACCGGCCAAGTGCGAGTCGGACTCGCGCACAAAGGGTTCCGTACATAATAACGGCAAAAAAATCACGTTTGTTGAATGGTAGCCCCCTTAAATATTTTTTGTATTCTGTTTTTTACTATTTATTGTTATAGCGGCAACAGAAATATATCATCTGTGAAAATTTCAACTCTCTAACTATCACGGTTTATGAGATACAGCCTGCGTGATAGACAGACAGACAGACGGACAGACAGACAGACGGACAGACAGACAGACGGACAGACAGACAGACGGACAGACAGACAGACGGACAGACAGACAGACGAACAGACAGACAGACAGACGGACAGACAGACAGATAGACAGCAGAGCCTTAGTAATAGGGTCCCGTTTTAGCCTTTGGGTACGGAACCCTAAAAATAGCTCATAAAACAAAACTACTTGACAAAAGTTATAGGTCGAAATTTGTTATTGCAAATTAAATCCTTCAACCCATAAGCGGCAGCCGGCTGCCGCAAGTCTATTGGTATTCATCATCATCATTCATCATTTCAGCCACAGGACGTCCACTGCTGAACATAGGCCTCCACCAGTGACTTCCAGATCGGCCGGTTGCGCGCGGCCTGCATCCAGCGGCTTCCTGCAACCTTTACCAGGTCGTCTGTCCACCTTGTGGGTAGACGTCCCACGCTGCGCTTGCCGGTATGTGGCTTCCATTCCAGTATTGTATTGTATTCAATTGTTATCTATTTTCCTAGGAGATGGAGGGTTAATTGAATTTGTTTTTTCAGATCTAAAGTTTAGATTAATAAGTTAAATATATTTTTAATGAGACCAGCCAAAGAAAGATGCTTCCCCATACTTAATGACTACTGATCTGTAACAATTTGAGTCACTTTGTCAAGTATCTGTCATGCATGTCGAATATTCTAACCTCCAAAAATGTCGATACGAGAAATATTCGCGGAAACTACTTCTGAAGACGATAGTGATTTGGTGGTCAATATAATAAAGACCTTCTAATAAAATTTATGCAATAACTACTTTTACAAAAATGGATTATATTGCTCTACATGTAACACAAGCAATTGTTGACGTACACAATTGTCACAGTAAAAGACAGTAGCCTAATAAGGTTAGGCCCCACTGAACCCAACTCAATTATAGCAAACATTTTACGCCAATACGATACAAAAACAAGGATTAATAAATTTGCAACCTATGACTTTAAAAATAGAGTCTAAAATTACAAAGCATTGGTGTAAAAGAGAAAACGAAGTTCGTTACGCTGTAAAGGTATTATTTACGTGCATTTGGAGTAGCCTTTATTCCAAGATGGTTAAAGCTATTTTCAATTGTATCTAGGTTTTCAAAGGTTTGTTGTTTATGGAAAAAAATATTGACTTTTTACAGCTGAACGGCAGCGTAGCAGAAGCATCGATTATCTAATTAATTTAAATACAAATTAAATAATGTTATCAAAAACGATCGACAAACCGACAAATTGACCACTCGATTAGCGTAGTGGCGCTCCGTGGATGCAATACGAGTTTCAGAGAGATCAATTCAGAACAACTTATCTTAATAAATTTGAAGCAAAATAAAGATGTTTCTATTTTTCTATTTCTAAATTGAATTGGGTCTTATCCCCAGGAAAATTAATGTCTTATCTGACTGTCGATTCTCTAAGAGACACACAAGTAAACTCACTCTACAACTCACCTAAACGGTACAAACGAACATAACCGCTACCTATTTCTTTTCCTTAAGCATGTTAAATATTTATTTCTAAACCAAGTTAATATGTGACTTTGCTGGTATGTACCGTAATATCGTAAACTCATAAAAAATGTATGGTATTTTTCCTGCCTCATTATCTTCCAATTTTGTAACCGACACAGTTGTCATAAACATTTTTCGTGTGTGATCCTGCTATATAATGCAAGTCTTACATTCTCATCAAAACGTTTTAACCCAAGGAGTCTTCTACAGTCATTCAGAGGTTTCTACAAAAGCGAAATAGACTTGTGTTCCTACTAATGTCATACGGAAAACCGGCAGTAATGGAGAGACATCGCAAGACGTGCTGCAGCCCTGAAAGTGAACGGCGACGGCGAGCCGCAACCCTGTCCATCAACAGCCACGATCACTCTGCCAAGAGTGCCCGACTAAGAAGAAGAAGAACTAATGTCATGCAAAGCAGAGGCATCTCTTGTACGCTAGCATTCTTATTAAAACACATTTCCTCTCCTTCTCGCTTTAGTGGAAACTCACCCTTACTCTGATCGGTCTAAAATACCGGCAAGATAGATGCATCATCCCTTATCATTGCGACCATCTGTCACTTGACATTTGCTTTCCCAGCATCGTATTGAGAAATGGATGTGACATGTGACGTTATTGCTTGTTGAAAGTTAAAGGTCGTTGACCTCATGAATTCAAGATTATTTATATACGCAGGATTTGGAGTTAATAAAGAAAATATTTATAACATTTTACTTATGAGGCTCAGCAAATAAAGGTTTATTACTGACATTTACAACTTTTTGGCCTCCCGCAATGTTGATGTGTTAATATTTTTTTTTTGTAGCCGAGATTCTTGCTCAAGTTTATTTTGTTTCATTTATGCTGGGGCTTCACCTGCATGATGCCTAACGTTCAAATACCGGCATGATTACCGTTCATTAAATTTTGCACTAAACTATACGAGAAATGTGTTGCCACACTCATTTGATTCTAGCTTCTAGCGGCTTAGTTAGCTTATGATCAGTGGATAGTAAATAAATAAATAAATATTGGACAACATCACATACATTGATCTGATCCTAAGGTAAGTAGCTAAAGCACTTGTGTTATACAGAAACAACGACGGTACCACAACACCCAGACCCGAGTCAATATAGAAAAGTTCGTTTTCTACATTGACACTACTGGTGATCGAACCCGGAACCTCAGAGATAGTAGTTTATAAAATAAAAAAAAATCTCCACGAACTCAATACATTTCTCATTTCTCCAGCCTACCTAACTCTTTGACTACACTAAAGATTATTTATAACACAAAGAGTTTTTGAATGTGACCGTGTTTTGACAAGTTCGTCCGAATAACTCTAGGAGGTGTAGACACAACAACGCACTAGAGGCCCTCTAAATCCCTTTGATGTGTCGAAACTCGAAGCTACCGCCGTCCGAGCTATCGCCTAACGTTTACTGTCATTAAACCAAATTCGGCCAAGACCGGCCACATCTGCTTACTATATCAAATAGCGCATTAATTAGTGGCGTTCAACGCAGGTGAAGCCCCAGCAGTAGGAAGAAAATGAAAGGAAAAATATACAGGCTGTAAAAGAAAGGTTCAATAAAATGTAAGGTATAATTTTTTGGCTTATGCGAATTCAACGACCATTTCATCATCATCATCATCATCTCAGCCACAGGACGTCCACTGCTGAACATAGGCCTCCCCCAGTGACTTCCAGATCGGCCGATTGGAGGCGGCCTGCATCCAGCGTCGTCCTGCAACCTTTACCAGGTCGTCTGCCCACCTTGTGGGTGGACCATTTAACGACCATTTAATCAGATAAAAAAATATTATTAGATGATTACTTTGTATTTATCAAAATCTGTAATTCCTGTTGCACTTGACAAATGTAATAACTAAATTATTTTTCATTAGAAATGAAACTCGTCATATTAATTTACATAAGATATGAAACTCTACGACGACGCCGTGCTTAATGAAAAATATCATACGATAATATCAGCCTTGATACAACTTTTATATGGATCGGACCTAAATAAAAGTTCTTTGTATCAAAAATAACGTTATTATAGCAAATCCTCCCGAACGTTACCGTCAGCGTCGTACCCTTTTACTATTTTAATAAAATATGCAAAGTTTCATCGAGACTTGTTTAGTGTTTGATACACACGGTCGGGCCATTCGCGCAGCCTTTTAAAGTATAATCTTACCATTAGGGATGATGACAAACTTTTTTCTCTTCGTCAGGTAGATTATTAAAAAGTATTGGACAGTGGATACGTATTTTTTAGGGTATCGTACCTAAAGGGTAAAACGGGACCTTATTCCTTAGGCTCCGTTGTCCGTCTGTCTGTCTGTCTGTCTATCCGTCTGTCACCAGGCTGTATCTCATGAACCGTGCTATTAAGAGAGTTGAAATTTTTACAGATGATGTATTTCTGTTGCCGCTATAACAACAAATACTAAAAAATAAAATACAATAAATATTTAAGCAGGCTTCACTACAAAAAACGTGTTTTTTTTTCGTTTTTATAGATAATGGTACGAAACCCTTCGTACGCCAGTCCAACTCGCACTTGGCCGGTTTATACATTAATCATAATAGGTATTACAGAGATACCTATATTTTTAATAAGTTTTCTGTAAAACAACACATTTATTTGTATAGTGTTATGCATACCTTTAATTTAAATGCATATATGTAATGTGTTTCAAAGATGGTGATATATCTTATATATTATATATTTCTCTTTATATATTTCAAATTTTGACGCGCTTTATCTTTGTAATTTTGTGGTTGATCGAGAAAAGAAAAAATAAATCACCATTATTTTTTGATAATTTAACTGACGGATTTACTTGAAACTGAGTCGCATTATGTATATTCAATAAATAAATTTTATTAATATACATTTCCTAGGTAAGGAACTAAATCTGTTTTGCTAGAGGAATCAGAAACAACGATGGTACCACAACACTCAGACCCGAGACAATATTTAGTAATTTTCCTTCTTTTTAAACTATCTTGTTGCATCTTAAACATAATCATTACACTCTTACGGGATTTCTCCCACTCCCAGTTGATGACCAGTCAACCCGCGACCACGGCTCGTGTAATCGAGCCGAAACGTCGGGACACAAAAAACAAATCGTTTTAGGTATGTTGTTGCATGAAATCCCGTTAGAGTGTAATGATTAAATTTTCCTTCTGTTCATAAAAGTTGTCATACAGATCTCAATTAATAAACTAGATAAATGTTGCCTATTCCCCTGATTCGTGTACATCCAATTTTACATCAAAGGATCGCCGTTCCAAACAGCCGTGTGTTCATAGGTAAACTAGGGCAGTATACACAGGCATGAATATTAACTCTGTCGCATCTCAGAGGGTTATATCGTGAGACAGGCAATTTTATACGATCCTCTGCATTTACAGCTATGACACAACGAAGGTCGATGCAGTAGCCTAAGTCCAATGATGCCTAATGATAGTAATGTCCATTACAATATCAGTTAGTAGTACTATCAGTGGATGAACGTGCGACTTTTTAAAAAATATTTTTGAAAAGGCCAGAAGCCAGAAGTCAGATCTTTTTAAAACAAAATTTAATGTCTTTTATTAAACTCTTTTTATTTTTTATAATAATAATAACAAAACGTTTATTTCAGTTATTTATGCAATTAGGTGCTCGTAGCTCAGTGGCGGCAGCGCTTTGGTATCGATTACTAAAGTTAAGCAACCAACGCCGCGGTCGTGAGTGGATGGGTGACCATTCCGACCATATTTAGTGACATATATCACGAGCATCTCCGTGCTTCGGAAGGCACGTTAAAAGTTGGTCCCGGCCAATATCGCTTGATATTGGTCGTGAAGCCTAGTCAGAGGCCTTAAGGCGGCTTGATAACATCTGACAGTAAGGTTTAGTCACTGGCCTTAAAACACCCCTCCACCAATCCGCACCGGGCCCGCGTGGTGGAGTATGGCCCAAACCACCTTATAGTTGAGGTGAGGCCTGTGCCCTGCAGTGGGACGTATATAGGCATACTTTACTTTACTTTCACTTTATGCAATTAGGGTAAAGATAACGATATTTTTAAATGAAACTACTTTTACGAATTATTTCGAGATTTATTAACATTTTATTTAACCTGACGTTTCCCGCACTGCAAGACCTCTAGATACAGTTAGCTCTTTTTGCGTAGATAGGAACACAAATTAATATTAACTGAGTGACGGTAGTTTATATTTTTTCAAAATATTGTAGACGAATAACATAACTTAGTCTACCTGTGACCACGAACGCTGTAAAGTGTTCGAAACGTCAGGTTAAATAAAATGTTAATAAATCGCGAAATAATCCGTAAAAGTAGTTTCATTTAAATGTATCGTGTTCGCGTAAATAAAAGACAACAGTATAACGATATTAAAAAAAAAACATATAATTTTTGTTATCTCAAAATTGGCTTATTTTAGGACAGCACATTGTAGGGTGAAAATGAATGGAAATAAACTCTACAATCCCCCTTTGAAGGCTCCGCCACTCAAAACCTGTCACCCTGTATACGTCCCAGAATATTATTATATATTAAATTAATACAATTTGAATTTAAAATCGTGACCGGGCCTTTTTTATCGCTCTGCGCCGAGACAAAACGTCGCACACAACCCTAGTTAGGCGTTATAGACCCTAAATTCCCCTCCCGGGGGGGAACGCCAGTAGTGGTCTAACCGCCGAGGAGGACACATGTGTTTTAGGTTCCCGCGTTCCAACATAACAAAGGTAAGTTTATGATTGCTCTGGTTTTGGTTCTCGAATTTTATGATTGCTATTGCACGTTATTTAAATTCAATAGTAAGTTTGTAAATGTGTTTGTTATGTGAATTAAGTGATCGCAATGGTGTTTTTTATGTGACGTAATCACAACTTTCTGTTGCTTTTAAATTCGGCTATATTTATGATTTTATGACTTTTTATGATCGCTATGGCTCTGATTGCTCTGTCCAAAAAGACCAGAGCGATGATATTTTGCATTAATATTACATTATTAAATCTGTTTAAAGTAGAATTACCTGACTGTAACAATGACAAACGATGCGTATGTATACCTTATTTATAACTTTCACCATATCAGCCTGTTGCAGTCCACTGCTGCTGCTGGATGGTTTTTGTTCGGTTGTTTTGTACTTGGACGGACATTGATGCCATACTGTACAGGCTTCTTAGCACGAAGGTGCTAAGAAGCCTATACATGTACGTGAAGACGTACGTGAAAGCATGTACGTGAAGACGTACCGCCAATCAACTTGGCATCGCTGCAAGGATTCCAGAACAGCCCAGGTTTCGACCGAGTCGAAGGCTTTCTCATAGTCCACAAAAGCCAGGCACAGGGGCTGGTTATACTCTTCGGACTTCTGTATAACCTGCCGCACCGTGTGAATGTGGTCTATGGTACTGTAACCTTTGCGAAACCCAGCCTGTTCCGGTGGCTGGAAAGCGTTAAATCTTGCGGGAAGACGGTTTGTGATGACCCTCGAAAACAGCTTGTAAACGTGACTCAGGAGCGTGATTGGTCTATAGTTTTTCAGGAGACTTTTGTCTCCTTTCTTGAAAAACAATGCCACCACGCCCCCACTCCACGCTTCCGGAGTTGTCCCATTGGCTATGACGGAATTGAAGAGCCTCTTAAGTTCGCCAAGCACAGGTTGGCCTGCAGCTTTTAAGAGCTCAGATGTGATTCCGTCTTTGCCGGGAGCCTTCCTATTACTAAGCTGTCCGAGGGCCGCCTCAATCTCATTCTCCTCCACGTCTGGGAGATCTTCAGTGAAGTGGCGGGTAAGCTTGGCTCTTGGGTCGTTCGCGTCGAGCTGAGGTTGTAGGGAATGCAATGCGTACAATCGGCCGTAAAAGCCTTCGATTTCGGCCAGAATCTCCGGAACCGATGAGACTATTCTGCCATCCGAGGTTTTCAGCTTTGTCAGGTGACTTTTTCCCAGTCAGTGAAGACCTCATTTTTTATCATCTTTTTTATAAAATTTTGTTTTCTTTAATTCCTTTTTAAAAGCTACGACTTATGTCACGACTTAATTAGTCTAAATCAATTTTATAACTTGAAAAGACTATTATTATTACATAGTTGAATTCAAAAAGCCTTATAATATTGGCTAATTTTTCAAAAAGTCATTTGTGATTTAATAAAGTCCAAAGAAAGTTGATTTTTATAATTATGTTAATAAGTTATTATAGTTATTATTTCGTATAAATTATTCCGTATTTTTAATATGTATAATTGATAATATGACTCGGCCTCTTACTCGAGGTAAATGTGATTGTTTTAGTTCTGTTCAGAATTTTTACAAAATAACATTTATGTTACCCTTAAAGGGCTATCATATATCTATATCTGCTTTTGTAATATAAATCAATAACTTAAACAGCTAAATAAATAACATTTTATCAGATTAACTTGTTGTTTCACTGATTTCACCATTTATGATCGCTTTAGCACTAATTATGATTGCTCTGGACGCGAATTTTTTTAAACTTTAATATTTTCATAACCGTTTGTAAAAAATGAAGGCCAATAGAAAAAATATACTATTTGAACATCTCACTTATTAATGAGATACATAATTCCCATCGAATATTAATATCTGAAAAGCACCAGAGCGATCACACGAATAAGCCCGTTTTGGAGATCGACTTTCGCCAACCGTGGAGTACGGGTTACATCCATGTTTGTGAGTTTGTTTGACCTCTTCGCACCTCTTGTTTTTGAAATTTGTCCAGATTTTGACTACTTTGCGAGGGAAATATGTTGAGAAAATCAGTTTAAAAAAAAATTGTTACTTTATCAAAGGTTAACGAAGGGCCGATGATCTTTTGGTAGGTAGAATGAAGGTCAATTGTACCCCGACTTACTATGCAATAAAGCAACAGGAAGAAAAAGCAGAGAGGATTCATGGGAACTCCAATGCAGTGCAATAAGCCGTCGAACTCACAACTACTTTCTATAATTATCTGTCTGTATAATAATTTTACCAAAAAGTACCCAGAACTTGATGTTCACTTTCAGCAGAGCCTTCCCAAATTCCTTACCTCTTGGACTATAATAAAGGTTATGACCTCAGTACCTTAGATTGTGTGTAAGTTGTTGTTATATTTGTTAAATTTTTATTGTTTTTAATTTTGAATGATGTAGCGCAATTTTAACTATTGTAAATTGTGCCAAATAAACGATTTTCATTCATTCATTTTATTCATTTCATTCATTTCATTCATTAGATTCATTTCATTCATTTCATTCATTTCATTCATTTCATTCATTTCATTTATTTCATTCATTTCATTCATTTCATTCATTTCATTCATTTCATTCATTTCATTCATTTCATTCATTTCATTCATTTCATTCATTTCATTCATTTCATTCATTTCATTCATTTCATTCATTTCATAATTTCATTCATTTCATTCATTTCATTCATTTCATTCATTTCATTCTTTCAATCATTTCAATCATTTCATTCATTTCATTCATTTCATTCATTTCATTTATCTCATTCATTTCATTCATATCATTCATATCATTCATTTCATTCTTATCATTCATTTCAATAATTTCATTAATTTCATTCATTTCATTCATTCATTCATTCATTCAATACTTTACTGTTAATATTACCATAGAGAAAGAATAATACTACATATTACGTAATATTTTAAACCTGAAATAAATGCATGCTGTGGTTACCTGTAATTGTAAGAGCAGCTAGCTATAAGCCCGATAATGTAATCATTTAAATGTTAAAATGCTGTTACTTATGTTGGTAATCCTATAAATAAATAATAATAAATAAATATTGGACAACATCACATACATTGCTCTGATCCTAAGGTAAGTTGCTAAAGCACTTTTGTTATAGAAATCAGAAACAACGACGGTACTACAACACCCAGACGAAATCAGAAACAACGACGGTACCATAACACCCAGACCCGAGCCAATATAAAAAAGTTCGTTTTCTACATTGACCCGACCGGGGATCGAACCCGGAACCTCAGATAAAGAATAAATCTAAGAAAGTTTGGAATATGCCAACTGAATATTGTTACATTATAATTTACAACTATAGCCCCAGGATGGAATATGACGTGTTTGACGTTGTGGCCAGTGGCAAACAATGTTTAACCTTACTTTGCAGATATTGGGTCTACGAAAAAAAGATGAAAAAGATTTTATATTTTGAGTATATGAGACTGACATTGATATTAAATGTGCTCCACATGACACGACACATTAAATATCATAGTCTTAGAGGACATATGGATACAACATCATTTCAGCTGTCTGTATACAGGGTGTGTAAAAGAATGGGACATTCCTTAAAACCACGTGATCAGCTGGTTATTTGGTGCAGCAACTTTTTTTATGGACGCAACATCGAAATCGTGATTTTATTTTCAGGTGCTCCATACATTATCATTAAGGTATGCGATTAAGTTTGTATGGAGCAGCTAAAAAAACATTACCCAATTTCGATGTTGCCTCCATAAAAAAAGTTGCTGTACCAAATGACCAGCTGATCACGTGGTTTTAAGGAGTATCCCATTCTTTGGTACATCCTGTATATAAAAGGCAACCGTTACTGACTAAATGATCTATCAACGCACAGCTCAAAATACTAAATTTGGTTCGCATATAGTACAACGTATGACAATTGTGTCATCACAATAATATACATAGGTGTTTAGTTTTAAAAGACCTTTTGCGATCTAATCTTAATTTTAGTATTAAAATATTTTTAAATTAAAGAAGATTTTGAATAAAGAAAACATTGTAAATTTTTGTTTTTAGCAATTCCATGCAAGGTTTAATTGAAGATCCACCTGAGGTCGATGATTTTTTTCAAGTGTTATTTATCTTCAAAGAAAACATATTTGTTTATTTATTATATTACCTTTTATAATAAAAGTGTTAAATCAAAAGAGCTTGGGTACTATTGTTCCTATGATGAACCGTCATCGTCATCTCTCTTCACCACTTACCATAAGGTGAGGTTAAAATCAATCGCAAAGGATATAAACTAACGTCACCATTGACAGCTCTTTTACCCAAACTCATAGAGGTTCAGAATTTCAGGAGTCAATTAATCACGTGATGTTTTTAGTAACTTTTTACCCGACTACGGCGAAGCCAAAAGGAAGGGTAATGATTTTGGCAGTCTATGTATGTATGTATGTATGTATGTATGTATGTATGTATGTATGTTTGTATGTTCCACCGTAGCACCTAAACTACTGAACCGATTTTAATGATCGAGGTGTCAATAGATTCTCATTAATGGCCCGGGTAAAATAGGCTGTATAAATTTTATCAAAACTGTCTCAGACGGAATTAAAACGTTAGTTTTTAACCTAAAAAAAACTTAAATTGTGATAATCATCACGTGTTTGGTATCAAAAGAAAGTTCTTGGCTAGCACATTACGAATATGTATATATATCATATTGTTTCAGTCATAATCTATACATTTAAATGCTTTGTCCTGAATGACTGCCTGACGGAACAACGCACAGCCTAAGCCGCTGATCGTAGAGACCTGAAACTTGGAGTGTGTGTTTTTTGTATGACGTAGGCATTCGATAAGAAAGGAGTTTGCGAAATTCAACCCCAAAGTGGGTAAAACCGGGGGGCAAAGTTTGTATGGGACAACGTGATTCCATGGTCCAATCTACTTCACATTTTGCTTAAACATTCTTTAACAGCATTGACGGAAGACATGTTTTGTATTTTATTGAAATGCATCTCCTAGCGGGGTTAAATAGGGGTAGAAAGCTATTTTGGGGGTGATTTGCTTCGAAGTTGATATCAACACTCCTTAGCGAAACTATAAATGAAGAATTAAAAATAATTTATTTTAAAGACGGTTGTCATATCATTGTCATGTAGTGTCAAACAAAAAGACATTGCAAATACATTATTTTGATGTGAAAAAAATGTGTTCGTAAGCTTCCTTAAACTTAGGATTCACTACATATCTATGTAATCTTCTTTATATATAAAACAAAGTCGTATTTCTTACAACACTTATAACTCGAGAACGGCTGGACCGAGTTTCATGGTTTGTAATTTGTTGGATTTGTCTCCGCCCCGAATAGTAGAATAAATAATTAAAAAATGGAAAAGCTGACGAAAAAATAAACTGTTAGGCGTTACGAAGTTCGCCGGGTCATTTAGTTATTAATTAAAGTAAACTAACTGATATGAAGACTGGAACTACAAGATTTCTATATTACAATGAAGTTCTGACGGTACGATGGAGGTAGTAAAAGGCAGTCTAGAGACCATTTTTTGAAGCAGGAGCAGGTGACGCAATCATTGAGGATAATGTACTTGGACGCAATTATCATTTGGGCCTAGCCAAGTAAAATAAGGCGGACTGCAGCCACGGACGTAAACTGCAGCCTCGCTTTGTTAATTCTGACCATGAACATGACAGAAGAGACGTTACTAAAACGAATAGACGTTACTAAAACGAATGAGATTTGATATAGCATTCCAGCAAGCCAAGATACCTACTGTACCTACAGACAATGATGGTGTTTTAAAAGTAATATGACGTCAGTCTACTGATGGACAGAGGCCTCTCCAAATGCACGACAGTGATCCCAATCCTTGGCTATTCTTTTCCATCCATTTCCAGGTTTAAGTAGAACATCGCATTATGACAGCAGATATTAAGGTTTAAGTAAGGTCAGAAATTGTAATGAGAATAAAGATGTATAAATTGTAATTTTAAGTATTGAGTAAGGGCCTAGGTATAATGTTTTTATGTTTAGTTTATGAACATAATTAAAAATAAATTTCTTTTCTTTAATTTTGTCTTAGCTCTTAACTTAACTTAGTTTACTTTTGTTATTTACAAACACTACCGTTACAGGAAATAACCCCAATGATACTGATAGGTAGCGCCGCGCGCGATCCGCTCGTGAGCTGTACGCACGCAGCACGCGTTCCGTTACTCAATCGTTTGGTGCGCCTCCTTAGCGCAACTCATGCTAGGCTTGTACAGAGCGCGCGATCTGCGCGCGTGCATTTCCAGTTCACTTTCCAGGTAGCTCATAGGTCGCGTGGCGCATTGCCAGACTTGAACGCGGCCTTAGGTTAAGACCAGATCTGGCCGCGAATGCGCAGGTCGCGCGCAGCACGGCCTGTGAGCTACCTGAAAAGTGAACTAATATAAATAATAAATACACGCGTGCAGATCGTGCGAAGCCTTGCATAAGTTGCCCTATGGAGGCGCACCAAACGATTGCAGTTAAACTTCAACCAAACCAACGCGTTCAGCCTGCAATAAAAGTAATATGGATATATATTTTTTTTTTATTTGAGATGGGCTTACTCTTGACCCCAATCTTGCTCTAGAGCATAGATGGGATCTACGATGGAGCGAGCTTGCCCAGAAGATGCCTATTCACTCTGGACTTAAAGAGAGTCAGGTTATATGCACTCGGAAATACAGACGCAGGCAGGGAATTCCAATCCTTAGCTGTGCGCATTATAAAAGATGATGAGAAGCGCTTAGTGCGGATTATGGGTATATCAACTAAGAACGGATGGTAGCCGGCCGTGCGTCTGGATGTCCGATGGAAGAAAGGTGACGGTGGTATGAGCTCATGCAGCTCATGAGCACACTCTCCGAAGTACAATCTATAGAAGACCGATAGGCAAGCAACCTTGCGGCGGTGAGCCAGGCTGTGCAGCTTGGACGCCACCAGTTTTTTATCGCCTATTATTCTTTTGGCTCTGCGTTCCACCGAGTCAAGTGCAGCAAGTTGGTATTTCGCCGAGCCGTCCCAAAGGTGACAGCAGTTATCATACTATCATATCTGTCCATGACATCAAATGAACGCGGCCGCCCGATCGCGCGTGCGAACGCTGTATTTCAAGCCGCAGCTGCGCAGGACGCACCGGTTTGAACTCGTCGCTACAAATGGTATTGAACTATCTGAACGCCACCGTGCACGCCATCGCGCACGCAGGATGAACGCGTTGGTTTGGTCAAGGCTTAACGGATCTCGTGATGTGCGCGTGCAGCTCACCTTAACTTCTTTTCTTAGAATGCTACTATGTAGATACTAAATGGCTAGTGTATTATGTCGATCGGGAAACGGAAAAATATTAAATAAAGAAATAAGTTTAAAAAACTATAACCCGACTACGTAAGAAAGTGGTCTAAAAAGGACGAAACAAGTAAATAATTAAGATAGAAATCCAGAAATGCACAGGTACAATAAAAAAATAAGTTTAAAAAACTTTAACCCGACTACGTAAGAAAGTGGTCTAAAAAGGAAGAAACAAGTAAATAATTAAGATAGAAATCCAGAAATGAACAGGTACAAAAATGGTCAAGGTAGAGCCGTGGTCGTACCCACTGTATGTAACCTACCATCACAGTACCATTTCTGTTCAATGGAAGTGTTCCTGGCACCCACAATATCATAGTAGGTATACAGTGGGTACGACCACGGCTCTACCTTGACCATTTTTGTACCTGTTCATTTCTGGATTTCTATCTTAATTATTTACTTGTTTCTTCCTTTTTAGACCACTTTCTTACGTAGTCGGGTTATTGTTTTTTAAACTTATTTTTAACTCCAATGGTGATACGTGCTGAGGTTTTAAACTGCCTCTCCCCCTACCCAAAATCACTTGTATTTTTTTGGTACAACCAACGTCGAGTCAAGGTCACGCAACGTTTTTCGGTTTAGAAATCGCGTTGTTAAGGAAAAGATAAATTCATATGATATTCCACTATCACCCTACTAGTGATATTTCGTGATTTTTTCCAAACCCTCTCCCCCCCTTTCGAGCCTCACGTGATTAACGGACGACCCCTTAACAACATTTTAATCAGCACACTCATGCCCTCTTTTTAATTAATATACTCGTATAAACTTGTTTTAGGGTTTCGTATTCACTTGTTGGTGGTCTAAAAAAATAACAAGCGCTCGAGAATTTGAGATGTAAGAACTTTGGAAGATTTAATAATTCTGTGGACAAGTTTTACTTCCAACAAGGGTCTTGCAGACAGCGAAAGCTAATAAAAGTCACAGAAATAATCAAGAAAATAGCTTTTTTCGGATCAGAGAACCGCGCAGTATGAATTTTCAAGACTGATCCTAAAGGGAATAATATCAGACGAAAAGTTATATTATGTCATCAAAAACGAAATTAAAAATATCAAGTTTTGAAGGAATTTCGTTACCACAAAATCAAAGAATATAATTCGATAGAATTTATTTTATTTGTCATAAAATATGGCGGAAAAAAAGCGTTGGTCCAACAAAGTCTCCTGCTCAGTATTAATAAAATCAATAAAACGGTATTTCTCCAAATAGGCCTAAATTAAGCTCTTTTATTAAAATAGTCATGAATGCTAAAGGCATGCCACAACACCTTAAGAAAGAAAGACCTAGCCAATGACCGTTCAAGATGATTGTAACTCCAAACGTCGTTTAAAGATGGCACTCTATGATTAGAGCTGGGGACTACTTTTTAATTATTTTGCTGTAATGTATACTTTCGTTTCGTAGTTCGACTTTTTAGAATGTGTAAAAGTCAGTTATGAAGGCGTGTCGGCCTCTTGTCACAGTCAGTATAGGCCACAATAAGGAAGTGTCGGCGATTTGTGGAATGTGGCTATTGTCAATAATAACGTTTAACTATGATGAATGTACAATTGTGGAGATTTCGAATTCTAGACAGAGAAAGATTGAAGATTTAGAATTTTTAGGTTTTTTGAAAGGATTGAAGGTGAGAGTCAATGTCGATAAGAAACCTGCACACACACAACACATAATGACTAACCATAATACACACGGAATTATTTAGAAGAGGGTTATAGAGGTCAGATGTCAATGACTCGGACAAATCAGGGTCAAGCGTAGATACCCCGATGGAGCATAGTACGTTTCTTGAAGAAACCCGGCCAAGGGCGAATGGGACTCGCGCACGAAGGGTTCCGTACCATTATCTATAAAAATTGCAAAAAATCACGTTTGTTGTATAGGAGCACCCTAAAATATTTACTTTATTCTATTTGTTCTTATGGTGGCAACAAAAATACATCATTTGTGAAAATTTCAACTGTCTAACTGTCACGGTGCATGAGATATAGCCTGGTGATAGACTTAGAGTATTCAATGCTCTAAGGTGACAGATGGACATACAGACAGACGGACGGACAGCGGAGTCTTAGTATTAGGGTCCCGTTTTACCCTTGAGTACGGAACCCTAAAAATTGTATTTTTTGCTTGGAGCCAGCAAAATACACTCAAGTAAGCAGCAAATAAAACTGGCAGGTAGCATTTTTTTAAAATAGGTTTTAACCTACGTTACTGGACAAGTTCCTCATTGCTTCTCTGTTGAAAGCCAAAATCTGTTAAGTAAGTCCTTAGTGTTGATCACCAAATCGTTTTGCCATCGTTTCTTTTGAATAAGTAAAACTTTAATATTTAGATTTTAAAATAGAGAAACCTAAAACGTATAAGTTCATACACATTCCCCTACAGGCTACAACGTAGTTTTTCCAACACTTCATGAATACGGAAATAGCACGGAGGCGTTCAACCTAATATTATATTTCATTTCTTCTTTCAGTAAGAAAATTTTCAAGGAAAATTTTATCGTGTAATTGAAAATGCATGTACAGGAAAATTTTCTTTATATCATATTGAACTAGAGAGTTTTAGTCGTCCATCTATTTTACTAGGATAAAACAAAATACATCATTTCAAGGATAGCAGTTTAAATGTTTACTTTTATCCCTGATTACGTAGATAATTTTGCACTGCAGTTTTCTATCCACGGTCGAAATAACTACTTATTATATCAGAGGACGATTGCTGTGTGTAGGTAGTTAAAATGGCGTAATTGTAATAAAAGTAAAGTATGCCTATATACGTCCCACTGCAGGGCACAGGCCTCACCTCAACTATAAGGTGGTTTGGTCCATACTCCACCACGCGGGCCCGGTGTGGATTGGTGGAGGGGTGTTGAAAGGCCAGTGACTAAACCTTACTGTCAGATGTTATCAAGCCGCCTTAAGGCCTCTGCAGAGGCCTTAAGGCGGCTTGTTGCTAATATCGCTTGATATTGGTCGTGAAGACTAGTCATGACTAGTCTTCACGAACAATATCAAGCGATATTGGCCGGGACCAACTTTTACGTGCCTTCCGAAGCACGGAGATGCTAGTGATAAATGTCACTAAATATGGTCGGAATGGTCACCCATCCACTCACGACCGCGGCGTTGGTTGCGTAACTTTAGTAATCGATACCAAAGCGCTGCCGCCACTGAGTTACGAGCACCTCAGTATTTGTAATTCAGTAATTGTAATGCTCATACTTAATTCACATTTCAGTTTGTGCATTGAGATTCGTCCACCCAAAAAGTGCTGCTTCAAACCGGCCAAATCCGAAGTCATTGGAGTAGGCCTATATACATGATGTGAACATCCTATGGCTAAAAGGACAATTAAGATTAAGAACAAGATGTGAATTGCCAAAAAAAAAAAACATTCTTATATTAATTTCTCTAACATATGGGAATTTTGTAAATAAGATTGAATTTATTATAAAGATTCAACTGAATTTCGAATAAAATTAGAAGCTATAGAGAAGAATATGGTAACACAACAATCGAAGTCACACTGGAGTAAAAATGACAAAAGCTACTTTATGTCTAATATGTTTCCACATAAAATCTATCATACCTAAATACTACACGACTTTGAAAGCTTAAAGCAAGTCGGAAGCTCGCTAAATGGATGCCCCATAAAGAAAACGGACGTGTCGTCACCTCGGCTAAGTGCACGTCCATCAGAGCTTTATTTAAGGCTAAACTGAGCGGTTAAGCACCTTACAATATTACACAATGTCCATTTTATACAATTCTATTTTACACGTTTGAGTCACAAAATAGAAACCGGTGCTATACGTAATTTGTGTTTGAGTGCATGGTTTAGATCTTTTCCGGGACAAATTGAAAAACAAACATTTCTATACAGAGTGTTAGGTAAATAGTATATCAAGGTGAATGTTGATTAGGTTAATATATGCATATAAATAGTATAGTGAAATCAAAAGTTTTATATCATCTTTTTTTAAATTTTCATACAAAACACAATATTTAGAATCCTATTTGAGGTCGTCTGTCCACCTTGTGGGTGTGAGTCCCACACTGCACTTGCCGGTACGTGTCCTTCATTCCAGAACCTTTTTTCCCCATCAGCCGTCAGTTCTACGTGCTATGTGGGGCACATAGCACGTAGAGCTGACGGCCCACTGCCATTTTATCTTGCTAATCTGTCTGACTATGTCAGGATACAGACCCGATAGAGATTCGAACACGGGACCTCAGACAATATGGCGTCGCCAAGTCCGGCATTTTCGCCTCTCGGCTACGGTGGTTGTCAAACAGTGGTATTAAACCGGTAAACGTGGCGGATTTATTTATTAATTTTGTAGTTCGAAAATGAATTCTCAAACCGCGAGGTGTGCAATCGGCTTAAGTCGCCTCTTTGTTAGTTCGCTCCATGTCACGGTCAAGATGTTAACTTTGACTTTTACATGAATGCCTGACCTCCTTCCGGGTACAAAGCGCAGTCATATGTTTTACTAATTAGTACGACATTGAGTTTAATGAGCTTCCAACATGAGTAATCTAAGACAACTTCTTAAGTATTACAGGGCCCTAACCATGAACTGTTAAAACAATCACAAATCTGTCAAACATTATCATTTCTGTCAAATTTTGTATGAAATGACGTACCAAAATTGACAGATTTGACAACTTTGAGATTGTTTTAAGAGCTCATGGTTATGGCCCTGGGCCATAACCATGAACTCTTAAAACAATCTCAAACAATCAAAAAAACAATCAAATAATCTCAAAATTTGACAGAAATGATAATGTTTGACAGATATGTGATTGTTTTAACAGTTCATGGTTAGGGCCCAGGTCTAAAAAACAGTTTAAGCCTGAAATAAAATACAGCTTACAACTCATAAACTATTAAACTCTTTCGAAATAACAAAGTCCAAAGTATGTAGTCGTTATATTTACCTCAATTACAAACACTACTTTATAAACAGGGTGTCCCGTAAATAATAATACCACCCTATAACCCTATTTTGTATACATTACGTTAAACATATTTATTCTATGACTTTTACTATTTTATACTATATGTATATGTATATTATACATGTATTTTTGTTTGTCTTCCTATAAAAAAAATAAGTTTATAAACATACAATAAATGTGAAAATGTTAATTAAGAATGTTTGTAAACCAGCAATTCTAACAAAAAGTTAAAAACCTTTTTAAATTTTTCAACACAGTTGCTCGTAAATTAACTCTTATAACACCGTTTTTAGTATCATAACTCATCATATTACGCACTTGTGCTGTAAAAAGATTATCGCACTAGTGCGGTAATGTAAACTTTTTTAAAAAAAATCCAGCAAAAGTTTGTGTCTAAGAACATTAAATATTTTACAAATATTAAATTATTTAAGGGTTAAGATGACAAATAAATATTTCATTTTATTAAATTGTATATAAATAAACACAAACTAACTAACAAAACTTAACTATCATTTTTAGAAACAATAATTTATAGTTTATTTTATTTTTTTAATTGCTGCTACTCCGGCTGAACAGCCAGTTTTTCCTGTGCCATTATTGAACCTGCGCGCGCATCGAAATTGCGGCGCGCGAAAAAAACAAAACTTACGTGCTATTTTCCATTATTATTTGGTAAAGTTGTTGCTGTGTGGTTAATTACTATCAAAAATGTCTACTTTAAATAGTAAAGACGAGTAAAATGTTATTCAACCTCGTCGGAAATACTTATCGAGGCACGAAACGCGAGTGATAGCCTGTTGCCGCCAAAATGCATAGGAAAACAGCAAAAACGCCAAGTCATATTCGGAGAAGGTATTTTAGATTTTAGTTTGCTTTTTCCTCGCAATTGTGTTGAAAAACGTCGTATGCAACTCGTGTGCATTGATCATTATCACACTCGGCTTCCTTACCGCGCTCGCCTGCGGCTCGCGCTTATAATAATGCCTCGTGTATAATGACCAACGTAGCACACTTGTATCATAATGTACTATTATGGAAACCGATTAAAAATATTCAATCATAAAATTATCATAAAAAATATTTAGAAAACAATTGAAAATAAAAGTAAAATATTCACAACTGATTCCAGAAGAGTTACAAAAAACCCACAACACAAAAAGATAGATTTCCAATACTAATACATATTTACGTTATGGTAACATCTATTAAGGGTGCTTTAGTAAACCCTTTCGCACCTCCAATTTACATGGGAGAAAATTCCGAAACGGCACCAGTCTTCTGAAGCCTTCTGCAAACAAAATCCGGCATCCGAACCTCTATTACAGAAACTAGACAGAGAAAGAAATAGGACGTACCAAGCGTGGGAACGAGAGAAAAGAATCAAGTATATTCGAGCTAATGGTCGCTTCGTAGCATCGTAGCTTCCACGGCAGTCCGTTCGTAGTCGCTCCCGTAGCTACACTACGCTCGTAGCAGCTCGTAGCGTTCGCTGTAACAATGGGTGTATATTGTAACATAGGACTGTTCTGACTTAAGTGATCATTGTTATGTAAAAAGTGGATTTGTTTCTATCTGACAACCCAACGTACAATATAATAGTGCGGGGAAATGTTAGTGGCCTGTTTGGATCGGACGAAGGTATGTTAAAAGTTATGTGGAAAAAGTTTTGTGTTTTTATAACACTGTTCATATAATTTGGACTGGCGATCTTGTTGACCAGGTATTGGGTATCATAACTTTCTTTGAAGTCTGGTTTTGCCGGTTTTTATGTTAAATATTGTTAATTTTATTATACAGGGTGTAAAAAAAGGCTTAACGAAGCCTTAAACCACGAATTCTTTACATAAAACCAAGTAGAATGCAAAAAAATAATTGCTGGGAAATGACTTTTATTTTTGGGCATAAAAAAAAATAACTTATATCTAACCCGCAATGTATAGCGCGCACGCCACAGACTATGCCTGTGTGTGTAAGCGGATCATGATTCTTTGTAAAAAGTTTAGTATTAACAAACAGAGGTCAATTTTGTAAAATTCTTTGAAAAAAAATTGTTACTTTGACTGTCAATAACTCGGTAACCCGTCATTTCCCAGGTATAGTGTAAAAGAAAAAAATGATCGTAATAATACGTAGAATATGTGGTATTTGGCTTCGTTAAGCCTTTTTTTACACCCGATATAAGTATCTTACAGGAACTGTTCATGGATTTATAAGCATTATATTAGTACATTAAAACCTTCACTTTTTGTAAAAATGTTTCTTTAAATTTCAAATAATTAGGTTAAATTACGATAGGTATATTATTATTTCATTTCGTCTATGTATTTAAATTATAATTAACACACTTGTTTTCTTAGATCTTAAGTATCTTTGTGAACGGACTTTTTTCTTAGTTCAAGGGTCTTTAGTTCGCATCTAAGCGCAACACTGATTTAACTTTAGGTGGTATGAGAAAACATCGTTACAAAACCTGCAAATTTAGACAATAATAAATGTGTAGCCATGGTCTGAAATAATCTGGTTCCTTTTTAGGGTTCCGTACCCAAAGGATAAAACGGGACCCTATTACTAAGGCTCCGCTGTCCGTCTGTCTGTCTGTCTGTCTCTCTGTCTGTCTGTCTGTCCGTCTATCACCAGGCTGTATCTCATGAACCTGAAATTTTCAGAGATGATGTATTTCTGTTGCCGCTATAACAACAAATACTGAAAAAGAGAATACAATAAATATTTAAGGGGGCTCCCATACAACAAACGTATTTTTTCCGCTTTTATAGATAATGGTACGGAACCCTTCGTGCGCGAGTCCGACTCGCACTTAGCCGGTTTTTCTAAACGTTATGGAGGTTTGATTACAATCGCTTCAAAAGTAATAACTAGATTTGCCGCACCACGGATCACAGTCCAGCGTGTGCCGACAAATTACAATTTCTTATTTATTTTATGCTTTTAAATGATTTCTTAAGGAATTGCAGCGCAGTTATGAGTTTATGGAGCAATTTAGAAATGGCATTGCAGGTACATAGGTATTTACAAGATAATAAAAAAAAATTGCAACGTAATTTAAAAATAATAGTACGTTATGATACAAGTGTGCAAACACTCGGCTTCCTTGCCGTGTCAGTGTCGAGACAAAACGTTAGCGAAAGACAGTATTGCTTGCTACAATAGATAAGTCAATTTATTAGGATTCCGTACCCAAGGGTAAAACGGGACCCTATTACTAAGACTTCACTCTCCGTCTGTCTGTCGGTCCGTCTGTCTCATGAACCGTGATAGACAGTTGAAATTTTCGCAGATTATGTATTTCTGTTGCCGCTATAACAACAAATACTAAACCCAAGACAAAGAAATATATATTTCAAGTGGCTCCCATACAACAAACGTGATTTGTTTTTTGCTCGTTTATAAATATATGACGTGGAACCCTACGTGCGCGACTCCGACTCGCACTTGGCCGGTTTTTATTATGAAATTATAAGTAACATAACTTACTTAAGCATTGATTACTTTTGAAATATTTGTTTGAATAAACGCTTGTATTGCATCCGCTTATAAACATTTCAACGTTTAAGAAATTATTTACATACAGTAATTTATTTAAGATGTTACGTTACTAGAAGTTATTTTATTATGATTTCAGTAAAAATATAAGCGTTAAAATAATATATTAACGTCACTTGCCATCCGTAAATTGGTGCGTTTATTAACTTGTATGAAACCAAAATGGCTGAAATTCTTTTCAAAGATGTCGCTGATCCTTTAGAATAACCTTAGTTAGCTTAGTAAGGAAACCTGTACAATAGTTGCTTGAACGTGTGTATATAAAAAATGAAGAAAATATTTTCCATCATCACAAACTTAGCTCCGATTTTAAGGAAAGTAGTAGTAGTACTTGTGCTTTAGAAATCAAAAAACAACAACGCTACCATAATAAACAGACGAGTTTCGCAGAAGAAAATATAGAAAAAAAATGTTTTCTACATTAACCCGACCAGGAATCAAACCTGGGACTTCAGACATGGCAACGCTAAATCTAGCGTACTCGTACTACAAAAGTCTTCAAAGTCTAATAAGAATTAAAAACGTATTTTTTTACTAGAGCTGGTGTCCTTTTAAGGGTTCCGCAGTCCTGAGAAGGAACCCTTATAGTTTATTCAAGTACGTCTGAGGTTTTGCTTGGAGAGTCAAACCCTCCCCTGCCTCCCTAAAAGCTAAACTGTTGGCTTGAAAAACCTAAAAAAACATGATAATAGTGCTTTTTATGAACTTTCAAAGAAAATCATAACCGTTAGGATAGATTAGTTAATTTTAGTCGTTCAACTTAGGTATCAGAAAATTTGTTATCTAAATTGATAAATGAAGTAATTGCTGAAATATATTTATTGAGGTAATGACGGGCAACTACGGAACCCTACACTGCGCGTGGCACAACACGCACTTGGCCGGTTTTTTTCAAACAATTTCCAGGACCATTATTTATTACAGCAATTTACCTTTATCACGGAGGAAAATAAATTAACCGTAACAACGACGTTTTTGCAAAAAATACAGCTATATAAACGGATGGCTTTGATACAATCGTAATTGGTCTCTATTAAATCTCACGTATAAAAGAATAAACAAATAATATTTTATTATTTTTACAATCACACGAATCATTCATAAATGCGAAAGTTTGGGAAGAAGGATATTTGTTATCCAATCACACCAGAAGAGCTTAAAGGATCTGAATGAAATTTGGCACAGATCTACTATTGGTCCCTGAAAATTTACCTAGATATAAATCTATGGGATAGTTTACAATAACTCGCAAATCCAATGAGATAGGCAATTTTTTCAATTTAGCTCCCAAGGTATTTCAACAGACCCTGATGACTTCCATATTGGCCGGTTGAAAGCGACCTACAAACAGCGGCTTCCTGTAACTTTTGCAGAGTCGTCTGTCCACCTTATGGGTTCGTACCCAGGTATGTGCCCAGCAGGGCTAGCATGCGCGCATCGGTTATTTTATCGATTGACAAGACAAATTTTGTCTTCGACGATAATTTTGTCGTTTTCGCTACCTAACTGTCTCTCTGTTCCTGAAACTTATAAATGACACATAAATATTGTTTTTTCTCACCCCCGCTTTAGGACTACACTTGTCATAGAATAGTTTGTTAAGCGCCGTGCAAGAGTTACTATGTGATCATGGCGCATGCAACAGTGCCGAAATATCGGTAACTCAAAAATAAGTTACATGGTAGCAATCTCGTAACAAACTATTCTAATGTTAGTGACCATGAAAGTTTAAAACAATATACACTTGCCTTCTTGCAAAATTCGTGTAAAAGTACCTTGAATTACCAATTTTCAGAAATAAATTATTTTGATTATACAGTTACAAGATTATAATTATAAGATATTATTAAGTGTGAGTTAGGCAGGTTATAAAATCCATGTACTCTTTTTCTACCGCTTTTATGAAAAATGTATGAAATTTGTTGTACGAAGGTGGATGGTCGTACTTGTCTCTATTGCGAGTGGGCCGTGTGCGGCAAGCCTTATGATTATTAGAAAATCAATAACAAAATCTGACAGCACTCCAATTTACCATTTCCGAGAGAGATATCAAATGAATCAACAGAAATTAATTATTTCAGCTCTTTGTTAAATGGAATTTGACTGGAGACATTTCCCTTGATAAAGATTATAAAATTTTTGTTCAATTTGTTTATTTTAGGATTGTTTGTATTGTGACTTACAGGTCAAAGAAAGGAATCACTTTAACAGGATGTTCTGCCCATAAAGACAGCCATTTCTTTGGAAAAATAAATAAATTGAATGTTGTTATTTATTTTCAAGAAGATAAACATATCCTTTAAATGTGTAAGTGGCAGTGGGCTGGCCACATCTGTCGCAGAACCGATGAAAGGTCCGAAGGTCAAACAATCCTAAAATAAACAATTTTTTGTTTAATTTGTTTATTTTAGGATTTTTTGTATTGTAACTTACATGTCAAACAAAGGAATCACTTTAACAGGATGTTCTGTTTAGGTGTTCAATTTCAAGACCACAAACCTATCCTACAATAAATGACCATGCACGGTAGGTGCGGCGCGGAAGTAGGAACTTGCGCGATGTATCTCTTTGCAATGACAACGCACGTAATTTAAGATTTATCACCATCATTTCAGCCATAGGACGTCTACTGCTGAACATAACCCCCCGCCCCTCCTTCAATGGCTTCTAGATTGTCCGGTTGCGCACAGCCCGCATTCAGCGGCTTCATGCAACCTTTACCAGGTTATCAGTCTACCTTTTAGACGTACTATGCTGCGCTTGCCAGTACGTGGCCTCCAGTAGAGAACCTTTCTGCCACATCGGCTGTTAATTTTACTTACTATTAATAGTATGAGATTACCGCGCATCAAAGGCCTCTATTAGACTCCTCCGACCTCAGTAGCCGAGATGCGAGCATGCCGGACTTTAAGCCGGACTTTAAGGCGCCGCCATCTCTGAGGTTTCGGATTCGATCCCCGGTCGGGTCAATGTGGAAAACGAACTTTTCTATATTGGCTCGGGTGGGTGTTGTGGTTCTGTTATTGTTTCTGATTTCTATAACACAGGTGCTTTAGCTACTTACCTTAAGATCAGAGCAATGTATGTGATGTCGTCCAATATTTATTTATTTATTTATTTACACTGTGACTTTCTGCAGCGATACAAACAAGTGTTTGACAGCGCTACATCGCGACACCAGCGATTATCATACACTTTCTCAACCAATTATCAAATTTAATATCAATTTAATAGTCTTTAATTTTGGTTGGGGAGATTTTGCGTTGTGTGGCTGGTTGGTGAGCCATTGAATATCTACACACGTATTATATCTGTAAATATCGACAATAATTGGTAACCCTTTTAACGGGCTTACTTGTAGTAATAGTTAATCTTAAAATTATGTAATTCGGTACTCGTTGTCTTTTAACTATGTAAAGTACTGTACTATTCTATATTTGGCTCGCTAACGCAACACCGCGGACACGTACCTCTCGGTCGGCAGTCGGGCATCGACTGACTCCCACTCCGCTTGGTAGCGCGTCGTGACGTATGCGCTCGAGACAAATGATCGATTAGTGTACACGAGTACATTAAGTTATCTTTTTATCTTTTGTTAAGACTGTTTGTACCATAATAAATAATAAAAAATACAATCGATTCCTGCTCACGAGACCCCGTTTGTAATGATCCACACGCACATAATATCGATGCTGTAACGTGTTTTCATCGATGCGGACGGAGAGAGTTTTTAATTCCGCAGTCTGAAAAGTAAGTTCATTTTAAAAAGTAGAGTTTGCAAAACGTGCGTGAGTGCGTGATATTACCGTTAAAAGCGAACTCGTCGTGTTGGCTGGTAAAATACTATGATTTTTTTGCGTTGTTTCTGTATACCGCTCTGAACCTAAGGTAAATACCTAGGATAAGATAAAGCACTTGTGTATTAAAAATCGGACATAATAACAATAATACAACGCCCAGACCCGAGACAATTTAAAAAAAAGTTTTCTACATTAACCCAACCGGGAATCAAACATTCGAACCTATGACATAAGAGATGGCGACACCAAAAGCGGCGTGCTAACTTCACAGCTACCGAGATCCTCTTTTTTATCAGTCGTTATTTGACGAAAGTTAAGGCCAACTCAAAAGATTAATAATTGGTGTGTAGGTATTTATCTCAACATTCAGTTTCTTGTATTCTGCTTCTTCTTGGCGCTATAGCCCAAATTTCCCGACGCAGTGGTGGGGTGAAAAAATTGAGACGTGTAAAAGTTCTTAGTTTAAGTCTGTTTAAAGTAATAATGGTCTTAATGGCTTTTAAGGGGTACCCAAAGGGTAAAATAGGACCCTATTACTAAGGCTCCGCTGTCCGTCTGTCTGTCTGTCTGTCCGTTTGTCACCAACCTGTATCTTATGAACCGTGATAGTAGAGAGATAACATTTTCACAGGTGATTTATTTCTGTTGCCACTATAACTACAAATACTAAAAAGCAGAATACAATAAATATTTAAGGGGGCTGCCATACAACAATGTATTTTTTTTGCTGATTTATAGATATTGGTACGGAACCCTTCGTGTCGAACTCGAACTTGCGCTTTGCCGTTTTTTTAAACTAATTGGCCTCTATTTTTAACTTATGTGACGGACACTCTGTTTGAGGTTTACTTATTTAAACTTTATTAAAAATATCTTACAAAAGGTGGACTTAACGTCGTTCTTATGTTTGAGATTGCAATCTGGCCAAGCTCTTAATCTTCACTAGTCTCTAGTAGTATTGTTGCTATAAGAATCTTAAATTACGCTACTAAAGCTAAAGCTGCGTTAAATGGGTAAGACACCTGAGCCGAGACATTAGACGATAAGTCTTAGGTTTTCTCGCAAAGACCATAAACTGCTGTAGATTATACGCTGCATCCCTGTTTTCTAGCTCATAAAAGTTTTATGGCTCCTATATAGCAATGGTCTTGAGTAGAATACAGATAAGTCGTTATGGAGACAATATTGAGTTAAAACTTCGTTTTAATGCCACAAATCGTAAACTATGAACATCATAAGTAAGTCATAACCACAGATAAGGATTTAAATAAATATATACTTTTAATCATAATATATTTATTGCGTCATATTAAGTGTACAATAAGGTGATTTAAGTGTCTTTACTTATTTTAATATTATTTGTTAATCAGTTGTTTTTGAACTACAACCAGGGGCGGTGCTTATAGGCAATTAGGCAGTGCCTACCTTACCTGATAAATGAAACGAGGTAGGCAATAGGTACATCCAAATGTATGGTATTGGTGGTACCCACTGATTTTCATCAAAAAACACATCAATGTTTCTACTGTCCACCTCGAAGTAAAACCAATGCCCGCCACTGACTACAATGTATGTTTATTTATTTAGGATTACTAATATTTGGCCAAAAAACGTTTCCCAAAGTATCACATCCCAAACTATCTTTCCCAAATTTTCATTTGGCAAAATAACTTTTGGCAAGTTATTGTTTAGCAAATAATTGCTTGGCAATGTTTCATTTTACCAAATATTATTTAATCAAATGTATGGTTTGGCAAAACTTACACTTCCCAAAATATTGCAAGGCATGCGATTTACATAAGTAAAAAACATTTAAAAGTCTTTATTGGCAAGTTAAGAGTTTCGAAAATATACTATTCGAAGCAAACATTTTAATGAAGCGCTCGCCGGCCGCTGCCGTGGCACGCTCACTACAACACTTCTGTTCTAACCTAACCTAACCTGTAGAAAAGATCTCTGTTTGTAAAGTAAGGTTTGGTAAATTAAGTGAGTAATAATATTACCTAATCTATGCATTTAGTCAACAACCATGCAACTTTTCCGGCAGCAGTTCGTTTCTGTGTATATATGGCAATTTGACCAATCAATTTTTTGGTATATAACATTTGCCAAAATAAAACATTTGCTATGTTAACATTTGCCTTAATGAAAATTGACAAACTAAAATTTTGCCAAATGATAATTTGACCAAATGAATAAAGTGCGAAATGTATGTTTGCTAAAGATTCATTTGGGAAACGAAACATCGGCGATATGTTTTTTGGGAAGTGAAATTTGGCGAAAAATAATTTGGCACAATGAAAGGATACCATTCATTTTTTTTTATGTTATTTCATTTTCTTCTTTTTTAATACTACTACATAGATATATAGCAAAACTTATATAATTACGCAACCAGCACCATTATTCTTATGATAATATTAGAACAATAATTAGTTAATTTGGTAGGTACAAGCAAACCTTAACGAATAAACAGTATTTACATAATATTATTAGGTATTCAAGGTTGTTTGTCGTTTTGAAGGATTGAAATCAATATTGTCGCTACCAAAAATAGATTTTCCTGAACTCCTACCTAAATAACGACGACCTCCGTAGCTGAGAGGCGATCACGCCGGACTTTGAATGGCGCCGCCATCTCTGAGGTTCTGGGTTCGCTCCCCGATCGGGTCAATGTAGAAAACGAACTTTTGTAAATTGGCTCAGGTCTGGGTATTGTGGTACCGTCGTTGTTTCTGATTTCTATAACACAACTGCTTTAGCTACTTACTTTAGGATCAGAGCAATGTATGTGATGTTGTCCAATATTTATATTTTATTTATTTTATTAATTTATTTTACTTTATTAGGAAGACCAAGGTTTACAATTTTTCAATAATTATACACAAATAACATTTAAAAAACCACTTACAGGTCACACAGATAGATATAAATAACGGAAATAGTACAATGTGGCTGGCCACATTTGTCACAAAACCGATGAAAGGTGGAGTAAACGGGTTCTCCAGTGGAGACCACGCCTTGGCAAACGTAGTGTAGGACGCCCCGCAGCTCGATGGACCAACGATCTTAGGAAGATGACTGCCAGTGGATGGATGAAATAAGCTGGAGATCGTGCTTTTTGCCGCTCTTTGGGGGAGGCTTACGTCCAGCAGTGGACTGCAATAAATAAATAAATTATAAATAAATATTGGACAACATCACATACATTGCTCTGATCCTAAGGTAAGTAGCGAAAGCGCTTGTGTTATAGAAATCAGAAACAACGACGGTACCACAACACCCAGACCCGAGCCAATATAGAAAAGTTCATTTTCTACATCGACCCGACCGGGGATCGAACCTGGAACCTCAGATATGGCGATGCCATTTAAGTCCGGTGTGCTCGCGTCTAGGCTATGGAGGTCGTCAAAGCTGAGATGATGATGATGATAAAACGCCTACCAAAAATAACTCGACACTTGTAATAGCCTAACAATAAAAAAAAATATTTCAAAGACATCATTAACTAGGCAAAATCCCCGTACTTATCGGGCTGTTAATCTGTTCAAGCGATTATGTTCGTTGGAATAACAAGCAATAACACAAAAAATATCGCTCGCGTGTTTGAAACGTATAATAATATGAGATTTGTAATATTGATCGCGTTAATAGCATAAACGCTGATTTAGATTTCTATAGAAATAGAAGTCCGCATTGGATTTTTGATGGAGAATTTTTAACTAGGGTTTTAAATGTTATAAACTAGTACTGTGATATAGCAAAAAAAGTGATATATACAGGTTGTCCTAAAAAGAGCGTGCCAAACTTAAGGAGATGATAGACTAATATATGACCATCTATACAAAAATATTTTTTTTAGTAAACCAAAATATTTTATAGTTTTTATTTTAAATTTTAAACTCTCATAATTTTTTGCATAAGTACTTATTCTTGTTGCTGCGTGTACACATGCGCAGATATTTGACAACAAGCATATGAAAAATATCTGCTCCTTCGTACACACAGCAGGGTACACACAGGTTTTAAAAAAATATGAAAAAATATTATATCCATGAAATGGTGAAACTTTTACTAAAAAAAATATTTTTGTATCGATGGTCATCTATAAGTCTATCATCTCCCTAATTTTGGCACGCTCTTTTTGAGACACCCTGTATAATGTTATAATTAATTTCAGGGCCCATCCTTTAGATACAGTAATATAGGTATATTTTTGTATTGATGTTACAAATTAAAGGAACAGACCTTAACATAAGGCTGGATATCCACCAGAGCTGTGCGGTGCGAAAATGCGCAGCTTAGCACAGCTCTGGTGGATGCTCAGCCTAAGAATCGTTTTAGTCATCATCAACATATTCATCCCGATTTTTGACTATTCTTTTGTATTCACTGCCAGCACAGCCTTGCGTATCAAATCAACAGTATTATTAGATTTGGTAGTTTTAGGGTAAAACAGGTGACCTATGAAATGAAGTGGACAAAAGAAGTTCAATAGGGATGAAACTGGGTAATGAAAATAAATTTTATTCAGTCAATCAGTTAGATTGTCAAAAAATAATGGACTCTATTTTTAGGGTTCCGTAGCCAAAGGGTAAAACGACACCCTATTACTAAGGCTGCGCTGTCCGTCTGTCTGTCCGTCTGTCACCAGGCTATATCTCATGAACCGTGATAGTTAGAGAGCTGAAATTTTCACAGATGATGACGTATTCCTGTTGCCGCTATAATAAAAAATACTAAAAAACAGAATACAATGAATATTTAAGGGGGCTCCCATACAAGAAACGTGTTTTTTGCCGTTTTTAATGAAAATGGTACGGAAACCTTCATGCACGAGTCTGACTCGCACTTGGCCGGTTTTTTCTTTTGTCAATCAACCAAAAAATCACAACGATAAAGCGCGTCAAAGTTCGAGGCTTGTGACGTCACTTCGAAGTAAAAATTGTACCTAGGCGTGACGACATGCGACGTTTCAAATTAATATACTGGGTGTACAAGAGAATAGGACACTCCTTAAAACCACGTGATCAGCTGGTCATAACAACTTTTTCTATGGAAGCAACATCGAGATCGATATTTTTTTTTAGCTGCTCCATACAAACTTACCCGCATACCTCGATGATAATATGGAGCATCTGAAAATAAAATCACGATTTCGATGTTGCTCCCATAGGAAAAGTTGTTGTATATGACCAGCTGATCACGTGGTTTTAAAGAGTGTCCCATTCTTTTGTACACCCTGTATCTCTGTAATTTTTTGAGTATGTGAAAAAAGAAAAAATACTTGTCCAATACATTTTGATTATCTACCTAATAAATAAAGAAACAAAAATTGGTCGTTATCCCTATTTTAAAGCTGGTTTCGACGAAATGAAAGGAAATGAGATAAATGAAAATAAAATGAAATGAAAAAAATATTTGCATAAAACAGGGTATTACATACAATGATAGTCATATAATAAAACATAGTATACAAGCGTGTTTTACCGAACTATCGGTGGCAAAATTTCATAAATTGAATTAAATTGAATGTCATCGTGTCTAATATTAAATTAAAAAAAAATAGCAAAAAGAGCAATACAATATAATGTCCATTACATTAAAACTTAAAATGGGGTCCATTAATAATACAAATAATGTCAAAGGTAGTCAATTGATAAAAATCATGCATATAAAAATAACGATTAATATAATTATGAGATTATAACAATAATTATTGTCTCCGCACCACCTATCAGACTCCACACTTGATGCGCCCGTCAGAACAGTATTTTACAAACTCTTCAGTGCTATAAAAACAGTTTTCCACCAAGATTCTGAACAGTTTTTTTCTAAAGATTTCTAAAGGCAATTCTTTTAGCAGGCATGGTAGTAAATCATACAGTTTTACACACATAATATAACAATTCTTGGTGAAACATGTAGTGGTTGATTGGGGTCTTACTAATCGTCTAGGATATCGAGTCAAGAAGGAGTCACATTTAATTTCGAATAATTTCGGGTTTTTTTTAACAAACATTAGAATTTCAAAAATGTACATTTCAAACATTTAGTTATCCTAGTTTAGCTAATATGAGAATAACTTAACTCGTTTCGTTTACGTTTTTCCAACTTACTTACAGCAGATACTGCCCTTAATATTGTTGTTCTATGGTTCAAGTGTGAATGATGATCGAATGCATATACCTACCAAAATTTATGAAATACATTTTCTTCTAGTTCGTCTTGAAATGCCAGCGGGGTAACCATGAACTCTTAAAACAATCTCAAAGTTGTCAAATCTGTCAATTTTGGTACGTCATTTCATACAAAATTTGACAGAAATGATAATGTTTGACAGATTTGAGATTGTTTTAAGAGTTTGTGGTTACCGCCCTGATCAATTCAATTTTTTTGGATTAGAGAGCGTCAATGCCAACTATATTGACATCTTGTCAGTTTTATGCGACCAGCAGGTCTAAAACGGCCGCATTGGAAGTTTCATATTCCGTTCATAATATGTTTCATTTAGCAAATCTTAAAATGAAATGTTATTTGATGAATCATAAAATGAGCCTCGAACATTTCATATTTGCAGTTCATCTAATTTGACAGTTTTGTATGGAAATTCGTAATATAGTCCACTTATTATGAAAAGAGTAATTCATATTAAATGTCAAATTGGTGAACCAGCATTTTAATGTTATTTTTATTATTATTTTGTATTGATATTTGTAGAACACACAAAACTTGAGTATTTTAAAACATTTTGTTCCTTTGTGTTGTTAAAAACATTCATTTTCGCAAAAACCGTAAAGTAAGATTGGACGCGTCACTATATTTTTTAACGTCATCAAATATGATCCATTTTATGAAATGAATTGCATATGATTCATTTATTAATGTGGCCGTTTTAGGGTTTGCAAATCATTTCCGCTACATTTCACTAAATGCCGTTTTAGACCCGCAGTGTCAACTTGGCGAGAGACACCTCTGACATTAACCGTGTAAAAAAATCTTTGTTCATTACCTTATTCTTAGATTTATAGTTGGTAAAATGAAAAACCGGAAAAGTGCGAGTCAGACTCGTGCACGTAGGGTTCCGTACCACTATCTATAAAAACGGCAAAAATTCACGTTTGTTGTATGGGAGCACATATTTATAGTATTATGTTTTTTAGTATTTGTAGTTGTTATGGAATGTGACGGCCGTCTGAATACTAGTACTGGGGACGGACAGAAACCTTGAGAATGTTGAGAAAAACCACAGGCTCTTTGAATGCTGTTTATTGAATCCAACACTTGACAGACCAGAAAATAAACAACACAAATCCATACTAAACAAAACTGTATCAAAAATATAATTAAAAAGTAAAAAAAACTTAGACAATTATAAAAAGGAGGCCGATCCAGATATCGGTAGCCAACAGTTGTTATACCAGCAATAGAAATACATGATCTGTGAAAATTTCAACTGTCTAACTACCACAGTTCATGAGATACAGCCTGGTGACAGATGGACAGACAGACAGACAAACAGATAGACAGACGGACAGCGGAGCCTTAGTACCAGGATCCCGTTTTACCCTTTGGGTACGGAACCCTAAAAATTGGCTTATTTCTAGATTAAGCAGTTGTTTATCCTCGAGTTACAACTTACTCATGTTTGATCGAATCCGGCCTAAGTCATCTTAAATAGAAATTGAAAAATATTTATTTCAAACACAAACACACACAGAATACAAAATAAATAATTATTAAGATTAAAAAACGTGTCAAAAGGCCCCTAAGCTCAGCATTTGTCGTGACTAGCGAATCCTAAGTCTATGGTCGTGACATCCAATAAAAAAAAAACAATAAAGTCCGCCAGATAACATACCAATTTCGTGGTGTTGAAATAAGATAGCATTCTTGTCTTACTAAATTTATCTGACGCCGACTAAACACGCCGAATCGTTATGACTTATTGATGATATTAGTAATAATATGTACATTAAGGATATAGAATTTCTGGACATACCATGTAGGTAATATTTTACACATGCTTCTCTATATAAGGTCCGATTTTATTAGTGTTCATCCTGTTAACCTGTGACTGTATAGGTGAAAAGCAATCGTAAAAACCAATTTTCAAATGTGTACCATAAAAACTAAAAAAGTTAAAAATCAACAACATTGACTTCATATTGCATAAACTCGTCCTATCTTTGCTACGTTTAACCATCTGATTATTCGTCTTATTCCTTCCTCTTGTACAGAGCGAGAAAGAGTTGAAGATAGGACGAGTTTATGCAATATGAAGTCGATGTTGTTTTTTTGTAATTTATTTTTTACTTTTTTAGTTCTTATGATAGACATTTGAAAGTTGGTTTTTACGATTGCTTTTTACTTATATAGTCACAGGTTAACAGGATGAACACTAATAAAATCGGACCTTATATATTTTTTTCTTAATTTTCGAGTTACCATCCATCCATCCATCCATCCATCAGCCGAAAGACATCCACTGCTGGACATAGGCCTCCTCCAAGGATTTCCACGAAGATCGGTCCTGTGCCACCCGCATCCAGACAGTTATTTTTTTTTTCAGGGTCATTTCCCAATACTTCCAGACTTGACAAACAATTAAATATTAGACAACATCACATACATTGCTCTGATCCTAAGGTAAGTAGCGAAAGCACTTGTGCTATAGAAATCAGAAACAACGACGGTACCACAACACCCAGACCCGAGACAATATAGAAAAGTTCGTTTTCTATATTGACCCGACCGGGGATCGAACCCGGAACCTCAGAGATGGCGACTCATTTAAAGTCCGGCGTGCCTGCCTCTCGGCTAATAGAGGTTGTAAAACTTAACTGAACTAAAAAATATCGTTTACAAGTTAGATATACAGCAGTGATCACGATCACGAGATCTATATTACTGTATATCTAACTCAGTTTTGACCAAAATCCCACTTACTGTAACTATGCTATTGACGGCAGAACTGGGTCGTTAATAGTTGAATGTTATAAACTTATAATGAAATTCCAAGTACGCAGGACGTCATATAGGGTGATTTGATATGCCGTGCACTAGCTGGCAGATATTTAATATAGGGTGGAAATTTTAATATTGTCAACACGATCGGTCGGTAAGCGATAACGTGTGGTTTACAATACGGCTTTTATTCACACTTAAATAGCTTCCGCCCCTGACTTCGCATGTTCGTCAGTCTGAAAATTAAGCCAAAAAGCAAAACAAAAAACGATTTGAAAAATATTCTATGAATATATAACTTAGCCTTCTTTCTATACCTACTTCAATTGACAAAGTTAGGTATTTAAGGGAGACTTAAATACCTGGCTTAGGCAGGATCACTGATCAAATCCAATTGGTTTTGATCCATAAAAATAATGAAAATATAAATTTATTATGAAAAAAAGTATTGCCCAAGAAATACACAATTTCTACAACATAACTCTAAAAATAGGTCACACAATCAAACAGACGATAAAATATTTGTTCTTTTGATAGAAAAATGTCTAACTTTATTTATTCTTATCAGTTCTGCAGACATATCTGTTTGAAGTTAGATTGTTTAATTGGCTCTTCAAACTGTTTGTGGTTAAGTTTTATGGTTCTGTATGTTTAACGTTGTTTGTTTCACCATAATTTTCAATTGAGCAAGTCAAACTGTTTCTAAAATATCTGTTATTTTAGCCACTAAGAAAGCATTACAATTTCAGAAAGATAAGTTCTCGGGTTCACTTATAGGTAGCTAGCCTTCAGTGATTTGAGAGGTACTGTAAAAATATTATAGCTTACAATTATAATAAATAAATATTAAATATTGGAAAACATCACATACATTGCTCTGATCCTAAAGGTAAGTAGCTAAAGCACTTGTGTTATAGAAATCAGAAACAACGACGGTACCACCCAGACCCGAGACAATATAGAAACGTTCGTTTTCTACATTGACTTGACCGGGGATCGAACCCAGAACCTCAGAAATGGCGTGCTAGCCTCTCAGCTACGGAGTCCGTTATCATGCTGCTGAGATGGCTGATCATTGGACGTTAACTGCTACATATGCTTTCCCTTAAGTATTGACCAACTGTCAATCCTATCGATAAAATCGATACTATTGGTAGCTTTATATTATCAATACTAGTATCGCAATAGTTGTAAGATTTACGTATATATTGCAAAATCACCGCATCAACTACTTATTGTATAATTTTATTATTTGACCAAACAAACAAATCACCAAACAAATCGCGTATTTGACCAATACTCGACGAATCACCAAACAAATCGCGCGTGCTGATTCATACCATTACCATACAATTACCGTAGTAAAGACCTTACATTATCAAAACACAAAGTACCTTTTACACCATCATCAATTAAAAATTATTTGCCAGTTGCTGTCTTATTCGGAGTGCATTTACTAGTCCAGACTAAAATTAAACCACAGATTTTTGTACGTTAGTACAGTGGTTTAAACTTAGTCCCGGAATAGCAATTCACTCTGAATAAAACAGTTAAAGTAAAATACGACTGATTATAAACGTCAAACAGTAACATTACATAAATAAAATTAAAGAAAAAAATACTTTTTTAAACACAAGCTTTTATTATTTGTTAATAAAATGAACTAAAAAGTTGAAAATAAATTAACCTGATGCGAAAAATATCATTATAATATAAGCAGCTTTTTTTTTTATAAATAAAAGCGTGTTACATTGTGATTGAAGAAGAAAAATAAGTACCTAGTAAGCTAATGTTCCATTAAAATGTAACCCTTTTTTTAACCGCTTTTATTTATAAAAAAAAAGCTGCTTATATTATAATGATATTTTTCGCATCAGGTTAATTTATTTTCAACTTTTTAGTTCATTTTATTAACAAATAATAAAAGCTTGTGTTTAAAAAAGTATTTTTTTCTTTAATTTTATTTTTAACTTTTTAGTAGGTGTTTATACACCCTCATACCATTCAGCCCTCGGCACGTGCTCAACTTCGCATTAGGTCATACATCTAATCAATCAGCCATAATTCAAATTCATAACAAACGGAATGAACTTATTTCCCAAATTTGTTGGAGATACATATTCACGCCAAACAAGATACTCGTCAAGATGAACCAAACGAGCCCAAACTCGATGGGGTTGCGTAGTTTAATTACGGAGTTCCTATGGCCACCTCCTAGCTCTTTCATCAGACCTTGGTTACCATATAGTATCAAAGTACTCGACAAGACGAATTAAACGAGCCCAAACTCGATGGGTTTGCGTCGTTTAATTGCGGAGTTCTTGTGGCGACGTTCCGGCTCCATCCTCAGACCCTGGTTACCATATATTATCAAAGTACTTTCAAGTCGAATTAAACGACTCCAAACTAGATGGGGTTGCGTCGTTTAATTGCGGAGTTTCTATGGCCATGTTCCAGCTCGATCATCAGATCCTGGTTACCATATATTATCAAAGTACTCGCTAAGATGAACTGAACGAGCCCAAACTCGATGGGTTTGCGTCGTTTAATTGCCGAGTTCCTATGAACACCTTCCAGCTCCATCATCAGACCCTGGTTACCATTGAAAGACAAACTACACGTCAAGTCGATTCAAACGAGCCCAAATTCTATGAGGTTGTTTCGTTTCATTGGTAAGTTCCTATGGCATTGGCCACCTTCCAGCCCCATCATCAGATCAGAACCATTTCATCATAATATTGCATTGTCACGCGGTTTACACATGTATGCAAAATTTCAGCTCATCGGTAACCGGGAAGTGGATTAAATTTAACTTGCAAGATTTTATTACAGACAACGGGGCAGGAAAAACTAAAAAAAAGCTTGTATGGCCACCCTTTAGCTCCATCATCAGACTCTGGTTACCACGTTGCACCAAAGTACTCGTCAAGACGAATTAAACGAGCCTAAACTCGATGGGGTTGCGTCGTTTAATTGCGGAGTTCCTATGACCACCTTTCAGCTCCATCATCAGACCTTGGTTACCATGTTGCACCAAAGTACTCGTCAAGACGAATCAAAAGAGCCCAAACTCGATCGGGTTATGTCGCTTAATAACTGAGTTCCTATGGCCATCTTCCAGCTCCATCATCGGACCCTGGTTACCATCTAGCAACAAAGTACTAACTCGTCGAGCTGAGACTCGATGGAATTGCGTCGTTTCTTTACTGAGTTCCTATGACCACCTTCCATCTCCATCATCAGATTAGACCCTGGTAACCATCATAAAACAAAGTACTCGTCAAGACGATTCAAAAGAGCCCAAACTCGATCGGGTTATGTCGCTTAATAACTGAGTTCCTATGGCCATCTTCCAGCTCCATCATCGGACCCTGGTTACCATCTAGCAACAAAGTACTAACTCGTCAAGCTGAGACTCGATGGGATTGCGTCGTTTCTTTACTGAGTTCCTATGACCACCTTCCATCTCCATCATCAGATTAGACCCTGGTAACCATCATTAAACAAAGTACTCGTCAAGACGAATCAAAAGAGCCCACACTCGATCGGGTTTTGTCGCTTAATAACTGAGTTCCTATGGCCATCTTCCAGCTCCATCATCGGACCCTGGTTACCATCTAGCAACAAAGTACTAACTCGTCAAGCTGAGACTCGATGGGATTGCGTCGTTTCTTTACTGAGTTCCTGTGACCACCTTCCATCTCCATCATCAGATTAGACCCTGGTAACCATCATTAAACAAAGTACTCGTCAAGACGAATCAAAAGAGCCCAAACTCGATCGGGTTTTGTCGCTTAATAACTGAGTTCCTATGGCCATCTTCCAGCTCCATCATCGGACCCTGGTTACCATCTAGCAACAAAGTACTAACTCGTTAAGCTGAGACTCGATGGGATTGCGTCGTTTCTTTACTGAGTTCCTATGACCACCTTCCATCTCCATCATCAGATTAGACCCTGGTAACCATCATAAAACAAAGTACTCGTCAAGACGATTCAAAAGAGCCCAAACTCGATCGGGTTATGTCGCTTAATAACTGAGTTCCTATGGCCATCTTCCAGCTCCATCATCGGACGCTGGTTACCATCTAGCAACAAAGTACTAACTCGTCAAGCTGAGACTCGATGGTATTGCGTCGTTTCTTTACTGAGTTCCTATGACCACCTTCCATCTCCATCATCAGATTAGACCCTGGTAACCATCATTAAACAAAGTACTCGTCAAGACGAATCAAAAGAGCCGAAACTCGATCGGGTTTTGTCGCTTAATAACTGAGTTCCTATGGCCATCTTCCAGCTTCGTCATCGGACCCTGGTTACCATCTAGCAACAAAGTACTAACTCGTCAAGCTGAGACTCGATGGGATTGCGTCGTTTCTTTACTGAGTTCCTATGACCACCTTCCATCTCCATCATCAGATTAGACCCTGGTAACCATCATAAAACAAAGTACTCGTCAAGACGATTCAAACGAGCCCAAACTCGATTCGTTGTTGGTTGTTTCGTTTCATTGCGAAGTTCCTATGGCCACCATCCAGCTCCATCATCAGATCAGACCCTGGTAACCATCATAAAACAAAGTACTCGTCAAGACGATTCAAACGAGCCCAAACTCGATTCGTTGTTGGTTGTTTCGTTTCATTGCGAAGTTCCTATGGCCACCTTCTAGCTCTATCATAAGACCCTGGTGACCATATATTATCAAAGTGCTCGTCAAGACGAATGAAATGAGCCAAAACTCGATGGGGTTGCGTCGTTTAATTGCGGTGTTCCTATGGCCACGTTTCAGCTCCATCATCACACCCTGTTTACCATCTATTGTCAAAGTACTCGTCAAGACGAATTTAACGAGTCCAAACTCGATGGGGTTGCATCGTTTAATTTCAGAGTTCCTATGGCCATGATCCAGCTCCATCATCAGACCCTGGTTACCATCTAGCACCAAAGTACTCGTCAAGACGAATCAAACAAGCTGATACTCGGTGGGATTGCGTCGTTTCTTTACTGAGTTCCTATGACCACCTTCCAGCTCCATCATCAGATCAGACCCTGGTAACCATCTAAAACAAAGTACCTTCTCGTCAAGAAGAATCAAACGAGCCGAAACTCGATGGGGTTTCGTCGTTTCATTACAGAGTTCCTATGACCACCTTCCAGCTCCATCACCAGACCCTGGTTACCATTGAAAGACAAACTACTCTTCAAGACGATTCAAACGAGCCCACATTCGATGAGGTTGTTTCGTTTCATTGAGAAGTTCCTATGGCCACCTTCCAGCTCCATCATCAGATCACCACTATTTTGTCATATTATTGCATTGTCACGCGGTTTACACATGCATGCAAAATTTCAGCTCAATCGGTAACCGAGAAGTGGATCAAATTTAACTTGCAAGATTTGATTACAGACAACGGGACAGGTGAAACTAAATAAAAGCTTGTAAAATAGAATATGTCATTCTGCAATTGGTAGTACCTATTTTAAAAATTTTAATCAAAACCGATCATAGGTACTGTTCTTCGATTATATTATAATTATTGATAGTTTTTGTGTCAGGGTTAAAAATATCACTGATTGTATCTAACCGAGAGCAATCAGACTATCAATATAAGGTATCGGAACTATCAAGAGTATTGTAGTAGAGTATTGTAGTGTAAATACATTAGTAATCGATATTTATTCGATATTATCAATAGAAAAACTGAATTACGAGGTGAACTATAGATATAGTTCGTCAACACTACTGCCCATCCACTTTTGACCTCTCCTACCATTGCTTAATATTTTCGTTATCACGCCACAGCTTGTTCACGATCGGCCAAATTAAGGGTGCATTGTCACTAACGCAGCGAAGCGTGAGCGAGACGTGGCGAGCGGAGAAAAAACTTGTGTTTGAATAAAATGCTACGTATTAGATTTAAACACAAGTTTTTTCTCCGCTCCGCTTCAGTAATAATTGTGTTAGCTTAGCAGTGGTTTAAAATATAGATGGTACTACCATCAAGACAAGAAGAGGTTGTCTTGATGACGAGTGATTGCATGATAGATAAAACTCACTACACCGATCTTAGTTGACCTGGGAGCAGAGTAGGCAAATGATGAAATGTAATACTTAGTAGTATAGGACTTATATAGATAATAGAGTAAAACTGAGTGAAGCGGAGATAAATTGAGACATGCAGACATTTCTTTTCATTCTCTATTACAAGCTATTTATGGAAAGGTTAATAATTAGTGTGGTCGTTAAAATAATTCATTAAATAAGTTTTATAATTAGTTTTATTTATATTGTTATATTTTAAAAAAAATACTGTTTGATTCACAAAATAAGTATTAAATAAAAAATATATATTAAGAGCGGCACAATGGAGGCGGTAGATGAAACAATCCCCAGTAACCAAGAGCTTAAAATAGATCAATCACAAACAATAACAATAATAGGTTAATATTGAGATGATGAAACCAATCAGATTATTTAAGATACACAACTCGTCTCCGCTACTCTCCGTGTTGAGAAGAAAGACGCCAGGAGAATTCAGGTAGGTGTTTAATCTAGGACCGCAGGAGTTAAAAGAGATTGATAACAGTTCAGTTTTTACCATAGTTGTCATTAAAAAGCAGTTCATGAAGTTGCAGCGCCATCTATGGTAATTTGGTAGAACCAAGAGCTATTTAATACTGCCTGTTTTTTAAACTCATAGATGGCGCTTTGCACGTTTAGTCAAATTATTATAAATCGAATTATTATTGTAAGTTCACAACACTCCGCTTACCTCTGCTTATCTCCGCTTCAGTGTAAACGTACCCTAAGTAGCTCGTTTGGTTCACCTTCACAGAGCTCGTAAATCTATCGCCAACAGACGCAATTTCATAATACTTTTACGATTATTGCCTTCCCTTGTTTTGGTTGAGGTGTTTGTGTTGAAAATGGAAAAAGCGATGTTTGTAGGTATATAGATTCATTTACTTATTGGATTCTAAACAGTCACATGAGACCGCGTAGCAAGATGTCTATTATGTCTCGTGTTGCTAAGCTGAGCTTACAAATAAGTTACTCAGTGACATTGAGCCTTACTATGGGCCTTATAAGAAAGATCAAAGTTGCACAGCGTGTTATGGAAAGGGCTATGCTATGTGTTTCTTTGCGAGATCAAATCAGAAATGAGGAGATCCGTGAACAAACAAAAGTCGCTGACATAGCCCGATGGGGCAGAAAGGTTCTGGAATGGAGGCCACGTACCGGCAAGCGCAGCGGACGTCTGGGTCCGAGACAGGAAAAAAACTGGCCTAGTGCGAATCGGACTTGCGCACGAAGGGTGCCCTACCATTATCTATAAAAACAGCAAAAAAAAAACGTAATTGTTGAATAGGAGCCCCCTCAAATTTTGTGTTTTAATATTTGTTGTTAAAGCGGCAAAAGAAATACATCATCTGTAAAAAATTTAACTGTCTTACTATCACAGTTTATGAGATATAGCCTGGTGACAGATGGACAGACAGACAGGCAGACAGACGGACGGACAGCGGAGTCTTAGTAATAGGGTCCCGTTTTACCTTTTGTTTATGGAACCCTAAAAATGGTTTCTGAACAACAAGTATGAGAAAATTACAGCTGAGATCCGTTGTACTTCACGAGAGGTAAATCCAACGTGAGTATGATGTCTAATGTTACCTGTCAATTCTTATAAGTTTTACTGCCGCACTCAGAGATAGAGATAAAGAGTAATTTACTTACTAAAATACGTGTTAATATATCACTTAACATCAGCAGAGAGGTGAATTAAAAATAGAGTTTGGATTAATATTATTTTATTCAATAATGGTATTTATTTGTAACTTTATTTAGAAATTCAGTTTTTTTCTTAAGTTAAGCTAAAAATTAGGTTCTCTAAGTGCGGAAGTTAGAAACAATAAACCAAGTTATCTTATACACATCTAAATGACGTATAATTTTAAAACAAACTTAACATTATTCTGTTTTCTCGCCCTAATTTATGTATTCAGTCACCTTTTGACGTTAACGAGATAACCAAAACCGGTTCTACTCAGATTTTCATTGGAAAATAAATTTAGACCTGAATAAAGAGGGTTCCTTCGGGAACACTTGATTTGCGAGCCCAAAATGTTATTTACACTGATTCCCTTCAGGAATACCCTGTCATTTTAACACTCAGTTTTTAATTGTCTGCCATAGTTATAAGAAAGTTTACGCGCAGATTTTTGTGACGTAGTCTGTCAGGATGATAAAAAGTTAAATTTTAAACCTAATCCGAACAGCTACTACATAAGTTATTTATTAATTAATAACTAAGTTTTGTATTTATCCGATTATATACCTTACTGTTTGGTGTAAAAGCTGAATTATAAGAAGAAAGTATATTTATATAGGTATTTTTAAAATATTGGACAACATCACATACATTGCTCTGATCCTAAGGTAAGTAGCTAAAGCACTTGTGTTATCGAAATCAGAAACAACAACAGTACCACAACAGCCAGACCCGAGCCAATATAGAAAAGTTCGTTTCCTACATTGACCCGACCGGGGATCGAACCCGGAACCTCAGAGATGGCGGCGCCATTTAAAGTCCGGCGTGCTCGCCTCTCAGCTACGGAGGTCGTCAAACTTTGTGCCAGCAGCCTTGAGCTAGTTTTATGTCAGGTAATTTATTTAATAAATAAATAAATATTGCACATAAACAAAACATATACTTTATTCTAATTTGAAGATTCCTTTTGAGCGACTAAGGCTCTTCAATATTATTCCCATCTTCGTTTTAATGTAATTTTTAAAAATATATGACTTAAAATCCGACTCAGAGCAAAAATAAGATATTTTTCTTTTTGAATCTGACTGAAATTTTAAGTAAATCCCACATTAAACGTAAAAGATACGTTCAAGAGACGGCTTAGGATAATAAGCCTAAAACTGCCTTAGGGCAGACAGACTGGTAACACAACGAAGATATGCGCAGAAGGTAAAAATTGTAAGTTAATTTAATTATTGAATTATTCGACATTGAAATGATAATTGACATTAAATATTTTAATTTCACGGTAATCATTAAAAAATAAGATAATTTAGCCTGCATGTTTTCATTCTTAATTAATTTTATTGTATTATTCCACACAATGTAAGTATATCTATTGTTTTGAATAAAGAATTAAATACCTAATTCGTGACATAGCATAAAATTACGATAGGTATGTTACAAGCGTCAAAATCTGCCTCGGCCCAATCATACCCACCAGCACATGCTGTCACATTGGAGATGTCAATAAAATTATGTTGTGTCAATAATAAGGCTGACCCCACACAGCGTGCGCGCGGCGTTCACGCTGTACACACGCCGCACGCTGGTAAAACGCAGCGGTAACGCTGCGTTGTCGCGGCGAGCACGTGGCGTTCGCGTCGGTCGCACGCTCCAGGAACGCGCACGCCCAATGTGGGATCAGTCTAATAGTCAATTGTTGTTGGTTTTGAAGTCATACTAAATCCCTTTTTTCCTGCTGAAATACAATAACTTCATAGAGACACATTATTTTTTATTAAAGATTTTTTATTATCGTCCCTTATACAAAGTATCTGTAACTAAGTAGATCGGCCACAAAATTAATGGAATTCACTGTGTATAAAATGCGCCAGACAACATACCGATTGTTACAAGTCAAATGACAGTGAATAATGCAAACACCTAAAGCAATTTAGAAAAGTTGGGTTTTCAGAATTCATCCGAGCTAAAAATTTAACACTGCGCCAATACTTAAGGAAAACTTGTGATACTTTCTTCTTCTTCGTGACACTCTTGTCAGAGCGGTCGTGGTCATCATGAGCTAAGCTTAGAAACCGATGTTATGCGCTTCACGATTTCTCTCCACTTATCGCGACATTTGGTATTTCTGGAAAACTCATACAATGGATCGCCAACTGCTGATTTGATTTAGTCTGTCCATCGCATGGGAGATCTTTCGCGTGGTCTTCTTTGTAAACTCTATTTACATGTGATTGTTTAATGATTATTAATACTTGAAAAAAAAATCGTCCGCCTCAGGTGGGATCCGAACCCAAGTCTATCTCATCGTCAGAGTGCTTTGCCACTAAGCTACCGAGACGTTAGCCGTTAATTCTCGCTGTCAAAGCCAGCGTATGGTTCGGATCCCAACTGAGGCGGACGATTTTATTTCAAGTATAAAAAAATCTTAGATAAACTTAGCGTGGTAATTGCTAAAAACAAACATTTAAATTCTTTAATGAGTTATAGAAGAGCGAGCAAACTTACTGTTTCTATTTTTATTATGCTAGAACTGCCATAGAGCAGATAGCGTCGGTTTAAAATAACTTTGTTTTAACACTTTGTGAATTAAGATAAACTAATCTGAGTGTCTTGTAATACCTATTATTGCTGGTTTTTAAAAGGAGTAAGAATTAAATTTAACCAAATAATAGTCTTATTATAACGGAATAGGGTATAGGCCCGAGGGCCAGAATAAATACTCAAGATTTCTGTGAGAGATAAAATAATATTAATTAAATAAATTAAATTCTTCCCACAATCACACCAATTTTCTAGCACAAAACATAGCAAATCTTGTACTATGGCGACTTAATAACGAATAAACATACTTAAATACATTTGTTAACATTCATGAATTAGGTACAAATACTTATGCTCATCACACCTCTTGGCCCCTTCTGGGATTCGAACCTGCAACAGCCAGCCTTTTTTTTTTTTACACCAGATAGTCACCATTTCTCTAGTCATCCAACAGAAAAAATCAATGGTCAAAACTGAAAAAAATTGCAGAATAAAGTGGCAGAGAGGTCATATTTGCCTTAAAAAGTAAAAAAAGTTACAGTATGTTACCTAAAATGTTACCATGTTGTAGAGTGTTGCTCAACAAAAAGTACTGCGGTGTGGATGCACGTAGAAGAATTAACTTAGTTTATTGACCCGAGCCGTAAATTGAAACCATTGCTTTTGCTAAATAAATAAATAGCATCAACATTTACAAGAATCAATATTTCAAGCGCAAAATATTACTTCTAGTATCTGTGACAAAGCAAAGATTATGATTTATTGCCCTGCAGTTTTACATAAAGCGTCGATTAGCATTTGAAAGGTAAATGTCGCCTCGATTTATTGATATTTCACCGTTTCTACCTTTGCACTTCTTTGACGAATAAATCATTTGCAGATAGAATTGTACGAAAGTCTTCAATTCTAACTTGGTCTGAATATTTTAAATGTAAAATATTTTGGGTCGACTTCTATATTTGTCGATCGAGCACTTTTTATTACTCACCGATAAGTTTAGTGTCAGATTAAGTTTTAATTCATCATCATTCATCATTTCAGCCACAGGACGTCCACTGCTGAACATAGGCCTGCCCTAGTGACTTCTGTCATCGGGGGATTTTTGCCATACTCGCCACGCTTGGCAGGCGGGTTGGCGAGCGCAGTTTTTTTATTATTTCGCACGCAGACGCTGCTCCCCGTCTCATGTTACAGGATTTAGTCGCCTCTTACGACACGCCTCCTGTTAGCGGTGGAGAAGTGTATTCTTTACGGCCGTCCCCACACGGCACAAGTTTTAATTATAGTAACATATTTATTTAGTAAGCTATCATTGAAGCTTATTAAAATAAAAACCTTATAAAAATATTTTGCAAAGGTTACTTATCAACTATTTAACTTAAGTACCAAGAAGAATTTTAATCATTATTTAAGTTCATTCTTTTAAAACTAATCTATGCACGCACACCAACAGAATAAAGTTGAGATAGATATCTTTATTTCTTGAATCAAATAGAATCAACCAAGCAGATAGGTTTCAAAATTAATAATATTGAAGACCACATAAAAACAGAATACTAAATTATTATACCACCCCTAGCAAATAACGTCGTTGATTTTTCCCGACACCTCAATATTTCTTTGACAGATGTTATTCTCATTCCCCAAAAGAGATTGTTTTTACGAGCACGTCTCGATTCTACAAGATTTTTATTTCAAAAGAAAACAATGGATACCTACAATATTCCGCCCCGAAATATTAAAGACGCTTACAAAATCAACCTAGTATTTTCTGGCAACCACTTTTTTTATAGTAGTAATAGAAAATCGGCCAAGTGCGAGTCGGACTCGCGCACGAAGGGTTCCGTACCATTATCTATCAAAACGGCAAAAAAACACGTTTGTTGTATGGGAGCCCCCTTAAATATTTATTGTATTCTATTTTTCAGTATTTGTTGTTAATAACGGCAACAGAAGTACATCATCTGTGAAAATGTCAAATATCTAGCTATCATGAGATACAGCCTGGTGACAGACGGACAGATAGACAGACAGACAGACAGACGGACAGCGGAGCCTTAAGTTCCGGCCTAACACACGCGTGCGCGGTGGCGTGCGTGGTGGCGTGGGCGTGGGCGTTCAGATCGCGCTATAGCATTTGTATCGACGAGTTTACACCGGCGTGGACAGCGGCGGCGTGCATCACGCGTGCAGCTTGACATTCAGCTTTTGCACACGCGGACATGACATTTGACGTGACAGGCTCAACAGACAGATGGTGCGCTACTACGATAATATAAATAATTACGTTTAAAGCTACTAATTTTTTTCCGTTATGCAATGAGTGAAGCCAACTAGCTTTTTTCTTTCCTACATCTTCAAATAGCGTCGCTCGGGTAACCGCGTTAGAATTAATTAATACGAGACTCAGTAAATAAATTAATTAAAATCTCTTCAATTTTTTTTTGTTTATTTAGTAAAAGGGTTAAGTTTTTATATTCGTAGTATATTGGCAAATAATCTGATTAACAATAGTTAAATCATAATTTTTACAACATCATAAGATACCTTTATTATGACTAACATTAATAATCTTTGACTTCGTTCATGACTATGTAATCTCTTTCTTGTCAGGTTTATACATCCGAGCGAAAGATACATTTTCGTGCTAGGCCTCCTGAATGCCTAGTGTCCGCGTGTTTGGTGTGAACTGGCCTGCACGCCCACGCCCACGCCACCGCGCACGCCCACGCCCACGCCCCCGCGTTGGTTTGGCCATAGCTTTAGGCTCCCGTTTTACCCTTTGGGTACGGAACTCTAAAAACCATAGTTTTCGGAGAGCATTAAAAACTTATAACGGATAATAAATTTCATGTACATAAAGTACTTTATGGTGTTTGATTGACCACGGTATTGCACGGTTTGCAAGTTATTTCAAGTATTAGAAAAGTACTTGTTTTTTTTTTCATTCTTACAAATGCGTAAAAGAAAATTATCTAATACTGTATCATTGAACCTTGCATAGTTTGCTTATGATATTTAAGTTTCGTAGCAGTCGCAATCGTCGTAGTAGTATATCGTAGACAGTTGTAGCAAATGCTCTACGCTTGCAGGTAACGTTTTAGTAGCGAGTAAAAATTCGTAGCAGTGTAGTTAGTCGTAGCTCGTAGTAGGCTGCAATGTTATACGGTACCCCAGTAAATAACGCGACGGTGAATTGTGATTTTAGTTGTCTAAAATCTGTCTGACTGAATCAAGATTAAAGTTATTTGATTTGCTTTCATTTTGGGTCCATACATTTTATGGAGATTGGTCACGAATGGCTAGATGTAAATAGTCTTTTGTCAAAGGTCAATGAACCAAATTTAGCCAAATATCGGGATTGTACCCATTGTCTTTGGGCTATAATGGCCTACTGTTAAGTTCAACGGACTGAAATTACCTTTGGTTATGATTGATCGGGTTTGTAGTGCCAGAAATATTGTAGGTAGTTTAAATATAGTGTTTCAAGAGATTATATTGTATCGTCATAAAAGAAGATTATACATTAATTTAGAAAATAAAGAAAAACACTTGAAAAATTGTTAATTTTTTGTAGTAAGCTTGTTTATTACTGTCAAACTATTGTGTATACTATTGTACACAAAAAAATCGTAAATCCGTAAATACGAAAAATATTTTTAGGGTTCCGTAGTTCTGACAAGGAACCCTTATAGTTTCGTCATGTCCGTCTGTCTGTCTGGCTGACTGTCTGTCTGTCTAATAATAATAAAATAATAAAATAAAAATCTTTATTTTCTCTTTCACAATCTAAGTCTTAACAATACATAGGTGCTTACAATACTAATGTGCTATCTATACATTTAACATAGATTGCGAGAGACTGGCGTCTATACTAGGACGGAGGCCTGTATTACAGAGCGCCAGTCTGTCCGAGGTTTTGCTTGGTGGGGGGAACGTGGGGATGTTTTTTTTAATCGTCTAATCCATCGTATGTAGGGTAACGTTGATACACGATAGGTCCTTTAAAATGACTTATTGGCTGCTAAGACAATTTTTCGATTTAGGGATTCGTTTGTGATATATTAAACTGTAACGTGTCAATATTTGCTCGATTATTAGATCCGTTAGTTTAAGAGTAATTGTCGTTGAACTTAGTCGTTAAAAAATCCTTACAGAAAAACATTAAAAGTGACTTAAATGAAGTAATTGCTAAAATATATTGTGGTAACGACAGGCAACTACGGAACACTACACTGCGCGTGGCACAATACACACTTGGCCGGTTTTTAGTAACCATTATTTATTGTAATTTCGTTTAGACCTGTCTGAGTCAACGTCGCTATTACCGCTGACGTATCAACAAAAACAAAAGCTATTATAAAAGGGTTAGTGAAGGATTATTATCAGTGAACGATATTATATTTTGAATGCCATGTTTGTCGGAAAGTTAACTGATATCAATAAACAGAGATATGTATTAAATTAATAAATATGCATCACACAGCACACTTATTGTTTGTTTTCGAAGTGAGAAATCAGCATCCTTGTGTTGAGAGGTGCTAGAAAATGTAAAGTAGTGAATGGCTATGCCATATAGAAAAACTACCCTTTTGAATGTCTAACTTTCAACCTTAGCGGTTTTTTTTTACCCTAAAAACCGCAACATACGCAAGTACAAGAATCAAACATGACGCAATTATAGTGCGGATTCTGAAAAAAAAATAGAAGAAACTGATAGTGGTGAAGTACGGAACACTTTTACTTGTGTTAATTACATTTTCGTTTTCCAAAAAAAACTTGTTTTCAAATACTGGTAATACAGACCCGTGCTAAAGTATTGAACATTTTCTCCTGCTAACTCAATTTTCCCTTTTACCAAGAAACCTTGTTTTAAAAACATTGGCTTCTAATCCAATACCCATCGAAGCATTACACCGCCTTTGACATTTCACAAGCACGCCACCAAATTCGCCCCTGAACCGGGTGCAAGGTTGGTGGAATTACCCCTTGCACGCTAGACCCAACCTTGGACATAGAGTAAGTAAACAGAATCACTAAGTTCGAACAAGGCAACAGGCATTGATTTTTTACCTAACTACCAAAATTAAAGAGTTATATAGTCTCTCGTTTGGACCTTGCACTGAAGTAAACGATGAACGAAGGGTTTGAATTACACTCCTAGGTTCTGAACTGGTGATCTGTATTTCTTGTTCTAATTACATTAAATCACAAATATGAAACAGAAAAATCGAATGCTAGTGCGACGTAACACACATGCAACGACATCTATTGGTTCCTTGTAAAAACTTCTCGATAAATACTCGCACGCACTATCACCAACTTCAGCCTCAAACTCTATAATTACTTTTAAACTTTCGCGTTGCATAATTTAAAACTTAATGAAACGGGAATTAACGCGATCATAATTTAGGTACAAAATGTTACCTCTTTAACCGAATTCATTTGCTTGACGTTTCGATCGGGTTACACCGACCGTGGTCACAGGCTGACTGGAACAGCGATGTCTTTACTCCGTATGAGAGGCAGATTCTTTATCTACCCTCATAATATTATTTTCACGCCAAATACCGTCACACACTACATTCACTGTGTCCCTATTCTGCACACTAACCGCGCGCTATGCTCGCGTTATTTCCCATTTCATTGAGTCTCGAACTCTGTTTGTAGGTCGGACAGATTACGCCTACCCAAGACTCATCATCATCATATCAGCCTGTTGCAGTCCACTGCTGGACATAGGCCTCGGCCAAGGAGCGCCACAGCGCACGATCTCCCGCCCTTTGCATCCAGTCGCTGCCAGCTGCCTTTTTCAAGTCATCGGTCCATCTAGCCGGGGGGCGTCCTACACTACGTTTGCCTAAGCGTGCTCCACCTCTCGTCGGTTCTGCGACAGACATGGCCAGCCCACTGCCACTTCAGCTTGCTACATTTTTGGACAATATCAGTCACCTTAGTCTTATGTCGTATGACCTCGTTCCGGATCTTATCCCTTAATGAGATCCCCAACATAGACCTTTCCATAGCACGCTGAGTGAAGTGTAGTCGGTGGGCCAACTTGACTGTCATGTTCCACGTTTCTTCTGCCCAAGACTGAAACTAATTTATTCAATTTTACCATAAAATAGAGGGGAGGATGAAAACAGTGTAAAAATTAAACGATAATTCGGCGATGGTGTTTCTAGGTTTTGTAAATCTTAGGCTTAATTAGCATCTTGATCTAATTCAACAGATCAACTATGAACAATTTAGATTATTAATTGCATATTGGATTTTGACAAACAAGATGTAAGATGTAAAAGAACTAGTCACTGACATTTAATATATAGCTAAAGTGACAATGAGCGAACCAAGTTGCTTGCAGGGCCCTAACCATGAACTGGTAAAACAATCACAAATCCGTCAAACATTATCATTTCTGTCAAATTTTGTATGGAATGACGTACCAAAATTGACAGATTTGACAACTTTGGGATTGTTTTAAGAGTTCATGGTTAGGGCCCTGATCTGGCAACAATTACTGGTATTCTTATGAGGACTATGACCCAATGGACTGACAACTTAGTCAGCGTTGCGGAAGGCTACTGGATTCAAACGATCCAGAGTCGCTTGCGGGATGGCTAATTATTCAGCAGTGGAAATTCAAATACCGATGAATGAGACTAATTTATTCATCAATACGTGTCAGTACGTAATATTTTATGCTAATAATTAAGGCAGATTCTAGAAATGTATAGTTTAGTACATTTCAAAAGAATAATAGACGACAAGGCGGTTTAAACCGCGCTTCATATCCGTGGGTTGTTAGTGCTTATCTAAAGAATTTTAACAGTAAAAAAGATATAAAAGAAAAATTGATTTAGAAAACTTTTACGTAACTGGTATGAATTTTTGTCTCAATAACTTACTATTACGTATGCTGTATTTAGAATATTTTGTAACGATTATTGTATGTTTAAGACAAATACAATCATTCCATTATCTTTTTTATTTTATAAGTTTATTGAACAGTATTATTTCTATAACAAAAAATCGAGTGATAACGAAACTTATTATCAAATATCACCTTTATTCTATAGCAAATTGCCTTGGCCCAGCCCAGCCTTCATGGTTTCCAATACTGTTTCCGGATAAGCTATGTATAGTATCGACCTAGGTGCCTTGTAACGGTGAGTCGACAAGAATGGTTCGTGTATTTTAAGACCATGTTTGGATATTGAGCCTTGTAATTATTGTGACAAAACAAACATTATATTGTTTTAAACTTTCATGGTCACTAACATTAGAATAGTTTGTTACGAGATTGCTACCATGTACCATCGGGAACTCAAAAAATAAGGCACATGGTAGCAATCTCGTAACGAACTATTAAAACATACATTTACAAAAATCTAACTTGTACGCCCAAGTCTTAATAAGGTACTATTATCTACTTTTAAAACTGTTGCTGACTCTTGTTACAAATGGACAGTTTATTTTGATTAAAAATAAGTTTATTACGGTATTGATATCTGAAGTTTTAGAGAATATGGCAAAATTATTTACAAACAAGCTTACAAAATTATAATATTTTAAGACCACTTGAAATAGGGACTATTAGGAAGTCTAATAAATACGAGTACAATTGTTTTTATAAACACTGAAAACCTAAAACTTAACATTATTAATTTTTATTATATAGTCTTTTAAGACATCAGAAAGTAGTTAAAAACCGGCCAATTGCGAGTCGGACTCGCGCACGAAAGGTTCCGTACCATAATCTATAAAAAAGGCAACAAAAATCACGTTTATTGTATGGGAGACGAGTTATAGCGGTAACAGAAATACATTATCAGTGAAAATCTCAACTCTCTAACTAGCACGGTTCATGACACACAGACGGACAAACAGACAAACAGCGGAGCCTTAGTAATATGGTCCCGTTTGGGTACGGAACCCTTATAACAAATTACGAGCTTAAACAGTAATTGAGTTTAGTCGACCTTCCTTTAATTATGTCTGGGTCTCATTTAAGTCTAGAATCAATTTTTATTTTAATTTAGTCCATTATAATATATATTATAATATATACCGATTACATCATTCTAAATGATTGACTTATGGAATAGAGAAAATAAATAATATTAGTAAGGATTTAAAGTCCACTAACTTGTATCAATCTCATTGCATTCGTACGCACACACGTTAATTCGTACGAAACAGTGTGAAGTCAACATATTACATCTTACAAACAACAAGTTACTCTGTACAAGATATATTTTACAACAAAGTACCAAATAACTTTTGATAATATAAGCGTGCTCCCAGAAACAAGAAATTAAGCAATATCTTGCAGAAACAGCTACATGATTCATGAGCTTTTTCCTTGCAATCTTTCCCGGCATAAATGATAGGCTTCCATAATAGAAACAGGCTGTACCCCATAATAACCCCAAGAAGGAAAGAGATAGAACGATGAAAGCCAGATGTTGTTTAAGCAGAAGGATATCCACATGAATTTACTATGGAAAAACAACATAGAATTACCTACAACACGTTTGCTTTTTTATTTCACGAAATTTTAACTTTTTTAAAAAGAAATAGGTTTTTATAAGTAGTTAAAATAATAAATAAATAAATATTGGACAACATCACATACATTGCTCTAAACCTAAGGTAAGTAACTAAAGCACTTGTGTTATAGAAATCAGAAATAACGACGGTACCACAACACCCAGACCCGAGCCAATATAGAAAAGTTCGTTTTCCACATTGACCCGACCGGGGATCGCACCCGGAACCTAAGAGATGGCGGTGCCATTAAAAGTCCGGCGTGCTCGCCTCTCGGCTACGGACAGTTTTATGTTATTTAAAAACAGACGTGTATGAAAAACTATTGAATATGCGTTTTTCCTTTATGCATTCTAAATTAAATCCCCTATTCTGGCGAACTTGGATTTAGTTCTAGAAAATTAATTGAAGCCGGCCATTCAATCATAACCGGAATCATTCCGAAGATAAAACTTTACACCGAGACAAATATTTCCACCAAATCTTGTTTAGTAAATGACTAAGTGATATACAGGCTGTCCAAGAGAATAGAACACTCCTTAAAACCACGTGATCAGCTGGTTGTATACAACAACTTTTTCTATGGGAGCAACATCGAAATCGAGAATTTTTTTTCAGCTTCTCCATAAAAACCTACTCGCATACCTCGATGATAATGTATAGAACATCTGGAAATAAAATCACGATTTCGATGCTGCACCCATAGGAACTAGTCACCGACACTAGTCCAGGCTGGCCAAGAGTCCAAAAAATTCCAGTTGGAGCTCCGAAACCGATTCGCTGCTTTGGAAACTACTGAGGACGTGGACAGGGACAGTATTGATGAGGTGATAGGAGTCATACGCTTAGTGGGAAACAGGCACTTTAAGGGAAAGCTAGCGTGCCGAGACGCCAAACTTTCGGGCGGGACTTTGGTACTGATGAAACGTCGACGGGAAATGCCAGAGGAAGCTTTGTCTGGCACCAATAAAAAGATCCGGAGATTGGTAAGACGCGACCTCCGCAGCTACAATACTCGCCTCATAGAGGAGGCGATTGAGCAGAATCGGGGGTCGAAGGTCTTCACTAAAAGACTGGAAAAAGTCACCTGACAAAGCTAAAAACCTCGGATGGCAGAATCGTCTCATCAGTTCCGGAGATTCTGGCCGAAATCGAAGGCTTTTACGGCCGATTGTACGCATTGCATTCCCTACGGCCGCAGCCCGACGCGAATGATCCAAGAGCCAAGCTTACCCGCCACTTCACTGAAGATCTCCCAGACGTAGAGGAGGATGAGATTGAGGCGGCCCTCGGACAGCTTAGTAATGGGAAGGCTCCCGGCGAAGACGGAATTACATCTGAGCTCTTAAAAGCTGCAGGCCAACCTGTGCTTGGCGAACTTAAGAGGCTCTTTAACTCCGTCATAGCGAATGGGACAACTCCGGAAGCGTGGAGTGGGGGCGTGGTGGCATTGTTTTTCAAGGAAGGAGACAAAAGTCTCCTGAAAATCTATAGACCAATCACGCTCCTGAGTCACGTTTACAAGCTGTTCTCGAGGGTCATCACAAACCGTCTTTCCGCAAGAGTTGACGCTTTCCAGCCACCGGAACAGGCTGGGTTTCGCAAAGGTTACAGTACCATAGACCACATTCACACGGTGCGGCAGGTTAAACAGAAGTCCGAAGAGTATAACCAGCCCCTGTGCCTGGCCTTTGTGGACTATGAGAAAGCCTTTGACTCGGTCGAAACCTGGGCTGTTCTGGACTCCTTGCAGCGATGCAAAGTCGATTGGCGGTACGTGAAGGTGCTAAGAAGCCTGTACAGTATGGCATCAATGTCCGTCCAAGTACAAAACCACCGAACAAAACCCATCCAGCTGCTCCGAGGTGTTAGACAGGGAGATGTTATATCTCCGAAACTGTTCACCAACGCACTGGAGGATGTGTTCAAGACGCTGGATTGGAACGGACTGGGCATCAATGTGAATGGCGAATATCTTACGCATCTTCGCTTTGCCGATGACATAGTTATTAAAGCAGAATCGTTGCAAGATTTGCAAAAAATGCTGCACAGTCTTAATGCTGCCTCGAGACATGTGGGGCTTGGGATGAATTTGGACAAGACTAAGGTAATGTTCAACGAACATGTCATCCCGGAACCAATTTCCGTCGAGGGCACTACGCTCGAGGTTGTCCAAGAGTACGTCTACCGGGGACAAGTACTACAGCTCGGTAGAGACAACTTTGAGCGGGAAATCGCCAAAAGAGTGCCGCTTGGCTGGGCAGCATTTGGGAAATTGCGTCATATCTTCACGTCGACACTGCCGCAGTGCCTGAAAAGCCGGGTGTTAACCCATGCGTCCTACAAGTTTTAACCTACGGAGCTGAAACGTGGGACATGACAGTCAAGTTGGCCCACCGACTACACGTCACTCAGCGTGCTATGGAAAGGTCTATGTTGGGGATCTCATTAAGGGATAAGATCCGGAACGAGGTCATACGACATAAGACTAAGGTGACTGATATTGTCCAAAAATGTAGCAGGCTAAAGTGGCAGTGGGCTGGCCATGTCTGTCGCAGAACCGACGAGAGGTGGAGCAGGAAGGTTCCCGAATGGAGACCACGCTTAGGCAAACGTAGTGTAGGACGCCCCCCGGCTAGATGGACCGATGACCTGAAAATGGCAGCTAGCAGCGACTGGATGCTAAGGGCGGGAGATCGTGCGCTGTGGCGCTCCTTGGGGGAGGCCTATGTCCAGCAGTGGACTGCAACAGGCTGATATGATGATGATGATGATGATGACCCATAGGAAAAGTTGTTGTATACGACCAGCTGATCACGTGGTTTTAAGGAGTGTCCCATTCTTTTGTACATCCTGTATTGTAAGCTTCAGTCATTTTCATTAGACTTGCTGTAACCATGAACCCTTTACACGGATAGGAATTTAATATTGATAGTGAAAGAGGTAGCCAGCTTCGGCAGCCGTAATTAGTTTTACGCGTCGTGCATTATGCATTCACTAGTTTAGTTGCTACCCGCGACTTCTCTCGCATAGACTTTAGTTTATTCAATAATAATATATTGAATTTGAATTTTAATAATAGCTGTTGCCCGTTGCTTCGTTCGCGTGGTATTTAGCTTCTTCATAATGTATTAAACATAAAAACCTTCCTCTTAAATCACTTTAACTTTTGCCAAAATCTGCATTAAAATCAAAACTGCTTTAAAAGAGGTAAGATTTTGTACCTCAATTATGATCGCGTTAATTCCCGTTTCATTAAGAGGAAACGACTAAAGATACGAGTATCTCACAGGAACATAGAACCAGGATAAAAAGTATCCTGTATATTAATCCAGATTATACTCTACATGTGTGCAAAATTTCATCAATATCCGTTTAGTAGTTTTTACGTGAAATAGTAAGAAATATCCTTACATCCATACTTACAAAATTTCACGTTTATAACAATTAGTAGAACGCTCTACTTAACATACTTACAGTGTTAAAAACCGGCCAAGTGCGAGTCGGACTCGCGCACGAAGGGTTCTGTACTATTATCTATAAAAACAACAAAAAATCACGTTGTTGTATGGAAGTGCCCTTAATATTTATTGTATTCTGTTTTTTAGTATTTGTTGTTATAGCGGCAAGAGAAATACATCATCTGTGAAAATTTCAACTATCACGGTTCATAAGGTACAGCCTGGTGACAGACGGAAAGACGGACAGACAGACGGACAGCGGAGCCTTAGTAATAGGGTCCCGTTTTACCCTTTTGGTACGGAACCCTAAAAACTGAATAAAGGCGAGTGAACTTGTGTGGAGAGGGTTGCGTACTTTCTACAGACATTGCTTTAAATTACATACAAACAAACCATTTTTTTTTTAATTTGAGCCTTATTATTTTAGTTTTTATTGGTTCAGTAGTAACAAGGTGGGCAGACGACCTGGTAAAGGTTGCAGGACGACGCTGGATGCAATCAGCCGATCTGGAAGTCACTGGGGGAGGCCTATGTTCAGCAGTGGACGTCCTGTGGCTGATGATGATGATGATGATGATGGTATAGTTCATACATATCATTTTATTCATCTTCTGTGTATATATAAAAGGCAACCGTTATCAACTGACTGATCTATCAACGCACAGCTCAAACCACTAAGCGGAATGCGCTGAAAGGCACACATTTTAGCCAATATGATGTAGGTGTGCACTAAGGATTTTCCAAAACTCAACCCCTAAAGGGGTACAACGGGGTTTTAAAGTTTGTATGGAGAGGTTAATGATTTAACTAAATAAGCAATCTAACGCGAGCGAAGTCGCGGGAAAAGTTAATTTATTAAACTTTCTCTCTCACTCTCTAATAGGACCTCTCGTCTAATGTAAAATCTCAGTTGTCAGCTTCATTTAGAATATCTCTCTCTCTCTCTCTCTCTCTCTCTCTCTCTCTCTCTCTCTCTCTCTCTCTAATGGCCGTGCCCTACTGGGCCATAACCATGAACTCTTAAAACAATCTCAAAGTTGTCAATTTTGGTACGTCATTTCATACAGAATTTGACAGAAATGATAATGTTTGACAGATTTGTGATTGTTTTAACAGTTCATGGTTAGGGCCCTGGTCTCACGTGTTAAAGTTATTATTTAAGTGAATTACAGAAGCAATCAATGATTAAGTATTAAGTTGTACCAAAGCTCTTTTGTAGCATTTTTAATGCCAGAGTAACATTTAACCAGATTTCTCACAGTTCGTAGAATACTTTCCTAACTTACATCAACAACTTGAACAGCTTAGTTTAAAAGTTGTTAATAAGGTTGTACTACATCGGAGCTTTGGCAAACTTGATAAATAAGTAAAGGTTAAATTCAAAATTTCAAATGGAAAAAGGGAACCCTTGTTGAATCCCTTTGGCTGTCTGTCTGCCCATCAGTCCGTTTTCCATTTTTCCAGCAGTAGGTCTGTACATTTGTCGTAGAACCGATGAAATTACATACATTTGTTACACCCATCTGCTCGACTAACTATCGAAGTAACAGTTTTATTATAAGAGCTTGCAATAGGTACAACAGTACTTACAATCACATCGACATATTTCACGAAAAATTGATGCGCTTTCGTTTATTGTTAAAAGGGCCACTGTAGTTGCGCCCTAGTAAGAATAATCATATATTATGATTGTTTTGTCCCTATGTATTATAAGTTTAAACGCACTTTTTATCTCGTCAACTTGTTTACTGTAAAAACTACTGGTGGAAACTTGTAATGCTCTAGTACTTAACATTATTCAAAAGCTAAATGTAATATTGACAGCTGTTTATTTCCCAAAAAAAAAAAGGTGGAGTAAACGGGTTCTCGAGTGAAGACCACGCCTAGGCAAACGTAGTGCAGGACGCCCCAGCTCGATGGACCGACGACCTTAGAAAGATGGCTGGCAGTAAATGGATGAAAAAAGCGGGAGATCATGCTCTTTGGCGCTCTTTGGAGAGGCTTACGCAGCAATGGACTGCAATAGGCTGAGATGATGATGATGACTTACATCTGACGGTCTTTCCGTCCCTCTGTTTGTCCATCTGTACTTCTATCCATCTATCTGTCCATTTATCTATCCTTCTATCAATTAGTCGGTCAGATTGTCAGTCTGTCAATCGGTCCGTACATCTTTCTATTTTTGTCAAAGAACTTGAGTCAAAACCGGTCAAGAATAACAAAACCCTTGCGCTAACTGACAGAAGAATAAAATACATTGAGGCGAGCACTAAATTCTCCGAGTCAGGTTCTCCACTCTCTCTGAAAACCAGCAACGTTATGGCTTTGGCTGTAACGACAAATGCTGAGCACCTTGAGGGACCTTATTGACACTCTTTGTGTATGTTGTTTTGTAATTTGCTTATTTTGCAAATAAATTATTTCATTCTTAATTCAAAGCACGAGTCCGACTCCCACTTAGTCGGTTTTCAACATGAAAATATTACTGTGCGTCATACACAAATTAGTCACAGCATAGTTAGTACATCGATTAATCATCTTGACTTGGGTTGTTTTATATTTAAAACTGACTTTAATGACTGATTGCTTGGGACATTGACCCACTCGAGCAGAAAATCTAATACTTGCAAACAAAGGAATGGTAATTAATATTGAAAGGGACAGTAGCACCCTCGAACAAATATAGTGAAGAGTTAAAAGCCAGCCCTGTCTCTGAATAAAAAAGAAAATATTATACAGGGTTATTTGAAAAAAATTAACAACCTCGCACGACTAGATAGCTAATATCATACACAACAACATTTGTTCTACGACTTTATATAATTTGACACAATTTACTTTCATACAAAAAAAAATTCAATTTAATTTTACGTCTGAATGTTCTTATCTCTGTGCGCTTCACATCGGGCGGAGGAAGCGCACAGAGATAAGCACGAGGAGGAGGGCGGGGCACGAGCGTTGCGCGCGCGCGTCGCCTGACATAGACTTATCACGACAGTACAATAAAAGTATGGAAAAACATTTTTAATTAATGTATTGAGTTATGATGATAAAACTCGTAGAACAAATGTTGTTGTTTATGATGTCAGGGCGGTAACCACGAACTCTTAAAACAATCTCAAAGTTGTCAAATCTGTCAATTTTGGTACGTCATTTCATACAAAATTTGACAGAAACGATAATGTTTGACAGAATTGTGATTGTTTTAACAGTTCATGGTTAGGGCCCAGGGCGGTAACCACGAACTCTTAAAACAATCTCAAATATGTCAAACATTATCAAATCTGTCAAATCTTGTATGTAATGACGTACGAAAATTGACAGATTTGACAGCTTTGAAATTGTTTTAAGAGTTTATGGTTACCCCGCTGGTATCTAGTCGGGCTATTACTATTACTAGATCATAAGGCCTTGGCAACATATTTTTTTCGGTATTCCTCGTCCAGGTAACACAAGCAGTTTTCAATTAATTACTTTAAAACCATAACTACTATTGGTGAAATTTCTAGTCCATAGCATACCTTAATACTTCTTACTACTCCCGGGCCTAGTACAGATACTTAGAGAGATTTTAAAGCCGACGACCAAACTTACCCGGAATGTATATCTTGATCGAGAATGTATATCGGCTATTTTCTCGGTCAAGATATACATTCCGGGTAAATAAAAGAGATTCATAATATGCAGCGGTCAACGATTAATATATGCATTGCATGCGAAGTTTATTAAGTGTTCAAAATCTTTGTCTTTTAAAATACAAACATTATATGCAAAAACCGGCCAAGTGCGAGTCGGACTCGCGAACGAAGGGTTCCGTACCATAATCTATAAAAACGGCAAAAAAATCACGTTTGTTGTATGGAAGCCCCCTTAAATATTTATTGTATTCTGTTTTTTTAGTATTTTTTGTTATAGCGGCAACAGCAATACATATTCTGTGAAAATTTGAACTCTCTTACTATCACGGTTTATGAGATACAGCCTGGTGACAGACGAGCAGACAGACAGACGGACAGCGAAGGCTTGGTAAAAGCGTAAGACTTTTTGGGTATGGAACCCTAAAAACGACTTTTGAGACAGAATTTCAATTATCTTTTGAGTTTTTAATATCGAAACGAGAAATCTAACCAATATCCACAGCCTCCCTAAAATCTCATCTTTTTTGATACAAAAGCTTAAATATCAGTCCTCGGAATATTCATTTCCCAACAAAAAATCAGGTAAAGATTTTTTCAACAATTTCGCCCTTCGCGAGTTATCATTAAAATCTGTACGGTCCAGTCGCTACAAAGTGTAAACCTGAACTAAATTCATTGAGGGCCTTTGAAATTATCAATAACGAACCGCTGGATACCGGTTCGGACTGGTAAAAAGCAGTTTACTAGGGATCTTTTCAAACTAATTCCATCATCATCATCATCATTCCAGCCACAGGACGTCCACTGCTGAACTAGGCGTCCCCCAGTTACTTCCAGATCGGCCGGTTGGAAGCGACCTGTATCCAGCTGCTTCCTGCAACCTTTACCAGGTCGTCTGTCCACCTTGTGGATGGACGTCCCACGCTACGCTTGCCGGTACGTGGCCTCCATTACAGAAACTTTCTAAAATAATTTAGTACTTAAAAATAATTTGGCTTTGGGTCTGATTTAAGATATATTAACAATATAAAGAGTTTCTAGTTTAGAGAGAATATATTTAAAAAGTAAGTATAACATATTTGAACACAATTAACAACTTAGAAGCTTTTTATACATATATTGTTTTAAACTTTCATGGTCACTAACATTAGAATAGTTTGTTACGGGATTGCTACCATGTACCTTATTTTTGAGTTCCCGATATTTCGGCACTGTTGCAAGCGCCATGTTACTCCGTGATCATGGCGCTTGCAACAGTGCCGAAATATCGGGAACTCAAAAATAAGGTACATGGTAGCAATCCCGTAACAAACTATTCTTTTTATACATACTTTAAAATAATGTCCTCTTCCATAATGTTTATTTAAATCATAATAGCATAGGCTTTAAAGAAACATAATTAATTCAAACTCGAAAGATACCAAATTGAAAATATTGACAGCGAGAAAAAACACTTGAGGAATTTCATCTGGTCATGTGACGTCCTCGGTAGCTTAGTTGGTAAAGCACTCGCCCGGCTTGCGACGGGACGTGGGTTCGAGTCCCACCTGAGGTCGATGACTTTTTTCAAGTGTTATTTATCTTCAATTAAACCTTGCATGGCATTGCTAAAAACAAAAATTTACAATGTTTAAGCATTTCTGATCATAACCAATAGTCAAATATTTTTAAAAATATTTCTATAGGGTGTTGACGGTAGTATACTACTCAGCTATACATATAGCTACAACATTGATCAGAATACGCTGGCTTTGACAGCGAGAAAAAACACTTGAGGAATTTCATCTTGTCATGTGACGTCCTCGGTAGCTTAGTTGGTAAAGCACTCGCCCGGCTTGCGATGGGACGTGGGTTCGAGTCCCACGTGAGGTCGATGACTTTTTTCAAGTGTTATTTATCTTCAATTAAACCTTGCATGGCATTGCTAAAAACAAAAATTTACAATGTTTAGGCATTTCTGATCATAACCAATAGTCAAATATTTTTAAAAATATTTCTATAGGGTGTTGACGGTAGTTTACTACTCAGCTATACATATAGCTACAACATTGATCAGAATACGCTGGCTTTGACAGCGAGAAAAAACAGTTGAGGAATTTCATCTTGTCATGTGACATCCTCGGTAGCTTAGTTGGTAAAGCACTCGCCCGGCTTGCGATGGGACGTGGGTTCGAGTCCCACGTGAGGTCGATGACTTTTTTCAAGTGTTATTTATCTTCAATTTAACCTTGCATGGAATTGCTAAAAACAAAAATTTACAATATAAAGGGTTTAAATGACTGTAGCGTCGTTATTAACTCTTGTTCCATTTAAATGTTTATTTAGAATGACACCTCTAATAATATTCTAATAAACAGACGGTAGGTAGTAGTAGGTTTTTTCGTGTATGTGGGTGTGTTTAATTATAGGTATCATTTTGTCTGTTATTTATTTTAAATATTTATTTTCTCGCTAACCCGCCTGCCAAGCGTGGCGAGTATGGCAAAACCCCCCCGATGACAGAAGTCACTTGGGGAGGCCTATGTTCAGCAGTGGACGTCCTGTGGCTGAAATGATGATGATGATGATTTATTTTTTGTATTATTTATACTTACAATTGAATCCCAAACTATGTAACTCTCTACAAATCACAACAGGTTGATATTATGTTTTCATAATATAATGCAGTGAGGCTACTGCCTAATCTAACAATAAAACTGAAGTAGAGAATTTAACAATTCAAACAAATACAAGCTTTTTGCTATTATTCAAAAAGTGAGCTTTAAGTTTTTTGTGTGTAACTTTACAGCTCGTTACGTAAAAGCTTTTGTTTGAAGATAGATTCTTTTTATCATTGTATCGTTTTAGCAAAATTATTTTTTGCTATTTTTATCTAATGACTGTCTTGGTCTAGTAGCTTCCATCCAATCCGAACTACAATACCAGGCGGGTGTGGGTTCCAATCCCGTACAAGGCAATTTTTTGTGTGAAAAGCACGAGCATTGTACCACTTACCTAAGTCATGAATACTTAGTTATACATAATATATTTTTACCGGTTTTCAAGACATTAAACATAAGTGCAGACTTGTGCTTAGATAAAGGTATCTGCTTGTTCGTAAACGAGATTAAAAATCACGACCTCAGTAGCCGAGAGGTGACCACGCTGGACTTGGCGTCACCGTCTCTGAGTCGGGTCGATGTAGGAAACGATCTTTTCTATAATGACTTATGTCTGGGTGTTGTGGTACCTTCGTTGTTTCTGATTTTTTATAATTCTATAACACAAGTGCTTTAGCTACTTGCCTTAGGATCAGAGCAATGTATGTGATGTCCAATATTTATTTATTTTAAAAGTACATCTACTTAGAAACACTTTCATTTATTAATGATTTCGATTTCAATTAATAACTTAGAAGCCGACAGATGTGCAGAACGGGGCAGCATTTAACCGTCTGGCAGAACGCCAACACTTTAGGTTACTTAAAACAATTTCGACGCCAAATAAGGTCATCTCGTGACCTTCAAATGCTACGTTCGATACTTATCTGAACGAAAACGGAGTAAACATATTTTTTTGATCATATTTTGAAAGGCGATTTGCTGGCCTATAGACTTAACCTTAAGACGTCGTGAGGTTGGAAAAAAATGGGCTAAGTGCCAGACAGAATCGTTTATTTACCCAAGGGTCACATTTTATAATTTGACAAATTACAATCCCCGGTATATACTATGTTGTAACATTGGGGATTTCTTTGTGCAACTTATGAGACGATCATCGTATTATGGACGCGTGTGCTCGGAGCTAACAACCAATCCCGGCCGGCGGTGCAGGCACGTCGCACGCACTACTACTACTAGCCAATCACGTAATTATAATGGTCGTCTGCGCATCTTTCGCCCAGCGCTCAACATACGTGCCCCTAAATGTATTCACCGCATAATGCTGAGTGTAAGCTTTTTTAAATTTTAAACAGTATAAGCTTTGCTTTAACACTTTTTTCTTGGTTTACACCATGTCTTTACGTTTCCAAAGTTTTTATAAGCCTTCTAAGTTTTAATACGAAAAATAATCGGCAAATCAATCAGTCAAGGCGTGGATCTTCTAGCTAAGGCGTTTCGGTAGTGAGAAGTAAATTTAAGCTACTCACGCTGTGGTTGCGAATGGATGGGTGACCATTCCTACAGTATTAAATTAGACCGATGGAAGCGCGAGGTGCTTCAGAAGGTACGCTAAAACTTGTTTCCTACATAGTCAAAGCCTATATATATAAAAAAAAATATGGCAAAAGCTTGCGTTGACACGATTCCAACGTAAAGTCACATTAATTAATGTGTTTTATTTTTCAGTGCAAAATGTATTCAAAAAAGGGATTTTTGAGCGCTCCCAAAGCGAAAATATCATAAACTTCTATGCGAGCCCATTAAAATGTCAGATTACTCAGTTTATAGCTCTCGTTACGAAGCTAACAGGATTTAAGAGTTATATTCGCTCACAAACATAATTTAATTTTTAAACATGGTGTTTTATTATAATAATAAATACATTTACTTCAGACTGTAAAAATCCAGCCCCTCTAGCATGACCAACAAAACACGATATGATATGATATAGCGATTTATCGACACAAAACTTTCAAAATATGAACTTTTATGTAGCAATTTCACCTCACCAAATTAGGATTATATATTGTGTATGACCTACCTTTGTTTGAATCTTTATCTTGCATGTACGTAGGCAGCCCCAGGGGTATAAAACATTAATTAATTAGTATTATAAGTTTAATCTCATTGTAAATGAACTGTATGTTTTTATGAGAATAAATGTCTTTAAGCCTAAGCATGACAGTGACGTCAACGGCACTGACATGCTCACTGTTTCGATAAAAGTTCATATTTTGACAGATTTGTGTCGATAAATCGCTATACCATATCATATCATATCGTGTTTTGTTTGTCATTCTATGGGGGCAGGTGTTAGTAACATGATAATCTCATTCTAGTGTTAGTAATTACAATTATGCAGTAAAAAAATGGCTTCCGATGCGGCTCCTGGGCTATGGGCACTCATAGTGTGTGACAGATGCATGAAGCTGTAGCCAACGGAGCAGCAGTGGAAAGACCCACCGGTAATTCAGCGCGCTCACGCCCGTACCACACCTCCGCTGTGAAACCATGAAAGCGGAACCGCAATGATTTCGCCATGTCCTGTCAGAAAGTATGAGAAGCGGAACACTAGCGAAATTGCCTGTTCTAGCGCATTGATTTGACTATAATGCTGTCTCTTTCCCTCGCGGTTTCGCCGATCTGCTCCAACCCCTGTCACACTTCCGCCATTTTGTTACGGGACTGCATAGTTTCCGCATGTGTTTGTTAATGTTGACAATTTTTAAGAAGCGAAAGTTCGTTTTTAATTAAGATGGACATCAAATTCGCTGAAAAATTTATCCTAGCTGCCACGCACGCGCGACTATAGCGACGCGTTTTTATATACTGCCCAGCTTTTTAACACATATTTTTGTACGTGTATGTTTCTTTATCCCAAGGCGCTAAATTGCTCATTTAACACATTTGGAACTTAGAAAACAATTAAGGTCTGGAGTCTAGCAACCCTAAGGCCGTTGCCTAGGTAACATAACGAAAGTTTGAAAATATGAAAATGTATAGAATTCTCAAATATTGTTGTGGAATTTGGTGCTAAACTGTCATTGTTATTTTTTTCTGACACCCAAAGATGAATTTCGATATAAAGAAGCTTACATTTTCGCTATGATTTTTGCTGCACTACAATACCAAAGTTACGGACTTGCTATTGCATTAGTGTTTGTTGGTTATAAGATTTCCTGAAGAGTTGTCCTATTATCGACATCGATTAAACTAATTTTCATAACTTTTGATGAAGGTATCTCTAGCCCTCGCTAAAAAGAGTAATCTTAGTAGTATTGAAAATAGTTAGTTAGTTTGTAATTTGCCCGCACACTTACAACTGTTTTGTAGTACAATGATAAAATCAATATCTGCCGCTAATAATGCGGTAAAACCCCGTATAGAGTAGTGTGCGATACCAGTCAGTCTAGGGCTGTCCTTCTACTGAAAACAATGTAGATTCTTGTTACAATAAGTTCCTATCGTGGTCGCGATCCCAAGTCAGCACAGTTACTAGCCACCCGTTAGCAGCTGCACATTTTCTTTTTGAGTGTTCATGCCTAGTCAAATTATACAGAAAACTGAAATATTTACAATCGTTCCTCACCAAACTGACTTTGAAATGTCAATCTGGTTAGCCTAGTTACTGTTATCGTGTATAATAGTCATAAAATTATGGGTGGTTTTCCTACTTTAACACACGTTGACCCTTGAACTCTGTCACTTATCTCGGCTATAAAGCATATGCTTGTAATATTGCTGCAATATTATGCCATTTACTAGCAGTATTTCATCGATAACGACTAGCTATCTTCCCATCACTAGCGAAACTAAAATCGTGTCGGGTCGGATTTAGAGCTTAGTTGAAGTCACCCGAGCTTACTGAAGCTGCGGTTGAAGGCTCGCTTGCTGACAAATAAGTTAAAATAAATAAAATCAAGTTCACGGGAGCTTTGCACAAATGCCTTTGATGGTGTGCGGTCAGATTACAAGAAGAGCTTTATGGTATATTGTTTTAAACTTTCATGGTCACTAACATTAGAATAGTTTGTTACGGGATTGCTACCATGTACCTTATTTTTGAGTTCCCGATATTTCGGCACTGTTGCAAGCGCCATGATCACGGAGTATCAAAAATAAGGTACATGGTAGCAATCCCGTAACAAACTATTCTAGAGCTTTATGGTGAAGTAATATTGATATAAGCATTTGTTTGGTGTGGTATATTTATGTTATACGATGTTTAAGGGAATTACTTAAAGAGGCTTAACGTAAACATCAAAGCAATATGTATTTGTTATGTGTAAAACGATTTTTAAAATAATTATAATGTCTAGTTCGTTGAAAATAAAATAAACATGGATCAGACAACAAAAATTATTGTGATAGTCTTTCAGGTCTGTAAGTAATTTTAAACCTGTGTTTCACATTCTCGCATCTTGTATCAGGACAAAATAAAGATGACCATTTACAAAATCAAAACAAATAGTAGCTGACCATGATGATGATCACTTTTATCTTGTGTTTGATTACACCTTGAAATAGACCCTTATACCGCTAATCACAACCATATCCCTTGTTTGAACGCCCGTTACACCTACAGTTCTATTTCCAGGCAATAGTCTCTTTGAAGACTATCAGATGAATCCTTTATTTATCATACTGCGGTCTTACTATGTAGTGTATCTGCATATTGTTGCTGATGTCTCTTAGGTAGTTCGTTTTTTCTTAGATTGTATTAGATTAAAGTTTATTTTTGTTTTTGAGTGTTTGTTTGCCGTGGCTACACGCCGCCTTTAAATACGGTATCCGCATAATACCAGTGTCAGAGACGCGCTCTGGCCGTCACTGCCTTATACTAAACAGTGACCGTTTTGGTTAGGACCTACCATCATCATAATCTCAGCCTATTGCAGTCCACGTCTGGACGTAAGCCTCCCAAGAGCGCCAAAGAGCACGGCTCACCATTAATTTGTTTAATTTTTAGTTTTAAGATATCTAGCTCCAAAGTTAAATTTGTTTTTATTTGTATTATAAAAGGTACCAAATAATATTTTTTTCTTTCTTTCATATAAGCATTTCTTAGATTTTTAATACTTGAAAAAAAAACACCACTTGAAAGATTTCGTCGAGTCGACTAACGTTTCGGTAGCTTAGTGGTGAAGCAGCATTAAATAAGCATTTCTTGTCCATAGATGGCGCGCTGCGGAGCGAGGTAGAAACGCACGGGCGCGGTACGGAGTCAGCGTTCCTCCACGAGCTCCACTCAACGCTGGCGCCCCCTACCGCGCCCGACCACCCCTGGACGCACACCCTCGCACTCGTACTCAAAGGCCTCGTATTCGCCACCATCATCCTCGGAGCCATCTTCGGCAACGCACTCGTCATCATCTCCGTTCACCGACATAGAAAACTTCGCGTCCTCACAAACTACTACGTCGTCAGCCTCGCTGTTGCGGACATGCTCGTCGCTTTATGCGCGATGACCTTCAACGCATCATCAGAACTCACAGACGATTGGCTGTTTGGACCTATAGTCTGCGATATATACAACTCCTTAGACGTATACTTTTCTAGCGCCTCAATCCTTCATCTATGCTGTATATCCGTTGACAGATATTACGCCATCGTCAGACCTTTAGAATACCCTGTTACAATGACACATAGAACAGTCTGTTTCATGCTAGCCAATGTATGGCTTTGGCCTGCCTTCATCAGCTTCGTCCCGATATTCATGGATTGGTATACCACTGAACAGCATCGTCAGTACAGAAGAGCCAACCCAGATGTGTGCATCTTCAAAGTCAATATGGTATACGCAATAGTTTCTTCAAGTGTATCGTTTTGGATTCCAAGTCTAGTCATGATATCGATGTACTGCAGGATATTCAGAGAAGCAATAAGACAGAGAGAAGCATTGACAAGGACGTCATCAAATATACTGCTAAACTCAGTTCATATGAAGCACACGTCGCATTCAGCTCACCATTCTCACTACCTCCATCCTGACAGAAGACCGTCAGATATAAGTCCGAACTACAGCACATTTACAGAATGTCCAGAGGAGACGGAGTTTGGTGGCGAGGTTGTTATGTCTCTGGGCGATATTTGTCCTAGTAAAGAGGCAAGTCCAAGGAAGTCGGTGAACGTGAGCTGTGATACTGCCAGTTCAGGGTACTGTTCTGGTGGGTCAAATAAACGGTCTTCAAGTGGCCATGCGCCTCCGCCAGGGTGGAGGCCTAGTTGTTCATCAGCAGTAGCAACGAGAGATCTAGCGAAGGCTGCGACAGAATTGAATGCCCAAGGTAATTAATCTTATTTCGTCTTTATTACTTATAAAAGGTTAATTTTGACGATCGTCTGATCTAGTCTTTCGCCCTTTTGATCACAAAGCGTTTGCGGGTTCGAATCCCGGAAAGGACAAATTTGTGTAATAAGCAGAAGTATTTGTAAGTAAAAACGCTGTATTTTATTATATTGCATTGCTGATTAACAATACAGGCAAGCCCCTCACGCGGTAAACTGACGATCTAGTCAAGGTTGCGGATAACGACCACTACATGCAAACCACCCAGAGCCTCTCACTGTGGCGTTTTGTATGGAAGGACTCCCAAAGAAAGGGTTTTGAGGATAATGATGATTATTTATAGATCATAATGACTTAAGTAAGTCATTATTATTATTTAATGTTTTTAGTATGTTTCTCCGTTACTTCGTCGCCATAGTACAACCATGAAGAAGGGGAACAACCTTTTCTAAGTTTGAGTTCGTAGGATAAACTTATTTATTTGAATAAGACAAGGTTTTTTACACTTGGCTCCAATTGATAGCAAATAACACATTTTGAGACAGTAAATTGATCCGTTACTAGACCTAACCTTGGGTTTCATGCAGCTTTCTAATGAATTTTTCATCGTGTTTCTAAGTAAGCGGCCTTGAAGGTCAGTGCAATGTCATATGCTCAATGACACCGAATAATCAATAATCCTACCTAGTAAAGTTCGTGTATTTTTAAGAAGACTTTATAAAAGATTTTGATTTCATCGAACTATTGGAAAATATTCGTTTGAGCACAGCTGTTGTTGGTTTTATTTTTGAGTTCTGAAATTCTTTTTTGGCCAACTTATAGTTTCTTTTGCAGCAGTTTTTTGAGTTATCATTACTTTGACAATATGTACCTGCTTCAAGAATATTTTTCTTTGTACAATTAAAATTACAATCTCTAGCATTATAATTTTACTTTAATATTATTGACTATGTAAGAATAGCATTAAAATCATACAGGTAGGGTTAAAAAAACTAGGTAATTCATTCTAAAGTCAAAATGCTACTTGAATGTATAGACAGTAATTTTTCTTAATTTCAGCTATTGTGCTATAGCAGAAGGTATTGATAGAAACTCTTAAGAAAAACAACCTATAGATCTATACATATGATGTATGTATGTATGTGAGGTTATATAAGCACATTTAATTCAACAGTCTGTATGATTACAGATAATATGAGGACAGTAATGTACTCACTAAGTATTCTTTGTCTTCAAAAACTTTTCATAATCTATGGCCCTGGAAAAGCTATATGCCATTCTAATTATAAAATCGATGAGATCGATCATACCTTTCTAATTGACCTCTTTCGTGTCAAGAGTATAGTATCAAAACTAACGTTTTAAGGGTTCCGTTCCGTATCCATGGGTAAAACGGAACCCTATTACTAAGACTCCGCTGTCCGTCTGTCTGTTGTCACCGGGCTGTATCTCATGAACCGTGATAATTAGACAGTTGAAATTTTCACAGATGATGTATTTCTGTTGCCGCTATAACAACAAATAATTAAAAATAGAATAAAATAAATATGTAAGGGGAAACCCATAGAACAAACATGTTTTTTTTTTTGCTCGTTTTTATAGATACCTAATGGTGCGGTGCGGAACCCTTCGTCTTCGTGCGCGAGTCCGACTCGCACTTGGCAGGTTTTGTGGTTATCGAGTTACGTTCAGCCTTTGTAAAAACTATTTAGTAATTCAAAGAGACCTTGACATTCACATGATGATTAGAACTCTATTAACAACTTTTTGTTTATCTTTTCATTTCTTTTGACAACTGGAGTAATTGGTACTCAAGGCTTTACGCCCATACCACACCTCCGCTGCGAAACCATAAAAGCGGAACCGCAATGTTTTCGCCATGACCTGCCAGCAAGTATGAGATGCGAACACTAGCGAAATTGACTGTTCTAGCGCATTGATTTGACTATGATGCTCTCTCTTTCCCCTCGCGGTTTTGCGGATCTGCTCCGACGCCAGTCACGCTTCCGCAATTTTGTTGCGGCACCGCATAGTTTCCGCATGTGTTTGTCAATGTTAAGAATTTTTATGAAGTGAAAGTACGTTTTTAATTAAAATGGACATAAAATTAGCTTAATTAGAAAAAGACTTATTTTATTACGACGGCCGATGGGGCAGAATGGTTCTGGAACGGAGGCCACGTACCGGCAAGCGCAGCGTGAGACTCACACCCACAAGGTGGGCAGACGACCTGGTAAAGGTTGCAGGAAGCCGCTGAATGCATGCGGCGTCCAACCGGCCAATCTGAAAGTCACTGGAAGTGGCCTATAAGCCACAGGACGTCCTGTGGCTGAAATTATGATGAAAATGATTTCTGGTAGAATGCACTGTCTAGAACTTCGTAATACAAATCCGTTAATTATTTACTTCGAGGCTATGACAGTTAGGATTTATCGTGGCAATATTATTTTTAGGGTTCCGTAGTCCGGACAAGGATTCGTTATAGTTTCGTCATGTCTGTCTGTCTGTCTGTCCGTCCGAGGTTTTGCTTGGATAATCGTTCAACTTAGTCGTTCTGTATTTGAGCAGTGGATTCACCCCCTAAAAGAAATTAACACCTAGAGGGTAACCATGAACTCTTAAAACAATCTCAAATTTGTCAAATCTTGTCAAATCTGTCAAATTTCGTACGTAATGACGTACGAAATACATACAAAATTTGACAGATTTGCTATTGTTTTACAGATTTGAGATTGTTTTAAGAGTTTGTGGTTACCGCGCTGTTTAGATTATTTTGAAGATACGAAGTCATAAGCAAAATCTGATGATGAACAAGAAAGATTACATTTATTTGTAGAACTTGGTTTTCATATACCACATAAAGCTAGTCGGCTATTTGGTGTATGAAAGTGTTGTTATGTGTTTCCATAGTAACTAATATTTTCCGTCCATTCATTTTGATTTCGTGGTCACCCTATCTAGACCCCTGATAAAACTCTACACATTATGATAGCAACTTTGTTAACCCTGGTAACACATAATAGCAGTTTTGTATAGTTAGTGAGTATTGTATAGCTATAGATAGATACTCTACAGGGTGTAAAAAAATGCTTAACGAAGCCTTGAACCGCGAATTCTATACATAAAACCAAGTAGAATGCAAAAAAAATAATTGCAGGGAAATGACTTTTATTTTTGGGTATAAAAAAAAATAACTCATTTCTTATTGCCGGCTGTGCCCTTTAAAGGCCTTTTAAGAAAGAAGTACTGAAATTTTTTATCATGATTCTTTGAAAAAAGTTTAGTATTATCAAAAAGAAGTCAGTTTTGTAAAAATCTTTGAAATTAATTTGTAACTTTGACTGTCAATAACTCGGTAACCCGTCATTTCCCAGGTATTGTGTAAATGAAAAAAATGATCGTAATAATACGTAGAATATGTGGTATTCGGCTTCGTAAAGCCTTTTTTTACACCCGATATATTGAGCATCATACAAGGAAGTTACTGTTGATGTTTAGAGGAAGATGTACCTACAATTAAGGCAGTCATATCGCTTAAGGCCTTAACATGCTTGAATGAGCTTGACGCATCGCGGGCATACAATTACGCGCTTGCGGATGACCTCTAAAAAACATGTTATTTTATGAAATTAACGCCAATAAAAAGAATAAGCTCGAGCCGTTTTGGAGAAAATTGAAATTTATGAAAAAATAGACACTCTTTTGTTTTTGTTTTAATCCAACAACGGAGTTAACAAAAAATCCAAATTATTCAATTCAAGATGTTTTAACTCATCTTCTAACATATCGTATTTTTTTAGTTTTTAGATTCATATAACATGTATGCTGATTTATTTGATTTTAATTGAAGATAAATTAATTTGATTATAATTTATTATTATAATTTAATTTGATTTTCATATCCGTGATTTTAGGCACTTTGGCGATGTTAAGGCCTTAAATCGTCCAGATATCCTTTAGGTATATTAAATAGTATAGGTCGATAGTATTGTGACTTACTTGACTTAATGTCCTAGGTCCCCTAGATGGGGCAGAGGGCGTCCACAGTAGTCCTCCATCGCGTTCGGTCTTGAGCTTCGCGTTTGATTTCACTCCAAGTCTTGCCAATCTTTTTCGCCTCATCTGCTACACTGCGACGCCAAGTCTGCTTGGGGCGACCACGTTTGCGTTTTCCTTGGGGATTCCAATCCAGAGCCTGTTTGGGAATATGATCGGGATCCCTCCGGAGAGTGTGGCCAATCCAATTCCACTTGCGGCGCTTGATCTGCTGGTCGATCGAGGTTTCGTGGCAGCGTTCTAACAGGTGTTCGTTAAAATTTTTTTTGGGCCAGTACACCAACATTAGATAGACGGGGATAGTATTGTGGTATTGAAAAACATTAACAATCTAGCCAATATCTTACCCATAAAAGCTGCTTAAATTATATGTCTTTTAAAAAAATATGTGTAAGCTTTGTTTGTTGTGCAATTAAGATTTTTTATCCATCTTATCGATACAATCGAAAGTATTCTTCTTCTTTGCGTGTCGACTCACTCAGGCTTTTATATATGTGAGGACCAAAACTCAGCCACCGATATAGCGCTATCGGTGGCCTTGTAAAGATCCTCACGTGTGCAGGTATAGGGACACGCAGGGCATGACAGGAGATGTGCCATTGTCTGGGGGGAATGCCACATAGACATGCCTCTCCAAGCTGTAACCCCACTTCTGCATGTTCTTGCTTCGGCCTACTTAGGTTCGTAGTCTATTTAGGGACTTCCAGGTTGCCCATACTTTCGGAGCTCAAAATAACCAAGCGACTCTCAACCATATGCCAGGAACGAGCTCTCAACTTCTTCGGACATATAATGCGCTAATCTAGGCAACGTCTGGAGAAGCGTCTAATGCTGGGGCAGATGGAGGGTAGACGTGCTAGGTCAGGGCGCCAACTAGATGGACAGACGCGATAAAGAGGGCTGTCGGAGGAAACATATATGATGCGGTCCATAGAACTGAAGACCGCGCGGCGATCCTCAGCACTGAGGGAACGACGAAGAAGAAGGTTGCCCAAGGTAGATCATGTCCAGGGGGCAGTTGCTCTGATGGCTCTATATTCGGGTCTATCAATAGTGAAGAACTATGTAATAAGATGTAGTAGATGTATATTGCATTGAAATTGTATGACTCCTCCGTGTATTGTATGAATTGTAATTACTTATTATAATAAAAAACTGTAAATATTGTATCTTAGTATGAAATCATTTTATTAGAAGGGAAAAAACAAAAAACTTTTTTATATGTCAAAAAATAAAATTAAAAAGAAAAACAAAAAAGTTCGTATGTCTTCGACAAATAGTATTGTTTACTTTTATTGCAATAGTGCATGGTCAATGGATAATCTCAACGCTGTTGATCGTTCTCTATAATCTATATTTTTGGTCACATGAGGCCGCGTAACAGTGAAATAATCCATTGTATCTCGTTTCCCTCGGTAGCGACGTAAATACTCCCTTTATCAACAGTACTTTGGAGCTTGTTTTCAAAACTAATTTAAACATAATTATAGAATATACTCCAGTTTCGGTCGTTATTTGTTTGATAAAAGTTTTTTGTCTGGGTTATTTCGATACTAAATTATTGAAGTTTAGGACTTTTTTCATGAATTGATGACTCTCGTTTTCAAAACTAATTTAAATGGATAGATTAAAGTTTCAGATAGACGTCATTTGGTTTTTAGGACGAGTTTTTTTGGGAGGGCTGTTTAGAGCATCATCATCATCACCAGCCTATATCAGTCCACTGCTAGACACAGGCCTATCCAAAAGGAGGATTTTGCCATAATCGCCACGCTTGGCAGGCGGGTTGGCGATCGCAGTTTGGCCAATGGTGGAGAGGAGACGCTGCTGGCCGTCTTCTTACGGGGGTTCTCCTGTAGTCGCCTCTTACGACACCCATAGGAAGAGAAGGGGGAGAACTGTTTAGATACTGAGTAGAGATTTTGTATTTGTTTATTGTACTATTTTCAAAGATGCTATTGCCTATAGTTCAAGGGTTAGTTCGACTTAGTAGATATGATCAGTCATTTGAGCTGTCTCTTCTTAAGATTTATATTATTCAATGTAGCAATTTGTAAATTTTTATTCTTAGTTAAATAAAACTTTTAAAATGTTGTTAGATATGTTGGCAAGTGTTTAACATAGTAAGAGCAACGTATTATTCTACATCTTTCTAGTATTAATTTCTAGTTGCAATAACTTTTAAAATAACTACCCACGCGTTTTAGTATTTCTGTGTAGTTGCATAACTTTTAGGCGTTTTGCAGACGGCGGGGTGGGCCGGGCCGGTCAATTTGTCCGCGAAGGATAGCGCCTATACTACCAACGCACACGGAGGACAAAAAGACCGCGCCGCCAGTGTCCGCTGGTGCCCGGCGGACACTGGCGGCGCGGCCGTGTGCTTTGTGTTCGCGGCGAGGGCAGCCGCGGACATCGACGGGCAGACGCGGTCTTTATTGCTTCGCGGACAGACCGGCTCGGCCCGCCCCACCCCGCCCCGCCATCTGCAAAGCGCCTTAAAATACCTAACTTACTACGCAACAACGAAAACCTATAAAATATTGAGGTTGAACAATGGAGAAATCGAGAAAAACATTAGTTTCTTTAGTTACATAAACTATTGATTTGGACGTTAGTTGACCAGCTGGTATTTTTTTTCTTGATTTCACAATAAAAGTAAACCACTTGAGGTGACTCTTTGTGTTATTTATCACTATCAAATCAAATCAAATTTTATATAAGGTGTAAGTGAATTAGTGTCAGATATTTTTAGGAGTAACTTAGACTATCACATGGATCACATATAAGATAAATTTAAAATTATAGAACAAACTTAAAAAAATCGAAAAAATAAAGAGTTTTAAAATAAAGAATCTACATCATCCTGTACATGAACCCAAACCCCACAAGTAGACTACTCACACAACGCTAGCCGATTCATAACCTCTCCAGAATTACATTAATGCATTTAATCATATTACACTGTTCATCATAATATCATATTACTTGGTGCGTGAATTAAAGTTTGTTCTATAATTTTAAATTTATCTTATATGTGATCCATGTGATAGTCTAAGTTACTCCTGAAAATATCTGACACTAATTCACTTACACCTTATATTTAAGACTACTAAGGTCCATAGCTTAATTACTGACAATGACTTTGAGCTTATAAGGGTTAGTGTTAATACATTTTAGGATTTAATTTTCTTTATTTAATTATGTACCTAAGTGGCATTCCATAAGAACGCGACGCGGTGCTGTTTGCCACTTCGGTCATCGCTCTCACGCAGTGCCTTTAATATACTAACTAGTATATATATAAGTATATAATAGTCAAAGTTATTCATACCTATTCATGTCAAAAACTTAAGTTCAAAAACGTAGCAAACTTTTAAGTGGAAGTGGGCTAAACACACCTTTTTTTGTTATTTTTTTCAATCACACCAAATATTTAGCCCCAAAGTAAGCAAAGCTTGTGCTATGGCGACTAGATAATGGATAAACATACTTAAATACGTTTATGAGCATCCATGACTTAGTTTCAAATGCTCGTGCTCATCACACTAACATTTGCCCCCTTGCGGGATTCGAACCCGCAACCGCCAGGCATTGCAGTCCGGAGCGTAAACACCTACACCAGATGGTCGTCAAGTCATCTGTCGCAGAACCGATGAAAGGTTGAGTAAACGGATTCTGCATCCGCCAGGCATTGTAGTCCGGAGCGTAAACCACTACACCATGGTCGGTCGTCAAGTCATCTGTCGCGGAACCGATGAAAGGTTGAGTAAACGGATTCTCGAGTGGAGACCACGCCTTGGCAAACGTAGTGTAGGAGGCCCCCTAGTTCGATGGTCCGACGACCTTAGGAAGATGGCTGGCAGTGGATGGATGAAAAAAGCGGGAGATCGTGCTCTTTGGCGCTCTTTCGGGGAGGCTTACATCCAGCAGTGGACTGCAATTGGTTGAATAGATAGATGACAAAAACTAACTTTAAAAGTATCACCTATATTTAAACAGATGATCTATAATACGGGTTTTAATAGAGGCTTTTATTTCATAACGCAACACTTTGTAATAAACAAAATTATTTACCAACTCCTATAAAGTAATAGCAAAGTCTGTCTTGATGAACTCAGTCAGTTTTAACGTAAGTTTGAATGTAACCCATGTCAAAACAGTATACTATCATGTAACAATATGAACGCTAATTATAGTGAGAGCTACCATGATTAAATCTACCATCATACACCTGCCAGTATTAAATTACATTTACTCACTAATTGGAAATCAAAAACGTTCATTGTTCCCTATTTGTTGAGGTGTTCCTTACACCTAGGAAAATAGAATACGTGGTTTTAGCCATCCGTTTAAAATGGCTCGTTAAAAAAAACTTTTTTTTTTATCGGGGACCATCTTTATTTTCGTCGGTTGGTCGTGTGTTTCGTCATTTGTTAATGTGTGATTAAACGGGATCCCGCTTTTTACTGGACTACGGATCCAGTTTCTAGTGACAAAACCGAATGGCACAATTCGACCGGATCGGTTTTTTGCAGGATCCCGCATGCGGGATGCTCGTGTGAACGCAAGCATATAAACACATTCGCCATCAAACGGCATCCTGCAGAAAACGGGATCCTGTAAAAAACTGGACTGTTGTGTGAAAGGGCTGTTATGATACATATCGTATTGTTACTATTAACAAAACTTCATGATTATGATTATGATTATGATTATGATGAATAGTTATAAGAAAAACTTATACATTCTGAGCTAGTCACTGCCCATTAGACTCCGTATTGTTACGCTGTTTTTTTTTTAATTTCTTGTTTTTATTTATTTTTTAACTTCGCCTTTTCATTGTTTTTCTTTTGTGCGGTAACATAAAAGGGTGTATAAAAATAATCTTCCTTGCTCTTCCATTTCTCTCTAAGTTTTACAAGTTTGAGCGTTTTTTAACTGCCCGTGTGTTGCAGGTGCGTCGCTTCGGGCGGCTGGCAAGTCATGGCGCGCAGAACATAAGGCAGCGCGCACACTTGGTATCATTGTCGGCGCGTTTTTACTGTGTTGGCTGCCATTTTTTCTGTGGTAAGTTAACTGAGGCCGTATCCAAAGTAACTATTTGAAAATAATAAAATGTTTTATTGTCATCGTAATTGCAATACTAAATCGTAAAAGTCATCTGAGTTCTCACGCGAAAATGAGAATCTATACTACATTGATCAGGCCCTGTCTAACTTATGCCTGTCCAGTTGGGAATAGCACCTGTTTTTTTTTTTTTTTTTTTAATTTATTTAGGAAATCAACGGCGATACAATTATGTTTAAATATACTTATTTGTATAATGTACTTATTGGTGTTTGACCAAACACCAATTTCTACAAGTACTGCAAAAGAAGGCACTCAAAATTGCATACAATATAACATTTCAAACAACCCATTTCAAATTTAAAATGTTAACCATATATTATGCCCTTCTCTTCACTCATCTTAAAAATTTGCAAAACAAAAATATCGGATCTGCATTATATCAACAAATATAGACATACTAGATATGTGGGTTGTGTCTGTAGTACACTAATTTATATTCTATTGTCTATAGATGATGATGATGAAGATGATGTTCAACAGTAAAGATTGATATTAAGGACTGACCTCGGCGGTAACCACGAACTCTTAAAACAATCTCAAATCTGTCAAACATTATCAAATCTGTCAACTTTTGTATGTAATGACATACAAAAATTGACAGATTTGACAGCTTTGAGATTGTTTTAGGAGTTCATGGTTACTCCGCTCATCTATTAATAAGGGTTGGTTATCATCCCATTTCCATCTGATTAAATTTGTTACGGGTCCCAAGACAGATTAACGAGGCCTTGGGCCTTTTCAAACTTTACTGATAGATTTTGATTGGCTGGGACTGATGTTGATCTTGGCCACTTAGGTATTGTAAGCTTCTAAAACAATACTCTTCTATCCAAGCTTTTCAATCCTTTAAATAAATAAAACCTAAAGGCTTTCAATATAGAGTTGTATAAATTTCGTTAAAAATATAGGTCTCTTAAACTTAAAAGGTTTTTACTAGCTTAACTTGTAACTTTCTGAATTACAGGCTAACCAAACCACTATGTAATCAAATTTCAGAAGTAAATTTTTTAATGTCGTATCTGACGTAATTTGTAACTTTGAAACTTTTTATGTATGTGATATTCGAATAACAATACAACAATCGATACCATTCAAGTATCAATTTGTTAATAGTGTTTTTTTCGTTGTTAATTGACTCCAGTTATTAATAGTGAAACTCGGTAATTGCTTAGTCACTAGTTCTGACGAGTTCTGAACAAAATATAGAGACGTTTTTATAGTTTTAAAACAACAATGTTTAAATTACTTTAAAATCGATTTCTCGTAATGAAAATGTCAATAATTTAGATATATGATGGATAAATTCGTAAAATTTCATTATTTTTCTTATAACCAATCATAGCGACACTGCAGTTGGTTTATACGGCAAACTGCAATAGCGTGTTACAGCTGGAGATGGAACTTAAACCTCGAAGTTGGAGTTTCCGCACTCTCAAGCGTAGTTGGATCGTAACTCATACATATTCATACAACCAGTATTATTGACGCCATGGTTCAGTTGCAGGCGCAGCTGCAGTCTGCATCGTATCTCGGAATGTTTGCTTAAAAGTACTACCGAGTTTGGGTTGACCCTTATTATTGTTACTACATTGTATCAGTTCAAACCTTTATGACGTGATAACGTCTTATAAATCGATGACCAGCTGCATACACGAAAAAATGACACGATTCGCGTGCGAGTGAGAGCACGGAACAATAGAGAGGAGCGATAGAGAGGAACGACAATCGGCCTTTAGTATTTGTTCGTATTTAAGCGTTCGGCTTGTGACGCATCTATCTCTCTTCCACTCCATCGGCCAATGCGTCAAGTAGCATATCAATGTTTTCTATTGACGTTATCACGTAAAATTAACGTCCGTAAACCGACTATTTGACTTATACCACAGAATAGATAATAGTTGCTTATACCTAAATAGGACATTTCATCTACGACCGCGTAACAAAAAAGTGACTTTTTTGCTGAGCTAAAGAGTTAAACTTTTCTTATTTGTACAGGTATGTAACAACAAACGTCTGCGGTGAGCCTTGCGAGACGCCTTCTGTCGTCGTTGGCGTCCTATTCTGGATTGGCTACTTCAACTCCGCACTCAACCCACTCATCTACGCGTATTTTAACCGTGACTTCCGAGACGCGTTTAAAAACACGCTCATGTGCGCCTTGCCTTGCTGCTTCAGCTGTTGGAAGGATACAGGCACGGCGCAGTTCGTGTAGTAAACAGACTTGCGATTAGTCGCAGTCAAATGCGACTAGTCGCAGTGAGATGAGGTTTGTGATTTTGTAAGGAATTGCTATTTTAAATTGTGTAGTATTAAAATAATATTTTGATTTTTATGAAAAAAATAAGCTCGGAGTAAATTAAAGAGTCAAGATATTGTAAATAAATATGAGGTTGGGAAAGAAAAAAAATAGGTTTTAGTAAATTATATTTAGCTGTTTCAAATGTGAAAAAAAAAATAGATCCACGATCACTGTACATAATTGATTTAAATTGTAGTCCTAAGTTAGTATTAAAATAAATTGGCAATAATATTGTTTTTAATAGTTTTCACTTTAATTAATGCTTTAATGAACTGCCAATCATACATTAACATAATACACTATAGTATGTGTCTAAAGTGCGTAGTATATAGAAATTATTATTTAGTCATAGTTGCTCAAGGTGTGCATATTCAAACTAGAAGTATAAAATACTATTTCCTTTATTTTTGACACCATCCTCCTGTAACTGGCCTGATTATTTAAGGTTTAAGAAAAAAAAGATGAAAAATCTTTAATATATCTTTAAATCTAAATCAGTTTAAAAATAGACTCGACAAGCATCTGTCTAACTGCAAAAAAGATTAACCAGTGGGGACCAGCACGATACAGGCAACCACCAGTTGTCTCAACTGCCTGCCTGATAAATAAATAATAAAAAAATAAAATATCACGCTCATGTTCATCTTGGCCGGGTATAAAATATGAAAAATTAATAAACAATCACATCTGCTTAACAGCACACCAATTGGGTCTTAAAGTGGAATTCTGCCTCTTCTTTGCGTGTCGACTCAGGCTTTTATATATGTGAAGACCAAAACTCAGCCACCGATATACCACTATCGGTGGGCTTGCAAAGTACTTCGCGTGTGCAGGTGTAGGGACACGCAGGGCATGTTAGAAGATGAACCATTGTCTGGGGGGAAATACCGCATAGACATGCACCCTCGAAGCTGTAACCCCACCTGTGTGGGTTCTCCCTGCACAATTAATTAAAGTGGAATTAATATCACATGTTTAGTAGCAGAGTTTTCATACAAATCTATTTAAAAAAACGCCACAGCAAGCGGCTCTAGTTTTTTTGCATTTAGAGGCTTCCGGATAACTTGTCTATGACGTCATCTTACAGTTTGTGCTCTACACTTGAGAACTTTTCCTCTCTGATGTTGTCTGGCCATCAGACTACCTACTTGTCTATAATTTTTTACCTTCTAATATATTTTAGTCTTGATAGGTAATACGATTTCCACTACAATAATAAATAATTATTATATTGCATAGTTCTAACCTTAACTATCACAAATGAGAACAACTGATAAAACGGACACTACCCAAATTAATTTAAAAAAACTAGTAAAATATGAGCCATTAGTTAAATTTTTGCATGTGGAAAATTTACTTGAAATTCTTATAATATCATATGGCCAAAAAAAAATAAGTTCAGTAGTTAACTCAAAAACTTGCATAAAATGGCGTTTTTATGATAAAAATATACGCTCGTCTGCTCAGCCCAGTACACGTGGGTCTCTGTTGACTGCAATGCCGCAGTTTGGCAAACATTCCGGCTAGATAAACTACGTGATGTGAGACTTAATAGCCGTTTAGGCATTTAAGCTGCTAACCAAACTGTAACTGTTGGCACAAGTGCCCAGTAAACTGAAGCTTAATGAATAGTGTCTGTGGTTAACAGAAGTTCAGGCTATGGCTTCGTTAGTTTGCGACGTAAATATTGTCGTAAAAGGGTTAATTGATAATAATTTTCCTTTCTAAAATCACACCAATCATCTAGCTCCAAACCAAAGCTTGTACTATGGTGACTAGATAACGGATAAACATACTTCAATATTTGTCTCCCAATATAATGTACCTATGATGTATGTCACTTTGATTTATCCACATACGCTTTAACAATTATATTCCTTTGCCACGTCATTTTCGTGTAAAAAACGAACAAGGAAGTCCCATTTGTAAACTAATTAGTGTAACGCAAACATTGTGGCCACGGATTTAGTACGAGGTGGCATGCGAACTGACAACTAAAAAGCGGACTTAAATCAAACACACATTTTTGGTTAACCTAAGCACGGCACACACCTAGCTTCGGAGCTTTTTATAGTAACAATTGTCGTGTCTTGTTTTGTTAATAATATCAGTATCCACATTTTTTGGGAATGCAGATTATCATTATTTCAGACACAGGACGTCTACTGCTGAACATAGGCCTCCCCTAGTGACTTTCAGATTGGCCGGTTGGAAGCGACTTGCAACTTTTACCAGGTCGTCTATCCACCTTGACATCCCACGCTGCGCTTGCCGGTGCGTATACTCCATTCCAGAACCTTTCTTTCCAATCGGCCGTCAGTTCTACGTGGTATGTGGCTACTGCCACTTTAGCTTGCTTATCCGTCGGGTTATGTCAGCGTCCTCAGTTGGTTAACGAATCTCCTCATATCTACACACCTAGCATAGCCCTTTCCATAACGCGCTGTGCAACCTTGAGCTTTCTTATAAGAAATGCAGATCAATAAATAATTTATAATAAATAGCGCTTAACTAAGCCCTACACCAATTGTCTGACAGTAAAGCTTTTATTATGGCGACTCACGCGATATCACGGACAAACCTACGAATAGTACGTTTAAACAACATCTATGACTCAGGTACAAATGCTCGTGCTTATTACGCAGGTATTTGCGCCTTGCGGGATTCGTACCTGCAATCTGTTAACAACACTAGATAATGTCCGTCGTAACATAGTGAAAACTAGCTTTAAAATAACGTAAAACGCCCTTAAATTTCACCTAAAAGATTTTAAACATTTATCACCTAAAATAGACTACGAGCTAAATAACTGAAGCGGGTAAATCATGTACAGCCGAATTTGCGCCGGCCACGTCTCGCTTGGCGCGAAACGGAACGGAATGCGGCCGTATGCTTGTTTTCGTATTTAGGTGTTCTGTAAAAGCCTTTTTGTATTTAATTTAAAGCAACAGCTAAAATACATGATGTTAGGTAAATGGTATATAAAGCCGAGTATACTATATTTTAAATACTATGGTGAAGTCAGAAATATGATATCATTTCTGAAAAAATATTTTCATACAAAATTATTAAAATTATGTTTTGTATGAAAATTAATAAAAAAAACGATGATATCTTTCCGCCTTCAACATACATTTACATATTTTAAAATAGGCTAGTTTCGTCTTCATATATCCTTTACCAAACATCCTGTATAAGGAGTTCATAGCATTTTAGTTTATTAACAAAAAATACTTCAGTTAATGTAAAAGGTAAAATCTTTTTAGGTAACTTCATTTTAGGGGCAATTCTAATTATACTGCATAAACGAATAAACAAAATTCTTTATTTGTTATATCCAAATTGTAAGTAATTACAATAAAAAGCGTTTTAAAAACAAATCTTAATTCTTCATCTGGCCCTAAAACAGTATGCGAACAATTTGTAAATTCCCCAACCTACATTACCAGTCTCTAACTCATTGTGAGTGAATAAATTGATTTTCGGCATCACCGCGTCAGATCGCTCGACTCGCTCAGCTCGCTTAGCTCGCTCCACAAAGCGATTGCGTTCCGTCTCACGCACTGCTGGCGCGGATTTAACTTCGCGTGAAACAATTTATTAGAGATACATTTTTATGGTTATATGTCAGTGTAACTGGGGGCAACCACACTTTTGGAAGCCTCGTTCATTGAAATTCTACGTGTTTCTGGCCACAAAAGGGGGTAGTTTAGTGGCCAAAGATCGGAGTCGCCTCATATCTGTAAGTCGTGACTTAGCATCCAAATTCCAAACATTATGTACTTATAGATTTTTTGGAATATATGTATGGGACTAGGTACTTGCTGGGCGGTGAGGGAAAACATTGTGAGAAAACCTGAACATTCAAATAACACTGCTTGGGTACAACTACCGGCACCGATGTTAAGCGCTGGGCGAATGATGCACAGAAGACTAATTACGATTACGTCATTGGTTAGTCGTGCGACGCGCTTGTACCGCCGGCCGTGATTGGTTGATAGCTCCGCGCACACGCGTCTCTATTACGATGATCGTCTTGTAAGATATGCAAAGCGATCCCCACTCTTAGACCCAGCGTTTAACATCGATGGCGGGTACTGTGGCCATCGTCAAGAAATGGTCTGATTCCCTAATCTAAGGATTGCATCTAGAATAGTCAAAGCGTACCGGAACCGAGAAACGTCACAATGCCCTCAAAATGTCTTCATCAAATTAAGTAGCGTCTGTAAAAATGATTCAACTCAAAGACACAATATTTTCTATGGTATATTTTTTCCGAAAATATTTTTTCCGACTAAAAGTCGATATTGTGCCAGAACCAATATTTTGTTCTTATCAGGAAATATTGGCTGGAGATTGACAGCTTGACAGGGGGATGGTCTTAGAAAAACACTTTAATAAACGAAAAGATTTTTATTTCTGACATGTTTCTCATCATGATATTAATATTGACACCATTTATTGGAAAGAACGTCTTTGTTTGTTTGTTCCTTTTATTCTGATATTGCTGTCTTAGAACTAACACTAGTTAATTATTAAAGTTTCATTGTGATATTATGTAGTTTTAAGTAATTTTAAACTAATAATAAATGACAGATCCTCAAAAAAAAATTTTTTTTGATCTGAAAATATTGATTTGTTTCATGAAAATTATTTGCTTACCCTTTGAAATGTTTTAAATAGCCCCTCTTTTTCTGGGTTCTTGTTTAGCAACATTTACCGTTTTATTCATTTGTTCTAGTAAGGTAATGTTAGTGTAATATTTAGGATCTGTCATTTTTTTTAAAACCTTTAGTTAAGTATAGAATAATCAAACACTGGAAAGACTTCTGTATAATTTGTACAGAAAATCTTTTCAAAATAATTTCATTTAATGTAATGTTTTTATTTTTCTTTGCAAAGGGGAAAACAAATACGTAACAACTAAGTGTTATGCTAATATTATATTTGTATATCTATGAATTAGAATACATAAATTGGTTGTAAACGAAATTAGTGATAGATTAAAAATAAATAACTATGCTTAAACATTATGTAAATACTGGTTAGTGCGCAAAGTTATTAATATTTTATCAAAATTCTGGTAGAAATTAACAATAATATCAGTATTTTGTAATAAAATTTGCATATCTTAATAACTCAGAAATCTATTTAGACAGCTTTTTTTTCCTCAGTTTATTTTTCATGAAAATTTCAATTTATTTATTATTATGATGTAATATGTAGGTAATTTGTTATTAGCGCAACTTTTGTCTATCACTTCTCTTACCCTTCCTAATTAGGCGTGAAACGCTTTAGATTTACGAGAACATACAATCAATAAACTGTAAAATGACAAATTTCCTTGACTGATTTTGAATTTAAAGTCAAACGAATAGAATTCGATATCCATTTAGAAATGTTGTCGTTTGAAGTTGATTGATGGGCCGTCAACTGTCCCAAACTCCGACTGTATATATATTTTTTTTTCCTGTGTCATCTTTATACTTTTAATTTAATTAATTTTAACTTAATAAGATAAAGAAGTTGGCCGAACGAAGAAACCAGAGTTCTGGCCTACTTATAGAGCTCTACATAAAATACAGCTGTGTAAACCAATTTATTTAGTAGTCAAATCTTTCTTTTCCTTGTCGAATCACCAAAATAAAAAAAGTATCGCTAATTTTAAAATATGTAGCATGGCAGTAACATTACAATGTCTGGTAACTCGTAGTACACGAATGTGAATTTCTTACTACATTATCATGAAAATTTGTGGTATTGTCAGGCGCATTTTTATTATTATTATAATATTTGTATCGATTGATGACGCAGGAAAACTTACAGTTACTTTACTATAGGCATAGTGTATCTTTTTTAAATGTGATCAATATTTTTTGTAAATAAAAAAAATACCCAAAATCTAATTTTGGAAATTCAAAAAAAGGAGTTGACACACTATTCTTGGTTCCCAAAAAAACCTGAAATACTCGTATGTATCGAACGCAACATTCATTGTGGACGAAGGATAATGTTCAAATCTATGTAAATACTGTATATTATATTAACTTAGTATAATAAATGCAGCAATAACTAGCAAAGGCTATAAGATTTGATGTGTACATTTAGCTGTTGTAGACATAAGATGTTTTTACTTTGGTGTTCTTGTTGCCATGTGTTAACTATCTCATACTTTTACTATTAGTTAATCATACAGAGTAAATAAACGGTTAAAATGTATGTTGTTCACTTTTTTTCGTCATACTTAACCCTCATCGTTATGATAAAATCTAAATTCTCCTGACTCTGCTGTCTGGTTCCGAAGAATCTTGGGATATATTTTGTCCATATTTCCAGTTAGACAGACGACCGGCTAAAGGTGACAGGAAGCTGCTGGATGCGGGTTACTTGCAACCAGCCAATCTGAAAGTCACTGGGGGAGGCCTATGTTCAGCAGTGGATGTCCTGTGGCTAAAATGATGATGATGATGATATTTCCAGAAGAACAATGACAACTTGCAGAGATTGACAGTCGCTGGCAAATTCGAGAGCAAGATACCGAGAAGAAGAAGCCAAAAACTATTATGTTCACATGGTGCCCGATGTTGCTTAATACATTTTTAACAAAATTAGTAACTAAGATACATTTCAAACAGCAGGATCCTGAAAAACAGTACGGCAATGAATACATGTTTCGCCAAGCGCACCGTACGACGTTAACCTGACCTGACCTGATAAAGGTTGCAAGGATCCGCTGGATGCAGGCCGCTTTCAACCGGACAATCTGGAAGTCATTGGGGAGGCCTATGTTCAGCAGTGGGCATCGTATATCTGAATTGATGGTCCGCCTAATGGTACCTCTTTCTGTAAACATCAACAGTAGCTTATTTGTTGGATGTGCAATAAAAAAAAATCTATATCAAAAGACTATAAAGAAATGCATATATAGGCATATGAAGAAATGCGATATACAGGTTGACTTTTTTATCACCGTCCAAACGTTCTGAGAAGACTCCCGTGATACAAACGAACAAGTCTTTCTATTGGACCAACTCTCTAAATGCATAAAAAAAATATAAGTTTAAAAAACTATAACCCGACTACGTAAGAACGTGGTCTAAAAAGGACGAAACAAGTAAATAATTAAAATAGAAATCCAGAAATGCACAGGTACAAAAATGGTCAAGGTAGAGCCGTGGTCGCACCCACTGTATGTAACCTACCATCACAGTACCATTTCAATGGAAGTGTTCCTGGCACCCACAATATCATAGTAGGTGTACAGTGGGTACGACCACGGCTCTACCTTTACCATTTTTGTACCTGTGCATTTCTGGATTTCTATCTTAATTATTTACTTGTTTCGTCCTTTTTAGACCACTTTCTTACGTAGTCGGGTTATAGTTTTTTAAACTTATTTTTTTATTTAATATTTTTCCGTTTCCCGATCGACATCATACACTAGCCATTTAGTATCTACATGGTAGCATTCTAAGAAAAGAAGTTAAGGTGAGCTGCACGCGCGCATCACGCGATTCGTTAAGCCTTGACCAAACCAACGCGTTCATCCTGCGTGCGCGATGGCGTGCATGATGGCGTTCAGATAGTGCAATACCATTTGTAGCGACGAGTTCAAACCGGTGCGTCCTGCGTCCGAAATACAGCGTTCGCACGCGCGTTTGGGCGGCCGCGTTCATTTGATGTCATGGACAGATAATATGATAGTATGATAATATCCATATTACTTTTATTATAGAATTTGTTTTTTTACGAATTGTTTAAAAGAAACCCGCGTCAATAATGATCACCAAATTGATTATAAATTAATTTATTTCAAATGATCCTCATTTTTTTTCATCTTCAATAACTGCTGCTTATAGAAGCATTTCAGCTTTGATTTTAGTTTTGCTATCTTCCATTATCACCAAATTCATTAGGTTGGAGTATGTTCGAAACGGAAGGTAGATGCAGGCTGGACTAAACGCGTACCTAGGCCGCGCGTTTGATGTACACTGGCCTTGCACGCGAGAAGTCGCCAACGTGCATGCAGGCTGAACGCGTTGGTTTGGTTGAAGCTTAACTGCAATCGTTTGGTGCGCCTGCATAGCGCAACTCATGGAAGGCTTTGATCTGCACGCGTGTATTTATTATTTATATTAGTTTACTTTTCAGGTAGCTCACAAGCCGTGCTGCGCGCGACCTGCGCATTCGCGGCGCGTTCGCCAGATCTGGGCTTAACCTAAGGCCGCGTTCAAGTCTGGCAAATGCGCCGCGCGACCTATGAGCTACCTGGAAAGTGAACTGGAAATGCACGCGCGCAGATCGCGCGCTCTGTACAAGCCTAGCATGAGTTGCGCTAAGGAGGCGCACCAAACTATTGCAGTAACGGAACGCGTGCTGCGCGCGTGCAGCTCGCGAGCGGATCGCGCGCGGCGCTACCTATCAGTATTATTGGGGTTATTTTCTGTAACGGTAGAGTTTGTAAATAACAAAACTAAACTTAGTGAAGTAAAGAGCTAAGACAAAATTAAAGAAAAGAAATTTATTTTTAATTATGTTCAAAAACTAAACATAAAAACATTATACCTAGGTCCTTACTCAATACTTAAAATTATAATTGTTTTGTTTGTTTTTAAAGAGCTTTATTGAGATAATGATAAAAAAAACATGCTTACCAAGTACAAAACATTTGATTAGCACAATCATACTTAAGATACACTTTTTTTGGCTTCTTGCACCACTTAAAGCTTATGACATTTTGTTATTTATTACGTTTAATTAGCCACAATACAATAAGTTAACACTAGTATTCATTTAAAAAAAAAACAACAAAAAAAATATAATTAATACATCTTATATAGAATAAAGAATAAAGATTCACATTACAATTTCTGGCCTAACTTAAACCTTAATATCTGCTGTCATAGTGCGATGTTCTACTTAAACCTGGAAATGGATGGAAAAGAATAGCCAAGGATTGGGATCACTGTCGTGCATTTGGAGAGGCCTCTGTCCATCAGTAGACTGACGTCATCACATCATTATCACACCATCATTGTCTGTAGGTACAGTAGGTATCTTGGCTTCCTGGTATGCTATATCAAATCTCATTCGTTTTAGTAACGTCTCTTCTGTCATGTTCATGGTCAGAATTAACAGAGCGAGGCTGCAGTCCGCCTTATTTTACTTGGCTAGCCCCAAATGATAATTGCGTCCAAGTACATTATCCTCAATGATTGCGTCACCTGCTCCTGCTTCAAAAAATGGTCTCTAGACTGCCTTTTACTACCTCCATCGTACCGTCAGAACTTCATTGTAATATAGAAATCTTGTAGTTCCAGTCTTCAGATCAGTTAGTTTACTTTTATTAATAACAAGCTGACCCGGCGAACTTCGTAACGCCTAAAAGTTTTTTTTTTTCATCAGCTTTTCCATTTTTTAATTATTTATTCTACTATTTGGGGCGGAGACAAATCCAACAAATTACAAACCATGAAACTCGGTCCAGCCGTTCTCGAGTTATAAGTGTTGTAACAAATACGACTTTGTTTTATATATAAAGAAGATTACATAGATATGTAGCGAATCCTAAGTTTAAGGAAGATTACGAACACATTTTTTTCACATCAATATAATGTATTTGCAATGTGTTTGACACTACATGACAATGACATGACAACCGTCTTTAAATAATTTATTTTTAATTCTTTATTTACCTATAGCACTAAGGAGTGTTGATATCAACTTCGAAGCAAATCACCCCCAAAATAGCTTTCTACCCCTATTTAACCCCGCTAGGGGATGCATTTCAATAAAATACAAAACATGTCTTCCGTCAATGCTGTTAAAGAATGTTTATGCAAAATTTGAAGTAGATTGGACCATGGAATCACGTTGTCCCATACAAACTTTGCCCCCCGGTTTCACCCACTTTGGGGTTGAATTTCGCAAACTCCTTTCTTATCTAATGCCTACGTCATACAAAAAACACACACTCCAAGTTTCAGGTCTCTACGATCAGCGGCTTAGGCTGTGCGTTGATCCGTCAGGCAGTCATTCCGGACAAAGCATTTAAATGTATAGATTATGACTGAAACAATATGATATATATACATATTCGTAATGTGCTAGCTAAGAGCTTTCTTTTGATACCAAATACGTAATGATTATCACAATTTAAGTTTTTTTTAGGTTAAAAACTGTCGTTTTAATTCCGTCTGAGACAATTTTGATAAAATTTATACAGCCTATTTTACCCGGGCCATTAATACGAATCTATTGACACCTCTTTCATTAAAATCGGTTCAGTAGTTTAGGTGCTACGGTGGAACATACAAACATACATACATACATACATACATACATAGACTGCCAAAATCATTACCTTTCCTTTTGGCTTCGCCGTAGTCGGGTAAAAATCAGCTGTTCCATACAAAATATCAATATTCATTCGACAAAAATGTATGGAATGGCTGTTTTTTTTTGCAGTTAGAGAGTTGGTCCAATAGAATGAGTTGTTCGTTTGTATCACTGGAGTCAACTCAGAAAGTTTGTTTGGTTATAAATAAGTCAACCTGTACAGCCCCGGAGAACGGCTGCACGTCCAGAGTGAAGACACCTTGTACAAACGAATGATCCTACCTTTGGAGAACGAAGACAAACAGATCTGATCAACTTAAAGTCTGACCACCTGAGGCGATAACATGTAATTATGAGAATGGGTATAAACATGTGACTTAAACGGGCGAACATTCTCCGCTATGATTGGTCACGTCAGACATATTCGAGCACAACAGCGAAGCCCCAAAATATAGAAGCAGTCACCGTAGCCGTATCTGCAAGAAGGACATCATCATCAAATAGGTACAAAATGTTACCTTTTTTGCCTAACGCTTCGACCGGGTTACGCCGACCCTTGACTGAGTCAGCCTGTGACCACGGTCGGTGTAACCCGGTCAAAACTTCAGGCAAAAAGGTAAAATTTTGTAAAATTATGATCGCGTTAGTTCCCGTTTCATTGAGTTTAAGTTATGCAACGCGAAAGTTTAAAAGTAAATAGTTACTTTTAAACTTTCGCGTTGCATAACTTAAACTCAATGAAAATTTAATATAGATTAAACTACCCTGTTTTACAGAGTCTTGTCAAAAATGGACACAATAAAAGCCCATACGCCGTGTAATCGTACTGTAACACATATTCTGTAGTTCTATTATTATGGCGGTATATTGCGACATCGGGTAGGCACTTAAGCCGGCATACTTGATTACGAGATTGCTGCGGGCCGCTTCTAGAGATCTTAATCTAGATTGGAATGGAGATATGATGAGATCCCTAGCTTCTGTTTAGAAGGGTGGAAAGAAAAAAACTGAAGATCTATTTTGAATTTGCCAAGGTACTTAATAGCCAAAATATTTCTTATAAAATAGAACAACCTATTCAAAATTTCAGTATTACAAACACGAATGGATTTAATAACATCTAAATACCCAGGTGCGATGGATAGACGACATTTTATAGAAATAACTGTTTACATAAAAAACTTTTTCGTGCTAAACTCTTCGAGCAGTCGAGTTCTGGGGCTAAACTATGAGTTATAATAACTTTAACCTTGTTTTTAGGGTTCCGCACCCAAAGGGTAAAACGGGCTATTACTAAGACTCCGCTATCTGTCTGTCCGTATGACACCAGGCTGTATATCATGAACCGTTAGAGTAAGACTGTTGAAATTTTTACAGATGATGTATTTCTGTTGCCACTATAACAAATACTGAAAACAGAATAAAATAAATACTTAAGGGAGCTCCTATATAAGAAACATGTTTTTTTGTCGTTTTTATAAATAATGGTCCCTTCGTGCACAAGTCCGACTCGCACTTGACAGGTTTTTTTAACACTCAAACTAAAAGAACATTATTTAGTTAGGTACCTTTTAATTCAGAATATCCAAAAATGGCGTTACACAATCCCCATCTGGTCATATCCGGCTCCCAAAGCGTTATTTAAGGCTGGGTATTCCAGCAGATGCCCCGCTTTTGAGTTTTTAAAAACCATCTGAGACAGAGAAAATCATGTTTCCAATTCCGCAAAAAATATATGTTTCAGTTAAGGATCTATTCTAGTCAAAGTCGCATTCAGTTACACGATTTAATAATATTCACTCGATAGAAAAAAATCCCAAAGTTACCCCTTTTTGTAATGTTTTTTCAATATAATGTCTTATCTACTGATAATTTGCATTTGATTTTTGTATCCAATTATAGCCACTAAATATTTATAGACGAATTCGCAGAGTTTGACTCGATAAAATGATTTTCTTAATTACTATGTTTAAATACCTACGAAACTCGCGAGCGCGGCGGCTCGGCAGGCCCTATCAGTCGCACGGGCAGGAATACCTGGCCTTAAGCCGACTAGAGATTTGCGTCGACTCGCATATTACTCGGATTAATCTTTAACGGGCCATTAATCTGTCGAATACTGAAGTCACATGTGACTTTGAAGTCATGGCTTCGGGTATTTGATTATCTTTTCATGTATGAACTCAACAGCTGTCCTTTGAGATGTTACACAGAACTATTATATTAATTAACCAAGTATTTGATTTCTACTGATAAAGGTTTCGAGGGATATCGTTATATTTTTTTAATTAACTTGGCTTTATGGTGAAAATTGCCGTATAAGAGAGAATGTAGTATTTCGTAGTGAAATAGATTATTTTGTTAATTTTCATGTAAGATAAAACAACACAATTTGAAACGGATTTGTCGATAGATATCGTAGCGAATCCTAAGTCTATGGATTTGCTTTTTCTTAATTCAATTATCTATGGAAACTAGAGACAATGTCTTCTGATCCGAAGCTGTCTGCTCTACGTAGTAAGTATTACTTGATCAGTGCTGTCTGCGTTTTGCGAGCGCACTTCACTCGTGTTTCTTCTGTCATACACATCATTATGGAACTCTGACTAATCTGTGATTATGCAGTCGTTAAGAAACCGTGCGCATCAGCAGGAGATAAAATCTTCGGCAGCCAATAAAGCGATTGCCAGCAATCGGAATCTAATGAAGAAGGGATTAAGGATTAACTAGCGGCCTAATCTCCATAATATGAAATAACATCGAAAAGAACTAACGGATTTACCTTACGCTGGGCTCGGCAAAGCGCGCAGCGCGGCACTGATGAGAAGAGGTACGTCTCGATAAGTAGATTTATTAACATGTAGCTCCGAGTAAGAATTATACTACTTAAAAAGATTCTTTTATACAGAATACGCAAATATAAAAAAAAAATGCTAATCGAATGGAATATTTTTCTTCGAATGTTACTTACTAAGCTTACGTTGAAGTTGCTACATACTAGGTATGTACGTTTTTACCGTCCCAAATTCAGAACAGTTCGATGGCAAAATTATCGACCGAGAAACCACGAGACATTATAGTACCTAATAAACTTTGCCACGTGATTTACCGTTGTCAATTTGCTATCGAAGGGTTCTAAAACTGGGAGCTAGCAAGAAGCATTTCATATCTTTGGTTATTGGCAAAAAAATCTCAGACGAACAAAATGATCGAATGTTCCTTTCAGTCCTAATGGGAAAATGATAACATACGACGATACTGAATCCAATTTTGACGATGAAGAAGATATTTGTATCAATTGTTTTCTTTTTTACGTCTGACTGCCAATATCTTACTAATATTATAAATATGATTTTTTTTGTGTTTGTTACCCAGTCACGCTATAATAATTGATCGATTTTTTTGAATTTTCTAACACATTAAAAAAAATATATAGCTTTTCTGTTTATCGTTGGTCAGAGAGAAAACCATTTACGTCTACAAACAAATTCGGCTTTATCCCAAAATGTCTCATTTCGATTCCTGGTGACGCATTCGATTCAGGAATCAATTTTATTTATTTATTGCTTTTTATATTGTTCCAAACGTTGGAATTAACGTAGTGTATCACGTCCCCCAGCTTGATGGACCAACGACCTTAGGAAGATTACTGGCAGTGGCTGGATGAACAAAATCGTGCTCTTTGGCGCTCTTACGTCCAGCAGTGGACTGCAATAGACTGACATGATGATGATGATAATGATAAACCTCAGCCTCTCTAGCATAACCAACAAAACAAAATTATGATATAGCGATTTATCAACACCCAACTGTCAAAGGATGAACTTTTATCGAAACAGGGACATGCTCGCTGTTTCGGTAAAAATTCAAGATTGCGGCTATGTGTATCATAATATTTTGACAGTTGGGTGTCGATAAACCGCTATATCATATCGTGTTTTGTTGGTCATGCTAAGGGTATTCTGAAAGGTAGATAAAATTGATCTTACAGAGTATCACAGCTGTCTGTTTGACTATAGCTATAAAGGCTTGTACGAAATCCAAATCCCTAATCACTAACATAAACAATACAATTTTGTGGTCATTCTTGCCCCAAAACTGTAATCAAATGCGGGTTTAATAATCCCAGTTTTCCTCCGGGATGTTTCGTGACAAGCCTAACAGTGGCGAGTTAGATTTATTACTACCTTGTGTTTAATATTGTAGGGAGGTCACTAGGGACGCAACGTCCCTCTTTTTCACGAACAGGGTTAAGTCAGGGATTGATTCAGGGTTATAAATAAGCCTACTATATTAAAGTTATACAGCGGGTTCTAAATATTACTGTCAATGTTTTCATTTGACATTAAGGTAGATTTTTTAAATAGTCCAAACCTAAAAATCTGCTTTGAAACTTGCATAGAAAACGTGTTCTTTATCCGAGGTAGATGATCAGTAACTATGAAATCTACTTTTATAAAATTATTTTTACATTTGATATATCCGATACGATTAGTTTAGTCTAAGTTTGAATCATTTTACTAAAAAGAAGACACTGCGTCCGCGTCTTGAAGATTTCCATTCGAAATTATAAGTCAACTATATTACCAATAGAGCACCCTGTATAGGCAGAATAAGGGCAGTCAAATGGCCTAAAAGCCATTCGCTTGAAGATAAAGCAAAGTTATAGCCCTTTAATGTCGCCCTGGCTTACGAATAAATTAATTCTAGTCATCACTGCGTATTGGATTTCCAGCCTGAAACAGTATCTACCAGAAAGCTTTGTTTAAACTGAATATTATAATCAAAAACATATTTAGACGACCTCCGTAGCCGAGAGGCGAGCACGCCGGACTTTAAATGGCGCCGCCATCTCTGAGGTTCCGGGTTCGATCCCCGCTCGGGTCAATGTAGAAAACGAACTTTTCTATATTGGTTTGGGTCTGGGTGTTGTGGTACCGTCGTTTTTTCTGATTTCTATAACGCAAGTGCTTTAGCTACTTACCTTAGGATCAGAGCAATGTATGTGATGTTGTCTAATATGTATTTATTTATTTATTTACTTGTCCAAGATCTTTTACAAACTAAACAACTAAAACTAGCGACTTACTAAACTAGAGCTTAACCAATCCTTTCATAATTATGTGTTAGGGATGTTGGTAAGATGCTTTAGGTATGAAAACCATAAACAGATTACACAGTACCCTAGCAGTATTGTTAATATGTGAAACTCTTATACTCTGCAATAACATTTATGATTAAAAACTATTAGAGAAATATATTTTATTAATTTTAAATATTGTGGATTATAATATTTATTCGGGATTTTAATTTTATTGCTTGTTAAATTCTGGATTTCAATATTATGGTAAGCGATAGTTCGGAAAATCAATAATTATGAGGAAAAACTTTCGGGCAAACTAAATTGTAGATAAATAAATTATGAAATTCAATAGAGAACCGCTTGCGTGCACCTTGCGCGAACTTATAGCGTACTGTTAATGGTTCGCGAGCATTCGGTGCGAACGGTGCTTTTCCGAAAAAGTAGCTTAATTCATTGTGTAAACTATTATGTAATAAATTAAAATCATTGCGTTTCTAACTTATTTCTATGATTGTACAGTAAACTAGTCTGTATAGTATATTAATCCCTTTTTCTACCATTTGCTACTATTTACCTTTAACAATGTTACATAAATCAAGCCTCCAATATAGACAATGATTTACAAGTGATTTAGAATGCAAAATCTGTTCGGATCCCCGCTTGAGCGGTAAAAACTCTATGTACAAGTGAGGTGCTTACAGTAAGCTCAATTTACATTGAATGTGCATAGACATTTAGACAATAAGTCAAAATATTATACTTTGTTCGTACATTAGGGTACATTCCGATCTGGCGAATGCGCCGCAAAAACGCTCGCAGCACACATTCCGTTACTGCAATCGTTTGGTGCGCCTCTTTAGCGCAACTCATGCAGGGCTTGTACTGAGCGCGTGATCTGCGCGCGTGAAGTTCCAGTTCACGCTTTAGGATGTAGGTGTACACACAGGTCGCGGCGTGCGTGCGGCTCGCGCGCGTGCTTTTTATGTACATTCGCCACACCTGCGCAATCGCCAGATCTGGACGCAGCCTTACAGTAATTTCAGAACAAATGTTTTTCTGTTTATTCTAAATAACTTTGACCAAAGAAACATAGGTTAGATTAAAAAAAACAGTTGATCTGTTTTGCAGAATTTTATAACACAAAGCCACAAAAGCAGGTTTATATTTTTACTTAATATTATGTCCGTTTGCACCACAATTTATTATTTATTTATTTATTTAAAACTTCATTGCCCGAACTTACAATAAGTGTACAAATGTAATTTAAGCACATTAATATCCTGAAATAAGGCTTACTTTTATGGTTATACGTGATTTGGCACCTCGGTGCGTACGAGTACCTACTATTATCTAATCTGTGGTCATTAGTAACGCGGTAACGCGACGCGACGCGACGCGGAGCGGACGTGTATCGGACGCGCAGAAGAGTAACTAAAATTTCTAAAAACAGTGATAAATAAAAACAGTGATTACAATGGGGACTAAGTGTAAAGGATGTGATGGTGTTATTTATGACATTTTGTATATGGAATGCTGTAAAGTGAAGTGCAAAGAGAATTATCACCTGAAGTGTCTGGCTATGCCGACGGAGAAATTCGAAGCCCTGACGCAGGAACAAAAGGAACAATGGGTATGCCCCGAATGTCTGTGCACTATGCCAAAGAAAGATAACTCTAACACACCGGTCCGAGGAATCGCTATGAACAAAACTTTCACACCGGGTAGCTTCGTGAACACGGAACGCGGAGGACGTCATAATCCAAACGAAATTTCCATGGTGGATAACGACCCCAGATGTCACGACGAGATACGTGAGTTTCGCTATGAAATGATATCGCGACTGGATGAACAAAGGAGGGAGTACACACTTCTACAAAAACGATTCGTAAACACGGAGAACGTATTACAAGAATTATTAAAGTATGTGAAGGTAGTACACGAAAAACTGAGCAAAGTTGATGAATTGGAGACCGAAATTACTTTATTAAAGGAGGAAAATGCAAAATTAATTGCATCTCAGAAGAACACTACACCTACAGTGAACAATAATAACACAAATAATTCACCAATTCGACCGACAGTTGAATCGGCATCGTCCTACGCAAAGGTAGTTCAAAAAAATCAGGATGTTCTTATTCCTAACAAAGATAATGGGGCCATAAAACCAGCGACGGTGGAAAGAGCGCAAACAAACATAAATCAAAGAATTGAAAAGGAAAGTAAACAAGATAAGGACGAAAATTGGTCAGTAGTAAATAGAAGAAAAACTAAGTATCCTAGTACCGAAGTAAAAAGAGGAGGAAGCACCAAGGTAATAGAAATACAAGGAACAGAGAGGAAGAAATACTTACACGTGTGGCGGCTACAGAAAGATACCACAGTAGAGAGTTTAGAAAAATATGTCAGTACTTTATGTGGGGAAGGAGTCCATATAAAGATAGAAAAAATTAAGCATAAAACCGAGAGGGACTATGCTTCATTTATAATAGGAGTACCTGAAAGTAAATATAACATTCTAACGCACCCAGAAAATTGGGCTGTCAACATCGAGTTCTGCGAGTGGGTGTGGTTTCGTCGACCCGCCAATAAAAACAAATAATCTGAGCGTTGAATTATATTATCAAAACGTAAGAGGTCTCCGAACAAAATTAGAAAGTTTTTATTTAAATATAACATCTTCGAATTCGGATTTATACGCAATCACTGAATCTAGCTGCCATGATTCCATTCATGATTCGGAATTGGTTCCACCCGGCTATACAATTATACGCTGCGATCGAGCGGACGGGCGAAAACTGGGAGGCGCGTTTCTCGTGGCCACACCGCGCTACGAACTGCGGCGAGTACCGATACCGGGCAACGTCAATATAAACGATCGCTTATTTGAAATAGTTTGTGCTACCGTGCATTTACGAAATAAATTTTTATTTTTGTTTTGTGTAATTTACATTCCGCCAAGAAGCCATGACAATGAATATATGATATTATTTAGGATAGTTGAACAATTGTGTATTAAATATAAGAACTTTATTGTTGTAGGGGATTTTAATTTGTATTCGTGTTCAGCAAATATTATAAATTATTATGAATATTTTCAAACCTTTTGTGGATTTACTCAGAACAATGAAATAGGTAATTACAAGTGTCGCTGTTTGGACTTGGTGTTGAGTAAGTTTGAGCATGGCGAAAATGTGTGCGTGCGCGCGGCCGGGGCGGCCTTGGCCTTACCGATAGACGCGCACCACCCGCCGCTCGAAGCGACGGTGCGCTTGCAGCGGCGGCGCCCGCGCCCGCCGGCCCCGCTGCCCGGAGCGACTGCCCCTGGCGGTCCGTCAAGTAGGGAACTCCCGCGTTGGAATTTTAATAAAGCGGACTTTCCATTACTTTACTTTGAATTAGCGGATGTAGACTGGTCCTCGATGTATGGTTTAGATTTAGAAAATAGTCTTGACTTTTTTTATACAACAATAAATGTGATTGTGGATGCATGTGTGCCGCGGAAAAGACAAATACATGAAACTTCTCGGTATTGTTACCCTGAATGGTACTCAGTTGACATAATCAATAAAATTAAAACTAAAGCATATCTTCACAAAAAATATAAGTCGAGTAAGCTTAAATCCGATTACGATGCGTTCGCTACGTGTAGAACTGTAGTTAAAAATATGATTAAAGAGGCCGAGGATAATTACAGGACACGGATTCAGAGTGATTTGATGGAGAACCCAAGAGCGTTTTGGAGTTACCTGAATTCAAAGAGGAGGAATATGAAATCCAAAGTAATTTTAAAAGAAGGTGAAGTATTGGCGGCAGAACAATGTGCTGGTGAGTTTGCTAAATACTTTCATTCAGTGTATAACAGGGAAAAGGCGATGTTAGACACAGGCATAGCGATGGAGGAGGCGGGCGCCAAGAGCGGAGCGGCTCGGGTTCACATAGGTACACTACAACTGAGGGACGTGCAGCGGGCGCTGCAGCAGCTCAAGCCCAAGAAGTCTGCGGGACCCGATGGTATCCCACCGTACATATTTAGAGACTGCCGAGCCGTGCTTGATGAGCCGCTTCTTTACATCTTCAACCTATCGCTTGAAACTGCCGAGTTCCCGGAGAGATGGAAAACCACAAGGGTTGTTCCAGTGCCTAAAGGGAGCGCGGACGCGAGTGTAGAGGGCTATAGACCAGTAGCAGTTCTGAGCACACCGGCTAAAGTATTCGAGTCTGCAATCCACAGAATAATACTCACACAAGTAAGCTCACAACTGTCAGATGCTCAGCATGGATTTCGACCGCTTAAAAGCACTACCAGCAACCTTTTGAGCTATGTATCGGATGTATTACCAGAAGTAGACCGAGGGGGACAAATCGATGCCGCCTATTTTGATTTTAAAAAAGCGTTTGATTTGGTGAATAATGACGTATTACTAAAGAAGCTGGCGGGATTCGGTTTCACTCCTCATTTACTAAAGTTCTTTGCTAGCTACATGAAAGATAGGCAACAATATGTAGAATATGCGGGCCATACATCTGATGCCTATTTCACCAGGTCGGGAGTAAGCCAGGGTAGTAATCTTGGGCCTCTTCAGTTCATATTAATGATTAACGACCTACCAGAGGTCATTAGAGATTCGAAGTGCTTGCTCTTTGCTGATGACTTAAAACTATATTTGTCTATCAGAACTAAAGAAGATGAGGAAAAGCTACAAAGGGACATAGACAGAGTGGTGGCTTGGAGCAGAGAAAATTTGCTGCAGTTTAATACGTCCAAGTGCGTGACTATAAGTTTTACTCGTGCACGCGATTATACCCCGAATAGTTACGCGGTTGACAACACACCAATGGTGAGAGTAAAAGAGGTAAGAGATTTAGGAGTTCGCCTCAACACAGATTTAAATTTTCGGGATCACATCACTTTAATATGCAAAAAAGCATACAGGAATTTGGGGTTTGTTCTCCGCAGGGTTCACGGGTTTAGTATTGCAGCCATCGTCACTTTGTACAACGCCTTGGTACGCAGTCAACTAGAGTGTAACGCAATAATATGGGCTCCGTATGAAGATAAGTATAACTTGATGCTAGAACGAGTCCAAAATAAGTTTATACGATACTTATACCTAAGGCTTTATGGAGTGTACCCCTTCTATCCACTAATGTACCCAACATTGTTCGTACTAGGCATGGTGGGGTACAACGAACTGAAAGTAAGGAGGGACGTGGCACTGGTATCGTATATATTTAAAATTGTAATAGGCAAAGTGCACAATGCGGATATACTGTTGAGGGTGGGATTGTGCGTGCCCGACCGCTACGTGTGGCGCCGGCGCAGGCCGCGCCTGCTTGCCGCGCCGGCCTCGCGCACGCGCCTGCTGGCCGAGGCGCCGCTGACGCGCGCGATCCGCATACTCAACATCATGGCAGATGATGTGGATCTATTTTGTTGCCATCTGAGTGAATTCACAAAGGTGGCACTATTGACAGTGTCATACAAAATGCAATAGATTATAGGTATAAGTAGTAGAAATTGTATAGTTATTAAGGGTTTTACTTGTTTCTGTTTTTTAGTCGCTTCGCTATCGCAATAGGGCAACCTGTAATGGTAGTTTGTAAGTTAAGTTATGAATAAATAATAAAAATAATAAATTAGTTTCGAGCATATTTGGAGTGAGCCTACCGAATTTACTCACACTGTACTACGAACGAGGATTACGTAAATCTACCGATAAATTTGTCACGTGCTCATCTCGTTTATCTTTTACGCCCGTGAAAAATAAAGAAAATGTTTAGTAAGAAAACTGGGGGATAAAAAAATCGTTTTATTGGGCTCTTTCAATCGAATCGAAACTTACAACTCAATATTTTTACTCAAATTCAGAACCATTATTCGTTATTCATTTGTTAACTTTTATAAATTAACCTCCCATATGCAGGCATCATATCAGAAATAAGGAAACCCGTAAACGAATAAATGGCCGATGGGGCAAAAAGGTTTGGGAATGTAGGCAAAGAATATAATGATAAATTTTTGTTTTTAGCAATTCCATGCAAGGTTTTATAAAAGATAAATAACACTTGAAAAAAAGCACTCGCCCGGCATGCGATGGGACGTGGGTTCGAGTCCCACCTGAGGTCAATGCTTTTTTTTCAAGTGTTATTTATCTTGAATATAATGATGTAGGGAAGCGCAGCGTTGGACATCCACTCACAAGGTGGACAAGACAACCTGGTAAAAGTTGCAGGAAGCCGCTGGATGCAGGCCGCTTCCAACCCGACAATATAAAAGTCATTTGGGAAGAACTATGTTCAGCAGTGGACGTCTTATGGCTGAAACGAAGATGATGATGTAATAATTACATCATAATTATTATGTCCAGGCAGATTTTGCACACAAAGAAATCTTCATATACCTATGTTCACTGGTTACTGAGTTTTTTATTTGAGCTACGGAACCCTAAAAGAAATTACAAACTATTTTAAAATACAATGTGTCGAGTAGACTCATATTACTTAAACTATTTTTATACTTTTATTATAGTAACATAATGTCCATATAATTTTCAAACGCCGTCATCTGGGTAAGTTCTTAAATCCCTTATTTGCAGACGCGTTCGGGCGTGTAAAGCTCAAAACCCTTAGCTTATCGTTCTAAAAGTCAGTTTACATCAACAAGCGAAAGCGAGTACTGCTATCTAAGTATGTATAAATTGTTAACTATCCTATTACTGACCTTTTGTAGTGACATGATAAGCCCATTGTGTACTGAGTTTTTTTTTTTGCATAAGAAAGTACACCCTCAATTTCGATCTTGACCTCAGGGAGTTACACACTGAGATTCGTAAGTGCCGAGTTGTTCAAAATTATTTGCCCGCTTTCGTTTCGTAATGTAAACCTATCTTTATCTTCTTCCAAGGTTCGAGACACATAATGTAAGGAAAATATTAGCCCTTCACTGAGAATAATGGGAACCCATTATTTTTTATGAAATTGAGATTAGGAAGGTTTTATGCGGGCAGTTCGGCCAAGTGTAGTTATCGAAATGAGGTTACCGGGGATTGTAATCGATTTATAGGCCAGTAATAAAAATGAGAGTTCGATTTAATATTTTTTTACCGATTTGGGTTAGTTAAAGGAATGGAGAATATCGAGAAATGATGAAAAAAGTTGAAAAAATGCAATATGCTTGAGAAAAATTGCCGAGGATACAAAAATAATTCAAATTCAATATATTTATTGCACTCATGTAATACTTTATTGAACGAAATATTAAATTGTTTCACTAATCTTAATATATAAAACAAAGTCGGGTTTGTTACAACACTTATAACTCGCGAACGGGTAGACTGATTTTCTTGGTTTAATTTTTGTTGCATTCGTCTTTGCCCCGAATAGCAGAATAAATAATAAAAATATTGGAAAAGCTGACGAAAAAAAAATACTGTTAGGCGGTGCGAAGTTCGCCGGGTCAGCTAGTAATTACTAAAAACTGATGACAGTGATAGACACTTAGCATCAAAAACAGATAATCAAAAACTAACTTCAAAAAGTGTCGACTCTTTATTTTGTGTCACAATAACTTGATTTCTTTATTTCAATTCGGCGTATTGGTTTTGTCAGCCTATTGTAACTAACCACTTTCGTCTGACTCTAAAAATATATGGAAATTTATAATTAATTGTGATCGAAACGGACTACGTTAATTACGTTTGGCTGTGATAATTTAAATTGGCAGTGTGATCGTCTAGTTTAAATGGTAGGACCGTACGTTGTGTTAATAGTAGTAAACCAAATTCTTTTAGAGGTACGTGGATGTTATGATTAAGTTTTCTCGAGAGTTTCATGGGTTTGTGCGCATTCAAGGAAGAGGAAAAGGAACGCCCCGAGGGGCGCCTGGTGAGCCCCAACACCAAACGCTCATCAGGAGTGGTGGCCATGTGATAAAAAAAATCATCCCAAACAAGCAATCTGCCACCCCCAGGAATAGGACTTAAATCCCTCTGCATCTTTTCTTGGGACACACGCGAACACGATTCGGACCGTCTACGTCAGACCGCCCAAATCTGACTGTCCACTCCAACTTACCTCCTCCTTGGGCTCTCCCGTAGACCACACACGGGCATCTACAGGATGCAAATCGAACTCTATCCCAACTAAAAAGCCCCGCTCCTTGTTCTGTCAGTCCCTCTTATACCCAAGCACTACGATGCTTCCAAAATGTGGTGGGGTGACAAATTTCGGCCTATCCTGCCCTTCTTACAAAAACCGAAGTTTCTAAAATATTGTTCAAATTTATGGATTGCACATGGGTGTATTACCCTAAGTGCTCAAGTGTGCGTCCACTGTCCTTTTCTTACAAAAGACGAAGTTTCTAAAATATTGTTCAAATTTATGGATTGCACATGGTTGTATCACCCTAAATGCTAAAATGTGCGTCCACAGTCCTTTTGTTTCAAATGCAGTATTTTTTTGTATAGTTTCATATTTCTATTTGTTAAAATTCCTAAAAGCTCTTTTTTTATGCTATGGCTCACAATTTTGCATCATATGTCCAGCGTCAGGCATAAAAACGTTTACAACGTGCGCTCGCGCAATTCACTGAAGGATCCGTAAAACAAATTATCTTATTGTTTATCTGTTCATTCCGGTCAATCCCTGTAAAAAGCTTGTTTTATTAGGGTTTTGAATTGGTTAAAAATTACAAAGAAAGCATGGTGTTTAATGAGTTGCCCTTTTTAGTTAGAAATAATTTGAAGAGAAAAAAATAATATTTATTTTATTAATTACTTAAATCATACTTTGATTTGAAAGGGCATGGTCGTTACATTCGCCCCCAAAATTCTTAGACAGTTTACTGGAATAAGAATTTTCAAAACTTAAAAAGATCCAGGGCCTTCAAATCAACAAAACGCTGTTCCAATTTAATAAAACTTATTTAACTACAAAAGATGTACGCTATAACGCCGAATTAACCCCAACTAAAATTTAATACGCCAAGACTTGTTATGTCAGTCAATCCTAAGTAATTTATTTATTTTTTCAAGCTAGCCCATTGCATTGCACAGATTTGAAAAAATCATACAATAGGGAAACTCAACACCATGAGTTATTTTCTATCAGTCAACGTTGTAAGTTATTGCAAAATAAGATTTATGCCCATCTGCGAAATAACAAGCTTTTATGTTATCTCTTTCTATTAATCTATAAAGCTAACTAGGTATATTTAAAACAAAACTTTGTTAAACATCAATTTAAGTAGGAATCGAACCCATGACCATAAAGGGCTGCGAATTATAAAACTGGCCAAGTGCAAGTCGGACCAGCGCACGCAGGGTTCCGAACCATTATCTATAAAAACGTATGAAAAAATCAAAGTGTGTTGCAAGGGAGCCCCTAAAACATTCATTTTATTCTGGATCCTAGCATTCACTGCTATAATAGAAACAGAAATACATCATCTGCAAAAACCCTATCCGTCCAAATATCACGGTTCACGAAATCTTAGTAAAGAGCCCTGTTTCACGCTTTAGGCATGACACCCTAAAATGTTAAGTCATCGCCTTTACAATAAATAACTATAGTCCCGTAATCAAACCCGCGAGCATCAGGTCAGGATGCTATTTCCAGACCACTGAACTCTCATCTCAAAATAACCTAGTATGTTAATACTAACTTAAATCTAAATTAATTAATAATTTAAATCTAAACAAACTCCTTCCTATGTCAATCATCCATTTGATCATTGAACCGGAATCAAACCAGTCGCAGTATGATACAAGTAACTAGTCACGGAATCGAACCGGTGACTATAATGTTTTATATCTATCAAATTCTTAGCACTAAATTATTACTAAAGTTAACTTTTTTAATTAATTACGTGTCATAGATCAACCATCTATTTGCCAATGTACTGGAATAGAACCCAATACTACGTTACTCTTTGATCTACTACACTATATGTATCACTTATGTGATTACTCAATCTCCTTTAGTGACTTACAACTCTCTAACCTTGTGTTAGATGTGAACCAACCTATGATCAATAAATAGTTCTGAAATCGAACCAGAAACTATGTCGTTCACCCAACCACTAAGCTATATGCAAATATTAAAAATACCTTAACCCCTTCAATGACCTATAACTATCTAACACTAAGCTGGAGTCGAACCAGTCTTATGATGAATAAATAGTTGTTACTGGAATCAAACCAGAGACTATGTTCATCATTTAACCATTGAACTAAGTGATTTCTATTATTAATTATCGCCCCCGGTAAAGGTAAAATTTGACCATGTCCGAAGTCGTAACTGTGACTAATTTAACTTACAACCAACAAGCCGTCTGCGCTATTAAAATTAAAACTCTACAATTCATTGAAAATTTTCTACAAAACCTATATAACCGTGTCCCGGAATCGAACCGAAGACTTAGTCAACCTTTATACCACCGAGCTATTAGCATTAATTGGAATCTTTAATTTCTAAAATGATTAAAATGTTAATAAAATCTGTACGACCATGTCCTGGAATCGAACCAAGTACTAAGATAAAGCTTTAACTACTGCTCTATTAGATTAATAATCTTAACAAAACCATAATTTATACAGGTAGTCAAACACTAAAAACAACCATTTTACTGTTGACCGCGGAATTGAATCCGGGTCCACACTGCATTATTTTTTTCTAATCACTAAGTCACCGGGTCTTAGAGACAAAGATAAAACAAACCACTTATACCTATTGATATAAATTGATTGATTTAAATTAAATTTTATTTTATAATCCTTATTCTATAACCTTACTTACAAGTAAATTAAAAACAATTGATTCCCTGCTTCTAAGTTTTATCTACCAGTCAACTACTATTAAGTATTATTATGGTACTTATTTTAACTACATTATTTTATCGCCCCCACAATAATAAGCTACATTTAAGTTAATAGCTAGAGTGACCACGTGAACTTAATAACTACTAAGCCATAAGGTAATAACTTTTATACATTAGTTTAAAAATTGAATAATATAACTAACTATAAATCATTCAAAAATAATGTGCGCAATCTAAATAAATGAAACCATATTACAAAATCTCTCTAATATTTTATCAATCAATTAACAAGCTTAAGCGTTTCTGGAATCGATAACCAAACTTTGGAAAAAAAATATTGTCGCACGATTAGCATGTTTTGGCCACATTGTAACACTTGACATACCCTAAACTATAATTTATTGCCATTTGACGCAACATTAGGACCAAGAGTGCACTTTAAATTCCAACAAATTTCTCGTAAATATGACAACAGGGTACAAAAAATATGAATAGCCAATTCTAAAGACTATTTATGTGAAACACTTATAGCGTTAGTTTTGTAACTCTAAAAACACACACTCGAATCTAACTCACACGCTCGAAATCTACAACGAAACGATAAAGTTGAGTGCCGTTTAAATTATGGCTAATTAGTTTTGTTTATTTAAACTCGATATCCTATTACAATTTTAAAATGCCTATGACGGTCATGGGACACCTGAATCTTTGTTCTCTATGTTTATAATACGCAAAATGTTAATGTGACCGCTCTTGCTAGGCGACTAAAGAAATGAAATATGAACTAATGCCATGAACTGATTCGGCGGTATTTGAACAAAGAATTTGCTGTAATCTTGTTATGATCAATTGGCTGAAATGAAATGCGTTAAAGCTTACACTGTTGCTACACTTTTGTCGTACAAATACTAAACACATTCTTAGACTCTGTACTATTCTAAAAATAGATTCAGTCATTATAACGATCTGTGTTATTTTATCAAAAGAAGTTATACATTCCCATGTATCCCTGAATTACCTAAATAATGTAATCAGCAATCACATTATTATTTTCCGTAAAACATAATATCGAACCTATCGAAGAAGGTACCACTGAATCTAATTGATTGATTGATTGAAATACTAAATGACCTAATACAAACAATTAAACATATTTTAACAAATACCTAAAAGATCTCGCCCCCACTCTTTTTATAACACGTACGAAACTTAATAATATTTTAATCAAACCTAAACTTGTAATAAAGTTCTGAAGAGTAACTAACATTGTAATTTATCGTAAAAAAAATACTATTCCGTAAATGAACCTATAAGTATATAAATGCTTTATGTAATGGTATTGGTATGAAGCTTTTTTATTTATGAATCTTTTATCAACCTACCTGATTAATTACCTAAACATTTCGCCCCCACTATTCCAACATCCTTAAATGCGCACAACAAAATAACTCCGATACACTTAAATCAAAAATCCACGTTTTCAACCTCTTTCTATTTCACAGACAGCAATTGTAGGCTAAAAAGCCTACTAAACATGATTCAGTGTTATTTTTTTAATCCTGGAACACGGTAGCAATTGTAACTAACCACTTTCGTCTGACTCTAAAAATATATGGAAATTTATAATTAATTGTGATCGAAACGGACTACGTTAATTACGTTTGGCTGTGATAATTTAAATTGGCAGTGTGATCGTCTAGTTTAAATGGTAGGACCGTACGTTGTGTTAATAGTAGTAAACCAAATTCTTTTAGAGGTACGTGGATGTTATGATTAAGTTTTCTCGAGAGTTTCATGGGTTTGTGCGCATTCAAGGAAGAGGAAAAGGAACGCCCCGAGGGGCGCCTGGTGAGCCCCAACACCAAACGCTCATCAGGAGTGGTGGCCATGTGATAAAAAAAATCATCCCAAACAAGCAATCTGCCACCCCCAGGAATAGGACTTAAATCCCTCTGCATCTTTTCTTGGGACACACGCGAACACGATTCGGACCGTCTACGTCAGACCGCCCAAATCTGACTGTCCACTCCAACTTACCTCCTCCTTGGGCTCTCCCGAAGACCACACACGGGCATCTACAGGATGCAAATCGAACTCTATCCCAACTAAAAAGCCCCGCTCCTTGTTCTGTCAGTCCCTCTTATACCCAAGCACTACGATGCTTCCAAAATGTGGTGGGGTGACAAATTTCGGCCTATCCTGCCCTTCTTACAAAAACCGAAGTTTCTAAAATATTGTTCAAATTTATGGATTGCACATGGGTGTATTACCCTAAGTGCTCAAGTGTGCGTCCACTGTCCTTTTCTTACAAAAGACGAAGTTTCTAAAATATTGTTCAAATTTATGGATTGCACATGGTTGTATCACCCTAAATGCTAAAATGTGCGTCCACAGTCCTTTTGTTTCAAATGCAGTATTTTTTTGTATAGTTTCATATTTCTATTTGTTAAAATTCCTAAAAGCTCTTTTTTTATGCTATGGCTCACAATTTTCCATCATATGTCCAGCGTCAGGCATAAAAACGTTTACAACGTGCGCTCGCGCAATTCACTGAAGGATCCGTAAAACAAATTATCTTATTGTTTATCTGTTCATTCCGGTCAATCCCTGTAAAAAGCTTGTTTTATTAGGGTTTTGAATTGGTTAAAAATTACAAAGAAAGCATGGTGTTTAATGAGTTGCCCTTTTTAGTTAGAAATAATTTGAAGAGAAAAAAATAATATTTATTTTATTAATTACTTAAATCATACTTTGATTTGAAAGGGCATGGTCGTTACACTATTGGGTGTGATATGTTTTGCAATAAGGTATTTTTGTAAAACTTTGTACCTATATGCTACTGTAGTAGCGGCTCGACAAAGCTTTAGAGTCGGTGCGAATGAACACATTTTAACTATTAATGGCTGGCACCGATTCTAAAAAGAGCTGATTAGGTATACTTGAAAATGAAATGAAAATGAAAAATATTTATTTCTTTACCAATAAATTTAAATATAGCTATACTTACAGAGGTGGACTCTTTCTTATAAGTGCTATATACTTACTTTAGTTGAGGAACTTAGTTATTAAGGTTAAATGAAAAAAAGTTTATAATTTTTGCTTTTTAGTTTTTCGGCGGTTGAATTTTTTTGTTACAAAGTTTTTATTACGTAGTATAATTCTTACTTTGAGAGACTATGGAATGGAAGTTCAATCGTCGTACCTATATCGGTCAGGGCCCAGGGCCATAACCATGAACTCTTAAAACCATAGACTTAGCATTCGCTATCTATATCTATGCTTAAAACAATCTCAAAGTTGTCAAATCTGTCAATTTTGGTACGTCATTTCGTACGTCAGTTCGTGGTTACCGCCTTAAAATAATCTCAAATCTGTCAAACATTATTAATTTTGTCAAATTTTGTATGAAATGACGTACCAAAATTGACATATTTGACAACTTTCAGATTGTTTGAGTTTATGGTTATGGCCCTGGTCATTGAAATGAGACATAATGGATATTTTATTGCTTTATGGCTACTGGTGGTTGGTTTAAGTTTTACAGATGAAATGATCCCTTCACCTAAAAACGCAGCGATCTCTCCGAATGTATGTACCTATACCAATCTTATCTAATATAATGGTCAACTCTGACTATTATAAGCGCTAGGAAACATTATTGCGTGTTTTTAACTGCATATTTTATAATTAATTATGTGATTTTCCCTTAAATACATAACACAACGACTCGAACCATCTGTTTACGCCATTAATTAAATTAAAGTATCGTGACCCAAATATCTGTAAATTTTTAACGAAAAAACAGTTTTAACGATAAACAGTTTTAACGATAAACAAAGCCGTGGAAACGTTTATATAAATGGGGTCCCATTCATATTTCGTAATGAAGGTTTCACAGGATCCCGTTGTTTGCGAGGACAATGAAATAAATTATAGGAACTCCTCGACGGCATTGTGACGGTTTCATGGCTCATTTGAGGTGTGAAGTGGGTTTGGAGATGAAAAATATATTTCGCCGTAAATACGTTTTAATATCACTTGGCTTGGAAAAATCATGGATCATATAGGGTACCTGTGTAGAAATGTCAAATAAAATTTTTCACCATTTTTTAACTTTATTTTACTTTTTTGCAACTTGTAATTTCATACTAATTGTTAGAGAAAAACATTTAACTAGTTTTTGAAATAAAATGGTTCGTTCGTACTGTGCTCTATGGATAGAAACAACATCCTCATGCTACAAAATATCGACATTTTATTTGCTCAAATCTGAGTCAATGTAGAAAAGTATCTTTATGTAATTATCCTTCTCTGCCGTCAAGTCGCGGTAGACACTGGTTTATATTATAGTTATATATATTATATATGTATATATTATTATATTTACTGGTCTATTGTTTGGGATATCGCACAATCACAGAATAATAAATACTTACTGTCTTATTCAGAGTGGATTTACTAGTCCAGAATAAGCTTAAACCACTGATTTTTGTACGTTAGAACAGTGGTTTAACCTTAGTCCCGGAATAGCTAATGCACTCTGAATAAGACAGTAGGTAAATGTAGTAGGTACGGAAATAGAATGCAGTCTAAGTATACGTTAAAAATACGGCCGGCGACTGTAAGACTATTACGATAAATGAACTATTTTCTTTTCCGAAAAAATAACATATATAAGGTCCGATTTTATTAGTGTTCATCCTGTTAACCTGTGACTATACACCGTGAATTTTTAATTACCCGAGAAATTTAACTAACATACTCAGATATCGATATAGATCGAATTTGGCGAATAAAAAAAATATGAGAAATTTATTTAAAAGATCCCTAACATTCTTTAAAAAATATGCACCATAAAAGTTCTGCTAATTCAAATAGTAATCATTATCATTCCAACATTACCGGAACCAAAATCCACCTAATTTGGTCGCGTAATATTGGCGTACGGAAGGAATAACTATGAATGATTTTTTTTTCATTCATAGTTTTTCCTTCCGTACGCCAACGCCGTAAGCCGTTTCGTTTTTTTTATTCGCAAAATTCGATGTATATCGATATCTGAGTATGTTAGTTAATTTTCTCGGGTAATTAAAAATTCACGGCGTATAGGTGAAAAGCAATTGTAAAAACCAACTATCAAATGTCTATTATAAAAACTAAAAAAGTTAAAAATAAAAATACAAAATAACAACATCGACCTCATATTGCATAAACTCGTCCTATCTTCAACTCTTTGTCGCTCTGACAAGAGGAAGGAATAAGACGGATCATCAGATGGTTAAACGTACCAAAGATAGGACGAGTTTATACAATATGAAGTCAATGTTGTTGATTTTGATTTTGATTTTTAACGTTTTTAGTTTTTATGGTACACATTTGAAAATTGGTTTTTACGATTGCTTTTCACCTATATAGTCACAGGTTAACAGGATGAACACTAATAAAATCGGACCTTATATAAAAAGGCAGATTTTAGACCAAAGATAGAAAGAAAAAAACCACTATACTAAAAACCAAAAGGATCACTTTATTTCTGAATGTGTGCTGAAGATGTGTACGAGAGTCAATTAGCTGTATTTGTTGGAGTAATTGAAATATTCGTAAATCAGTCTATCTATCTATTTATTTTGCATTCTTTTTGCTGGACGTCAGCTTCTCCCAAAGAGCGCCAAAGAGTACAATCTCCCGCTTTTTTCATCCAGGCTTGCAGTGCAGCCATCTTACTAAGGTTGTCGGTCCATGAAGCTGTGAGGCGTCCTAAACTACATTTGCCAAGGCGTGGTCTCCACTCGAGAACCCGTTTACTCCACCTTTCATCGGTTCTGCGACAGATGATGCATAAATCGGTACAAAATAATAATATTTTATACCTTACAATGTGCGAAGGACAGATACACACTATACCTATCATAGATTCGCTAAGCTAGGTTCCATAGGTATGATTGCTATTATGCAAAGACTGGTTCTTGCAGGTATTCCTGTGTTTATAGATGCGCGGCCACATTTAGCCTAGTTACAGTCGGCTGACAAACAATACGTTTGGTGTGAACGTGGCCTCTGTATGTATAGTCTGAACCTACTTTAATTGGCTCAACTATTGTACGGATTACTAAACCATTGTAAACAAATATAGAACAAAAAATTTGTAATCCTAAGTTTTATTTATTTATAATGCGAAGGCATTACCACTAACAGCCAAACATGATCCGAAAATTCTAAACTCCTATAGCTATGTAAACGGTGGCAGATGTAGTAAACAATTTCTGAGCTCTGTAAGTTTTGGAACAGGTGTGGCCAACTGTTGGAGTTGAACATTGAAACTGTTTTAAACGGACATTGTACTTGAATATAAATGACGACCCCTGGCAGTAATAAGGGCAGTGATGGTACACCTGGACCTGCGTAAATACGGCTTTTTCTGCGGTTTGAATGTCAAGTTTGCAAATGACATGCAAATACTAGTACGCATCTTAGATTGTACCTAAAGATGTTTGGGTTTTTTTTACTTTTCGTACTTCTGCTTCTTTTAACTGACTTAAAAAAAGAAGACTTCAAGAGAATGTATTTAATTTTAATCTTTGTTTTTTTTGTGAATGTTACGCAATAGTTAGCTTGCCACATATAAACTGATCCTGAAGGTGTTTTTTAGAAGAAGGATTGTAATTGAAGATAAATAACACTTGAAAAAAATCATCGACCTCAGGTGGGACTTGAACCCACGTCCCATCGCATACCGGGCGAGTGCTTTGACCACTAAGCTACCGAGGACGTCACGACGTGATAAGATGAAATTTCTCAAGTGTTTTTTCTTGCTGTCAAAGCCAGCGTATTCTGATCAATGTTGTAGCTATATGTATAGCTGAGTAGTATACTACCGTCAACACCCTATAGAAATATTTTTACAAATATTTGACTATTGGTTACAATCAGAAATGCTTAAACATTGTAAATTTTTGTTTTTAGCAATTCCATGCAAGGTTTTAATTGAAGATAAATAACACTTGAAAAAAATCATCAACCTCAGGTGGGACTCGAACCCACGTCCCATCGCATACCGGGCGAGTGCTTTGACCACTAAGCTACCGAGGACGTCACGACGTGACAAGATGAAATTCCTCAAGTGTTTCAAGAAGGATTGTAACTTTTTGGTTACTGTTGGTTTTACATAACATAAATACATTATTTTCCATTTATTTGTCCTCGATAGCACCTTTATAAGTCTATTCCGTAGTCACCCAAATAGAGAAATGTGACTGATAAGTTAACAATTTTTATCAAGTGTAATTTTTCCTCAAGTTACATTTTCTTCACAATCTTTAATCAATCTCTGTTCCGTAATAGAAAGATATTATGAGCTATAAGTATATGTGTTCGAATCTCACGACACTTAGACAGAGATGAATCGTATCAAGTAACGTATTATTAAAGCATTCGAGTTCCAACTAGCACACGAAATCCCTAGAATTACATTTTTCCTGATCACTCTTTTTAAAAAAATCATTTTGCGATTTTGTCAACGAGTAGTAACTTAGTGGAAGTCTAGGAGCTTAGGGCTTGCCAATTTTTGAAAAAGATAATAAAATCATCCGCCATCATTTTTAAAGTGTCTGTTTTTTTCTACCTTCCTTTAGTTCAAAAACAGTACGGAATAGTGTCTTCCACAAAACGAATCATATAAGTCCAAGCTAAAAAAAAGTTGCACCTGTAGTAACATTTTTTCTTAGATAAAAAGCAAAATTAAAAATTTTGAAAAAACTCACGACGCTTTAAGCGTTATTGAAAAAGGATAAAATAATTTAAAAAACCCTCGACTTCAATATTTAAGTATGTAACGAGAGATAGGTAATTAACCTACAAGTAGAGTTGATCTATCGCGGAGTCGTTCATATAAACAATAGAGTATCAGTTTTCATAGCACTTCCCTGCGTATCTAACTGGTTCTTGAAGATATAGATGTGTCAATATTATATTCAACTACCTATGAACTTAGTAAAAAACCCAAGAAAATACGTCGAGGGTTTTTTGAATTATTTTATCCTTTTTCAATAACGGTTAAAGCGTCGTGGGATTTTTCAATTTTTTTAATTTTGCTTTTTATTTCAAACTTTTTATAGAGCATAGGTGTAATGTACAGTGCCAGTTTCAGCAATACCAGCGATACAAACCTTGGCGGAATTTCTACGGCGCCATCAAATCAAATCAAATATTTATTTGCAAGAATACAGTTTTACACTAAGGTCTTATTATATTTTAGTAAGTCATTAGTATTCTGCCTGCAAGCAGACGCGCAAATATTAAATTAATATTGTTAGTAATTTTGTCATTGATTTTTAATAATTAGTCATTAATAATGTCAACTTTTTCACTTTTTACAAAATTCAATAAATTCTTTTATATTATAGAAGCAGTTACACAAGAGCCAATCACATAATTTGTTTTTAAACATACTACCTTCAAGTATTTTTAAGTCATTAGGTAGTAAGTTATAAATATTAATGCACATGTTGAATACATTTTACTTGTACATATATTTGCGGCTGGGGGGTTGATATAATAAGTTATTAAATTTAGTCCTTTTTTGCCTTGTGTAGACATCATTGTATTTTTTAAAATGGGTTGGATTACTTTTAACAAAAAGACACAAATCTCTCAAGTATCCATTCTCTGCCATTCAAAACAAGGCAAGGGATAAAATGAAATACCTATAGTCCATGTAAACTTCCGACTAATAGGTCGTAGGTAACCAAAAGATATTCGTCCGGGGCATTCATCAATTTATTAAGAAGCGGGAAATATGAATGAAAATCTTCAATAATTAACAATTGTACCCACTTTACTAAGATTCCGATAATGTACCAGAAACAGCGCGAGCGATAAGCTAAGCTAAATGTAAGAAATGAAACCTTTTTGTTTTACGTCCTTTTCATGTAGTATGTAATATTCTCACTTTAATTCTACTTCAGGAAAGAGATATGGCTTCAGTTTCTTCACTGAAAATATGTGCATTTCAACTAAGGTTTTCATTCATTATTTGCCTCTGATACTGGACTTGTATTCTTGTTTTTATTCAATACCAATGCAAAATATTAGTTTTTTTTTTGTAAAAATAATAAATTTAAATTTACAGTTGCTAGCGATCGATTGCAGATTCGCTAAAACGCGATTTATTCGCAAATATCACAGGAAAATCAGCTCCTGTGAGGTTTTCATCATCATCATCATCATTATTTTAGCCACAGGACGTCCACTGCCGAACATAGGCCTCCCCCAGTGACTTTCAGATCGGCCGGTTAGAAGTGGCCTGCACCCAGCTGTGTGCAGCAGCAGCTGTGAGGTTTTATCTTATTTTAATTCAACTTTACATGGATTTAAATGCATAATAATATCTGTATTTAATTATGATTTAGTCAAATAACCCCTAAGAGGAAGGAAACTTTCATCAATTACTCTTAGCCCTTAACCACTAGGATTTGTTATGTAAATTAATTAAACGTAAAATTTAAATAAAATTTTAATTAATGCTAATAGAGATGTCAAAAGCAATTCTGGGATAATTGATATGAATCCGGCCTTTTATCATAGCTTAAAAAGAACAGTCAGTTAATGAGGTGCTAGATAGTAGTTACAGAACTTTGTCAAGCATTCGACTTTATCTAATAACTTCATAATGTAATACATAGCAGTATTATAATATAGATTAACTTTTTAAAAGTGGTCGACAAACTTTATTTATAAGTTAATTTGAATATAATAGAATCGATGCTTTTGAATCGTTTTCGCGCGGCCTTTGTTTTTCATCACTAACAACACTCGTGACGTCACAAAAAAACGACCTACACAAAAAATTACCCGCTTGGTACAAATTGCTGAACTGTTTTCTTCTATCTCGATATATTTTTGTGGCTATCGTGAAAGGTGGTCATAGAGATTAGCTTGGTCTATGGCGGTGGTAGCTAGGTGGCTGAAATCTTTTCTCTAATCAAATAAACAAATGTCAAGAAAAGTAAATTCATTTATTTATATTATATATAAATTTACACTGAATATAAATTACATTAAACTTCCAAAAAATTTACCACCCGGTGTTGATTAGCAGTGACAGTGATAAAAATACATTTTAAGGAAACCTGAAGCCCAATTCCCGTAATTTAAAAATAGTAATAATAATAAATAAATAAAGGTGTCGATCCTGTCCCACGAACATCAACATGTATCTATCTATCACCTGCTCTCAAACGGTATTCTCGTACACTAAAATGACAATGTCAAATTGCCAAATCAATACAAAGTGATCTTAATAAAAATAAACGTAGTGATTACATACTCTTTGGCTTGATTTGTCACAATTGTCACTAACTAGTTTTGACACAATTATATTACAGCCCGCTCATCATATTTTGTGCGCAAATTAAACGTATATATAGCGACGAGAATACCAATTTTTAGTAACATCATAATCGCATCATATTAAAATCCTCTTAAGTTCCCAATACATGACAATAACGGGAATTGGCCCTCAGCTCATTGGTTCGTACGGATCACTGAATAGTTAAATGTTCTTTATCACATCTGTGGAATGGAGTGTCCTGTCTGTACAATCTGTGCTTTATCGCAAACTCCCAAAACACAGGTCATAATTTATTTACCACTAATTTGTCATGCTAATTGATAACCTTCTGGGAGGATAGTGCTTGATTAATCGAGGAAGGACTTATATATATATATATATTAATAATACGCTTATTACGTTATAATTTCTTTAAATTTATTGTCAAAAGCCAACGTGATTTTATAATCATAATTTCCTATAATTTTGTGTAAAAACCCACTTAAAGGGTTCTTAGACAAAATTATGGGAAGTTATTACATTAAATAACAGCTAAGGGAGAAGTTGGTTCTATAATAAAAATTGCCCGACTACCGAAATACTACGACAAAAAATAACAAGATTTTTGGTTTTGCATGAAACCGCGTATGGGTTATATTAAAATTAATATACTTGGGTATTTAAAGTTTTTTTTTTCTATTTAATAAAGTTCAAATAAATTAAGTAAAAGTTTTTATAATTTGCTTTATTTAACTGTGCTACCACCTCAACATTTATTACTTAATTTTTTACACATTTTAATTTAAATTTTTAAACATTTATCAGCCGTGATACGGCAAGCGACGCGCGAGTAGTTAATTTTTGTATCTTAACACGCCATGGTTCCGTCGTTGTTTCTGATTACTATGTTTAACAAGAGTGCTTTAACTACTAACCTTACGACTAGAGCAATGTAAGTGATGTCGTCATTTTTTTTAAATTATTAATTGTATTATTTTTAAAGCTATTAGAAGATAAAATATATTTCACATTTTTCATTTTAATCAACAACGTCCCGAAGAACAGCGAATATGGAATACCCGTTGTAGAGAGCCTGAGAACAAATAAAACAAATAATAGTAAATTTTGTAAGTAAATATTTTTAAAATAATAATAATTTTGATCGTACAATTAGAAGAATATTAGTGATGACATTTGCAAATTTTAAAAATATAACATAGATAAACAAAGTACAGAAAAATAACATTTAAAACTACATAATTAAAGAATACGATTTTCTTGTTTTATACATGTAACTCACTAAAACACAAATTAAAGTATGCAAGACCTTTTTAAATTCTGGACATTTCTTTGATAGTTTAGTTGTTTTCATTTCCATTTTTACTATACGATAAGCATGTAGCAAGTATCAAACTCACTGATCCCGCTAACTTGTCCGACACTTTGCAATCAAAGTTTGTCGATCATCCCATGATACATTGGATGTAAAGTGACAGCTAAAGTGTCTTTGAAGGTTAACTAGGTGGTCGAGCGAACTTTGGAATTCACAATAATAGTAAACATCGCGAAACGGATACTCCAGAGAATAATAAAAAACACAAATTGAATTCTAAGAAAATCTAGTTTAGTAGTTTGTGACATGTAAGGAACAATTTCTGTGGCTTAACCGAAATCTTGTCTAAAAAAAGATATTATAGGCAAAACCAGACATGTATCATATTTGATACATCAGACCGGGATTAAAAATTTCATTTTATATAGTCAATACAACTGGCGTAATGGCGCCATAATCTACTATAATACAGAGGACTCGGATTTGGGCCAAAACAAATAATAAAACCGGCCAAGTGCGAGTCGGACTCGCGCACAAAGGGTTCCCAACCATTATCTTTAAAAACGGCAAAAAACACGTTTGCTGTATGAGAGCCCCTAAATCTTTATTTTATTCTGCTGTTTAGTATATGTCGTTATAGCGGCATCAGAACTACATCATCTGTGAAAAGTCTAAAACTATCACGGTTCATGAGATACAGCCTGGTGACAGACGCACAGACAGACAGACGGACGGACAGCGGAGTCTTAGTAAAAAGGTCCCGTTTTACCTTAAGGGTACGGAACCCTAAAAACTAGACAAGTGCAAGTGCAACTATGACCATTCTACAAAATCTAAAATTAGTTTCACAAAAAAAACTGCCAACCTGAGCAAAAGTCTCCATAGTCATATCCGCGATTCCTCCAGCGCTGAGCTTGAAGCTCTTCTGAGCTACTGTGATCACAATCAGCAAGTCTTTTTGCATGTCCACTGGCCACGACGTCCAGGTCGACTCGTAGGCAGCCAGGGCTATCCCTGCGCTCTAAATAAAAATAATGTAAGTAGGTATTACATTATAATTTACTCTTGTATGTATTCTGTAAAAGTACCAAATTTTGCACTCGACAAAAGAACACTTTTGAGGTATTCGTTTATAACTCAAAATTCTGTCACATAGACATTTTTAATGAGCGATTGATACGGTTTCGTCATCTCCTAGGCCCTAACCATGAACTGTTAAAACAATCACAAATCTGTCAAACATTATCATTTCTGTCAAATTTTGTATGAAATGACGTACCAAAATTGTCAGATTTGACAACTTTGAGATTGTTTTAAGAGTTCGTGGTTATGGCCCAGATCATCAATTTCAGAGTTTATCAATCTTTTTTGGCTTACTAGATTTTAATAGATACACTTAATTTTTACTGCATATTTGCTGTTTTTTTCGTATTTTGTCTCCATATTATTGGCATAACTGTAGTAATTAGCGTTAGAAACTAAAAATGCTAGTGTATTAATAAATTATTTTTAAGCTAAATGACATATTGTATAGCTGTTTGTTTCCTGAATAAAGAAAAAAACAAATGCCAGGCTATTGCAGTCTTCTGCTGAAAGTAAGTCTTTCCCAAATAGCACGATCTCCCTATTTTTTTAATCAGCCAATGCCATTTCCATAGCTCGCTGAGTCGCTTGCTATAATAGATCAAATTATCACGATGCTATCAAAGTATTTAATTCTTCCGTAATATACAATCAAATTGACAAAAAAATCTTTAATTTGATTCGACAGCTAGAAGAAGGTTTAAAATATTTTTTTGAATTTGATTACATTGTCAAATACTTAAACTCATAGCTATTGCTCAGTTACAAGTAAAGCTAATGTAAACTTAAGAAAACTAAATAAGATTTAAGTAATACTGTTTCAATAGCTCTGGCTATACCCCTACTATACACAACTTTCCTTTTACTAAAATGGAATGAGGAATACCGTTTTGCGTTCAACGTAGATTGTCCTCAACAAATTCTAAAGGGCAATTCTAGATTGTCCTTCGTTGGTTAAATCGTGGCGCACTTATCTTCGTTAGAGCGATGCAGTCGCATTTTGTCGTTGTCACAGAAATGCTGATAAGGGATTTATGCTGGCTTTAGCTGCGACTGATCTGCCTATGTTAAATCTACTATAAAGTCAGTATGATATGCATTTATTCCACATTTTTGAATATGTAGTACACAGCATTAGAGACACAACTTATCAAACTAGATACTACAAAATGACAAGTTTTCTCTTTTTTAAACATTCATTGAAACAATTTAAGGTTATGTATTAGGTTCTAATGTTGAATATACCTATTTTATATGCTTTTTTGGTATTTATATATACACATACCCACAAAAGAAGGCAAGTATCAGTTAACATCAGTTTTGTAAAGTGTCTTCTCTGCTTTTTGTTTTTTATTGCTTGTATGTCTCTCTACAAAACCAAAGCTATCCGAAACCTCGTTCCGAATACAAATGCTCATATTTTAGCGCACTTCACTTACCTGATCCATCAACTCGTTTCCCAAATGACAGAAAATATAAGCATTGAACAAGGCAACCACCAAGAAAGCCATGAATGATATTAAACGGTTTTTCTGCTCCAAACCAATCTGAAAACAAAACTATTTCTATAAATCCTTACATGTATATAAAATATACAATAATAAAAAAGAAACCCATTAAATAATTTTATTTTTTGTCTGTCAGTCTGTCGAGATCATTTTTAGGCACTGGTAAAAGTATGATTTTAAAATGAAAAATGATTCTAATAGAGGTTCTTTTTGAGTTACTAAATCCTAAAATCAGTGGTTCGGAATACGCTGGCGCGACTCATTATCAAAAAAAAAAAAACACTTACTATGGACACCATCAAAGCATTGAGACATAATTCGCCCGTTATTGCGAGATTTTGGATTAAAAAATATTCCTTGAACACCGATTTCACTGATTTGGAATACCTGTAAAAACGAGAAAATTATCCAGCTCAAATAATTAAACATAAATTCCATATGTTTAAAGAATAGTCTTACCCCATTATTCTGATATGTTTCTTTATGATTTCCTTAAGTTCTTGTCTTAGATAGTTCTCATTTTCCACAGAGTAAATCAAATTCTTCAATCTACCTTGCAACTCGATCAGCTGATCGCACATGTACATAATTATACTGCACACAATACCCTGAATAGCAATTGCTCTATACATAATTGGTACCACAAATAAAATCCCATGGATTTGTCCAGCAAAAAACACATTCCACTTATTTTTAAAGGGATCAAAGGGAAACCAAGCATCGACTACCATTTCTCCTTTAATTTGAGCTAGAAACTGGAATAATCCAGTTATAGTTGTGGTCATTACAGAAAAAGCGACTGCATGGATCATCATGAGCCTCTTGCGTTTACTGTCGATTTTATCTCCAGAGTAAATGATCTCTGAGATGAGAACACTGATACGCTTACGTTTAAAGAAGAAGACGATGACTTTGACTGAAAAATTGTAGGACACGATAGCTTTATCCATGTTTGTAAGAAAAGTGATGACATCATCTTTATACATGTACATGCCAATTCCAATGGAAGTAAGGAAAGAGAAAGAGAAAATGAAAAGAGTGATCTCGTAGACTTTATAAAGCCGACTCAAGGTAGGGGGCCAGTTTTCGTTAGGCCAGAGTCCAACAAAGAACAAATACTTCAGATTGAAGTCAAAGAAGTCGGCCGGAGGATTAGATGTACTAATCATGAAGACCGCCATCTTGAAAATGACGATTTAAAGGCTAGTGTGGTCACGGATCTAAAAACTTATGGAATTGATTAATAAACTGTTTCTTTTTTATATGTAGTATACTATATTACTACATTTTCTCTTAAATCTTTTATTATGTTTAGTTTTAACTCTTAGATATATTATAGCACAATTTGAGAATTGACAAAAAAATATTGTTATTAAGACATTATGCTTCTCAAACTCAACAACTTTCCTCATCATCATCACCGTTTAGCCGAATGACGTTCACTGCTAATCATAGGCCTATCTCACTGATTTCCGATTGGCCGGTTGGAAATGGCCTGCATCCAGCGGCTTTCTGTCGCCTATCTACCTTTCCTAACAATACGTTTAAAACAGACATGGAATAGCGATGTTAGTTTTTTATTGTTTTAGTATTTATACTTTAAATATTTGGTTGCTTAAGTTGCCAAATATTTGGAGAATATGTTTAGAGGATAGGTACTAGCACTTTTTGATTCATGGAATATTAGGAAACACTATTTAAGACACTGCCCTCTGTAAAACTGTCTTTAATGGCCAATTTGCAGAAATAAAGGGTTTTGATTTTTCTTGTTTTGTTATTTATTCCATTATCTTATTGTTTATTAAATATTTAGATTTAAGAAACACATTGTATGTATTTTTATTACTTTGAGTTATAACATCCATATTTATTCCAACATCATCGTTTCCAACTCATTGAAACTCATTACACAAATGCATGGCAAATGAAAAACTTTGCAATTGCACTAAAATGATAGGCAAAGCGCACTAATGTACTAAATGGAAGCAATTTCTCTTCTTTGTGGAGTTAATATGAAAACTTTAAAGTTACGAGGGTAGTTTACGAAAGTTAAATTTGCAGACAAAGTCGATGTTTTAATAATGGTATCACTAGAATTGCATTTGTCAAGGCAACTGATAGTTACAGAGAAATAAGCGTTCTTTATAAGGAAATTCTGATAGGTGTCGAATTAAATTTTGTCTTGTCCGTAGAGATTATGTGATTTCCTGATAAAATCAGTGCTTCTGCCACTGATCCAGATTCAGTCCACTTTCTACGATATGTTCTGCTATGGCTGGATTCGACTCGAGCTGGAGTAAGTTATAACTCGAGGGTAAACCACTGCTTAATCTAGAAATAAGCCAGTTTTTTATTTTACTAACCACAAATCTAAGAATAAGGTAATGGACGAACATATTTATATACAAGATAAATAACACTTGAAAAAAATCATCGACCTCAGGTGGGACTCGAACCCACGTCCTATCGCATACCGGGCGAGTGCTTTGACCACTAAGCTACCGAGGACGTCACGTGACAAGATGAAATTCCTCAAGTGTTTTTTCTCGCTGTCAAAGCCAGCGTATTCTGATCAATGTTGTAGCTATATGTATAGCTGAGTAGTATACTACCGTCAACACCCTATAGAAATATTTCTACAAATATTTGACTATTGGTTAAGATCAGAAATGCTTAAACATTGTAATTTTTTTTTTGTTTTTAGCAATTCCATGCAAGGTTTAATTGAAGATAAATAACACTTGAAAAAAATCATCGACCTCAGGTGGGACTCGAACCCACGTCCTATCGCATACCGGGCGAGTGCTTTGACGTCCTCGGTAGCTTAGTGGTCAAAGCACTCGCCCGGTATGCGATAGGACGTGGGTTCGAGTCCCACCTGAGGTCGATGATTTTTTTCAAGTGTTATTTATCTTCAATTAAACCTTGCATGGAATTGCTAAAAACAAAAAATTTACAATATTTATATACAGTTAATATCAAAGGTGTCTCTCGCCAAATTGACATTGGTCGCATAGAAACTGACAGAATGTCAATAATTGGCATTGACGCTCTCAAATCCTACAACCTAGAAGAAAATTTCATAAATTTTGGTAGGTTTAGGCGTTTTGCAGACGGCGGGGCGGGCCGGGCCGGTCAATTTGTCCGCGAAGGATAGCGCAAAGGGAATCCTATACTACCAACGCACACGGAGGACAAAAAGACCGCGCCGCCAGTGTCCAGTGCCGGACACTGGCGGCGCGGTGCTTTGTGTCCGCGGCGAGGGCAGCCGCGGACATCGACGGGCAGACGCGGTCTTTATTGCTTCGCGGACAGACCGGCCCGGCCCGCCCCGCCGTCTGCAAAGCGCCTTATACATTCGTTCATCATTCACAGTTGAACCATAGAACAACAATATTAAGCGCAGTATGTGCCGTAAGTTAGAAGAACGTAAACGAAAGGAGTTTAGATATTCTCAATTTCTCATTAGAGCTAAACTGGGATAAATTAATGTTTCGTCGAATCCAGCCTAAGTAGGCAAACGAGACACTCGTTTCGTTACTTGCGTCAAATATGTGTTGTGACATTAAGGTAGAGATAACCTGATAATTTTGACTCAATTCAAAACGATAGTTCTGTGTACTAGTTAATCCTCTCGCTTAGTTTGCGCACACATGCGTACGCGGTTCCACTGTTATTTAATGTTTATCTTTTTTTCCGAGCTTACGGGATTAGCTATCAAATACATTTTGAATTTAAGCAGCAAGTTCTCTGTCAGGCACGCTTGTCCCAAAACATTGTTTTACAGACTACAAATTGGCTAGTGACGAGAAGAAATTGCGCAAGAAACTAGTTACCAATGAAACAAGTTAGGTATATTATAAAGCAGATGATATGTTATATTGAACGATTTTATAAAAAAATAAGTAGTTGTTTTAATTCAACCGCTAATTATAAACACAAAAACACAATTTCATTTTTTCCCTCTATAAAGTACGTCGTCGTAGTGAGCTAGCTATAATAATACAAAAACGCGGGTAGTTTCTGCGAACAATGAGTCGCTCACTCCACAAGCAAGAAATGCACCTCTGAGTGCATTCTCACTCACTGTGGCTACTACCGTTTGTCACTATTTAACAGAAATGTTATCTTGATAAACGTAATAAATTTGATATTGGAACGATAGATATGTCGTGGCCCGATCTTAGAATTAATCACTTCATGATTTGGCCAACCATTTTATAAAATGGTCGTTTTTCATGATGCGGCACAGTACCCGCTGGCCACATCATGATGTTGATCGCCAGATCAATGAATCAGTCAGCGTTCGACGATATGATCGACTACTTCATGAAATGGCCAAACGTTTGGTGGTCATATCTTAAAACAGTTATTTTATCCACCGGTAGAGGCGCTGATGTCGCTTTGTTATTGTGTTACAACATGGCGGCAGACAATTAGGTGTAGGTAGATAGAAGATTAAATTGCAGTGAATTATCGTTAAGACATTAAGCTAGGTGATTTTAATTAAAGTCACTTAAAAAAAAGGCTCAACGTCAAAAGTCGTGGAGTTTGACACGTAATTTGGGAGGTTAGTAAGGTTATGTATTTAAATGTTTTTATTTATTAGTTTTCTTTCAAAATTACAAATATTTATACTGTTTTACTTATCGTATATAAAAATAGGTATAAATAAGCTACTGGAATTTGTTAAATGTTAATTTTCTCAATATATCTATTGAGAAAATTTATATTAAACAAATTCCAATTTTCTCAATATATCTATATTGAGAAAATTTATATTAAACAAATTCCAGTAGTTTGTAAACGTATTTGTACCTATTTTAATGATATGACCAAACGTTGATTAACATATCATTAAACGTAGACGTTTAAACGATATGGCCAGTTTTGTTTTGCCGTTTTATGAAATACGGCCATATTATGAAATGGCCGGCCACATCATGAAGTGTTTAATTTTAAGATCGGGCCACGACAGATACATACTTTTATGCAAAGAAAATAAGGTACAGAGAATATACTTTAGAGCTGCACAATTAAGGCATTCATAAAAGCGCTAAAAATCTTATTGAGTTTGATTACGAAGGGTGACAGTAGGTACTTTATAACTCCTCTTTCTTATCAGTACAATTCTAGTAGGCCTAGTGGCCGACTTTCATAGGATGCCAATACAAAAATTACAAGAGGTACAGTACCGACTTCTGCACTAAGCTCACTGGCCTATATCGCAAAAGCCAGGGAGTAAATTTCGACAGTTTGTTTGTTTAATTATACAATACTCCCGTTTTACTGCTACAAAAAATATAAAACGTTATTCTTAGAACTTAACACGCCTAGGTTTTGACAACTAGTACTGATGAATTCATCAATTAGGTTAATGTAATTCAATTTTAAGTGAAACATCATTCCCTATCAAGACTCATGGCACTCATTTTGGAAAGTTCATGGTATGGATATGAATTAGGAACAACAGACAACCTACAACGCTACCTTGTGGCATTAATACTTTTTTTCTGCCGGATGAATAACTTAATAGTTTTAGACTTAGACTTTTGTTTCTTGTATGACATGTAAATTTTACAAAGTCGATTGGAAATAGGTTTCTTAGAAGCAGAAAACTTATAGTAGAAGATACAGTACATATGCAATTTATCTGTTCACGGCAAACGGTTTTAACTTACGTCTACCTCAATGCCCATAGCTCCATGTGAAAAGCTTTTAACATAATTGACGCACGTCAATTCTACTTTATTTCTTACATTCACTGTCTGATTCTTGGTAAAACAAATGTTTTACAGCGTAATTTATACATATTACTACTATATATATCGGTATTACTTAGCTTAGAAACAACTTAAATAAGGGTTTAAGTTGTTGTAAATTATTATTTTTGTAGTCATAAATATGCTACCTAAATATTTTATAGTTAGGGGATTCCCTTTCTTTGTAGGAATGGTAGTAATCAGGCTTTTTACGCGTTACATGGAATTTATATGTACTGAAACGTTATTCTGGCCAAATAAATGTCAAGAAAAATTTTTTTTAGAAAATTGATTAACTACTCGTATGATGAGAAGTGTAGCGGTTGTATAATGAGAGGTGTAGCGATTGTATAGTCATAAGTTTAGCGGTTGTATAATCAGAAGTGTAGCGGTTGTATAATAAGAGGTGTAGCTGTTGTATAGTGAGAGGTGTAGTGGTTGTATAGTCAGAGGTGTAGCGGTTGTATAGTGAGAGGTGTAGCGGTTGTATAGTGATAGGTGTAACGTTTGTATAATTAGAGGTGTAACGGTTGTATAATGAGAGGTGTAGCGGTTGTATAGTGATAGGTGTAACGTTTGTATAATTAGAGGTGTAACGGTTGTATAATTAGAGGTGTAGCGGTTGTATAGTTAGAGGTGTAGCGGTTGTATATCGAGAGGTGTAGTGGCTGTATAGTAAGAGGTGTAACGGTTGTATATTTAGAGGTGTAGCGGTTGTATAGTTAGAGGTGTAGCGGTTGTATAATGAGAGGTGTAGCGGTTGTATATCGAGAGGTGTAGTGGCTGTATAGTGAGAGGTGTAGTGGTTGTATAGTGAGAGGTGTAACGGTTGTATAATCAGAGGTGTAGCGGTTGTATAGTAAGAGGTGTAACGGTTGTATAATTAGAGGTGTAGCGGTTGTATAGTAAGAGGTGTAACGGTTGTATAATTAGAGGTGTAGCGGTTGTATAATGAGAGGTGTAGTGGTTGTATAGTGAGAGGTGTAACGGTTGTATAATGAGAGGTGTAGCGGTTGTATAGTGAGAGGTGTAACGGTTGTATAATGAGAGGTGTAGCGGTTGTATAGTGAGAGGTGTAACGGTTGTATAATGAGAGGTGTAGCGGTTGTATAGTGAGAGGTGTAACGGTTGTATAATTAGAGGTGTAACGGTTGTATAATTAGAGGTGTAACGGTTGTATAATTAGAGGTGTAGCGGTTGTATAATGAGAGGTGTAGCCGTTGTATATTGAGAGGTGTAGCGGTTTTTGATGAGAGTTGCGGTTGCTAAGCTCCGTTATGCGATAAAAACTCACTATAAAGAAGATTCCGATAAATTTGAGCAGCAGCAGAATTTTAGCAGTTCAAGTGGAGCCAAAAGGCAATCGTTAGTATTATAAACATAAAACCACATACTAAGTACATGATTATTTATGTCTATAAGCCTTCGTGACCGGTAATATCGATGCACACCGGCTGTTTAAATTGGAATGTTTTATGCATGCGACCGCCGTCCAATTCGCCCGTGGGTGTGCAAGGGCTCACTGAAATTGAAAAAGGTTCCGCTGTTTGAAATAGCCAAAGTTTGAGCGAAACATGGTCGGGATGTTATAGCCATTTAGAAGTAACTTTCGTTAAATTATTAGATATTGGGTTAACTGTAAAGTTTTATCTAGGGTATTTTCGAATTTACAGCTTAAACACAATAATTGACTACTTCTTGTTAAAAAACGTATTCTTATATCCAAGAACTGACAGCCAATAAATAAAGTGGACTACATTTTACTTACATTTAGCTTTTCTACTACTTCACTTGTAGACACAAACGAAATGATTTGTAAAGGTCTCTTTAAAAAAAAGTACTACGGTTCCTTGTTGTTAAAATGTGCTTTTAGAACAAAACAAAAAAGGAGTTCTGTAATTTGAATACAAGGCATCCCAACAAACTTGTTTTTCCGATGTCAACTACAGTCCTTTACAGTAGGAGCATTACTGCATGGCCATAAATATTTTTAACTAAATGACGACTTAATAATGCTTCCCCTAAACAGATTTAAGATTTCTTTAAAAAAGTGGTTAATTGAAAAGTGTTTTTACTCAATGGAAGAATATTACGATTCTTTTAAAACCAGGATATTGTAATCCTGTTTGACTTAAATAATATGTGACATAAAATGTTATGTTTGCTAATATATTTTGCATGCCATGTTATGGTAAAAATACTATATACCTAAATTATAACATCTCTGTACCACATTTAAGCGAAATAAAATATTATATTCTTTACTATTTTCAAATAGTTCGCGTAGGTAGTACTCTCTGTGTAGTTTATTTTATTTCATTCTGTATAAAGTCGAATTTATACAAGACAACTTGTTCAAACATGTGCATTTGGCTGTGAGTGCCTCTTAAGTAGACTTGCAAGTCTGCCTGCTTTTAGGACTTCCGATGCCATTCTATTCGTAGCTAAACCTGTAGACTGTAGGGTGACACTGAGGTTGTTATAAAAAGAGGTATTATCGTGATTAATTGTAAATTCAACCATCTTTATGGAGTTTTATTTTATTTCCAAAGGTTGCATTAGTTATGCTGACTCTAAGCTTCAGTTGTTATTTTTTTGTGAGTCGTATCATAACGTTTATTACGAACGCGACTAAAGAAACACATATTGCCTTGTACATTTTTGTTTTTAGCAATTCCATGCAAGGTTTAATTGAAGATAAATAACACTTGAAAAAAACCATCGACCTCAGGTGGGACTCGAACCCACGTCCCATCGCAAGCCGGGCGAGTGCTTTACCAACTAAGCTACCGAGGACGTCACGTGACAAGATGAAATTCCTCAAGTGTTTTTTCTCGCTGTCAAAGCCAGCGTATTCTGATCAATGTTGTAGCTATATGTATAGCTGAGTAGTATACTACCGTCAACACCCTATAGAAATATTTTTACAAATATTTGACTATTTGTTAAGATCAGAAATGCTTAAACATTGTACATTTTTGTTTTTAGCAATTCCATGCAAGGTTTAATTGAAGATAAATAACACTTGAAAAAAATCATCAACCTCAGGTGGGACTCAAACCCACGTTCATTAAACACGAACATATTGCCTACTATTTTTTTAGCAAATAAAATCAAATCTTTAATAATTAGCCCACTCATCTAGTCCTAATCTTAAACTAGTTAAAACTTATGTTACACAATAGATAACAAATTCACATAATATAATATATTTCGTCATTAGCAGTTAATCTACCATAATTAATACAAATAAACCATTTCTTCTTATCACGCGATAACTGCAGTTATCGATAATGCAGGAGAACATTTTAAGGCTTAAACATTCCGCTGTGGTATTCTATAAGGATTACGACGGATTAGCCAGCTAAAGTAGCAATGGGCAGGGCAAATATCACGTAGAACTGACGGCCGATGGGGCAGAAAGGTTCTGAAATGAAAGCCACGTACCGGCAAGCCCAGCGTGGGACGTCCACCCCCAAGGTGGGCAGACGACCTGGTAAAGGTTGCAGGACGACGCTGGATGCAGGCCACTTCCTACTGGTCGATCTGGAAGTCACTGGGAGAGGTCTATGTTCAGCAGTGGACGTCCTGTGGCTGAAATGATGATTCTATAAGGAAGACATTTATGGTCCAGAATTAGTCTTCTAAAGACATGCCTAACACGTAGCAATTTGACAGGCCTTAATTATAGTCCTACTACTTTGGGACAATTTCATGCTACCTGATGGTCACCCTACGTAGGATAAGCGTCGTTACGACCTCCAAATAGTAGCTAATGCGTCTTTTAGCTATCGCAGACGACGAGGGGACGCCTTTTATTATGCAAAACAGACAACACAAGTGATTTGTTTGGGCTTAAAGGCAATCGATTGACTATCGAAACTTTTCGTATTATGCTTATTTCACAAAAATGGCCGACATTACCATAAGTTCTATAATGATGCAGTTTTTATTTCTGTAACTCAATTCCACAATAACTGTGCGAATTTATAAGACACAATTCATCGTGATTTGTGACATATCATTAAGCTTTTTTGAACTTTGATATTGTTATTTTAATCTGTTTATGATGTAGTAAACAAGCCAAAGAGCGCTCAGTTATTTTCGTTGTGTAAAATAAAATGTTTTGTTTTAATCTTTATATCATAACGATAAATTTTCCTTCAAATATTCTCATGAAAAAACTTAATAACGATGAAACCAATTATTCCACAATGCTCACCTTTGAACATTAAAAATATATCGAAAAATTCTCAATTGCATCGGTTTTCAATTTTCCCATCGTAAAGGGAGAAAATACGATATATCTGTACATTGCTTAGAGGCTTGAAATTTCGATAGGTTAGGGCTGTTATTGTGAATTTATGGATATAGTTTCGGATTTCTTAGTATTTAATCCCTTTTGGTTATGAAATTTATTTGAGAATGCACCCATAACAAGTGGTTATTAATCTTAAGAATGGAAATCTAATTTTAGGATATCTTTCGCGTTTATAGCAAAGAAGATCATTTAGGCGATTTATAGTAGTAATAAATAATGATAGAATCACTTCCTAAAGGAAGGTAGCTTATAAAATAGGTCAGGGTGAACAATTCAAAACCTTAAAAATGTAGAACCGAAGTTTACCGGTTTTATTTACATTTGAAAACTCTACACTAGTTTGAACTTAACAGTTCGTGTAATGAGCACGATCATTTGTGCGTAGTTTAAGCATTTAAGTCTATTTATCCGTTTCCTAGTCAGTAAAAGACAAGCTTTGCTTAAATAATTATAAAAATTTAATTTATTTATTTATTTATTTATTTATTTATTTATTTATAATAGGCACACAAATTATTTTGCTTACAACTTCCACTTAGTTACGCCGGCATAGGAACCCCAATTACACTACTTGTAACCCACAATCTGAGGACAAACACAGGCACATGCAAAGAGCACCGCCCTTCCTCCCTCAAATCGCATGCGAAACAGACGAATGCAAAAGTTAGTACCCAACACCGACATAAAAACCTCGACGCGCGTTTCGCCACTTTACGTGGCATCATCAGGAGAGATGTTGTCGCCTCGGTTGCGCTTCGACGACTATTTAAATATTTTCAATTCTATCAAGCTTTGCTTAGTTTGAGGCTAGAAAAATAGTGTAATTGTAAAAGTTTTTTTTTTCGGACACAAAAAGTAGGTTGGTATTCATTTTGGTTCCACAAAAACACTCGTAACATCCCTAAACGCGACACCAATTTGTCGAACACAAGAAAATTCCCCTTTTTCCGCGGTAATTTACCCCACCATTTAACTTTGAGTTACGTTAGGTATTACATTTTAGCACATAAAAGAGTGTTCGGGGGAATTTATTATATAAGAGCAAAAGATTACAAACTCCCGCTGATTTTTATTTTTGATGTAAATTAACTTTTGACACTTTATTATCTGACGAAAATCTCAAAAAGCCTTTCAAATTGTCAGCAGCAGTCAAGAATAATTCGGCCATTACTTGCAAATTGCAAACATATTTTTGTGTCACCCTGACACACTGATTACGAAACGTCGTCGTTTACACTGATCAAATGATACTACGTAGATCGTTTAAAATTTAATGACGAGTAGACAGACATACGTATATGTATGTCCTGTCCAGCAATAGCCTTACAAAGTGATGCCTCTCGTAAGTCTCCTGTAAAATCGAAATTATAACACAATTATAACATTTTGAGGGATTAACAAATAATTTTCTAATTTCCTATAGATACCCTACAAATTCCCAAAACGATTAATTAATCAGTTATAATTGGAACGCAATTTAATTTTAATTTAATAAAGTGAATTAATTACTCAGCATACCTTCTCAGAACTACCTAAATAATCGGGGTTTATTTTAAGAGATTTGAGCGATTTAGTGTTAATAATAAAACAAACATTTTGACGACCTCCGTAGCCGAGAGGCAAGCACGCCGGACTGAATATGGCGCCGCCATCTCTGAGGTTCCGGGTTCGATCCCCGGTCGGGTCAATGTGAAAAAACGAAATTTTCTATATTGTCTCGGGTCTAGGTGTTGTGGTACCGTCGTTGTTTCTGATTTCTATAACACAAGTGCTTTACGATATGAGCAATGTAAGTCATGTTGTCCAATATACAGGATGTTCCGTAAATCAAGGTCAACCTTATAACCACATATTCTATACATCATATTGAACAACTTTTGTTCTATCACTTTTTAAATTATGCATATGTTTTTCTTTACTTTCTTTACAAATCTAATTGACTAATTTGTTATTTTTGTATGGGAAGTCGATAAATTTTGCATGCAAATTTGCAAAAGTGATAAAACAAAATTTGTTCACCATGATGTATAGAATATGTGGTTACAAGGTTGACCTTGATTTACGGGACACCCTGTATATATCTTAATATCTTGTTGAGATTAAGTTTTAAAACTTAAATTATGTCTTTTCTTAACAACAACTCTTATCATCTCCATAATCATCGTTCGTTCACTACTAGACATCGACCTCTCCCATAGAATAGCAAGCGACCCTGCTCCTCTAGCATGAGCAACAAAACACGATATGATATGATATGATACGATACAGCGATTTATCGTATAATTTTTTCAAAATATGAACTTTTATCCAAAAACATGACCGAGCATGACCGTGATGTTGCCGGCACGGACATGCTCACTGTTTCGATAAAAGTTCAAGATGGCGGCTATGTTATCATATTTTGAAAGTTGGGTGTCGATAAATCGCTAAATTGTATCATTTATTTATTATTTATTTATTTATTGACATCTATTGTTACAACTATTTTACAGGTATAAATCTAATACAATAGTGTTACCCAATTTATTAATTATGATAATTCATTCAGGGAACAGTGAAACAAGTCGATTCTCTCAGCTATGGTATTGGTGGTGGTATCATATGTATCATATCATATCGTGTTTTACTGCTCATGTTAGAGGGGCTGGGGAGTATGCATTTATCTACTTTTTGCAACCTTTATGTCAATTAAGTCTACTGGCTACCCATGTTGCGTCTTCCAGTTCATGGTAGCTCGAGAACCTTCTATGATAAGGAGTTTGTACTCTTTTTAATCGTGCTTCATAAACTTCATTAATTTAATCGTATATTAATTAAAATCATTTTTATTAACGTATTTATACATTCTGTTATTCATTCATTCATTTAAACATACATACATTCATTCATTCGTTCATTATTTATAACGATGCGTCTGTGAGCAATACGGCCTGCGCATTGCTACTTACTTAAAATTAGCTTGGTTTGGACTGCATTAACACATTAAATTCTGAACCCTTTTATAACTTAACCCCGATATACTTAAGTCGTTTAAAATTAACCCTGCAAAGGTCTACGCAAACGAATTTGTATGTATTAACTGTGGATACGGATTATGGTAATTTAAGCCTTTCGGTTGGACCGTGTATTATTCGGGCCAAATAAAGTATTTGGGGTACGTTTCGGCCAGATAAAGGGTTAACCTCTCGTTTGATTTAGTATAAGACTTTTATGAGCGAGAAAAAACGTTTTAAGTATCAAAATAAAAATAATTTATTATCATTTCGACTATAGGATGTCTGCCGTTGTGCAAACCGTTAACTTTAAAATTGCCGGCCTCTGCTTTGCTTATTTTGATGACATGGGGGGTGGGGGAGTCTAGATGGTGATTACGTCAGCATCAATCGCGTAAAAAGAAATTAACTATACTTTTTAACCGACTGCCAAACGAGGAATATTTACTCATATATGGCATTTTCGGGGATTCCCACAAATAAATGAACACGTTACTCGCTTAGAAGCGAGTAGGGGAATTACTGCGCGCTGCTGACTTGTGTAATTTTTTTCCGTCAATTTATTGTTTCGTTTCGGTACAATTGATGATTTGACGTGTTTATTTATTTTTTAAACTTTATTGCACAGACAAACAATGTAAGGCGTAATTACAACTTACGCTGCTACCTGATGCAGGCTTAATGGTTTAAAAGGGCGCTACGGTCACTAATATAAAAATATAATTTTATAAAATATTATTATTTTAAAAAAAGCAACAATTATAATATTTGTACCTTACTCTTATATTGAATACCGTGTTAGCCCTTTTTTCTCATTTCTAGAATTATATCTGCTGCTCATGAATCAATTTTAAAAAAATACATTAAAAGAAGAAATATGTATAATAATGTTTACGTTACCATGGGGGGGGGGGGGGGGTAAGAGCTTTGATTACTTTTGCTGACAAGGGGGAAGGGGGGGTAAATAATTGTAGTAAATCTGCTTACGTAATACTTGAACGGCCCCTAATTGACTAAATAAATAATTTAAATTTAATAATAAATAATTGTTACTAAATAATTAAATTTTAAGGTCGCGGGAAGCCGCTGAATGCGGGTGGCACAGGACCGATCTTTGTGGAAATCTTTGGAGGAGGCCTATGTACGTGGACGTCTTTCGGCTGATGGATGGATGGATGGGTGGATGAAATAATTAAATATAATAGATAATAATGTAAATTTTCGCGTTCCATTCTTATGTAGTGTCAAGTGTTTATAAATATATTTATTAGGGGGAGCTGGGGCTGGCTTTTGTATTTTTTTATTTATTTTATGTTGTTTTATTGATATTCCAATAAATAAGTTACGTTAAGTTTATTATAGGTACATATTTGAGTCACCTGAACAAACTAATTATATTGAGCTAGTACGAGTTAGTAATTCGGATACGAGAAAACTAATTAATTTCGCTCATAATTCAAATAGGCGAAATTACTTTAATGTATGATTGCGAAATATTATGTTTGACTTGATGAAATATATCATAAATACATATCTTAAAATATCATATGTCTCAAAGATAGCAAATAAAGTCTTCTTAAGTATGTATAGTAACTAGCTATTGCCCGCGATTTCGTTCGCGTGGGGACACCCTAATCTCCTAACGGTACGAAATATACTGTACGACCTATTCTCATACCTGCTAAATATACATTGAAAATTTCATAAGAATCGGTCAAGCCGTTTCGGAGATTTTTTTTTTACAAACACTGTGACACGAGAATTATATTTATTAGATGAAGACTAAACTTTATTTGCAAGTTTATAATGTTTAACCCTTGAACCAGTTGTGGTAAATTGTTGCCACCAATTTTGATATATTTATAATAATTAAGTAAGCTTTTTTATTACACATTTTTGTGTGAGGTATATTTCTAACAAAAAGTCATAGTTGTTTATTTATGCATATGGGAAATACTCGGCCTTACTTATAAAAATCCAATAATCAACATCTTAGTAACTGATTAACTATTCACTGCTTAACTTCTTAAGTAGTGCGTAACTATTTTTCACTCATAAACGCTACTTAGGCGTTAGTTAGTTAATTACCACAATTTTTATTTTACTCTGCCAACACCGGACTCTAGTTTTACATTAGTTAGACATTATGAAAGACCCAAAATACTGTCATTGAAGCAAAAATTCAAAATAAGAATGTTCAAAGTAATGTCACTTGTCGATCAATCTTAGAACCAAAGAGTAGTACTTGTATTTTTCCACGAAGGGAAAGGTGATGGCTAGAGCCATACAGCCATTATTAAGAAATCTTTTATGTCCTTTAGGAGTGTTTAAGGCGGGAGTATTTAACTTTTAGTGATCTTCCGACGGATTTATTCACAAAACTAAGGAACTTATAAGAAAAATAAAAATACTATTAAAATATTTGATCCTTTATCTAATGTCTCGGTGAAACCAAAACACGATTATAATAACTTGGCTCGATAGAAAAAAATCTTGAAAATAGGTCGTTTTACGATTTTTGGATCAATTTTCTGGAAAGATTTTATATGATACAAGTATGTAAAAATTGAGCAGTTTACTAAAGATCAAAATTTGCTAGTGTCTCGGTGTAAAAAAAAATCAATTTTGTTATTTTATTAGGTACCAAAGATTAAAAAACCTCGGAAACCATGCACAAAAGGCGTGCAAGCCGCCCCGCCAGTGTCCAGTAGGACGTCGCCGAGGTAGGACCTGTGTTGTGTTGCGCTCGGACTCCCCCCCGCCCCCCCGCACACCATCGCAATAGCTACGAAATTTAATTGTTGTAAATATTTAGATTTTTTGTGTGGAGCCAGGCATACCTCAACCTCAATTTTACTTTATTTGGTGTTACATCAATGAAAATACTAAATTATTACATGTACAAGAAATACTGTAAATTTGTTGTAAGTAATACGGTGATAGTACATACATAATTTAAAATGTAAAAGTATATTATATATATTTTATAATAATTCGTAATTGCTATGACTAGTAAACAACCGATTATAAACCCCTATAGACCGTGTTTAGTCTCAAATTAGAGGTATCGACTAGTTCTACACGATTCTTAGGTTAATTAGTTTATTGACTTTAATTTGTAAACCAACGATAATAGACCCCTCGTGTTTGGTCTGAAATGAGTCTCAACAAGTTCTACGCGATTTTTTAATTTATTTTTAAGTACAAAATGTGTAGTAGGCGGACTTAATGCCATTGGTCTCAAATGAGGGATCTCAATAAGTCACACAGGTTTCTTACATATATTTTAATTTATTTATAAAACTAAAATAATATTTACAAACAAAATTTACACGAATCGAATGGCATAGCTTTATAGCTTTACCGAATACCGTTGCCGTTGTATACATATAGTTTTAGCTATAATTATTAAACTAACGCTAATGGATCCCTTGACTTTTGGTCTGAAGAAAATTTTGCATGACTAGAGTTTTCCCGGGAATTCTCGGTACTGAAATAACGGGAAATTCCCGGGAATTCCCAGATATTTCAGTAATCAATTGCTTCAAGTAACCTATGGTTCCCGCTGCTCGGAAGTACCTACAAACAGAAGAACGCCCTTTCTCCTTCGTCAAAGGTGTCATTTAAATTTTTAAAGTGATTAAAAAGATTACACAAAAATGGCTATTTTTTGTAAATAAATCCTCAGTAAAAAATCTGTAATTTACACTGAGCTATTTAACACGAGCACGACTAATAAACACAGTATTATTATCTTAGTTTTTTATCCGGTATCGAACGTAACGTATCGAACGTATTCTCGGTATTTCCCGGTACTCGCTGACTACTGTACCGAGGATTCAAAAATCAGTTTCAGCACCGGTACTGCACAGCCTTCATTCTACTACTTATCCTACTACTGATCCTTACTTTATTTTTTTGCTCCAATTAGAAAACAAATCTCAAATATGACCATATACAACAACGTCTTTGGGAAACTTTGCTACAGAAGCGCATGTATTATATACCCGCCATTCTGACGCGTCTGAACTTACAACTATTATCATATTTATAAGTACTTAAATGACACTGTCCAAATTGTTTGAAGCTCAGGCCGAAGCTCAAAGAAGTCACGGACATGATATTCAGATAAAAATAATATTGTCTAAAATCTTTAATTATTGAATGTTACCTTAAAAAATACATATCTCTGTATCACTCAACTTTTTAAGTTATTCAGTTTTTATCTGCACTTTGTACTGATTTCTTTATTCGCCGCCGTTAACCAGACATTTTAAAAACGCTGACTTGAGTAATTTAGATATTATTCTATGATAGCGAATAGGGAAAATAGGGAATAGGGAAAAGTATATATAAAATAATTTTAGGTAATATTATATTTCTCTAAAATAATTGCAAAAAGGGCAGGGAATAGTAGAAGGAAGTTTATTTTTCCCTAAACTTTGAAACCAAAATTGAACATTTTCCTTTTCTCTTCATTTAAATCTCTTGCAAGGAAAATACTAAAAACGACAATTTTATTTTATTATACAAAAAACTGCTCGTACAGGGTACGTTGGCGGTACGAAGTTCGATGGTCAGCTAGATAAGTTTTATTTTTAAGGGCTTCATTTAAATTAATAGGTTTTGCCTTACTTTTTTAATTTCACCTCACAGCTTTAACTATGATTAGTGGTATTTGTTTGTAGGTATATAGGAGGCAACAAAACATATTGATTTTCAAGAGATCTTACTCGAGAAAGGGCAAGATTATAATTGCCCATGAGAAAAGCACTCTTATTTCTGGTCAGCCCCCACTTATGAAAATGGTGATTGGTACGCCCGCATCATGACCTGAACCAATTTAGCCTTACCCATACTTGGCGTGTAGAACTAAAACCAGCGGGCTTTGATGTCGGATCCACAATTAAGTGTTTTTGTGGATCTTCAAAGCTGTCTCAACATTACTGCCACGCTGTCTTCCGACTGAAGTCGGTTTTTAGGCTGTTATCAGTCCAGATCGGGGATCTTGATGAAAGTCGCTGCGGTGGTAATGTCTCTAGTATATTCTGGATCGGCATTCCTTGTCGTAAGCACTTCTTTCACTCAGATGCAGCAGCGTTACTTCGACGCCGACATGAGAAGGTATATGAGCTAGAACAGGTAGCTAAGGGAGTGGGGTAGGTTTTATCAACCACGTAATTATGCGCACTCCCCCCGCCCCCCGCACACCATCGCAATAGCTACGAAATTTAATTGTTGTAAATATTTAGATTTTTTGTGTGGAGCCAGGCATACCTCAACCTCAATTTTGCTTTATTTGGTGTTACATTAATGAAAATACAAAATTATTACATGTACAAGAAATACTCTGTAAATTTGTTGTAAGTAATACGGTGATAGTACATACATAATTTACAGTTTAACATGTAAAAAAACATGTTAATAGCTTATAGACGTTGCTCAGGAGCGTGCGTTAGTGATCGGTCTGTAGTTCTTCAAGAGTTTATCTCCTTTTTCGAAAAACCGATTAACCGCGCCCTCACTCCACGCCCTCGGCGTAGTCCTATTGCCTAAGACGGGGTTGAACAATCTCCTTAGTTTTCCAAAGATGGGAAGCCCTCTTGCTTTTAGAAGTTCTGAAGTGACTCCAACTTTGCCTTGCTAAGATGTTTGAGAGCCGACTCAATTTCGTCTATGTCTAGTTCTGGGAAACCATCGCTGTAGTGGCGTATAAGCGTGGCCCTAGGGTCATTCGCGTCAGGTGGAAGTTTCAGGACATGCGAGGCATATTAGCTGCCATAGAAGTCCGAGGACTTCTAGATCGAGATCTAGGCGAGAATTTCCGAAACTGCTGTGATGGTTCTGCCATCCTAGGTTTTTAGATTTGTAAAATGCGATCTCCCCATTCTTTGGGAAAAGACTTTTGAAACCGGTTTTGCTCAACAACCAAGAATAATAAGTTTACAAATATTTTGCATGGCACCTTATATCCTATATGAGGCAGGAGTTTCAGCTTTGGAGATCGCGTCTTACCAAGCACCGGATCTTTTTATGGATGTAATCTGACTGGCTCACCAGTCAACCTGTGACCTCGGTCGGTGTAACCCGATCGAAACGTAATTAAGGATAAAATCATTATGTGAATCACTTTCTACAAAGTAAGAACCTTTCATAGTATAATTTGTTGATCTTTTCTAAAATTATAAAGAGGAGAGGTTTCATTTTTTGTTTATATGGACTGATTAGGCTCCAAAACTACTGAGCCAATTACATTCTTTCACCATTAGATCCCTACATTATTTCTGATGAACATAGGCTTCTTTAAAATCCTAAAAAAATGCACCATTCTTTAGGAATACGAGAAATTTCACAATAACTTGCGCTGAATAATATAAGATGTATTTATCCGAAATAAGCAACCGCTATTATAGTCTTTTATGAATAAATTAAAGACCACGCAATTTTGGTTTAATACAAATTTTACCTCTACCATTTTATTATTTAAATACTTTAAATGGTATTAGACTAATCTAATAGTTTACTTGCTACCTACTACTATGCAACGTAAATAACCGTATTGTTAAGTTACCATTTTTGAGATTAGTTTTATGAAACTGTAATATATTAACAAATACATGTTGTATAACATATTGTGTTAACAAGCTATACTTCGACTATACGTAGTAAAAATTTTTACTCCTAGGCAAAAGACAAGAAATGCACCCAATAATTTCTTTAGATGGTGCTCCTGTAAAGTTGAGTTTTAAAACATTATGATGGTTTACGTAGTAGGCATCCAATTGTAGTATCGAAATTCCTGGGAAATACTTCATATTAGCTCAAATTTGCCGGTATTCGAATCAATGAATTTTCCCGGGAATTTCTGGTTATTTCAGTACCAAGAATTCCCGGGAACAAACCCTACGCGCCCGTGCAAGCATTGACCAAATAATGCGAAGAACGACCCACAACGCAATTTTGTTAAAAATGAGGTTTTTCCCTAAGTTTCCCGTATGTCACTACTTCCCAGAATTGGTTCTTATCGACACTATCGAATGGGGTAATAATACGGGTTGTTTTTCTTTTTAGGATTACGTACCCAAAGGGTAAAACGGGACCCTATTACCGAGGCTCCACTGTCCGTCTGTCTGTCTGTCCGTCTGTCATCAGGCTGTATCTTATGAACCGTGATACTTAGAGAGTTATTATTTTCAGAGATGTTGTATTTTTGCTGCCGCTATAACAACAAATACTAAATATAATAGAATACATTAATTAATATTTAAGGGGACTCCCATACAACAAACGTGATTTTTTTACCCTTTTTTTTAGATTGGCGGTACCCTTCGTGCGTGAGTCCGACCGACTCGCACTTGGCCGGTTTTTTTCGATTTCAAACATCTAATAATTCAGTTTTGTTTTTCATCAAGATCGGGCCCGAGACAACTATTGAGTGTTTTTCTTTATTTGTCACAGTTTTAGATTTGACCTACCACGCCCACGTAAAAAATTACACTGTATAAGTATTGAACATATTTTGTAACAATATAAATATATCAAAATAAAACAATAATAGGTATAACCAAGCTTTAATATGACGAAAAACTTTAATAATATTGAAATTTTGTCATAATTGCCGTGAGTGGAACAGGGGATAATTCATAATTTTAGTTTAGAAAATATAAAGATTACGATGACATAATATTATAATAAAAATACACTTCTGAGCCATAGTATGAGCTCTTTAAGCTTAATGATAGGAAATTTTAAGGCCTATTTCAAATTTGGCGCTCAGTTGCTTACGCGCCGCGCGCGCCCGACGGCGCGGGCAGCCCCCCGCGGTGGGCGGAGTTACCCACCCCCGCAATTAGAGTAAACCGCCGAATACCCCGGCCTTAACACATTAACACACAGTGTATGCGGGACCCCCTAGATGACAGCTAGCTAAACAAAAACAGCTGTTGCTGCGACGCCATTTTGGTAATTAAATTTTAAACAAGGGTGCGATCTTGCTTATCTTGACAGCTAGTTACGAGGTCAATAAGACGATGATTAACTTTAATTAGCGTTTATGAGTAAATATATTTTTTATAAGATATTTTTTTGTAAGCTGCATGTTTCACAATCGCTGAGTAAAAGTCTAAGTAAGCTAATCTGCTCGGTAAAGAATAGGGATGTTGTCAATTTTTGGAATAGCGTTCTAAAGCAAGCAAAAGTACCCTGTCAACTTCGAAGTGAACATCCCAACAATGTCTTTGCAACATCCATATTTGTTTACTGAGCAGATAAGTTTTAAGTAGCTTATTTAGAACTTAACTCAGCGATTGTGAAACAGGCCGTTAGAAACAAACGCTACTTGACCAAACTTGACCAAATGTTTATAAGACTAGCATTTGCCCGCAACTTTATTTGCGAAGTCTTTAGTCTATTTTAAGAAATGGTAAAATTACACAAAATATTTATTTATTTTATATAATAAGTTAAAAAACAGTCAAAAAAGTAAAAAGAAAGTCAAGTTGGCCCACCGACTACACGTCACTCAGCGTGCTATGGAAAGGTCTATGTTGGGGATCTCATTAAGGGATAAGGTCCGGAACGAGGTCATACGACATAAGACTAAGGTGACTGATATTGACCAAAAATGTAGCAAGCTGAAGTGGCAGTGGGCTGGCCATGTCTGTCGCAGAACCGAAGAGAGGTGGAGCAGGAAGGTTCTCGAATGGAGACCACGCTTAGGTAAACGTAGTGTAGGACGCCCCCCGGCTAGATTGACCGATGACCTGAAGAAGGCAGCTGGCAGCGACTTGATGCAAAGGGCGGGAGATCGTGCGCTGTGGCGCTCCTTGGGGGAGGCCTATGTCCAGCAGTAGACTGCAACAAGCTGATATGATATAAAAAGTAAAGTTTTATCAAAATCCCTTTAGCAGTTTTTGCGTTAAAGAGTAACAAACATCTATCCATTCTATCCTTACAAACTTTCGCATTTATAATATTACTAGGACAAATTTTGTTTTATTTTTATTCATTTCAACCGTGGGAAGTGCTGTTCGTGTCTTCATCATCGGGTTTGATTCCCAGTCGGGTTAATTAAAAAAACTGACTTTCCTATCTTGTCTCGGGTCTAGGAATTGTGGTTCAAAGTGCTTTACCTGCTTACCATAGAGCCAAGGCTATGTGTGTGATTATATTCGACATTCATTTATTTATTACCACTCGATATCGACTTTCAAACAACTTTCACACATAAAACTGCCTAACACTATCGGGCACATCGATTTATTGGCTGCTTCTTCATAATTGCCTCTCTGTCGAAATTATTTTCTAAGTTCCTCTGTAGAAACAATTCTCAAGGATAATTGAATAAGAATTGGAATGTCGCGGTTAAGGATGTCTGTGTGTCGATATAATAGGATAAATTTTATCGATACTTTTTACAAATTGATTATAAGTTCTCTTATGACATCAATCATAAGTCAATACTTGTAAAGATTGCAATGATTAGCCAAATGCGTACTTAGCAAAAAAAGCGTTTATTGTGCCATCTCTTAATAATAACGCTCTTCTAAAGAATTAGGTTTTCTTACTGACCTTTTGTCGTTTGGCATATCAAAGTATCCAGCTACCTGAAAAAGTATAATAAACACGCTTTTATTAGTTTCATTTGTAACTAATCAATAAATAAATAAAATCCGTCGACCTTTGACTTATTCAAATTCTTATTTGTACCTTTTTGTATACAACTTTTATTTTAGAAGCATACTTAAGTATTGTTTTGTTAGTCATGTATATACTTTTATGTACGTAAACAGAAAAACGTTTCAAGCAAAATTTCGTAAACCGCTATCGCTGTATTTATAGCAAATAAATAATTTAGATATTTTCAACGATAGAAATGTTAAACGTCACTACCACCAAGGTCACAATGACATTACAGATATTATCCGATGGGTTCCCTACACGCAATGCTACGAGGCCGGTGGGCCGGTCTATCGACGTATCGACATTGTGAGCACTGCTATATTTAGACTAGCAGCTATAATAGCTTAATTCTGGCACAGAATAACAAAACACAGAAAACTTATTTTCCTAGGAAATCCAACTCAGTTAAATAATTATAATTAGAAGTTGAGCTGACTGTTATCTCTTGCTCGCTGGTTAATTTCATTCCACAAGACAAAATTGTTACAATATTGTAAAATATTTACAATTTCTTTAATATACAAGAATCATAGATATACACCGTGAATTTTTAATTACTCGAGAAAATTAACTAACATACTCAGATATATCGATATACATCGAATTTGGCGAATTTCTTCTATTATGATAAATTGTGTATTTTATATCCAAATTGCGTGCAATATTATGACTTCTTCATATTTTGATGAACTTCGAGGTAAAATAACTTAAATACGTTTTTAAATATGTTTTTTTATAAACGAATATCTCTATAATCTTTGTTATATTTCTAATGTCTTTGGAGCTACGAGTCACAGAAATAAAAATGTCTGGCACCTCATAAAGTCATCGCACAAGAATGTTATTTTTTTACTTTAAAAATATGCTAATTACTCGTAGACCATAAAATAGTATATTGACTGGCGCATAATTGTATACAAAATATACACAAATGCGCTCGTAGTGCATCTCGATTCTAACTAACTCTATCTCCTCTCTTCTTTCTAAGTTTTATTTTTCTTCTCTTTCTAGATAACTTCACAAATCCTTTCAAAAAAACTTATTAATTGAATGCTGATTAGTCGCATGTCATCATATCAGCATATTGCAGTCTAGTACTGGACGTAAGCTTCCTCCAAAGAGTCCTAAAGAGCACGGTTTCCCGCATTTTCCAACCATCCACTGCCAAACATCTTCCTAAGGTCGTCTGTCCATCGAGCTGAAGGGCGTTCTGCACTACGTTTGCCAAGACGTGATCTCTATTCTAGTACCCGTTTACTCCACCTTCCATTGGACCGTGAGCAATGTAGTCAACCCACTGCCACTTAAGCTTGCTACAATTTTTAGACTATTCTGTCCTCTGCCTGATGATCTCGTTTCGGATTTTATCACATAACGAAATCCGACATAAAGTCGGTGGAACAGCTTGACTGTCTTATCACATGTATTGTATTTAAGTTCCATTAACAATAACATTTCCATAATTCTTCGTTTTTCCGGGCTACAACCTCGTTAAAATAAATTTCCAGTTTCTCGCTTTGATAAGCTAAGGGGTTCAATTACAACACCCACAGCTGTCTTTACATGCAAATAGCCCTAAATTATGCAGGAACATTAACATTCACCTCTAACCGGCGGAAGACAAGAAAGGGACCCAACTTTGTGGGCTCTGGGCCTCAAACCGACTCGAAATTGGCTTCACCTCAAATGACAGTTTCGAATTTTAAGCCCTTGACAAAAATGAGGATTTTATGAGTTTGGCGCATTCGTATGCGTCTATGTAAGAAAGACTCAAGTGCTTTAACCTTAAACCTTAGGAGCTTAGGATCAAAGATAATATAAGTGATAGTGTCCAATGTTTAAAAAACATCTACCTTTCGTGGCATCCTAGACAAACGGTTGGACCCAAATGCTGCTAAAGGGACCTGCGGGGTAACCATGAACTCTTAAAACAATGTAATCTGTTAAATCTGTCAATATCTCAAATCTCAAATCTTTCAATTTCGTACGTCATTGCATACGAAATTAGACAGATTTGACAAGAATTGACAGATTTGAGATTGTTTTAAGAGTTCATGGTTACTCCCCTGGACTCTGCTATCTAAAAACGAGATAACGGCCATAACCATGAACTCTTAAAACAATCTCAAAGTTGTCAAATCTGTCAATTTTGGTACGTCATTTCATACAAAATTTGATGGAAATAATAATGTTTGACAGATTTATGATTGTTTTAACAGTTCATGGTTAGGGCCCTGGACAGAGATCGGTGAAAGATTTTGGGAGAGACTTATTATATCTTGCAGTGAGATGATATATTTAGGTTAAACTTAAGTTTTGTATAACCAAGATATTATATTAACCTGTATGCTCGGAAAATAAGACAACAATTGATATAACAATGGCCCGCGCATATGTGTGCGCGACGCGAGCTTAAAGGTTTGTCATAAAGGTTTGCTCTCCAAATATCGGTTTGTCGACCATTCGAAAAATAATATGACTTGCACAAGCAAGATAACATTTTGATATTCCTATCAAATACTGACAGTCTTCACAGGCGATGCAATATTGATGCGATCTTTGGATTGTGTGTTATATATCTTAAAGTCGGTAAGCAATATCGGCTTGCCGATCGCTCGAACGAAATTTTCCAATTTGATTTTAAAATATCGATTTATAAGATATCGATATATTTAATGTTACTCGCAACTCCTCAGTGGCGGCATAGATTTGGTGATAACCAAAGCAAAATGAACTATATTGAATTTGTCACAACCAAACAATTAAAGCATGCACCCAGATCTTATTTATTTATTTTATTTTATTTTTTCTTTATTCAAAATCCACAGCTCTTAAAAAAGTTACAATTCACATATATACCTAACCTACAGCCAATAATGGATTCTATATTTATTAATAAACATCTTTAAAAAACAACACAGTCAAAGGGATAATTATTAAGACAAATATTACCTATATAAGAAGAAAAATAAAATCAGAGAGAATACTTGCATGTAGGTGAATGTCTGGCTCTGAGTGAATGGTGTAATGAGTACGAGTGTGTACGAGTGTGTACGAGTGTTAATGAGTGTAAATGAAATGTGTGTGTGTTTGTGTGGGTGGTCGGGTTTTCCTACCGAGCTAACAAATTGCGAACCTCTTTTCTAAAGGATCTAAAGTATCCAATGTCGATTTTCACTATCCATAGCACAGTTTAGCATAATGATTGTATTTTGGTCACATACTTACAAAGATGTGGGTTTAAACAACTTTCGGTTACATGGCTACTTTTTGTATGTAAATAAAAAAATGTTTTTTTTTTTTTAAATAAATGATAAATCTTGGAAATCATCACGAATTGGAGATAAATAGCATTTCCATAAAAACACCATAGAGAAAACGACAGGAAGACGGAAGCGGCAGACAAAAAATGCAATTCAATACACAATTTTAAAATACCTCTGTAAGCAATTATTTTATTTATAGCATTATATTGCAATTCCATTATAAAACCATTGGACTACAATTATTGTAGTCGAATGAAACGGCTGAATTGTTTAATATACCTAATGTGAATAGTAAAATTTTAGTAATAAAATGAGGATAACTCCTCACTCAAATTTTACTATTTGTCTAGACAAAGTCTGCGTAGACTATCGAGTAATACTGTAATTAATCCTGCAATCATTTTAATCGCAGTTGTAAATGTGAATGTGCAATACTAAGGCTAAACACACACTAAAAAAAATAAAAATATTTTTTTTAAAAACCCCCGACTCATAAAGCAACATATAAAAAGTAAAAAATAATATGTAAACTATTTGCTCTTTGGCCCTCCAACTTGTTGCTTAGTTATGTTTTGATCCAAGCGTCATTCGCGTCGGGGGACCGCTTGTATTTTTATTTATGTTGCTGGGTAATTATAATCATCTTATTTTTACATTCGTCACTGCCTCCTTTACTCTTTTTATTAGCACCTATTTAGTATTTATTTTATTTTCTTAAGCGGTCCCCCGACACGATGACGCTTGGATCAAAACATAACTAGGCAACATTTCTTGTAATAAAGTTAAAGGGCCAAAGAGTTAACAAATAGTTTACATATCAATTTTTACTTTTTATATGTTGCTTTTTGAGTCGGGGGTTTTTTAACATTTTATTTTTGTTGCACAGACTACTTAACCAGTGCGAGGTTTGTTAATAAAGAAGCTTAATAGGAAATACTTAAGGTTTTTAATAAAGATATCTATCACAGGCACCAGTTTTTCATATTTCATTCTCAAACATTATGTATGTAACTTCCAGCAGTGAAAGTGTGAGATAAATACATTGCGTTCAATCCCCGATTTTTCAATCACATAGCGTTTTGGCGATTCTGTGCATTTGATCAGCTTTTGAAAGGCGCAACAAATTAGCCAAAGCCAGATTCAAGCTTCTTCAAATCGATATTCGCTGCAATTTGTTTCTAAATATTGCGACAACCCAGTTCTCTGGCTATAAAAATAGAAGTAAGTGGAGAAGTGTGGCTAAGTTTTAAGATTGCAAAGTCTTATTAATAAATGCAGCCAATGGCTGGAAAGGTCTTTAAAAATAACCAGCTAGCTTAGTTTGAAAAGGAAACATCCCACATGGGTAAATAATTATAAGACATCACATATCATTACTCTAATCTTAAGGTAAGTAGCGAAAACTTGTTATATAGAAATCGGAAACAAGTACGGTACCACAACAGCCAGAGATATTTGAATAGAAATAGGTCACGGATATTTGTAAATGTATTGGTGCACGTTTTTCCGTTATAGTATACTTAGATATTTCTGAGCCTAAAAATTCGGTGTTATTTATAAAAGCATTTCATTTTTTATTCCTAATTTATTATTATTTTAAATACCGACGAAATTGTAGTCATGTATCTTTAAGTTATTAGGTAAATATATCGATATAAATGTAGATGTACTCTTTTGCGTACCTATCTCAGAAATGGCTCTTACGATTTGGAAAATGTTTCGCATTTCGGTTTGCGGTTTTTCGGGCAGCAGTGGTGTGATTACATCTTTAAAGATAAATGAAAGCGATAAATCTAATTCCCGACACTTAGAATCAAAAGTTTATTACGAGCTCAATTCGTTTTGAACTGCAGAGCGATGTGTCTTAGAAAAAGTCGTTCAAACTAAAAATAAGCATTAACGGAAGTTATAGGAGCTGTTATCTCAACTTGTGGATTAAAAAGTTAGGTTGTTTTGTGTAATTTCCGTTATTAATTTCTATAAAGTGACAGATGGCTTAGAGTTTTTAAAGTATTAAATAATGATTTAATGTTGATTAGAAATAAGCCATCTTACATCCTAATTCAGGAAATACATCAATCTCTATTTATTTCTTTAGCGCTTCGGCCCTTTTTAGTATGCTTGAATTGGTCATAATTATGATCATTGATGCGGGATAGAACTAAGACAGGAGACCAACTATTTATGTACCTTGAATACAATCTTAAGTGTCGATACGTATATATTTTTTGATTATACCTAATAAAAATATCTGCCGCGGTTGCTTTGGATAAAAGTATTACTTATATAGATACCTTTAATGTATAAATTTAATGCCCCGGACGTCATCTATTTTTTATCTAAAAATAATATGAAACTATAATTTTATTGAGGGCTTTTTGTCGACAAAATTTGATGACAAACCTGGACAAACTGTATAATCTACCTATTGATACTAAAACCGTAACAAGATGATCTAAATAAGGATACCTATTCTACTTCCATAGGATACTGAAAATACACCGATCGAACTGACACGAACCTTTTCTGAACCCGAATGACAAAAGGATCTAAATGTAATTCCGAACCCATCATGTTGAGACTGCGGTGGATCTTCTAAACCTTTGAGCAATTACCAAGATTCGATTACGTTTTTTGGGTTATTTGGAATATAAAGAAGCATTTAAAGAGTTGGCATTTGGGTTCTAGATTTATTTTCTTTCAAATTTTAACTCAATCCTTTGAAAACTTTGGTCAAACTAGACTACATTTACATAATTTGAATAAATTGTCTTCTAACGAGCGATTGCTTTTAGCTGTCAAAGAAAGAGCCCTCTTGTCGTGTTTTTTTGCTTTGTACTGAATTTAACAAAGCTTTAATGCCTGCATTTATATTAAAGTTGCACAGTGTGCTATTGAAAGGGCTATTGCACGGTGTTTGTTAACGAACAAAAAACGCTGACATAGCCCGACGGATTAACATAGTGGCAGTAGGCATGTCACATAGCATGTAGAACTGACGGCCGATGGGAAAAGGTTCTGGAATGGAGGCCATGTACCGGCAACCCAAAAAGTGGACATATAGACGACCTGGTAAATGTTGCAGGAAGCCGCTGGATGCAGGCCGCTTTCAACCAGCCTGCGAGTCACTGGGGGAGGCCTATGTCCAACAGTGGACGTCCTGTGGCTGAAATGTTGATGATGATGATGGTTAGTACCTAGCAATATTCATTATCTGATATCTCGTAACACAAAAATAATAATTTCCTACTTAAATACCATGACGTTTGGTGCTATCTGTAATATCTGTTTATTTAATGTTTCTAATAACTAGTTTATTTTCAACTATAATTTATAGTTTTTTTATTTTTATTTATTTATTTTAAAAGGTACACCAACAGTGCATGTATACAATAAAATAAATTGCATTAAATACACACACACATTCACTTATACATGTACCTATTATAGGCGTACACAACGTTCACAGGTAAGAAGTCTAATAATCTTATTCTATTATGATGACAACATGAGGTGTTTATAACATTTAATTTATTGTGTACCTAGCTCAATAAAATAAAGATTAGTCTTGATTTGTAGTAGCGCATTGTTAGTGGACAAATAAAATAAATAAAACCCAATTTTCACTTTATTTTTCAAAGCTTTTATGATGAATCGTCATTAGGTTGTTTTGGAACACTCAATCAATGAATCTGGCAGGTAATTAACAATACCGATGAATCAATACAACTTATTTTAGAAACGAATCTGTCAAATATTTTTGATTTGAAAGTGTTTGTATTGGCCAGACATTGAAATTCGGGCCAAATTGTTTTTTTATTCTATTCTGTGTCATTATTTAACTGGATTTGTAATTTTAAAAAGCTTTCTGTAAGAATAATGCAAAACCATCGTGGTTGGCCGTAACCTAGTATACATTTAAATATTATTAAATTAATGTTAAAACTCCTTTGCAGCTTTAATGTGTACACTATATTCATGTGTGTACCACATACGTGACAAATCTGACAAATGATTTCAGTCATAGGGAAAAGAGAACAAACAGTCGGACTTGTATGTATTCGTCGTCATCGTTTCAGCCACAGGACGTCCACTGCTGAACATAGGCCTCCCCCAGTGACTTCTGTCATCGCGGGGTTTTTGCCATACTCGCCACGCTTGGCAGGCGAGTTGGCGAGCGCAGTTATTTTATTATTTCGCACGCAGACGCTGCTCCCCGTCTCGTGCTACAGGATTTAGTCGCCTCTTACGACACGCCTCCTGTTGGCGGTGGGGAAGTGTATTCTTTACGGCCGTCCCCACACGGCACACTTGTATGTATTAAGAATGTAATAACTATGGAACATTTTAAACTTTCTTGTTGCATTTTTCAACTAACACTTATAATTATATCACGTGACTACGGCCTATGCAAGCCGAAACGTCGGTAAAATTATTGCGTTAGTTAACCACCGGGCTAGTGCCACAAACGACTAAGGGGATTTGCATGTAAGAATGACACAAGGATCGACGAACCAGCAGTATGCAAAAGAAACCAGAGGTCACAGGTTCCAGTTTCACTGGCGGTAAGTGTTTGTTTTATCTAAGTTATAATGACTGTAAATTTCCATTATATTTTCACAGATTTCAGGTCCAGTCAACTCAGAAAACCAACTATTCTAAATAGCAAAGTACAGGTCTGGGTTAACTGGCTGATGATGGGACTTTCTCCGAAACTAGTTAGTGATTTTTCACCTACATTTAGTATGAGATGAACGTCCTGGCAACTCTCGCTCATACTAAAACATTAAAGAAAAAAATTTAAAAATGGCGTAAAAACAAAATCAATGTAATTTCTGCTTTAAGGATATCTGTACTCTGTACTGGGTGTATTGGCAGATATTTACCTAAAATTCCGTAATCATGATTAGGTGTTTTCCGTCACATGTTATTTAAATGAAAATATTTTATTTTATCCTAACCTATGGGTTGGCTGTTCTATTAAAACTATGTCTCCCCTCTGGCAGACAAAACCTTGTCACGTTCTATATTAATACGGGTTATGATGAGTAATGTTAGCATTCTGTAATAGGATTGTCTTTTAGCCGATTGTGGCCTGGAAGAGGTGTTTGGGTAAATGACTGGCCGCTTTGGTGCGAGATGGGGCAAGGTTTAATATGAGCAATGACATAGTGCTTTTTCTGTTGTTGTTAGGTAAAATGGAAAAATTGGGTTTTTCTAGTCATGATGAATAATAATGTTTTATTTTAGAAGATTTTTAAAAATAAATGGGTTACGTACAGCGGGGTAACCACGAACTCTAACTGTCAATTTGACAGATTTGACAAGATTTGACAGATTCGAGATTGTTTTAAGAGTTCATGGTTACCCCCAGTACCCGGCACCGAAGTTGTGCGCTTGGGCAAAGAGTTGGGATAGCTTTGCGCATCTTACAAGGAGACGCGTGAGCGCGAGGCTAGCAACCAATCCCAGCTGGCAGTGCAGGCGCGTCGCACTGCTAGCCAATCACGTAATTGAAATGGTTTTATGCATCTTTTGCCCAGCGCTCAATTTTTCCATGCCGCTTGTTTTATGTCGAAATTCCAGCATTTAGCTCTGGATTTCGAAATTTGGAATCTATGTATGGATTCATACCACTTTCTCGACGGTAGGCGAAAATATCGCGAGGAAAGTTCATATTCAGATAATACTGGATGGACCATAGTCCAAAATGGTCTGGTTACCCTGTCTTATGGTTGTTGAGTTCTGATAGCAATAGCTCCAAATATAATAACAAAACATACCATATCTAGTATCTTGGTCGAGCGTACTCTTCTGAAGGTGTACAAAGCGAAGAAGTACTCGTAGAATTCTACAAGTGCTTCTTATTTCAAGAAATTGCTTGTGATAATTGCTGAATAACCCCTGGCCGGGCGAGCACGCCGGACTAATATGGCGTTACCATCTCTGAGGTTCCAGGTTCGATCGCCGGCCGGGTCAATGTAGAAAACGAACTTTTTTATATTGTCTCGGGTCTGCAGACTGTTGTGGAACCGTCGTTGTTTTGATTTCTACAAAACAAATGCATTAGCTACTTACCTTAGGACCAGAGATGTATGTAATGTTGTCCAATGATATTTATATATTTTTTTAAATTGCTTAACTTTAATTATAGACTGTTAAAAATTGTCAAAGCACATACATAAAATGGCCTAATTCTACCTTTTGTACGTGTTTTATTTGTGAATTTAAGTTAAAATAAACAAATAAGCTACATTTTATTCTGTACGTGCTATTAAAACGAGATATTAGGCCCAATAGCGTAATTTTACGGCTCAGCGTATAAAATTTATTGAGGTGAACAATCCTGGGGGCATTTTGTTTACATACCATTTAAACAGTACATAAAGAGGGGACAAAACAGGACACAGCCTAGGAAAATGCAGAGGAACAATATCTTAAATATAAAACAAAGTCGGGTATGTTACAACTCTTTTAACTCGAGAAGGGCTGGACCGATTTTCATGGTTTATAATTTGCAAAGGGCGGGAGATCGTGCGCTGTGGCGCTCCTTGGGGGAGGCCTATGTCCAGCAGTGGACTGCAACAGGCTGATATGATGGTTATTTGTTGGATTTGTTTCCACACCGAATAGCAGAATAAATAAAAAATAGAAAAGCTGACGTCAAAAAAACTGTTAGGCGGTATGAAGTTTGCTGATTCAGCTAGTTAATTATAATTATGGATTGCCGAAAATAGTGTCAAACGGAAGTTCAGAGATAGATCACAGTCGGAGTACCCGATGTCTATCTATTTTACCTGTGGCAGCAAAATGAACTGCAGCACTAACTTCACTTTCTGTTTCTGATAAGACAACATCATATAGGTACATTTCTCTGATTCTAAGGTAAGTAGCTAAGGCACTTGTGTTATAGAAAATAAGAAGCAACGACGGTACCACAACACCTAGACCTGAAACAATTTAAAAAAGTTATTTTTCTACATTGACTGACCGGGAAAAGAAACTTAGAGATGGTGACGCAAAGTACAGCGTGCTCGCCTCTAGGCTACGGAGGTCGTCAAAAAATTTAAGTGTAATTATGAGTTAAGGTTCAGTGCCAGTACTGTCCACAAAGACAAGTTGCATAATTATTCTGGTTTTTTTTTTATAAATTTACCCATTGTAATTTTTTCACTCTATGTTCTAAGAAGGTGCGACATTTCCCAGCCACTGAGCTCAATGTGGCGTGGCCACCATTCGGAGATTACCTTGACGACTCTCAGCAATCCTATGTTAAGATTGGATTAAACGGGCATTGCTTAGGTAGGTACTAAATCTAGGAGCTTTGTATTAAGTCTAAATATATTCCAGTCAAGTATAAATTAATCTCCAGAGAACCTACACATTTTGTCAACTCTGGATGCGCTAGTAGTTGTTTTGCCCATTTTCCTCTAAAAAGCGATTTCATTAACATATTTTATTTTATTTACTTATTGGATTCTTTTTAGGGGTCCCGTTTTACCCAAAAGGGTTTTACCTAAAAAGAACCCTATTACTAAAGCTCATCAGCTGTCCGTCTGTCTGCCCGTCTGTCACCAGGCTGTATCTCATGAACCGTGATAGTTAGACACTCGAAATTTTCAGAGATGATGTATTTCTGTTGCCGCTATATCAACAAATACTAAAAAGCAGAATTAAATAAATATTTGAGGGGGCTCCCATACAACAAACGTGATATTTTTGTCGTTTTTATGATAATGGTACGGAACCCTTCGTGTGCGAGTCCGACTTGCACTTGGCCGGTTTTTTTATCAATAAAATATTTGATCGCACTACTGTAAACTTAAATAGTTTCGATTTAGGTAAATAAATAAGTCTTCATAAATAGTAGTCAGTAAGCAAGTTTTCTTTCTATTAATTTAATTAATTTTGTTTTAAAAATATCATTCATCTACCCGACTATTTAAAACTCATCGAGACCAAACCATTTCTCGTTTATCCAACGGACGAAGTAATCTGGTTTGATCTATTCTGGGAAAGGCGAGGTATCTAACTGGGTCACCAATGCTCAGCCAGACATACCACTCCAGTGTTGGTAGATGATTGTCTTATTGTAAAGTATACCACCGTAAATTTGTGTTGGTTTTTAAGCAGAAAATATCTCAGCCAGTCAAACTCCTATCGAATGAGGCTAAGTAACTTTTTGTGTGGGAACAACAACGAAATATTAAAATAACACTTGCACATTGTCTCGTCAACTGTTACTATTAGTATAAAACAGTGTTTTTTTTATCCATCGTCTTATTGTCACGGTCTCAAAGCAATTAACATCCTCAGGTTAACATCTAACTACACAATATATTTGTTAAATTATATTATTTAAATTTAGTGGGAGAGCGCATCCAGCGGGTCTAAAACGGCCGCATTGGATGTTTCATATTCCGTTCATAATATGTTTCATTTAGCAAATCTTAAAATGAAATGTTATTTGATGAATCATAAAATGAGCCTCGAACATTTCATATTTGCAGTTCATCTAATTTGACAGTTTTGTATGGAAATTCGTAATATGGTCCACTTATTATGAAAAGAGTAATTCATATTAAATGTCAAATTGGTGAACCACCATTTTAATGTTATTTTTATTATTATTTTGTATTGATATTTGTAGAACACACAAAACTTGAGTATTTTGAAACATTTTGTTCCTTTGTGTTGTTAAAAACATTCATTTTCACAAAAACCGTAAAGTAAGATTGGACGCGTCACTATATTTTTTAAACGTCATCAAATATGATCCATTTTAATGAAATGAATTGCATATGATTAATTTATTAATGTGGCCGTTTTAGGGTTTGCAAATCATTTCCGCTACATTTCACTAAATGAATCAGATTAAAAATGAAACATCCAATGCGGCCGTTTTAGACCCGCTGAAGGCATTAAGGCTACTCGAAGTTATTTTTCTCCTGTTAACACCAACTTTTCGGAAACTCTTTCTTACAGATTGTGAAATTTAGTCAATTTAGTGAATTGATCCCTATTTCTGCAATTCTTTGTGTAACAGCTGTACTCTTCGCCAAGTTTTAATGGTTTCCCCTACTGATTAAGTTATAAATTAAGTTAGAAAATAAAAGACGGTGTGAAATTTTAAAGTTTAAGAGTGCCGATGTTGGTTAAGAAAGTAAGTGCAAAGTTATTGATAAAGTTTCAAGTTTAAGTATACTTTTTCACTTTGAATAAGATTATTATAATATTTTTTTATGCGACCATCATAATCCATAGCTTGGATACTCGTAATTCGATTATTGACTTTTAGTTGACGTTAGTAAATAGAAATAAGGAAATAAATTAAAAAGCGAAAAGCAAAATTTTGTAAAACAAATTAAACTAAACCGACCAACCTGGAAGTCATTCGGGAAATCCTATTTTCATCGAAAGACGTCCTAAGGCTAAAACTATGATGACGATGATAATCATCATCATCATTATATCAGCCACAGGACGTCCACTGCTGAACATAGGCCTCCCCCAGTGACTTCTGTCATCGGGGGGTTGTTGCCATACTCGCCACGCTTGGCAGGCGGGTTGGCGAGCGCAGTTTTTTATATTATTTCGCACGCAGACGCTGCTCCCCGTCTCGTGTACCACGAGACGACGATGATAAACTTAAATTAAATTAACATTCCTTAAACCATATTAAAGAATTGATGGTTTTATTGTGATAATATAAAAGGTTTTGTTTGTTTAGATAGAAAATAGCAAATACACATGATAAAGATATTGATAGAGCATAATTTTTATATCTTTCCTAATTTGTTTAGTCCTTTGGTTTAATTCTTGATGGAAGTCTGTGCAGATAAAGTTTCGGGAAGAAGCAAGTTACTTATTTACTATCTCCTGCTCGAAACTTCATCTGCACTTTAATTACGTACTTACTAACAAAATAATAAAACATATCTTTCATTTTAACACTTACAGCGCGATTACAAAAGCACTGATTAGGATTCTCTGTTTCTAATTCAGTCTTTTTCGCCTAATCTAACTTATTTTATTAACAGTTAAGAACCAACATGATAAAGAAAATATTATTATTTTAATAAACAAGCAAGGAAAAGAAACAACAGTATAGAATAACTGCTTCATAATTATTAATAAGAAACCTAAAGTCAGTATTGTTTTTTTGGGAAATACTATTTTTATTTTGTTAATTCATCAATTAAAATACTCAATCAGTTAAAATTTTACATTAAAATATTGGAAGAAAAACTCTTAAAACAGACAACAAATCTTCCCGAATTGCGAGAAGCTATGTAAAGATCCGAAAGCCGTTTATTCAAGTTTATGCATAAATCAAAATAGGAGACCGAGTAAAACCTGTCAGAACTTAGGAGTTACATTGTCGGGTAAGATTTAGATGGCAAACTCATGAATATGGCTGTTTTTGAAGATGTAAACTTTTAATTACTACTTATCAAGAGACAAGAGTGCATGGACTTAATTACCTGCCTAGCTCGCACTTACACTATCTTGAAATTGTATTTCCTGTAATAAAACCAGGCTGACAAAGGTGACTGAGTTTGTTGCGCCGTTCAAACTCAAACTCAAACTCAAAATCTTTATTGCGTGTCACATGGGTATACAGTTGACAATAATAGGGTTTAAGTACATGTGACGCCCTGCAAGGGCGTTGCGTTTCTTCTCTACACCAGCCGATATGTAGTCCCGAAGCGGTGGTAGGAAAAAAAAGGGACATGAAAAGTGCCATTGATGGCCAATTTGCAAAAATAAATGACTTTGACTTTATCTCCTACTCGACGAGTGCCGATCGAATCATTTTTTTTCTATTAATTAGGAACAGTTAACTACATAATAAGAACATACATGTGAATAATGGCTTTAAGTAATGCGAACAAATATGTAGTCAAATACACTATGCACATCTTACTTAATAAACATTATAAAATAAACGCAGTGAGATGCTAGGCAACAACTAATAATAATGTACGGACAACAGCACGTTGACCTACCACAAAATGTCAAATTTTCTCATTTGAAAATGAACTCTATATGTCAGGCTTAAAGTTGAAAATCTATTGGAGAATTTTTGACTTTTGGGGTAGGTCGACGTGCTGTTGACTGTGCATACACGCGCACACACATGTACCCACACGGTTAATTTATAATATTATACAACAAAATAATGGACAAGTAGCTAAAGCGCTTGTGTTGTTGAAATTATAAACAACGACGGCACCACAAATCCCAAACCCGAGATAATATATAAAAACTCGTTTTCTACATAAACCGAGCGGGAATCGAATCCAGGACCTCAGAGAGGCAATGCGGCTGACGTGCTCGCCGCCCCTCTACGGTGGTCATATTTATGAGCGATGAGTACAATTATTTATTGTATTTTTTTTTGTTTTTAGCAATTCCATGCAAGGTTTAATTAAAGATAAATAACACTTGAAAAAATCATCGACCTCAGGTGGGACTCGAACCCACGTCCCATCGCATGCCGGGCGAGTACTTTTACCAACTAAGCTACCGAGGACGTCACGTGACACGATGAAATTACTCAAGTGTTTCTACTCGCTGTTGAAGCCAGCGTAGCTACCAACATTGATCAGAGATACGCTGGCTTCAACAGCCAGAAGAAACACTCGACAGGTCGATGATTTTTTCAAGTGTTATTTATCTTTAACAATTATTTATGTTAAAGAATGTAATCAATTTAAGCATTGATTTCGTTTAGGCACACATCCACACGCCCGATGGCGATTTTACCATTCTTGTGAGTCGAACGATTGAGTCGAAGTCGAGACAATAAAATGCGTTGCGGCGTATATCAAGTGTACCTTAAATAACTCAAAACCTTTGGGGGTTTGATTCTGGTGCTCATATAAATTATTCTTTACATAGTAAAAGAATAACAGCGAACTCTCATAAAAATAAACGTTATATCATTGAAATCAGCCCCGTATTGTCGTTGTAGTCTAGTATGTAAGTATATTGGGGAAATGTGTTCGCTATTTCGATGTTGATTTTATAGAATAGTTGCTGTATTTGGGCAGTAGAATTACCCCCTAAAAGGTTTTACGTTATTTCAATTACTACTTATACAGGGTGTTAGGTAAATGGTATGTCAAGCCAAAACTAAGGCTTTGTTATCTTGGGCATATTATTAATAATATGATGAAGTCATAAATTTGATATTATCATTTTATTTTTTCAAATACATAGGTTGTTTTTATTATGTTAATTGTGCTTAATGTGTATGTCATTTTTTTATTCTATTTCTATTCTGTATTATTAGATTGTATAGGTATATGTTGTGCATATGTCACTTTTGTAAATGCATGAAAGTTATGGAGAGCGGGGATTAATTTTTTTTCAATTTCATATCTTACATAAATATGTTAAATTTACATCTAGAAACGACGAAGGTTTGACTTGATGCTAAATAATTTAGTTTAGTCAGCATAACTACAGAAAACATTAAAACAGTATGAGTAACTCATGTTAGTAAGAAAAGAGTTCGTAGAGAATTCATCAATTCAGTTCTTTCTTTTACATTACTGACTGGCAATGTAAAAATAAATAGGCAGGTAATAAGGTCTAGTAATTAAAATTATTAAGTAAAAAAATATAGAAAATAGCGTTTTAATTTAGTTTTCCGACTCGAAAGTATTGTACGGTCAGTAACCATACATTAAGTAACGCTGAATTAGATGCTAAGTAATGCTGAAGGGCGGTGACTCCGAAGAGAGATAAATAACCAAACCCGACGAGTGTTGATCGTACACTGATTTATTGGTTCCACCAAATTGTCAATAACAAAATTAAAAGTGATAAAGCTTATGACGTAAAGCTAGCTCAGCTAATTAATCTAGGTCGACTTGACACAAAGTGTTCGAAATAATGTAAGGTTGGCCCTTACAAATGTTTTGTTGTGATATTTTTTCTTGTACATCGGAAGTTAGAACGTTATTTATATAGGTACTTAAAAGAAATCCTCAATCGCATCACAGAAATGTAATAGGCTAATATTGGGTAAACGGTTTAATTAATTAATTATAATTATATTGGACAACATCACATACATTGCTCTGATCCTAAGGTAAGTTGCTAAAGCACTTGTGTTATAGAAATCAGAAACAACGACGGTACCACAACACCCAGACCCGAGCCAATATAGAAATTCGTTTTCTACATTGACCCGACCAGGGATCGAACCCGGAACCTCAGAGATGGCGGCGCCATTTAAAGTCCGGCGTGCTCGCCTCTCGGCTACGGAGGTCGTCATTGGTTTGTTTGATTTGTATTTATATTTTAAAAGAAAACCGGGTGAAGTTGATACAATCTTACTCCCTTGTGAACATACCGTACTGCTGAGTGAAGTCATTTTACGATAGGCCTCGTGACGACAATCTTCAAGCATTTAATACTGGCTGGTGTTTATAGTATTTTTATTATTTTATGTGACCATATAATATTGTTTGTCTTTTGTTTTTTTGAATAAACGTTCTTTTGTTTTTAATGTTTCTGCATTTTGCGTGTGTACTTGCGCTATTTTGGCTATTTGCTGAGTAGTGATGCTGATTGGCGCGTTCATTTACGTTGAACGCAAATAGTCTTTGATTCGATTCCTTCCTGGTTCGGTTTAATTCAGAATATGAACTTTTCTAACTTGGCCCTCGTCTAGGTGTTCTAGTGTAAACACATCTCGTGTTTGTAAAAACTTTTTTGAAATAGCTTTATATCATTTCCAAAAAATATGTATTAAACGAACGCATGACTATTTAACAACTAATAATGCCAATCTTTCATTACTGCGGGGTAACCATGAACTCTTAAAACAATCTCAAAGTTGTCAAATCTGACAATTTTCGTACGACAACATTATATACAAAGTCAAAGTCAAAGTCAAATGTTTTATTTGCAAGAATACAGTAAATACATCAGGTGATAATGATAGAATGAGTCCAGTGCATTCAGCCTAATATTAGCGTGCAAATATACTATCACAATAATTAATATTAATGCATATTTAATTTATTATTTTATCTTTAAATTCAAGAAATTCTTTAACAGTGTAAAAGCTGTGATGTAATAACCATTTTGTCAGCTTTGTTTTAAATGTATTTATGTCATGAATTAATCTGAAGTCGTCTGGTAAATTATTGAACAGCACAATACACATATTATAAACATTTATCTTATATAAAAGTTTATGGCAAGTAGGATGATATAATTTGTTCATAATTCTAGCTCTAGTTTGCCTATTATTTATTTCAGCTCGTGTTTTCCAAAATTTTGGATTGGAGTATACAAACAAACAGACTTCCTTAATGTACAGCGACGGCAGAGGTAGAATCGCAAGTTTTTTGAACAATGGTTTACAGCTGTCGTCAAATTTCGCGTTGCAGATGGCTCTTATACACTTTTTTTGGATTTTAAAAGCCTGATTAGCGTTGACTGAGTTTCCCCATAATATCAACCCATAACTCAAAACGGATGAAACATAGCCGTGATAAGCTGTCAGAGCCGCCTCTACAGAGACTGTTTGTCTCAGTTTTCGCAATGCAAAAACAAATCGGTTTAGCTTATTACACACTTGCTCTACATGTCCTTTCCAATTTAGATGCTTGTCAATAGTGATGCCTAGGAATTTATGATCATTAACTGAGTCTACTGTGTTATTTTCATATTTAATTTGAAGCGGTAGAGGTTGGGAATTATAAGATAGAAATTGAATTTGCTTACACTTATCAATATTTATTTTTAAGTTATTACTTTCCAACCATTTAATTACATTTTTAAAAGTATCATTTACCTCTTTTTCAAAATTTTCCCGATCATCGCATTTGATTATTAAAGTAGTATCATCCGCAAAGAGAATGGACTCATGCCTGCTGGCTTTTGGTAGGTCATTAATATACAATAAAAAGAGAAGAGGACCGAGTACACTTCCCTGCGGAACACCTGTTTTGTTAGTTTTAAGGTCAGACCGAAAGGTGTGTTTCGCGAGAGTATTTTGTGTTTTAACAGTTTTAGATATCTCTGTGTATTGCTGCTGTTTTCTAAATAACTCGCCACCCAATCCAGTGCCCTACCCCTAATACCATAAATATGTAATTTGTTTAAAAGTTGAGAATGATTAACAAAATCAAAAGCCTTACTCATGTCCAGAAATATGGACACAAGAGGTACACTCTCATTCAAGCTGTCAGTAACGATTTTCAAAAAGTCGAAACACGCAAGTGTCGTTGAGCTACCTTTTCGAAAACCATATTGTTGTGGGTGCAAAATATGGTATTTGGACAAAAAATCATTTACTCGGCTTAGATACGCCTTTTCAAAGATTTTAGATAGAACAGGGACTAATGTTATTGGCCTATAATTGTTAGGCTCAAGTTTGTCTCCTTTTTTGTAGAGTGGTTTGACTAGCGATAATTTTAACCTCTCTGGGAAAATACCATCAACAAAGGAGAGGTTAATTACGTGAGTTAGCACGTAACTTAAGTGGGCAGCAACATTCTTTAAATTTTTAGTCGATATGTTATCGTAGCCGCACGATTTGCAATTTTTTAGTGTCATTATAATATTATATATTTCTCTTTCATTTACTGGTCTTAAGAATATCGTAAGTACATTTGAATTGTCAAGTAATGATGTCTTATTATTAGGTTCAAAATTTGTAGTCGTTAGGTCAATGAAATAATTATTGAAAATATTACATATGTCAAGAGGATCCGAGTAAACTTTATCTCTAAATCTTATTTGAGAAATGTCATTATTAAATGTTTTGTCTGAAATTGAAGAAGAGATCACTTTCCAAGTAGCTATACATTTATTTTCACAATTTTTTATAAAGTTATTGCTATTTAATTTTTGGGAGTCGTGTATGCATTTTTTTAATATTTTGTTGTACCGTTTAAAATTAATTTTATTTATACGCTTATTTGTTCTGTTAAAATTGTATTTAAGGTATAAGTCTCGTTTAGTTTTACACGACTTCTTCAAGCCTTTTGTTAGCCATTTAATTTTTATTGGTCGATTATTTATTTTTACCCTGATAATCGGGAAACATAAATTGTAGAAAAGGCAAAATAGGTCATGGAAATTGTCGAACGCCTGATTCAAATTTGTAGCAGAAAACACCTCTGTGAAAGAGAGTGCTGAAATGCAGTCATGAAATTTCCTAACATTATCTGCGCTATAATCACGTTTGTACTCGTACCATGTAGAGCAAACCGATGGCTTTTTAATTTTTAAAGTTAAAGATTGAGCAGTTTCATGGTCAGATAGACCAAGACGATGAATTATTGGTATTACCGATTTTACGTTACTGGCAATTTGATCTATGCACGAGTTAAGTCTTGTGGGTTGAGTAATATGAGGTACAAATTTATAATTGTCTAAAATACCCACTAGTCTATTTGGAGCTGGTTCTTTCTTAAGGATGTCAATATTCCAGTCACCACATATTACTATTTTCTTGTGTTTAAATTTCTCTGCAAGATAACTCATTAATTTTTCTAATTTGTGTAAGAAGACGCCAGTATGAGACTTAGTTTGCTTTGGAATTCTATAAATATTTATCACTATCAATCCAAGACCTGAAACTTCAATACCGCAACTCTCAAAGTAAAATGGAGTTGCTAATTCTGTGACAAATGGTAATGTTTTAAAATCTAAGCTTTTTTTGACCAAAATACAAGTACCACCTCTGCTTTTATTCCTACAATAAGAAGCTGCTAGTCTATAGTTTTTAAGACGTATGTTTGCCTCCGATCCACTCCTGACGAAAATTTCACTAAGGCAAACTATATCAAGCTCCATGCCAGCGTCTTGAAAATTTTGTAGCGTTATATCCAGTATGTCCAATTTGCTACAGAGACCTTCAATATTTTGATGGAGAATAGTCAAATCATTTTCAGTAAAGTTATACATGGGTTTTGTAGTACAATTAATTTTTGAGTCATCTTTAAGCGTACAGTTATTTTTTAATACGAAAAAACTGAGAATTGTCAATTTTATCGATTGGTTTATCTAATTGTAGCACATTTTGTAAATAATCACATTCATATTTAATAAAGTCAGTTTCAATATTTATTTTATATGCTATTAAGTCCAGTCGTTTCTTAAAACTATAGTGAAGCGATTCAATGTCAATAAATTTACAGTTTGGATAATTATTTACGAGCATTTGCAAGTCTGAATTTAAAGTTTGTACATCTAAATGTGAATTAAAAGGAATACTTAATAAGAAAATTTGTTTACAGTTTCTTAGCGTATGTAACATATTACACAGATTAGAATATAAAGTATAAGGATTTTCATCATAGGATCCAGTTGAAATAACTACAAAATTTGACAGATTTGATAATGTTTGACAGATTTGAGATTCTTTTAAGCATAGAATGTAGCGAATGCTAAGTCTATGGTTTTAAGAGTTCGTGGTTACCACCCTGATATTCATTTACAATTTTAAAATCTAAAATACACGATAATATAAATATTATGAATATATCTTGTCGATTCATAAAATGCTTTCTCTGGTAGGTACCTATTAATACAATAATGTTCAAGGCCATAACCATGAACTCTTAAAACAATCTCAAAGTTGTCAAATCTGTCAATTTTGGCACGTCATTTCAAAATTTGACAGAAATGATAATGTTTGACAGATTTGAGATTGTTTTAAGAGTTCTTGGTTACCGCCCAGATCTTACTTCGAAAATGACAAATTGTTTATTGTCTCATTATTATTAGTACCTACCTTAAACAATTGTACAAATAAAGCACTCTGTACCCATGTTACTTATGCAAACAGGATGGCTTATATTAATGGACCCTAGAAGATAGGTATATACAATAAGTAGGTATTGATGACAATAAGAGAGTCATTGATATATGCAATTATTATTTAAGACACATTATTTAACACATTCCGAGACACAGACCTAGACATAATAGAAGTTTTATTGTTATCACGCCTATAGGCGGTCTGTGTCCCGGAAAGTGCCTTAGCTTACTTGCTTACTTTAACACCGCAACTCAAAACGACACATTTCATGAACATCAGTTTTTTAAGTTAAGTTCGTTTTCATTTTATTGTTACGCGGTTTTATGCGACCACTGCGAGCATCGAATATTTAACGTACCATTGCGCAATTCCGTCAAATCGTCGAATTGCCAGAAAAAGCCAGAAATCCCATTTCTTTTTTGCCCCCATTCTTAATCAAAGTTGGACAATTTTGTTCAATGACTTTTAATCGTCGGAGAGTTACTAAAGGCAGGTTAAAAAATAGAAAGTGAAAAATAGAGGGTAGGAATAAATTACAGAGATAGCTCAGTAAGTTTTTAACTCAAACGTTTGAAATATAATTTTTAAAAAGAATTGGCATTTTCAGAGAAGTACTTGAACATTTTGGGGACAGATATTACATTTGGACCGTTATCTTAAACATCCAGGGCTGTAACCACGAACTCTTAAAACAATCTCAAATCTGTCAAACATTATCATTTCTGTCAAATTTTGTATGAAATGAAGTACCAAAATTAACAGATTTGACAACTTTGAGATTGTTTTATGGTTACCCCCCTGGTGTTACCATGGCAAAACTAGGTGTTGTGGTAACATCGTGGTTTTTGATTTCTATTCTCCAAGTGCTTTGGCTACTGACAACAGAATCAGAGCAATATTAGGTGTTATTGTACAATATTTATTTATATTTACTTAGTCAGGGATAAGGACAAAGCTATATTATATTTGCCCTAAAGATTAATATACCCTGAAAGACTACTACGAAAATGAATCGTTCGTTCAGACGTATAAAGCTATCAAATCAAAATTAATACCTCTTTCAATCTTTTGACAAATATGACGAACTCTGGTTGAGTTCGTCATATTTGTCAAAATAATGAAGCCGTGTAAAGAACACGTCCGTTTTTAGGGTTCCGTATCCAAAGGATAAAACGGGACCCTATTACCTACTAAGACTCCGCTGTCCATCTGTATGTCTGTATATCCGTCTGTCACCAGGCTGTATCTCATGAACCGTGATAGTTAGAAAGTTGAAATTTTCACAGATGGTGCATTTCTGTTGCCACTATAACAACAAATACTAAAAACTTTAATAAAATAAATATTTAAGGCGGCTCCCATACAATAATCGTGATTTTTTCGCTCGTTTTTATAGGTGATGGTGCTATACACGATTTATCATTTTGACGTTTAGTTTAATTAACACAAATCGTTATCGATTCTAGTCGTTCCGATTCAGAAAACGAAAATTTTAAATAAGCTCGAGTCTAGGTGTACTGCACGATGTCCCTGGTAAATTACTATTAATAATCTGGTTCGTTACACAATAATGTTAATTGTTTATTCGAGAAAAAACAAGCACAAATTTATTTGATTTATTTATATTTGATGAGTCAAAATACTTGAAGAAATTAATAAAAGTCATGGTTTGTGGTCGTAACTTCAAAGCCAAGTAAATTTATTTGTTTATTGCAAAATTGTACATTATCAATAAATAGAACAGTACAAAACCCTGTTAGAGTATAGCAATTGCAATTATAATCTAAAAATTAAAATAACATCTCATCGTGTCAATCTTTTGGCAAAATATGATCAACTCAAACTAGCATTGAAAAAAACACGTTCGTTTTTAATCGTTCATAATTGTCAAAGGTTTGATACAAGTGAATGGTTATTTTATTTGATAGGATAATACGTCCGAAGAAGCGATACATTTTTGTAGTAGGCCCTCAGTCAATTCAGACGTGCTTGCGGACAAAAAGACACATTGACAAAAGTAAAGACCCTTTTTGATCAATCTCTTTTATAACAAAGATGCTGCGAAATGTATTATCACTCCGTCATATCCTAGGGACGTCATTTCGAAAGAGCATTAGGTAGCGGAAAAATATAATATCCAGTAAGTTTTGATTTTGACCAAGTGATTACGATTTATCATTTTGACGTTTAATTTAAATAAATAATAAATAAATAAATATTGCACAACAACTCTTACATTGCTTTGATCCTATCGTAAGTAGCGAAAGCACTTGTGTTATAGAAATCAGAAACAATAACGGTACCACAACACCCAGACCCGAGACAATATAGAAAAGTTCGTTTTTCACATTGACCCGACCGAGGATCGGAACCTCAGAGATGGCGGCGCCATATGAAGTCCGGCGTGCTCGCCTCTCGGCTACTTTATTTAACAGTAATCGTTATCAATTCCGGTCGTTTCGAATCAGGAAACGAATATTTCTAGATAAGCTCGATTGTAGGTGTACTGCGCGCTCAGCGCGATGCCCCTGGTAAAATCTGGTTCGTTACACAATGATGTTAGGTAATTCTTGATTTGAGACAAAAACAACAGGTGTATTTTCTGGCGAATAGATAGAATAGAATAAATTTAATAAATAATAAATAAATATCGTTTATTACTTTAACTACTTAAAATATAACAATAGTCTGAGGTTGGGGTCTACCTAGTAAGTACATGGGTACCTGTGGCAGGAGGCCCCGCTCTTTTTTTACAAGACAGTACATATTAATTAATTAAAGTTATCAAGACAGCAACAACAGTTGTGTGTGTGTGTGTGTGTGTGTGTGTGTATTTATTTTATAAGTTTATTTGCTTAAAGCAGCAGATTAAAGAGGAGCAGCGTAAAGCTGTCCTCGACGCTAAGCGCGATGAGCTAAAGGCCCGTCCTCCTACCGCCATCAGCTATAATTATGTAAGCGCTGTACTAACGTGCCCTCATTGTGCACGGGAGTTCGCTGCAAAGATCGGCTACGTAAGCCATCTTCGGGTGCACCAGCGCCCGTCCAATTAGGAGTCGAAGTGGTCGCCATGGCCGAAAACGGTCGGAAAGATCATCATTATTTGCTTATAACACGGTATACACAGGTAACATGGTAAAAAGAAACAATCATGTTTTGCTTACAAGAAGCTTGCAAATATATTTTGGGCCAATTAACCCAGTCAATACTGCAACAACTTAACAAAAACATCCAGACATGCGAAACATTAACGCATCAGTAAAGTGGACCATTGATTGTATTATTTTTATTTATTTTATTTATTTAACCACCACCACTTTACACTATCATTACAGGAGAACCCCAATGCGATAGTATCAGCCTGATTTAATTACATTTCATTTTATGAATTACATAAACGTATTTATAATTTCTTAATTTAACTTATAACAAATGATATAATGTGCTACCTATCCTTGTGAATTCGCTCATAGTACAGAAAAATAGGTCCAGCTCCACCGATATAAGGTTTAGAATACGCAGCGCACGCGTCAGCGGTGCCTTGCTCATCAGGGATTAAACATGTATTATTACACAATGCTGTGGTGATTACATTTAAGGCTATCGATCATTGAAAAATTCAGTGACGCTGTTAAAGTTTTTATTTTTGAACTATTCACCCATTTTTCTAGCTTTTGGTATTGTTTTGTAAATTCTAATCCACAATTTGAAATGAAAAAACCTTGTTATTTTGAATTGGATTAAAACTTGAAACTGTGAGAGCTTGAAGACATGATAGCACGTAACTTTAACTTCATAGCACACAATAAGTGAAATAAAAGTGGATGTACTTATCAGGTTTATATGAACACACACTCACACACACACACACACACACACACACACACTTACCTACATGCAACGGAGACATTAAACATATTATTGTAAGTAGTGAAAAATTTTGTTTACCCCTGTATGATATGGGAGGGTGGCCGCTCCTGGCACAAGTGTTTTTAACGCTTAAAAGGAGTGGTTCTGCCTCTGTATGTAACCTAATATTACCTACTTCAAATAAATATTTTCATTATTATTTTCATTTCGGCTATATTTTTTAGATCTAGGTGCAACTCCCATTATTAATCTGTCTGGGTCGCTGCGGGTTCGCGAATTTTTATCGCAGGCTCTTTTATATAAAGTAAAATGTTTTTTAACAAAAGTAAATATTTCAAATAAATAAAGTAATAGCAGTGATAATAAACCAAACTCTCTAAAATGTATTTGATTTATACTTGCGGAGTCAAAATACTTGAGGACATTAATAAGCGTCTTAGTTTTGTGGTCGACCGACCGAACTACGAAGACAAGCTAATTTAATTATTTATTGCAATATTGTACATAATTAATAAATCGAACAGTACAAAACCCTGTAAGGGTGTAGCAAACACAATTATCATCCTTCTATAGATCCTTTTTTGGCAAAATTTATTATTATTATTATTTTCTTTATTAATTTGTCCAATTTTGTTATGCTATTCTTTATGTGTTTATTAATTTTAGTGTGCCAAATAAATGTAATTCTATTGTATTCTAATAAACAGTAATATTCTATTTAAAATACTAACTTAGAACTAGTTCTACTAATTCGAATTGCAAAGGCGACTAGATAACCGGTGTGATAGTGGAATAATTTATTCATTAATTATTCGCCTTTAATATAAATCAAAATGCAAGTCATGCAATGACACTAGTACATAATAACATTCCATTAAATAATATAACTTATGTATTTAACTGGTGATACAGTTATAGTGTTCCCTAATGAGAGTGACAGCGCGTTAGAGGTAATCGATCACTCGTACTGTTATTAATTAACTAACTGACAAGACCAATTACCAAGAGTATCTCCGAAGTTTTAGTCTTCATAGCAAAAGCTCTTGTTCGTTTGGTCACAGAATAAATAGGTATGGTAATTAGAAGTATAGTTTCATACAATGCTGGATAGAGCAATTCTCAAATCATAATTCCGTAAAAGGTCATCTCTAGTTCCCTAGTTAAGTTTAGTAGCAGAATAACTTCTCATCCTTCCGCCTTATCTCACATCAGTCATCACAAAATACACAATTTCGCAGATGACTCAAATAGAATCTTCGGCAATCGTCTTATTTTCCACATGGCCAGCGGCATATGAAGACTAGGAGCGATCAATAGCACTGATTGGTCGGGTATTTTGTGCAAGAGGGTTCCCATTATATCTGAGAAAGGGTGGACATTTTTTTAGATTGGCCATATGGCGCAGCTTGCACACTTACAGTCCTTCTTCCTTGGGTGTCGACTCACTCAGGCTTTTATATTGAGGACCAAAACTCAGCCACCGATATAGCGCTATCGGTGGCCTTGTAAAGATTCTCGCGTGTGTAGGTGTAGGGACACGCAGGGCATGACAGGAGATGTGCCATTGTCTAGGGGAAAATGTCACATAGACATGGGCTCTCCAAGCTGTAACCCCACTTGTGCATGTTCTCCTTGCTTCGGCCTACTTGGGTCCGTAGTCTATTTAGGGACTTCCAGGTTGCCAGAGGTAGATTATGTCCAGCGGGTCTAAAACGGCCGCATTGGATGTTTCATATTTCGTTCATATTATGTTTCATTTAGCAAATCTTAAAATTACAAGTTATTTGATGAATCATAAAATAAGCCTCGAACATTTCATATTTGCAGTTCATCTAATTTGACAGTTTTGTATGGAAATTCGTAATATGGTCCACTTATTATGAAATGAGTAATTCATATTAAAGGTCAAATTGGTGAACCACCATTTTAATGTTATTATTATTATTTTGTATTAATATTTGTAGAACACACAAAACTTAAGTATTTTGAAACATTTTGTTCCTTTGTGTTGTTAAAAACATTCATTTTCACAAAAACCGTAAAGTAAGGATCGACGCGACACTATATTTTTTTAACGTAGCAACATCGTCATTAAATATGATCCATTTGATAAAATGATTTGCATATGATTCATTTATTAATGTGGCCGTTTTAGGGTTTGCAAAGCATTTCCGCTACATTTCACTAAATGAATCAGATTAAAAATGAAACATCCAATGCGGCCGTTTTAGACCCGCAGGAGGCAGTTGCCCTGATGGCTCTATATTCGGGTCTATGTGATATCTCTCCTTCCATAGGTTTAAGCGGGTGTTTTTAACAACCCCGTCCAGAGGAGGAACTTTCTTAATAAAGTTAAGTTAATACAGTCCTCTTCACTTATGATACAGTATAGGGCCTAGCGCGAAAGGGTATCTTTCGTTCGGTCGTATAAATCTAACAAATTAAAATGGCCAGTCTCATGTGTCAATCCTTTGATAATATATGACCAACTCAATCTGGCCGTGTAAAAAACCCGGCTGTTATCACCATCATCATCACCTCAGCCTATTGCAATCCTGTCGTATGAAAGTTGGGGCAGCAAGTTTATGTTTTACATTAATATTAATTTGCTAAACCAAGTACATTAGGTAAGGTATTGTAAGTTGGTAAGTATAAGATGTTGTTTTGACGTCCGTAGCGCAAACCACTAGGTGGTTGGTTTTTGTCCTGGAATTTTATTACAAAACCTTGACCATCCTACTCAAGGCGATTGCTTGCTATTTCTCGAGGCCCTTGGACATTATTAGTTTTGTTCGATAAATCTTTTGACGGCCACGCCAAGTGTTGGAATAGGCTGGCGTTTCATATCGCTATGGAGGTGTGTGGGTTAGTGCTAATGTTATGCTGGGGCTTCACCTGCATTTAATGCCATTAATAAGTGTACTATTGGATATAGTACGCAGGTGAGGCTAATTTGCTTTAATGACATTAGACGTTAGGCGATAGCGCGGACGGCGGTAACATTCGACACATCAATGGGATTTAGCGGGCCTCTAGTGCGTTGTTGTGGCTACACCTACTACAGTCATTCGGTATACGAACTTGATAAAACACAGTTACATTGAATAACTCTACGAAATAAATGTAATAGTGTATAGTCATTGAAGCTAACTAACGATAACTAAGTCGCTAGGCGCTACAATCAAACTACAAATACGTGTGTCCACACATTTAAAACGTAGTTTAGTGCATCAATTAATGAGCGCTAATCATGCCATTTTTGAACGTAAGGCGTCAAGTAGGTGAAGCCCCAGCATAACGGTTACAGAAAAAGACACGTATGGAATGAAAAAAAAATACAAAAGTTCATAATACACAATTTTGACGACTACTTTGATCTAGTGGTCCGCCTGAATCGTCAGACGGTTGCGAGTTCGAATTCCGAAAAAAGGCAAATTGTTATGATGAGCAGTTGAAGTATGTTAGTCATGGATGTAATAAAGAATATACAATACAAGTCATCTAGTCAAAGTCAGTCTAGTTCAAGCTTAGAGCATTGAGTTCAAGCTATAAGCAATAACATACAAAACCTTTTATTAAAAGTCCAACACTGAAATCACGAAAAACTCTAGAGTTGTAATTTTAAAGTAAGCTAAATAATATTTTGAGATAAGTCTTAGCTCCGGAATTAAAAAACTTATGAAACAACTGGATATAATATATTCTTTTAAACTTTCATGGTCACTAACATTAGAATAGTTTGTTACGGGATTGCTACCATGTACCTTATTTTTGAGTTCCCGATAACTCAAAAATAAGGTACATGGTAGCAATCCCGTAACAAACTATTCTAAACTGGATATAAATGACACAAGAGGCAATTTTTCCTGTTATCTACGGCCAAGAGGTAGGTAAAGCCATAGACTTAGCATTCGCTATTCTATATCTATGGGTAAAGCAGAAATTTCCAATTTATTAAAAACAAAACTTTCCAAAATTCTGTGTAAAAATGCCTTTAATAGACAACTAAGGACACACTACAAGTGTTTTGGGATAGTCATTTATCGATTAAGAGCAATTTTTAACCTTTTTTTTAGCAAAGCAATCATACTTATCTTCCTTTCGCTCGCTATCATTGTTTCAACGCCACACGCTGCGATAGCATGTTAACTATCTCATTTATCAAATAAATGGCTGACATTTGTCAGACACACCATTTTCACCCACGGCTCAAGTTTGACTGATGCATGCCGATACGTGCTTCGATCCCTTGTTGCTGCATAAAGAGTTTTCATATTTTGCCATATTTTTGACAGCGGGACCCTGAACTCTAACAAACCTTGCACTTTAAATCACATTATTATGTAAATTAAACTGGTTCTCAAATGGAGACCACGCCTAGGCAAACGTAGTGTAGGACGCCCCCAGACGGATGGACCGACTACCTTAGGAAGATGGCTGGCAGTGGATGGATGAAAAAAGCGGGAGATTGTGCTCTTTGGCGCTCTTTGGGGGAGGCCTACGTCCAGCAGTGGACTGCAATAGGCTGAGATGATGATTATGTAAATTGATCCCTTCATCAAATAGTGGTGTTTTCACACCAAATATTTTTAACGACTAATACAACAACTCTTTCACACCATTCGATTCAACTCATAGTCAAATCAACAAAGTAGTTGTAGAGTGCGTGAGCGGGACCTTATGCGATTTCTTCAGAAACTTATTCAGGGTGATTACGGAGTAAATGGTTGGGAATATTGGGAATATAGAAAAATTGTATAGAATAAAAGTTATAGAACATATTATACGCTTTCATTTTATCTCAGAAAATTAATCGCTACAACGCACCATTTTTGAGATGTTGGTAAAAAACCTCAAACCCCCGGCTCAACTCCTTGACGTCAGGATTATTAGTATGTTGTCTCCCTAAGCACCCTGAAAAAGTTTCTAAAGAAATCGCTTAGGTTCCCGCTCAAGCACTCTATACCCTCCTTTGAGTCATTCCTTAACTGAACTACTAGCAATATTCATACTATCGTTAATAGTTTTGCAACCCTATTATGAAGCTGAGATAATGATGGGCTACGCTAACTATGTTAATTGTTCATATGTTGCGCAGTGGGCTGACGTGGGTAGATTATAATCATTGTTGGATAGCTAGACAGCTGTAGTACTACATACAGGGTTACATTGCAAGGGAGTGCCAATTTTACAGGGACCATTCAGAATCAGGGGGCCTAGCGCGAAAGTGAATCTTTCGTTCGGTCGTATAAACGTAACAAATTAAAATGGCCAGTCTCATGTGTCAATCATTTGATAAAATATGACCAACTCAATCTAGCCGTGTAAAAATTCCGACTGTTTTCAATTGTTCATTAATAGACAAACCTTTGATACGGGGGATGGATGTTTTAACTTGATCGGTTAATACGACCGAACGAACGATACACTTTCGCGCTAGGCCCCCAGTAACTAAAACGATCTACGTAAAAAACAAAATCATTTTTTAATATTACTATCCGCTGTTAAAAGATGGTACACGTGGATAATCTTGTCTCAATTATAAAAATACGTACGCACTATACCTGTGCAACCTAGCTGCAATGTTCAATACAATAATAGTCACAAAGGCGCTCGAAAACAAACCTTAGCCTTTTCGAGGTAAGGTACATTTCTAACAGCAGGATCGCCCGCGCAAACCAGTGGTTCAAATTCCAACAAGGACCTTAAGCAGTGCACCTCCAGATCTTATTTTTAAAATTTAGCCCTACCTTGTGTGATGTGGTGCCGGCACGTTAAAAGAATTGCACCACCCCTTCTCTTCCTATGGGTGTCGTAAGAGGCGACTACAGGAGAACCGCCATAAGAAGACGGGCAGCAGCGTCTCCTCTCCACCATTGGCCAAACTGCGATCGCCTTATGCGAAATCCTCCTTTTGGAGAGGACTGTGTCCAGCAGTGGACTTATATAGGCTGGTGATGTGGCACTACCTTGCAATGTAGCCCTGTATTATAATAATATGTAAGTCGAGTGTCCCAAATAGTCGAATTCATCAGAGATATATGGGTATACAATTACATCGGAGACGAAGCTGCGTAACTGACATTAACAATATTCCAAACTATTACAGATCGCAGAAAGCTAAAAGCTAGAAGGCCCTCTTGTAAGTGGAATATTTTTAATCCCTGTTTATAAATATTATCCCACTAATTTATAAATGCGAAAGTTTGTTACGATGTTTTGATGTTTAGATGTTTGTGACTCAATCACGCGTAAACGGCTGAACGGATTTGTATGAAATTTTTCAGACATATAGAATACGATCTGGATTAGCATATAGGATACTTTTTTATCCCGGTTCAATGTTCCTGTGGGATATATGGCATATACCAAAGATCCTGCAGTTCATGCAAACGAAGTTGCGGGCACAGCTAGTAATAATAATTATATGATTAATTCAGTAAAACTTTTGTACCTATTGCTGATTAACAAGTTTATGATTTTAACTCTATTACTATTATTTTAAATTTATTGGTTAAATTTTTAAGAGGGCTTTAAATAAAACGGTGTTGGTGTGGAGCTAATATTTCAAGACGTGTTCAAGTGCCTGGTAATGGGTCTAACATGTACTGAAATAATTAGTTTATTTGAGTATCATTGAACTAATTATTAGCGCAGTGTCTGTGGCTGTTTTGTAAGTGACATTAATAATAAATAAATAAATATTAGACAACATCACATACATTGCTCTGATCCTAAGGTAAGCAGCTAAAGCACTTGTGTTATAGAAATCAGAAACAACGACGGTACCACAACACCCAGACCCGAGCCAATATAGAAAAGTTCGTTTTCTACATTGACCCGACCGGGGATCGAACCCGGAACCTCAGAGAAGGCGGCGCCATTTATAGTCCGGCGCGCTCGCCTCTCGGCTACGGAGGTCGTCAACAACAGTACTTACAACAACAGTACGGAGGTACATTACTGTATATCTATATTGTAAGCAATGCGATATTCATAAGCTGTTCCAAGATGTCAACTTTATTAACAACCATCAACCGTCACCAGCAAATGATTGATAGCAAATCGGCAAGCAAATGTAAACCTTGCCGCTTTGTTATAGAGTTTGTTGTTTAGTATCATTAAATGTAAATGCTCGGTGGTGGGCATAGCACGTAGAACTGACGGCCGATAGGTCATAAAGGATCTAGATCGGAGGGCACGTACCGGCAAGCGCATCGTGGGAAATCCACCCATAAGGTGGACAGACGACCTGGTAAAGGTTGCAGGAAGCCGCTAGATGCAGCCGCGCGCAACCTGATAATCTGGAAGTCTTCTTTATTAGGGGTAAACTATGTTCAGCAGACTTATGGCTAAAATATAATGAATATGATAAACAAAAGTTGCTTCAATTTTTCTTCTCTATCACCTCCTGTGAGATCGACAATCAGCCTGTATACTTTCATTTACATACTTATATATATATATATACATTTACATACGTATATTTTTATTTTTATTCTTACGACCTCCGTAGTGGGGTGTAAGGGGCGCCGACCTACATCACACGGTGCCCAAGTCAACCTCTCCTGCACGCGGTACACCCTGCTATCTAACGAACGAGGCTCTGACGACAAACCGACTGATGGCGGGATAACCATCACAACTCGAGCGTAGCAATTAAATACACAGACCGGTGTCGGGCAGCAGCGACACCGGTAAAATTAGCTACGCACTGCGATTGCCAACCCGCATGCCCAGCGGGGCAATTATGGGCAAACCCCTCCAAACATGGCGACACAGACCGGACCACGGCCCCTAGTTCCCGGCCGCCCTGCTATGCCTGACCACGGCGGCGGTCATGGTAAGTGCAGGGCAGGGGGTGCGAAGAATCCCAGGGTTACGGAAGGCCGCCATAAACAACTGACCCTGGCAACGTACAACGGACGCACGCTACGGCTCGATGAACACCTGGCACAACTGGAAGAGGAACTCGGACGGATAAGGTGGCATATTCTTGGGCTATGCGAAGTCCGAAGAGAGGGGGAGGACACCGTAACCCTTGAATCGGGCCACCTTATGTACTACCGAGAGGGAGACCAGCTATCCCAGGGTGGCGTAGGGTTCCTGGTACACAAAACTCTCTGTGACAATGTTGTAGAAGTGTCGAGTGTGTCGAGCAGGGTTGCGTATCTCGTTATCAAGCTAACCGAGAGGTATAGCCTCAAGGTTGTGCAAGTTTACGCACCGACCTCGACACACTCTGACGATGAAGTGGAGGATATGTTCGGAGACATATCCAAGGCCTTACACTTCACCACCAAGGCCCACTACAGCGTTGTTATGGGGGACTTCAACGCCAAAGTGGGAGTACAAAATCGCAGCGAATCGGTAGTAGGATCCTTTGGTTTTGGCAGTAGGAATTATAGGGGGCAAATGCTTGTCAACTTTCTCGAGAGAGAGGGGCTTTTCTTGATGAATTCTTTCTTCAAGAAACAGCCCCAAAGAAAGTGGACATGGCGTAGCCCCGATAATAAGACAAAAAATGAGATCGACTTTATCTTGACGGATAAGAAGCATATATTCAGAGACGTCTCAGTGATTAACAGGTTTAATACCGGCAGTGATCACCGACTTGTCCGAGGCTCTCTGAATATCAACTTTAAGCTCGAACGTGTCCGCTTGATGAAGTCCAGGCTCCGTCCTAACCTGCTCCAAACCATCGTGGGATCCGAAACGTTCCAGACCAAACTGGAAAACCGATTTTCTGCCATGGAAACCACAAATGCTGATACAAACCAGGCCCTCGAAAAAGTGGTCGGAATTCTCAGGGAGGAAGGTACGAGATTTTGCGCAACTCAGCGTAAAGGCAAGAAGTCGAAGTTTTCGAATGAGACTCTTAGACTTATGAAGGAACGACGTGAGGACCCACCTGTCACTTCGTCCGAACAAAGGGCTCTCAACAAGAAGATTGGCAAACTAGTACGCTACGACCTCCGATGCTCCAATACACGCTCAATTGAACGAGCGATAGAGCAAAATCGGGGATCGAAAGTGTTCGTCCAGTCTCTCGGGAGAAGCTACTTGACGAAGTTGACGACGGCCAGTGGCGTAGTCGTTGCTTCGAGGCCGGAGATTCTTTCGGAAATTGAAAACTTCTACAACCAGCTATACGCCTCGCATGCATCTCAACCTGATCCCGAAAATGAGGATTCCAGAGCCATATTGACCCGCCACTTTACCGAAGACTTGCCAGAAGTCAGCCTAGGCGAAATTGAGATGGCTCTTAAACAGCTCAAAAACGGAAAAGCCCCTGGTGAGGACGGTGTTACATCTGAGCTCCTGAAAGCAGGCGGTAAACCTGTGTTGAAGGAACTCCAACACATCTTTAACACTGTTCTCTTTGATGGGAGAACTCCGGAGGCGTGGAGTAGGAGTGTTGTCGTGTTGTTCTTCAAAAAAGGAGACAAGACCCTATTGAAGAACTACCGACTCATTTCGCTCCTAAGCCACGTCTACAAGCTGTTTTCTAGAGTCATCACAAACCGCCTTGCGCGAAGACTCGACGAATTTCAACCACCAGAGCAGGCCGGGTTTCGAGGAGGATACGGCACCATAGACCACATCTTCACAATGCGGCAGATTATACAGAAGTCCGAAGAGTACAATCGACCCCTGTGCTTAGCATTTGTGGACTATGAGAAGGCGTTTGACTCTGTCGAGACCTGGGCTGTTCTAGAATCCCTGCAGCGATGCCAAGTCGACTGGCGATATATCCAAGTGTTGAGGTGTCTCTACAATGCAGCCACAATGGCCGTCCAAGTACAGAACCAGCAGACTAAACATATCCCCTTACATCGAGGTGTGAGACAAGGGGATGTTATATCCCCCAAATTGTTCACAAATGCCTTGGAGGATGTGTTTAAAATGCTGGACTGGAAAGGACAAGGCATCAACATCAACGGTGAATACATCTCACACTTGCGATTTGCGGACGACATCGTCATCGTGGCCGAAACGTTGCAGGATCTACAATCCATGCTGAACGGCCTTGCTGATTCTTCTCAACGCATCGGTCTGCGGATGAACCTGGACAAAACCAAGGTTATGTTCAACGACCACATCATTCCGGAACCCATTTCAGTGCAAGGCAGTGATCTCGAGGTTGTTAAGGAATATGTCTACCTCGGGCAAATTTTGCAGTTGGACAGAAACAACTTCGAGAGAGAGGCCAGTAGAAGAATACAGCTAGGCTGGGCAGCATATGGGAAATTACGTCGAGTATTTACGTCGCCCATTCCACAAAGTCTTAAGACGAAAGTTTTCAATCAGTGCTTCCTACCCGTCATGACATACGGAGCCGAAACGTGGACACTCACGATAGGGCTGGTCCACAGATTTAAAGTCGCTCAGCGAGCTATGGAAAGGGCTATGCTCGGAGTTTCTCTGAGGGATCGGATCCGAAATGAGGTAATCCGACAGAAAACTAAAGTCATCGACATAGCCCATCGAATAAGCAAGCTGAAGTGGCAGTGGGCCGGCCATATTTGTCGCAGAACCGATAACCGCTGGGGTAAACGAGTTCTTAGGTGGAGACCGCGTGTCGGCAAGCGTAGTGTGGGACGCCCTCAGACTAGATGGAGTGACGATCTTCGCAAGGTTGCTGGCAGGAGCTGGATGAGAGTAGCCGTGGATCGTGCAGAGTGGCGTGCAATTGGAGAGGCCTATGTCCAGCAGTGGACTAGTGTGGGCTGATGATGATGATGATGATGATGATGACCTCCGTAGTCGAGAGGCGATCACGCCGGACTTGGCGTCGCCATCTCTGAGGTCCCGGGTTCGATTCCCGGTCAGGTCAATGTAGAAAACGAACTTTTCTATATTGACTCAGGTCTGGGTGCTGTGCTGCCGTAGTTGTTTCTCATTTCTATAAAACAAGTGGTTTAGCTAAACTACCTTTGGATCAGTGCAATGTATGTGATGTTGTTGAATTTTAAATTTTAGTTACTTGTGTAGATTTCTTGCTTTTGACCGTGACAAGTTGTGGTGGCGCCACGAGGAGCAGCGCCTTGGTTGAAGGGAACCTAACCAGCCGTCCCTTTAAGGTATGCTGGAAGATAGCCCATTGTTGGGTCGAGACCCTGATAAAGGGACCGTAGGTTGATGGTTCAACAAATAGATACCTATAAATATAAAAGAAAAACAGCCGAAATACACAATGGCGGGCCAGCGACACGTAATACGTAACAAGGTGCAGTAGAAAGTAGGTGAAGGCGGTACGTACAAGCAGTGTCCTCAGGGTGGTTCCAGGGTACGTCAATCCAGGGGTGGTTCTTGGATGTCCTCGGCGAAGATCCGGGCGGATCAAAGCAACCCAAGTCGAATTTAAGCGCATGCACATACACCACACATCAAAGCCGACACAAATTCAGTTTCACGCATATATCGTCACGAATAAAACCTCGCAGCAAGGTAAAGACCGTTCCCAGAGCGGATAATTTTCTAGCATGAAAATGCAGGCTTCTCTGACATGTCCGTAATTGACACTGGTTTGCGTGCGGTCACTAGGATCCGCGACCGTAGGAAAAGAAATAAACTAGGATGTACCCCCGTGTTCACTGGCGAAAATTAATTATTAAGGTAAACACACAAGCCTATTGAGCAGGGGTTACATATATTTTTTTACGGTTTCGTTATACCTATATATTACTAATACCTTTACCATTGCGGCTGTCATGACCCGACTGAGGTCCCGGGTTCGATCCCCGGTCGGGTCAGTGTAGAAAACGAACTTTTCTATATTGGCTCGGTTCTGGGTGTTGTGGTACCGTCGTTGTTTCTGATTTCTATAACACAAGTGCTTTAGCAACTTACCTTAGGATCAGAGCAATGTATGTGATGTTGTCCAATATTTATTTATTTATTTATTTATGACCCGTGAAGCTTCGGCGCGGGCGGGAGGGTACAAAGAAAACCTTTATTTTATTATTTAGATACTTGAAAAAGTAATGATACCGCAATATTACAATATCGAAACTATACAGGTACAGTTACTTTAAGGTATAATAATTTAAAGGTACCTTTATTTTAAGGTATCAAAATCTAAAGGTATGACGTCATACCGCTTACCGTTTCAACCATAATTTGTTCGGTTATTCAATCCCTGCTATTGAGTGAGGCGCGAAATTTTAAATATTATTATTACTATGTCGTATCCAAGTAGTGTGTTCACTAGTGAAACTTTAATGTCCTCTATCTAAAATTTAACAAATTTCTTCTTCTAATTTCTTGGCTTCTAATTTTTTAACAATTTTGCAGCACTAAATAAATTTTCTATGCTTTATTTATTTTTAGTGGTACCTATCGTATCATATTCTATACTTCTCAGAACTCCAGATTTATCCTCATGTAATAGAAGCCATAAATCTACACATACTATTGATATAGACTAAATTGCTTCTAGTAAATTACTCACCATAAATTATTCCACAGCTTTCGCACTACGTCGTCCATATTAACGAAATCGACTATCATTTACGCCTTATTATCACACTATTAAGGTTCAAAATCACTCTTACATTTGGATTGAAGTTTCGTTACAATATATCGTAGGTATATCCATTTGAACCTTGTAACGTTGTAATAGTATTGTAAATCGCGCGCCAGTTAAAGAGACGCCCGAAATTTGAATATGTATCGGTAATCGCGATTCGCAGCACATTCTATCGATATGCGTTATCGCATAGCTTTGTGTCGATGTACAATATCTTTTTACGTGAATTTAAAACATTTATCCCGAATGAAAATTAAACTTTTGGTGCAAAACTAGATTTTAATTAATCGGGGATTTATATAGATATAAAGGTGTATTATTATTACCCGACTGCCAAACGAGGGTTATGTTTTTCGAGCGTATCCCGATCAAAAAACCCGACTGCGTAAAAAGTGAACTTAAAGATGAAAACAAGATTTAAAGAATCAATTTGCAGTCGGAGGCATCAAATCCATTAACAGCATAATGATGATTGACTTGGTATGCACTGCGTTAGTACCTAATTAAATAATTTAAATCCGTGTAGAAAAAGTCGAATCAAGTAACATAGATTTGATGCCTCAGACTGCAAATTGATTCTTTAAATCTTGTTTTCATCTTTTAAGTTCACTTTTTACGCAGTCGGATTTTTTGATTTTTTTAATAAATGATTTTATTATTGTATCTTATCAAGGTGGTCAATCTATGAAAGCGATTTAAGTATTAGAAAAAGCACTAAAAGAAATGGTTTAAATTTAACTATCTTAAGCATCCTTATTTTTTATGCTCAAATTAAGTATAAGTATACATATAAGTGAATAGGAATCTAGTCAATGCATTTGTCACGGCATCTCACAGAACATCCAGACCCAAGCCTACTTAGGAAACATTGTTTTATATTAATTATTCATAAAATGTCGCATAATCCATCGAAGTCATTATTTTAATTAAATGGATGGGACATCAAAAGTCATACCTATTCTTATCGATATCTTACAACTTGTAACTACTTACACAAAATCACTTAGGAGCTGATTTTGTTGCTGAACTGAAATACAACAACTTTTCAATTGACCAACATAAAAAAAAACGTTTTCCCATATATAAGGTGTAAGTGAATTAGTGTCAGATATTTTTAGGAGTAACTTAGACTATCACATGGATCACATATAAGATAAATTTAAAATTATAGGACAAACTTTAATTCACGCACCAAGTAATATGATATTATGATGAACAGTGTAATATGATTATTTGAGTGCAATAATGTAATTCTGGAGAGGTTATGAATCGGCTTGCGTTGCGTGAGTAGTCCACTTGTGGTGTTTGGGTTCATGTACAGGATGATGTAGATTCTCTTGTTTAAAACTTTTTATTTTTTCGATTTTAAGTTTGTTCTATAATTTTAAATTTATCTTATATGTGATCCATGTGATAGTCTAAGTTACTCCTAAAAATATCTGACACTAATTCACTTACACCTTATATAATTTACAAGATGTTATATTTGTTGCTGTTGTCATTTGTATAAAGATTTTTCTTTGATGCAAACATAATTTGTACAGCTGAATTATCGGCTAAAATGTCTGCGCATTTCGAGTTAAAAGTTATTATATCGATAATGAATTTACGGCATCTCTAGTTGTTCATTTAAGACGACATAAATAGTTTAAGCATAGCTCTTGTTACAACATGTTAGAGTTCAAAGTTGCATTCTTGTGTCGTCAATTATGCAGAAATGCATAATCCCAGTAACAATTGGTGTCAATTCACGGGACTAGAATGGTAGTACATTTGAAACATTGAAAGTTGACACTTAACATCGTTTTAAAGCTATAAGTTAAGTCACAATCTAATTTTAGACCAATAAGGGTTAAGGCTGACTCTGCCTTTTTTAATTCACTGAAGAATGTAGGTACCTAGTTAATCCTTAGCTATTTTTTGTTGTCAATACATTTACAAAGGCAGCACAGGACATAAACAAGAAGCACGGGTGTGGCAAAGGGTAACATAACGTCTGCTCCTCGACTGCGGCACGCCCACGCCTCGCCCGCACCTCGCCCGTTCCATGCCGGCGCCTCTTGTGTAATGTCCCGCGACTTTTTTTATAAAAAGCCCCATTTCAGCTACAACCGGTCAGTTTTGGCGAACGCTGAAGGCGCTCAGCCTAGGTCCGTCCTACTAGCGGTCTCCGCGACCTGTCCGAGTGTGAGGCTTCGCCCAGCGAAGCGTCAGGCTCGTACGTGTCGGGCCCTATACTAGCGGGCGTGATCGGGCCAGTGTCCCACTAGCGGTCTCCGCGACCTGTCCGAGTGTGAGGCTTCGCCCAGCGAAGCGTCAGGCTCGTACGTGTCGGGCCCCATACTAGCGGGCGTGATCGAGCCAGTGTCGAGTGCAAAAGGCACCCTACCAAGCGGGTCCCGCGCCATAAATATACTAGGTTTATAATAAGTTGTTAGGCTGATTAAGCTGAACGTAGGACATACGTTTAAGAGTTGTTCGTGTCATGATTATAAACAAATGACATTACATTATAATTGAGAAAACATAAAATGTTCTTAACTAAAGTCAAAGTGCTACTCAACCAAATGTATGAAACAGCAACTTTTTCTGGAGAAATAATATATGCATTAAACAAAAACTCTTAGCCTTGGTTCAAGTTTGAACAAAGAATAACTTAACTAAAAAAATATAACTTTGGACAAAGTTCAAACAAATAATTTGTCTAAATTTATATCATACTTAAAAAGATAACGTTTGTAATTTATCCAAATTCATAACTACTAATCTGATTAAAGAATTGAAGGAAGAGTACTACTCATCTGATTGATGAATTGTTTATCATTGTCAACAATTTTCAATTTCTACTTCTATTCGGTCCAAAGATATTGTAATAGTGAAATGTCTTTGATTCAGTCATAATTACCAATGAATTTATAAGTTGTAAATTTAAATCACAACCGAATTCTAAAAAGGTAACCGCACGAGGGCATAGCTAGTCTTGAATAAAAAGTGGAGACATAAAAGTTTTTAACGAATGGCATGAAAAGAAAACGTCTACATAATGAAGTTTTTAAAAAGTTTTATAAGCAATCAGTCCTGAATTACGGCCGGTGTACCTAATTTATGACCTCTCCGCCAAAATTCCTGCTTTTCCCCCAAATCTCCAGTAAAACGCGTAAGTATGATAAATGGGCTGTATGAAAAATTACGATGACATCACAAAAGGAGAAATAAGTAATAGCCCGAATACAGAAGTGAATATTCATATTTTTTGTCTCATTCTAGTAAGATTTGGTGATTGGTTAAGTGGGGGAATATTTTAAAACAGCCACTTCAAAGCATTATTTTTTTTTAGTTGAAATATTGATTCAAATACCGTTCTTTATAATCTAAACGTTTTCCTGGTTGTAGTTATGTACAGAATAAATTAAAACTAATAGAACAGAGTTTAATAAATAAGTTGAAATGAATTAGAATCTGAATTCTAGATCTGTGAGAGTCCGGTGCCTGAAATAGGATTTTTTCAAGTCTTGCTATACGAGGTCACCGAAAAGCCGAATGCAAATTCTTGCCCTCTCATGACAGACATACCAAATTAGTGACCTAATCCAATTGCTTATCACAAACACCAAATATATGGATATTTCTCATCCCCAGCGGAGTATAACCCTAAACATATCAATTGAAGTCTGCAAGATATCTCAAAACGTTTCTTAGGGAAATAAAGGCGTTATTTGCTATAGCGCCTGATACAGGCGTGCCTTTGGGAGAAAAGTTATATTGTTTTGCCGTAGGGTTTAGGGTGGGGTAATTGATAAGAGACAGCGGCTTTAACCTTTAATTTAATGCGAAAAGCGATTTTGTTTTTACAATTCTGAAGTTTTCACAATCACATTAATTATCTAGCCCAAACATAGTAAAGCTTATACTATGGCGACTTGATGATGGATAAACATTCCTTATACATATAAGTTTATAAACATCCATGACTTAGGTACAAAATGTTTGCGGCCACCATACAAACTTTTGCGGCCGTTCGGCTTGGTAGTGTAGAGCGTGAACTATGACAGTTGAATTTCATTTTTCAGGTTATCACATTAGGCATTGAAAGAGCAACTACATCTAGCGACACGGATTTGGAGCGCTAAGCAAATTATGCGCAGAAGAAGAATGATTACGTGATAGGCTAGAAGCGCGACGTTTCTCCAATGTTTGCTGTGATTGGTCGCTTGTTCCGCGCACACGCGTCTCTAATACGGTGACTATCTCGTAAGATGCGCAAAGCGATCCCCGCTCTTTTCCCGAGCGCTCAAAATACATGCCGGGGGTTGCAAATTGAGTTAAGCTCACCTGAGTTTCGCTAAACGCACCAACTATTGCAATAGCTACGCGTGTTTGCTAACACGTAAGTATACCAGCCCCTCTAGCATGAGCATCAAAACACGATATGATATGATATGATATAGCGATTTATCGCATATCTTTTGTCAAAATATGAACTTTAATAGAAAGATCGAAAATGACCGTGATGTCGCCGGCATGGACATGCTCACTGTTTCGATATAAGTTCAAGATGGCTGCTATGCTACCCATATTTTGAAAGTTGGGTGTCGATAAATCGCTATATCGTATCATATCATATCATGTTTTGTTGCTTATGCTAGAGGGGCTGATCTGTAAATGCGAAAGAAACGCCCTGCTCATGAATTAGACCACTAATATATATAAAACTCTGGAAAAGTAAGAATTATCTTGCCACCGGGAGCGGAGATGGACTCGGCTAACTATTTAATTGAACAAATGGTAATCCCATTTTCTTCCACATCTAACCAATACCATCTTGTTAGAACATAGTTTATTTTGTTCTTAGGAAGTTTGCAGAAAAATTAAAAAAGGCAGGTTTCTTATTTTTGTTGCGAAAGAAATAGTAAAGTTAAAGGTAGTAAGGCTATACTGCACAACGCGAAATCAGTGTGGATTGGAAAAGGGATGCTGCAGTAAGACTTTTTTGGTGTCGTGTCGTGTGGTGCCGGCACGTAAAAGGAATTGCACCACCCCTTCTTTTCCTATGGGTGTCGTAAGAGGCGACTACAGGAGAACCGCCACAAGAAGACGGGCAGCGTCTCCTCTCCACCATTGGCCAAACTGCGATTGCAAACCCGCCCGCCAGGCGTGGCGATTATGGCAAAATCCTCCTTTTGGAGAGGCCTGTATACAGCAGTGGACAGATATAGGCTGGTGATGATGATGATGATGAGTAAGACTTTTTTACAACAAAGTATAATAAAACCATAATAACAAGCTAGTAATCCAGCGACGACCTCCGTAGCCGAGAGGCGAGCACGCCGGACTTTATATGGCGCCGCCATCTATGAGGTTCCGGGTTCGATCCCCAATCGGGTCAATGAGTAAAACGAACTTTTCTATATTGTCATGGGTCTGGGCGTCGTTGTTTCTGATTTCTGTAACACAAGTGCTTTTACTACTTACCGTTACCATAGGATCAGAGCAATGATGTTGATGATTGATGTTGTCCAATATTTATTTTATTTATTCATTAGATATACCAAACGATAAAAAACCGGCCAAGTGTGAGTCAGGCTCGCGCACGAAGGGTTCCGTACTATTATCTATGAAAAAAGCAAAAAAAACACGTTTGTTGAATGGGGCCCCCTTAAATATTTATTGTATTCTGTTTTTTAATATTTGTTGGTGTAGCGGCAACAGAAATACATCATCTGTGAAAATTTCAACTCTCTAATTATCACGATTCATGAGATATATCCTGGTGACAGAAACACAGACAGACAGACAGACGGACAGCGGAGCCTTAGTAATAGCATAGAGAAAGAATAATACGGTAATAGGGTCCCGTTTTACCCTTTGGATACGGAACCCTAAAAACATGACAAAACTTAAACAAGGAGTAACATAGTGCTGTGCTTCAGTTATTCAGGTAAACAACGTCATCATCAATTCATAGGACGTCTACTGCTGAACATACTCCTCCCCCAATGACTTCCAAGATTGGCCGGTTGGATTTCCAGGTCATCTGTCCAGCTTGCGGATTGAAGTCCTACGCTTGCCTAGACTTTGCCCATTAGTAAAGTAAAGTATGCCTATTTATACGTCCCACTGCAGGGCACAGGCCTCACCTTACCTATGAGGTTGTTTGGGCCATACTCCACCATGTGGGCCCAGTGCGGATTGGTGGAGGGGTGTTGTAAGGCCAGTGACTAGACCTTACTGTCAGATGTAATCAAGCCGCCCCATAAGGCCTCTGACTAGGCTTCACTACCAGCATCAAGCGATGTCTGCCGGGAACAACTTTCAACGTGCCACTGTCACTTAAAATGGTCAGAAAGGTCACCCATCCACTCACAACCACGGCGTTGGTTGCTTAACTTTAGTAATCGATACCAAAGTGCTGCCGCAACTAAGCTACGAGCACTTTGCCCAGTGCGTTATTAAAATTTTCTGTTTTACCAACTTTGAATGTGCTTGTAGCTCTGAATTTGAGGTCCTTGTTCCCTGCGAATGTATTAAAAGGCTTACTTCAAAGGTCACATTTTTGCTAACTCTTATACTCAATCAAGGCCATACTGAGCCAAGGTTTATAGGCAACTTACGTCGTCTAAAGGGTCAAAGAAAATATTATCGCATACAGCCAAATTTCGAAAGGTTGACCCAAACACGTCACTTGAAGTAACTTTCTTTAACAAATGTTTTCCCTACGTGTTAGGTTTCAGAAAGAGTAAAGACACATTTACATCAAGACTTTTGTATGGAGTTCTGACCCATTTAACTTTCCGTTTATTCTTTGAAGATAGTTTTTTTAGGGTTCCGATGCCAAAGGACAAAAAACGGAAATGTCTGTCTGACTGTCCGTCCGCATGTCACAACCACTTTTTTCCGAAACTATAAGAACTATACTGTTGAAACTTGGTAAGTACATGTATTCTGTGAACCGCATTTAGATTTTCACACAAAATAGAAAAGTAAACAATAAATTTTAAGAAACTCTTTTTTTTTTCATCAAACCCATACGTGTAGGTTATCTATATCTATACTAATATTATAAAGAGGAAAGATTAGTACCTATTTTTGTATGTTTGTAATGAATAGGCTCAAAAAGTACTGGGCCGATTTAAAAAATTCTTTCACCAATAGAATGCTACATTCTTCCAATTTGATATAGGCTACATTTCATTTTGAAAAAATTAGGGATCCTTGGTAAAATTTGAACAATGTAACCGAAGGTGTAGAAAAATGAGTCTTAAAATGTCTTTCGTCGAATGCGCTGCCGAAACTATTAGCGATAATTGTCTACCCCGTGCGAAGCCGGGACGGGCTGCTAGTCTAATATGTAAAGGTCTTCAAAAATGATATTGTGTGAAGTTAAACAAAATAAAACCCTTATCAAATATAATAGCAACAGAAAAATGTGGTTGGCGCGGCGTATGCTTCAATACCTTCTCATGGAAAACCGCCCTTATTTCTCAATTAACGCCCGTTCTCTGATTGAACCAATTTGGAAAATACCCTAAGATTACTAGATACTAGCTCAATGAGCTATGACAAACTGATTGGACTAGAGGTTTTCCTATCTCTTGGGAACTAAAAAGTTTCTATATAATCAGAACTTTACGAGATTTAGTCGAATCAGACAAACCCGAAAGCGAGCGTGACCCAATTTGGACACAAAATTGAGTGCAGTTTCGTTGAAGCTACTTCAAGTAAAGTGAAGTCATTTAAATATTATGTTTAGATTAAAACATTTTATTTTAACACTATGCCAGTATAAAGTGAAATCAGAAAGATTTTTAGACAGTAAGTCGTAAAATAAATAAAAAAGTTGTCTCGATATTCGTTCAAAGATTAAGTAGTCAATCAGCTCGCTGCTTTACCTGACAAATACAAATTTAGGTAGTTTATAGTTTTAGGATTAGTGTTAAACTATTTTTTGCTTAAGTTTTTTTCTTGATATAATTATTTTTATAGTAAGTAGGTATTGATCACAAGACGTAGAATACATACCATTGTTGAATTCTGAAAAAACCAGAGGTGCGTCTTGTGTTATGATTCAGTCTCACGGCTTAAGGATGCGAGGTTAGACTTTCGCCAAAAGGGTAAAGTTCGTTTTTTTAAATAATTGGTTTTTAATTAAGCTTGCCAATGACTTAATATGACAAAACTCAGGTACTAATTCTTTGAACTAACCACTCAGACACTTGTCTCTTGTGGCATCTGGACACGACGCGTCCAGAGCGCGAGTTACAGGACCGACATTCTTCAAGAAGTCTTGCCAACGCGACGGCCCCTTAAACAAGGGTCCTGCGGGATAGAACACTCTCGTCACGCACCTGAACTCTTAATTACCGAAGTTGTTTGTTTGCTACATCTCGTGCTACCCGCGCGTTAGATAAACCTTTTTTATAGTATGGCATAGTTATTCAGTTATAACATACATATATAGTTATAGTATTAGTGCTACATGTAATCATAGATCCTTGGTCCATGGTGTAATGTAGTTAAGAGGTAAATAGTGAAATGATAGCTATTATTTCTAGCGATAAAAGTAACTCAAGCAGCTCTAAATATACAGGCTGTAACAAAAGGCGAAATAGTATTTAAGGGTATGTATGTACGTAATGTGAACATTAAGTAGTAAAAGTTTTAGTTAAAAATAAACAACTTTTGTTTATTTTGTGTGAAAGTGTTGACAACCCTGAATCTGCGGTCATTCGTTAGCGAACCCCCGCCCGCAACCCTCGCCCGCCGCACGATCAGCTGATGCGCTAAGGTTGTCACCGATAAGTTTTTGTTAAAACTTTAGCATCAATTTACTCAGTAATTTATACTCGTACGAGTTTGTGGTTTTGCATAGGAACTACACATTTACTACTCTACACGTCCTTTAAATTTTATTAAGCCTTTTTGTTACACCCTGTATATTTATGGGCACTTACTATGTCTGCAAAAAAGAGTATCTATGTTAATATGATGACGATGACGGCCGATGGGGCAAAAAGAATCAAGATGGACCAACGACCTTTCAAAGGTTGCAGGAAGCCGCTGGATGCAGGCCGATTCCAACCTGACAATCTGGAAGTCATTGTGGAATGGCAAGTAGGTACTACAAGGATTTGTAGAGTTTGTCTGTACATAGAGATATTTGGAGGGATTTAGAAGAAGTATTTGTCTCGCAACGGGAAAATTGAAGTTTAAGAAGTTATACAAATACATATGAAAGCAGACCTCGTCACTAAAAGGTATGATTACGAAAAATGCTTTGTTATTTCATTAAAATCCAACCCAATTAAGTTTTCAATACGGATATACTATATATAATAATACAGAATCCATCAATACTAGCACATAAATGAGTGACTTGCTGAATCGCTAATGCCGCATTCCGAGTTACGCTAAAGGCAATGTCAGCGCGAAACCGACCAAATATAATCGTCACAAATATTACACAAAATAGGGTTTTTACCTACCTACTGCATTTATATGGATTCTTTTAGCACAATTCGGAACAAGGGGTAAGTATATTACAACCATCGAATACATAGAGCATACAACAGCAATATATCTTCCTCCGTAACTCTCTAAAACAAGCATGGAAAACTAGTTGGTCATATTTAGGGTTCTGTACCCAAAGAGTAAAACTTGTCAGTCTGCTGACAGCGGAGTCTTAGTAATAGGGTCCCGTCCCGTAGACAGACAGATCTGTCTGTCGGTCTGTATCTCATGAACTGTGATAGTTAGACAGTGGAAATATTTAAAGATAATGTATACCTACGGAACCCTTCATGCGCGAGTCCGATTCGCTCTTAGCCGTTTACTATGAAATGACAAGTCCTGTCAATGCTTGCCCATACTAAAACCACAGAGAAAGAATTATACTACGTAAAAACTAAAGCAGTACGGATTAAAAAAAGCTGATAATGTTACGAGGGATTTATACTAAGTCTATGGTTGTTTCCAAATAAAGTCCTTGGTTGTCAAACAAAATATGTAAATGTAATTTTTACTTTTTATTACGGTATTGCTCTAAAGAACCAAGGGACTTCATTTCCCCTCGAGAGTTGTGATCTGAATAAAAGGGCATTTATTTAACAAATTAAAACGTATTTTTAGGGTTCCGTGCCCAAAGGGTAAAACGGGACCCTATTACTAAGGCTCCGCTGTCCGTCTTTCTGTATGTATGTCTCTCTGTCCGTCTGTCACCAGGCTGTATCTCATGAACCGCGATAGTTAGACAGTTGAAACTTTCACAGATGATGTATTTCTGTTACCGCTATAACAACAGATACTAAAAACCAGAATAAAATAAATATTTATGAGGGCTCCCATACAAAAGACATGCTTTTTTGCCGTTTTTTAAATAATGCTACGGGACCCTTGGTGAGCGAGTTAGACTCGCACTTGGCTGGTTTTTATAATCAAATAAACTTGATGCCTTTTATGCAAATGCAATGATGTCAGCTAACTCTGTCAGTTAAATCAGAAATAAAGCCTGTGGAAGGTAGTTACTCTGATATTCCAAAACAAAACAACAAGTGGTAAACTAAACCAACTAAAAATTATAAAAGGCGTTAATTTAAATTGCGCAAAACCATCTAGGGTCTGATTCTGGTGCTTAAATACAACTTTTAATTTTTATTTAATGAAATTATTCTAATAGAACATCAAATTTAAAAAAAACATACAAACTGATGTCATCTTTTTTTTATTGCGATTTTAGTAGTAGGGGAAATTCTCCCCCTATGCGTTTATTTTAATTACACATTGTAAGGAAATTATAAAAAAAAAGTTAAAAAAAAACTAGGAACCGACTTCAAAAATGAACGAAAACGCAAAAAAATACCTAAACTAAACATAAGTACCTAATCAGGTATTTTTGGAGTCTCTGACTGAGAACCTCCTATTTTTGAAGTCGGTTAAAAATTCTATCATATCGCTTTAAGGGTGCAAAAAAATCAGTCCTTTACAATGGTTACTTAACATTCTAGTCAAGTTTGATCGCTCACAAAAGTGGCTTGATTTTATTTAACAGGACCACAATACAGTTAGATATCGAAGGGGCACCGAGCAATGGCCTCAACGCAAAACATCCAATGGTAAGTCTAGTTCGGAAATGCATCTCTAGTTTAAATCCTTCTAAGTTAAAAAAGATGTAATTTCTGGCAATAATAGTAGTCGACCGATAGTTTTTTTCATATCTTAAGGTATGTACTGACCGGCGTTTCGGGGTGTAATGTAACATTCGCAGAAAGCATGTAACATTAAAAAAGTATGCCTATATATATACGTCCCACTGCAGGGCACGGACCTTGAGGCCATACTCCGTCACGCGGGCCTAGGGCGGATTGGTGGAGGGGTGTTGTTAGGCCAGTGACTAAACCTTACTGTCAGGTGTAATCAAGCCGCCTTAAGGGCTCTGACTAGGCTTCATGGCCAGTATCTAGCGATATCAGCCGGGACCAACTTTTAACGTGCCTTCCGGAGCACGGAGATGCTCGATAAATATCACAAAATATGGTTAAAATGGTCACCACTTACGAACTCAGCGTTGGTTGCTTTAATTAAATTTAGTAAGACCTTACTGAGATGACCACCTCTGTAAAATGATGCAGTGTGCTAAAAGCCGTGGACAAGCAGCTCGTTTCGCTCACATTTTGTTTCCTGATACTGACTGCACTAGCACGAATCAGCGCAGCGTATCTTAATATCGACCATCTGGTGTAGTGGTTCGCGTTCCGGACTACAATGCCTGGCGGTTGCGGGTTTTAATCCCGCAAGGGGCAAATATTTGTGTGATGAGCACGAGCAAGTATGTTTATCCGTTATCCTAGTCGCCATAATACAAGCTTTGCTTAGTTTGGGTCTAGATAATTGGTGTGATTGTGGAAACTATTATAATTATAATATCTTACCTGTTCTGAGGCACGAATGCTTAATTTGTAACATGTAACATAACGCTAGTCAGTACCCACCTTTAAAGACCGATTCTGTGACGTTCAACATCCGCGATAGGCGATTTTGCGAATTCATAAATACTACGCCGCGTTTTTGAAACCCTTTTGCGATTAATTTTGTCGACCTCCGTAGCCGAGAGGCGAGAGCATGCCGGACTGGGCGTCGCTGCCGACACTGAGGTTCCGGGTTCGATTCTCGATCGGGACAACGTGGAAAACGAACTTTTCTATATTGTCTCGGGTCCGGGTGTTGTCGTACTGTCGTTGTTTCTGATTTCTATAACACAAGTGCTATAGCTACTTACTTTAGGATCAGAACAATGGTATGTGATGTTGTCCAATAATTGCTAGAATCCACGACCAGCAACTTAGCAAATTTACCGCGATTTCACGACAGTTTATCCTACTGATTTTTCTTACGTTTGTTCAGGTAGAGTTTTCCCCCTCGCTATTCTTTGTAATAAGTTTACTCTTAAAGCATTTGTATAAAAATCTCCAATATTTATTTAATGAAGAATATGTGTGCCTGAATTTTACAAGTAAAACGTATTCAGACTAAGTTATGAATTTTCATAACTGATACTATATTTTTCAAGTATCTAGTAAATACTACAACCGTTTTAGCCTAGTAGTGATTCCACTAACTAATAAATAAATATATATATATATATATATATATATATATATATATATATATATATATATATATGTATATATGTGTGTGTACTTTGCTTATTACAAAACCACAAAATTAGCGCGCTACCGCTATACGTAATTTGTGACAACAAAACTAAGGGTATGTGGGTTCAAATCCCGCAAAGCTTGTGCTTGAGTTATGAACACAGGTATTTGTACCAGAGTCATGGGTGTCATAATAATGTCTATCCGTTGTGTAAATAAACAGTAGGTAGTTATTGGTTGCCAGTAAAAGTTAGTTATTAAATAACAGTGAAATAAATATTGGACAACATCACATACATTGATCTGATCCTAAGGTAAGTCCTAAAGCACTTTTGTTATAGAAATCAGAAACAACGACGGTACCAAAACACTTGGACCTGAGACAATAAAGAAAAGTTTGTTTTCTACATTGACCCGACAGGGGATCGAACTCTGGAACTTATATAAAAAAATCTCTCCTAAGATATCTTAGAATAAAATCTTAAAATAAAATAAAATCATGTAATTCTATGTAAGGACTGGACATTCCACCAAAATACACACACAAATGCATACACACATACAATCTAACATACTCATAATTTACATCACCAATAACCTCTCTTATACCAGCCTCGGGATACGTTTTTTTTTTTTTGTTATATTGTTGTATTGTTTAACCTCAGGTTACTAGATGCCACAGAGAAGAGGGTACTCTTCTTATACAGATTTTTTTAAAACAACCTTCTACCTTATTTGAAAGTTGAATAAAGAATGTATTATTTATTTATTTATTTAAAAATGTATGGACCAGTTGAATTTTATTTTTGAGTTAGGGACTTGGTCTAATAGAAAGAGTTGTTCGTTTGTATCACGGGAGTCTTCTCAGAAGGTTTTGGACGGTGATCAAAAAAGTCAACCTGTATACTGATCGTGTAACCTCCCCCTTACGCATACCGTATATAAATAAACGTTCACTTTTCTGATTTCTCAATTCTATTTGACATCAATAAGCCATCAAAGTGGGATCAAAGGAGGATAATCAGGGACCTTCATTCAAGATTAGGAAGACCAAATATCAAAATAATCCAGGATAACTATAAAAAAGTGAAATATTTGTGATTCTATTTTGATACATAATTATGCAACGAGTGGTGCGTGATTAAGTAACAAAATAGACTCAAGAACTCACACAATATGTCATCATTCATCATCATTTATGCCATAGGATGTCAACTGCTAAACATAGGCCTCCCCCAGTGACTTCCAGATTGGCCGGTTGAAAACGGCCTACATCCAGCGTCTTCCTGCAACCTTTACCAGGGCCCTAACCATGAACTGTTAAAACAATCACAAATCTGTCAAACATTATCATTTCTGTCAAATTTTGTATGAAATGACGTACCAAAATTGACAGATTTGACAACTTTGAGATTGTTTTAAGAGTTCATGGTTATGGCCCAGGTCATCAGTTGACCTTCTATGCTGCTGGTCTCCTGTAGCTCTCGTCTGGGTGTGCTGTAAGACGCCCGTAAATGTACTATCTGTGACTCGTAACTGTAAGGTTTATATGACTCATTAATTACCTATACACACACACACACATGCGTACGTACACCCACACATTCCCTTTAACCACATCCACCATAAATAAAATGTTAATCATTTAATTGCAACTTCACATACACATGTTTTGGCTTACAGTTAAGTACTTACTTATGATTTAAAAATGACAATGTTTATCCACAGCTGTAAACTGTTTTGTGTTAATAAAATAAAATAAAAAATAAATTATTTACTACTCCAATTGTTGCTGAGAATGCTCTGTAACATTTAAAGGTACTTATCGTTTGACTTTATTCTCTGTAGTTTGCTAAATGTATCTTATAAAAAGTAATTTCTTTATTGGCTGTAAGGTAAGGATTACTAATCAAACTTTGTTAATTAAAAGCTGTGGATTTATTATATAAATAAAATAAAAATATACAACAAATTACTTTTTATGTCAAAATTTAAATATAATGTATTTCGTGTAAAATCAGTATGCTCTATTATAAACAGCCGAGGATCGAAAATCTGCTCACCGTACTCTAATTTGTGTTTACACAATTAATTTTTACTTATTAATATTTAACACTAAGGAACTCAATTTTTAAGCATCGATGGCCTTATTACAAAAAATATAGACTAGGCTTAAACACTGTTTAAGCTACCGAGGACGTCACGTGACAAGATGAAATTCCTCAAGTGCTTTTTCTCGCTGTCAAAGCCGCTCTGATCAATGTTACTGTTTAAAGATTAGCCAACCAATTTTAAATGTAAGTCATTTTACCGAGACATGTCTGATGTGTCAACTTTTTAAATTGTGTGATTATTTTTTAGACGTCGTTTAAACCTAGACTATCTTTTTTGTAGTAAGCCCACAAGATATTTTCCTACTAAACACATATGGCTATTTAAGGCCACCCTACACTAATTCGTATTTATCTCATAAATTTCCAGCTCAATGTTTATTTTCGTATTAATGCCCGTCTTATCGATATTATAGATATTAAGGCTTCGTGAGGAATCAGAGATGCGTGAGATTAAGCAGAATAATTTATGAAAATGTTTATAAGATCGTTAGTATGTTCTCAAGGCAATGCGTGGTGTTAGCTTCTCCATATACTTATTAATTGTGTTGACGGCCGATGGGACAGAAAGGCTCTAGAATGGGGCCACGTACCGGTAAGCGCAACGTAGGACGTCCACTCACAAGGTGGACAGACGACCGACGGCAGAGGTGGTAAAGGAAGCTGCTGGATGCAGGCGGACAATCTGGAAGTCTTTGGGGGAGGAGAGACAATCACCACATTCTTAACTCCAGCTACTCTACGACAGTTGACTATCGACTGATAAATACACCTATATAATACATAGCAAACGTTAGGTATAATCAAACACAAATGTTAAACAATTCCACCCAAACATTTGTGAATCAAAAACGCCTGTAATCCGGCAAAAACCAGATCCCGTGCTCGTATCATAAACGGAATTCCGACAAATCCACACTCATATTATGAGCACTCGTCGTATTATTAAGAGCCCTATACAGTTGATTACTTAATTTGTACCTGTCTAATTTACAAGAAATACCTACACAACTTTTTTTCTACGCAATGCCTGCCTCTTGGGTGGTGCTTTAATTGAATAGAAAACATTTATTTGGTACACATAAGCACAATTACAAATAGAATTAAATTAAACACCAAAAAAACCGGCCAAGTGCGAGTCGGACTCGCTCACGAAGGGCTCTGTACCATTACCTATAAAAACGGCAAAAAAATCACGTTTGTTTTATGGGACTCCCTTAAACTATTTATTGTATTCTGTTTTTTAGTATTTGTTGTTAACGCGGCAACAGAAATACATCATCTGTCAAAATTTCAACTCTCTTACTATCAAAATCACATTTCGTGAGATACAGCCTGGTGACAGACGGACAGACGGACAGCGGAGCCTTAGTAATATGGGGGTATTAACTCGAACTATTGAAACTTAATACTAATGATACCACGAGTGAGGACATTAACCAACATCACATTAGTTAGACAAAGTGAATTTACTAACAATTTTCCATTTGAAATTATTTACCGCTTGCTGTGGCCTTATCGGCTATGCTATGCTTGATGTTTAACAAAATATGAGGAGATCCGTGAACGAACAAGAGTCGCTGACATAACTCGACGGATTAGCAAGATAAAGTGGCAGTGGGCAAATAGCATAGCACGTAAAACTTACGGCCGATGGGGCAAAAAGGCTCAAGAATGGAGGCCACGTAAGATAAAAATATGTAGAGGATAAAAGTGCTTATAAATCCTGTCAAAAATCGTGTTTATCCTTCAGATAAGTAAAATATAGCTTATTCAGAACTAATGCAGAACTTATCCGTACATTGTGAAACAAGGGGCCTAGCGCGAAAATGTATCTTTCGTTCGATCGTATAAATGTAACAAATTAAAATGGCCAGTCTCATGTGACAATCCTTTGATAAAACATGACCAACTCAATCTAGCCGTGTAAAAAACCCGACTGTTCAATTGTTCATAATTGTCAAACCTTTGATACGAGGGAATAGATGTTTTAATTTGATCGGATAATACGACCGACCGAACGATACACTTTCGCGCTAGGCCCCTTGTTTCACAATGTACGGATAAGTTCTGCATTAGTTCTGAATAAGCTATATTTTACTTATCTGAAGGATAAACACGATTTTTGACAGGATTTATAAGCACTTTTATCCTCTACATATTTTTATCTTTTACATTACTTTATCCGTACATTATGAAACAGGGCCTTAGTTTTGAAATTCAAATGTGTGATAAATGTAACTTCTTCTAATTAAGTCTTTAACTAATTAATTTTATTTGCATGTCTGAAAAGATCAATTTTAAGATGCAATAATGTGTTAATCCATATTAAGTACATACCTTGTATAGCAAATGAATCATATTCTATTCTATGAGGTACATACTGGCTGGACAAAGGCCTTTCCCATAGAACGCCACAGCATCATCATCATCATTTCAGCCATAGGATGTCCACTGCTGAACACAGGCCTTTCACAGTGACCTTCGGATTGGCCGGTTGCAAGCGACCGGCATCCAGCGGCTTCCTGCAAACCTTAAGAAGTCATCTGTCCATCTTGTGGGCGTCCTACGCTGCGCTTGCTGGGGGCCTTGCGCGAAAGTGTATCGTTCGGTCGGTCGTATTAACCGATCAAATTAAAACACCCATTCCCCCGTATCGAAGGTGTGACAATTTATGAACAATTGATAACAGTCGGATTTTTTACACGGCTAGATTAAGTTGATCATACATATTTTATCAAATGATTGACACATGAGACTGGACATTTTAATTTGTTAGGTTTATACGACCGAAAGAAAGATACACTTTCGCCCTAGGCGCCGCCGTCCACGTAGGCCTCCATTCTTGAGCCTTTTTGCCACATCGGCCGTCAGTTTTACGTGCTATGCTATGTGCCCACTGCCACTTTATCTTGCCAATCCGTCGAGTTATATCACCTTATTTGTTCACGGATCTCCTCATTTGTAAAACATCAAGCATAGCATAGTCGAAAAGGCCACAGCAAGTAAAATAATTTCAAATGGAAAATTGTTAGTAAACTCACTTTGTCAATGTGATGTTGGTTTAATATCCTCACTCGTATCTTATACGTTTCAAATAGTTCAAGTTATATTATTTTTATGTTTAATTTAATTCTGTTTGTAATTGTGCTTATGTGTGTCAAATAAATGTTTTCTATTCTATTTAAGCACCCTTAAGAGGCAGGCATTGCGTAGAAAAAAAGTTGTGTATTTCTCTCAAAGGTTTAACCTTTGATACGGGGGAATAGATGTTTTAATTTGATCGGATAATACGACCGACCGAACGATACACTTTCGCGCTAGGCCCCCTGGCCCTTAGTTCAATAAAACAATATGTTAACTACAGACATTATGTATTGTCCCAAATTTTGAATACAATAACAAAATTAGTTTACTACGCCGTAGCGCTGTGCTATGAAGCAACTACAGTTTTCGTAGCACTGGATTGCTACGACGTAATAACGCTACGAGCCACAGAGTGTAAGCTTCGATCAATGAAGTCATTGAAATATTTAGAACGAATAATATCGCTACGCGCCATACGGCGCCACAGTGTAAGCTAATATGAAGTCATTGAATTACATTCTGTCAAAAAAGTTTCGGGGATTGATGATTTGTTTATGGTTTTTCAAATTCAAAATTATATTTTTTTTGTTGTTGTTAGATTGGCACAACTTTTTTTCCATTTTGGCGCGGAGTTTGAGTTACATCTGATAATAAGATTAAATACAGTATTGTTTTTAGTTATACCATATCTAGTGTGTATTGCGAATTTCATAATGGACCAAAACATCGATCAAAGAGTTTGTCTTAAATTTTGCATCGCCAATGGGATTTCGTGTTCGGAGTCTCTGAAAATGTTACAGAAGGCTTACTGTGAATCGACTTTATCAACAACAAGTTTGACATGCAAACTAGTCAACAAGCTTCGGAGTGGCGCCTTCCAACTGAACCGAAACCGAAGAAACCGCGCCCAACTCGATCGAAAGTCAAAGTCATGTTGACTGTTTTCTTTGACTGTCGCGGTGTTGTGCACTCAGAATTCTTTTTTTCAAATGATAAAAAAGAGTATTATTTAAGCGTTATGCGGCGTTTAAGAGAGCAAATTAGACGAAAAAGGCCAGATTTGTGGAATGAAAATTCTTGGATTTTGCACCACGATAATGCGCCTTCTCACAAGGCCATCATTGTGAACGAATTTCTGACCAAAAACTCAACAAATACGATCGAGCAGCCACCTTATTCACCATATATGGCTCCAGCCGACTTCTTTCTTTGTCCTAAACTCAAATTACCACTTCGTGGCACCCGGTTTCATTCGGTAGAAGACATAAAGGAGAATTCGCGGCGAGAACTGAACTCGATTCCGAAAAAAGGGTTTAAAAAATGTTTTGATGATTGGATTATTCGTTGGCGTAAGTGTATCGCTTCTGAAGGGGCATACTTTGAAGGTGATAAAATAAATTTGGATGAACAACTAACATTTTGTGTATTATTAATCTTTTCCCGGTACTTTCTTGACAGAGTAGTATTACAAGAAATAAATCCAAGCATACTTATTCCAAAGACAAAACAAATGAAAAATTTACAACGGCTCCAAATATTGTAATTTACCTAAACGAGTGTAAATCCTCCCTAACAAATATTTCCATTTCGCATCAAAACAATGCTAATATAAGTAAACATGTTTGCAAATAACATGCGACGCAAACATTCGCTGCGATTCGTACGAATCCCGACGTTAATTGAGTAAACAGTTGCTTTTGTAGAGTTCAATAAAATAAATATTTTGTTTTAGCGGTTCGTTTATTATACAAACGAGACGTGCTTTAAAATGCGTTATTGCACATTTGAAATAATTAAACGCAAATCTCTTTAATTATTATTTTATGTGAATAAAAAGCGTGGAAGCTTACTGTAATATTTTAATTGACTTTTGTTAAGCTTATTTTGCTGTACAGCTGCGCTGCGCCAAAAAATGTGTGTTTACTTATATCGTGTAAATCTCATTTTAAGTGAACTAATATGTATTGAAATAATATGTAAGTTCTTATGGGAAATAAATTCTTTAAACCTAAAATTACTTTCTGGTACCTCGTAAGCGCCATGTCTGCCCAATACACTACGAAATACTTTCTATCGACAAATCACAGTTGTATCTATTGACTCCTAACCGTTAAGGAGTGCTGTGGCCTCCATCATTAGCTTAGCAGTATGATATGAATACTTAAACCTTCTCCAGAATGTAATAAATACTTTTCTGAAAACCGCATCGAAATCTGGTGAGCCAAACGCGAGAAAATCGCTGACAAACATACATACAAACATGCGGGTCAAACTGAGAACCTTCTTTTTTGAAGTCGGTTAAAAATACCTTTTAAGGGGTAATCTTGGGGATCAACAACTACTTGTGTAACATCGAAAAGACAGGGTAAAAGTTGAATTGCGTGGGAAAAAAAAGGACAATTAATGCGAGTCCGACTCGCTTACCGAGGGTTTCGTACATTATTCTTCTTCATAAATCATAAACCAACATAATTAAAATAATTTAAAATTTGTTTAAGCTTGTGCTAATGAACCCCTTTCATTTTATTCTGACATCGCGGCTTCGTTCCTTGCTTAACAAATATTTATAGTTTACAGATTTTTCCCTATACTAAAAACCAATAAAACCAATTTATTTTTGCAAATAGGCTTAAACTAAGCACTTTTACACGTCCCATTGTTATTTTAGGTGAAAAGCAATCGTAAAAACCAATTTTCAAATGTGTACCATAAAAACTAAAAAAGTTAAAAATCAACAACATTGACTTCATATTGCATAATCTCGTCCTATCTTGCTACGTTTAACCGTCTGATTATCCGTCTTATTCCTTCCCCTTGTACAGAGCGAGAAAGAATTAAAGATAGGTAGTTTTATGCAATATGAAATCGATTTTGTTATTTTGTAATTTATTTTTAACTTATTTAGTTTTTATGATAGACATTTGAAAGTTGGTTTTTACGATTGCTTTTCACCTATATAGTCACAGGTTAACAGGATGAACACTAATAAAATCGGACCTTATATAGGTGAAAAGCAATCGTAAAAACCAACTTTCAAATTTCTATCATAAAAACTAAAAAAGTTAAAAATACAAAATAACAACATCGACTTCATATTGCATAAACTCGTCCTATCTTCAACTCTTTCTCGCTCTGTACAAGGGGAAGGAATAAGACGGATAATCAGATGGTTAAACGTAGCAAAGAGAGGACGAGTTTATGCAATATGAAGTCGATGTTGTTGATTTTTAACTTTTTTAGTTTTTATGGTACACATTTGAAAATTGGTTTTAACAATTGCTTTTCACCTATATAGTCACAGGTTAACAGGGTGTACACTAATAAAATCGGACCTTATATAGGCACAGGTTAACAGGATGAACACTAATAAAATCGGACCTTATATAGGCTCTTCCGGGCACTTTACACGTCTTCAAAATATGGCTTTGCCAAACCTTGATATGAAAATGTGTGGCTTACTGTTACACTGATCAGCTGACATCAGTTTGTATCGAGAATTGTTATTTTCTGAGATTTTGTTTTTGGCCCCATAAAAAAGATATGTTTGAGCAGAAGTATTACTACTAAAGATCCACTACAGCTTTCTATTATAGCCTGTACCAAAATTGATGTCAGCTGGCCGTACATATGGGATTGGGGATTGGGGATACTGGTTTTAACCAAGCAATGTTTTATTTACTCATATTTAATACTATGTTTTACGCAAATAAAATATTCTTATTCTTATTCATACTTGACCTAGGAATTATAATTTCTTTTGTACGCTTCATTTTAGCGCGTAAGCGTCAATGCAAACACACAATATGCGTAAAAGAACCACTTTGAACAAACTAAGTAAATCAGTATCGTTCCCAAGCAAAGTTATGAAATCAAAGCGACCACCGAAAGCCTAAAATCGCCGTAGAAAACCACAACAAACACTGCAAAATATGTTGAAATTTCACAATAGCGGGAATCCACAAACTAAGCAAATACGAAGAGCGACCGTGCGTAAACTTCGAGTTGAGGCTGCGCTTTTCAAGCGGGAGAAGCTGAGCGGAAAAAGCTGAGCAGTGGGAGCGAAAGTTGAAAATAATAGCGTTGGAGTTGATACGATTGTTTTAATTATTATTTTATTTGTGACTTAGGGTTTGAATTTAATCTCATCTGATGAATACCGGCCAAGTGTGAGTCGGACCATACATATTGTAGGTTTTTTATATATAAAACGGTTATATATAAAAAACCTATAATATTTATGGTTGTATACGTTTTAGATATTATTACTAAATTGACATAGTTATAGTTTCGCTTGTTTTACGACGATTAAAGTAAGGTAAATTACTGTTTTGTGAAACTCACAGTACTTACTATATTGGAAAAAAATTGTATACTCTGTGTTATCCTACTTCGTACTAATATTATGAATGCCATAGTTTGTGAGGATGTTTGGATGTTTTGATGTTTGTGACTCAATCACGCGTAAACGGCTAAACGGATTTGGATGTAATTTTGTACAAATATATAATAAAATCTGGATTAACACATAGAATACGTTTTATCCCGGTTTAATGTTCCTGTGGGACATATGTGATATACCAAACATCCTGTAGTTTACGCAAACGAAGTTGCGGGCACAGCTAGTCCAATATAAATAGTAAATAATAATAATAAATATTGGACAACATCACATACATTGCTCTGATCCTAAGGTAAGTAGCTAAAGCACTTGTCAGAAACAACGACGGTACCACAACACCCAGACCCGAGCCAATATAGAAAAGTTTGTTACGGGATTGCTACCATGTACCTTATTTTTGAGTTCCCGATATTTCGGCACTGTTGCAAGCGCCATGATCACGGAGTAACTGAAGATCTTGCAGGTAAGTTGTTAAGGGCAAACATATCGGTCTACCCTCTTTCGCTGTCTTTTATTGCACGCGTCGGTACCATTGTCTACAAACTCACTATTTTCTCGCACCTGTTCTCGACACACAACACTAACAGTATCTGACCGCGAAACAGCAGTTTGTTGTTTTTTCCGGTTTTTGCACATACGAATCACTGGATTCCAGACACTTGACAATTTAAACCCATCCTCGCGATTGAAATTTTTTGTACTTTGTAATTTCAATCGCTTCCCTGACCATTCTTGGTATGTAGTGGCGTTCTGTCGCAATGATCTGAGGGTTGTGAAACTCAATCCAGTGATTTAGACCTGATTCCAACAAATGTTCCGCGATTGCCGATTTCTGTTTGTCGTTGTTTTTGACCGAAATTTGACGTCTGAATGTTCTTTTCTCTATGCACATCACATTGCGCGTGTCGCACGTCTGAATGTTCTTATCTCTATGCGCATCACATTGCGCGCGTCGCGCGCGCCGTCCTTTCGTGGTGAATGGAACATAGACTCACAAATGTCACGACAGTACCTACAATAAAAGATTGGAAAAACATTTTTAATTAATGTGTTGAGTTATGACAAAATGTTGTTGTTTATGTCAGCTATCTAGTCGTGCGATGTTGTTGATTTTTTTCAAATAACCCTGTTTACAATACAATCATTTTACCACTCAATAACATTAGATTAAATTAAATGTCCTCTGTCGACTCGTTATAAAGAACAAGAAATCTTTCTCTTTATAACAGAGATATGATTGTACCTTAAGCGTCCTTATAAATCCATGTGAAAGGATAAGGAATGAACAAACTGTCAAATCAACTCGAACTCCACTTCAATAAAAGCTAACGACAACAGGGACCCTTAAACCGCCGTCGAAACGTATGAAGTAAATTGTACCATACAAATTGGATGTGCCAAACGATACAACTCGCAAATAAAGTAAAAAAAGTGGCGTTGTAAGCGAATTTTTTCTGTTGGAAGGCTCGGTTTAGATAAGCGGAACCATTTTTCGTCAAAATTTATTTTGTTTTACACATAATTTCAAACCTTTGTATTTTTGGATGGACCTGTCGCTAATGAAAAGACCTCGTTCAGCTACAACTAGCCCCACTAGCGGTCTCCGCGATCTGGCCGAGTGTGAGGCTTCGCGCAGCAAAGCCTCAGGCTCGTACGTGTCGGGCCCCATACTAGCGGGCGTGATCGGGCCAGTGTCGAGTGCAAAAGGCACTCTACCAAGCGGCGAACCCGCCAGTGTTTGAACCACTGTCGGGCTCCTTTCTGGCGGGCCCGATCTGGGGGTGAACCGGACTCGGGCCTCAAGGGCGCCTCTGTAGGCTCGGACCTCGGCTTGAGCCGTCGTCCGAAGGGTGGACAGGGGAGAAACGGCAGGCACATTTCTGTTTCGGCAAAAATGAAAAAAAGGATCTCGCGCCCTTCGGCGGGTGCGGTGAAACGAGCTACTGTGTTGTGTAGTAGTTGAACTGCTTAAGGCGGTGTTGGCTGTTGTGACAAATGCGGTTATAGGATTGATCCTATCACCGCATTCATCCAGGTATCCAGATATCCAGGTTGACCTGGTCATCGAGTACGTGGCGTAGCGAGGCCGACGGAATCGGCGAGCGACATCCTTCGGGGCGTATACGTGACGGCTTTGACTACGAGTGGATTGGGATGGTTTGTTGCTTTATCGAAGAAGCGCTGTGACGCTTCTTTCATATAGAGGGCCATAGATGGGATGTTGAAATCTATGTGGAGATTGTTTTTGCCTACGAACCACGAGTAATTTTAAGCCCGAGACTTGTTGCGTATTTATAACTACACCAATCGTTTCGTCAATTTCCGGGTTGGAAGACAGCTTACATGATTCAACTGTTACTAGTTAGGTTTTATTACCTGCTAAACCTTCACTTAATAGCTTAATAGGGATGACGAATAACTTTTTTCTTCGTCTATCAGGTAGATCAAAAAGTATGATTGCGATTTTTCACAATATCAAAATATTACAGAGATATATTGATTTGATATGTTGCATGATGTCACGCCTAGTTACATTTTACTTAGTAGTGACATTACGAGCTACCTCTCCTGAACTTTGACGCGCTTTTTTGTAATTCTTTGGTTGATTAACAAAAGAAAAAATAAGAGTCCATTATTTTTTGATAATGTAACTGACGGACTAAATAGTTTTTTGTTTTCTTTTCCTAGCCGGCATCCCAATTATCTGAAGATTGAGTTGTAGAGATTCTGTAAAGCATTAACTCCGCCAATTGTACACCTATGCAAAAACCTAAAATTAATAAACCAGATACTACTAAGAATTTCAGTAGTATAAACTTCTTCTTCTTCCTCGGTTCACTGGTGAAGGCCGCCGCCACATATTGTGTTCTTCCACAGACTGCGATCATAGGTTATGTGGACCGACTGATGCACGTTTCCGCCCACCGTCTTCCTCACTGCGTCCGAACATCTCGTGGGTGACTAAGGCCTCCCCCACACTAAAGTCCAATCAGCGTTAAGTAAATACTGCTCCGCAAGCGTTGCGACAACTCTGATTGGACGCTGCCACGACGTCGACGCTCGAGAGACGCTAGTATGGGGGTCCGGATCCCTTAGTATAAAAACCAGCTAAGTGCGAGTCCTACTCGCGCACGAAGGGTTCCGTACTATTATTTATAAAAAAAAACACGTTTGTTGTATGGGAGGCCCCTTAAATATTTATTGTATTCTGTTTTTTAGTATTTGTTGTTATAGAGGCAACAGAAATACATCATCTGTAAAAAAATCAACTCTCTAACTATCACGGTTCATGAGATACAGCCTGGTGACAGGCGGACAGACGGACAGACAGACAGACAGACGGACAGCGAAGCTTTAGTAATAGGGTCCCGTTTTACCCTTTGGGTATGGAACCCTCAAAAGTAGCAGTAGTGTAAACAAATGGTAGGAAGTTCCTATTGTACACCTGTCCTTAGCACCGCTAAATTCTGTCTTCCCAGCAACGTGACCTAAATGTAAACAGCCTAAATAAATACAACCTTAGGGACGGCCTAGGGCTAGAATGCGGTTGCTTTGCGAATTCTTATTACGTTGGAACTATTGAAGAAGTATTGTTAATGGTTGGCTTAAACTCGGGCAAAGAGGGAAACTTTCTTGGCTTTCTTTATAACTTAGACAAGTGGTTCAGTGGTGGAAGTGTTTTCTTGTGTTTAAAGGAGCGATGCTCAAAGTGTGTGCTGCAGAGCCATGGGGCTCTCCAATACTTCTGCGAGAACTTTGCCAATAATATACAGGGTGTCCCATAAACATAAGGTCCAATTTTATTAGTGTACATCCTGTTAACCTGTGCCTATATAGGTGAAAAGCAATCGTAAAAACCAATTTTCAAATGTGTACCATAAAAACTAAAAAAGTTACAAATCAACAACATTGACTTCATATTGCATAAACTCGTCCTATCTTTGCTACGTTTAACCATCTGAATCTCCGTCTTATTCCTTCCCCTTGTACAGAGCGAGAAAGAGTTGAAGATAGGACGAGTTTATGCAATATGAAGTCGATGTTGTTATTTTGTAATTTATTTTTAACTTTTTTAGTTTTTATGATAGACATTTGAAAGTTGGTTTTTACGATTGCTTTTCACCTATATAGTCACAGGTTAACAGGATGAACACTAATAAAATCGGACCTTATATAGGACAACCCTAAAGGACAACAACAGAGTCTATTCATCGTGGCGAATTATTTCTGTATGTTTATGTAATACTATTTTTACTGAAATATTACGTTACAGCAAAAATATATATTTCATATGCTGATATACAGTAACTAGAAAACATATTTAATAGAAGTCTCATTTTTCAAGCGTGCCAAGTTTTTTTACCCTGTATTTTAGAGTCATCCTGTATTTATTTTATTTGGTATTAGTGTATACCACAAACATCACCGCCAAAATCAACCGCTTTCATTAGACAAATTACAGTTTTGCCTTTGAATACTTATATACCTACAGCTGTATATTGATAATAAGCTACTAAATACGAAGCTATTTACCACTAGGAAAATTAAAGTTACAAAACAACAGGCCCGGATTAAGGGGTTAGTTAGGTGCAACTACAATTATATACGAAGAACTACTCGACCGGCGCAACTACACCTTTTTACGTCGCGGCGCGAGTAAGTAATTGCGCATGAAAGAGACAGGTTTTATTTATAACATGGCTAGAAATACCAAGCGGACAATATATATACTACAATAAAATGAACACTTGACTACCGTGGTAATGGCAGGTAGTGCAAGCCCTGACCGACTGGTATCCGCAAATTGGAAAAAAATGGGGTTGTTCACCTCGATGAATATAATGTAGTAGTGACAATTAAAACAGTTCTCAAACAAAATGACACAAACTGAATTATAAACGAGACAAGTGACGATCAGTCACTGATGCTTAATTAAATGATGTGCACAAATAATTCGTCAATTCGACTACAAAAAGATAGTCACAGTCTGTGAACTAAAAAGACCAAAATACTTCTAGTAATTAATTCAACCAAATTAGTCCCAGCCTCCAATACTGAGATACGCTAAGATATTGCTATGACCCGAAGTCCTTTTATTACTAATTACAGCCATTCTACTATAAACACTAATTAAGTAAACGACCCCCCAGCCAGCCCTTGCTACGACCCTGGGTTGCTAAATGACGTGATCCCTTAAGCACCGAGCATTTATACTTGTCATTTGTAGACACATCGTTCATGAATATTTGCCAGTTTACTTATAAATAAGGCACAAACAGTCCTTATATATTTAAATGTGTAGGTATTTTTTTATAATTCTGACACTTTATTTGATTTCTTTTGCTAAAATTTCCAAACGATCCGTTGGTTGGTAATTTGCGATGAATGCAAAGGGCGCTAGGTTTGATTACCGGTTTAGATCAATTTAGAAATGTTATTTTCTATATTACCTTGTGTTTGGGTGTACTGGGACACCGTTGGCAAATACACTGTCTAGTTCCTCGGTAATTTACACTATGCATACAAAATATTTGCTTTACAAAGAACTTCAAAAAACGAAGTAAACTCCGAAAGCCTCCTGAAATATAAAGAGTAGTATCGTTTGTTTTGATCTTATTTATAGTTTAATTGTTTCATCCAAATCTGTTTCTCTTAAAATGTCTCACTACGTAACACAACTTTAAAAAATCTACAATAATTGTAAACCATCTAATGTAATGATTTGCTTTAAGCACTTCATTTTGCGAACAATTTTTGACAAAGTGAAATTAAGTGAACATAATATACAGGGTGTAAAAAAAGGCTTAACGAAGCCTTAAACCACAAATTCTATACATGAAACAAAGTAGAATGCAAAAAAAATAATTGCTGGGTGATGACTTTTATTTTTAGGTATAAAAAAAAAACTTATTTCCAACCCGCAATGTATAGCGCGCACGCCACAGACTATGCCTGTGTGTGTATTTATATCATGTTTCTTTGTAAAAAAGTTTAGTATTATCAAACAGAAGTCAATTTTGTAAAAATCTTTGAAAAAAAAATTGAAACTTTGACTGTCAATAACTCGGTAACCCGTCATTTCCCAGGTATAGTGTAAAAGAAAAAAATCATCTTAATAATACGTAGAATAAGTGGTATTCGGCTTCGTTAAGCCTTTTTTTACACCCGATATTTTAAAGTTGCAGCTTATTTACTGAAAAGCTTGTTCACTTACTATTTACATTGCCTTGATGAGGTGCAAGCTTTTGAGTGAGCTTTCGAGATATTGGTGAGTTTTGCTAACTTTAAGATCTTTTATACCTTAGTTATGTTATTTTAACATTAAGTAAGATGTACAGAATGTTTGTTAAAGGGTATATCAAGCCGAAACTAGCCTATTTTAACATATGCATATAAATTACACCCATTAGTTTTTTATGTTTTATACAGGGTGTACAAAAGAACGGGACATTCCTGATAACCACGTGATCAGCTGGTCATTTACAACAACTTTTACTATGGGAGCAACATCGGAATCATGATTTTATTTTTAGATGCTCCATACATTATCATCGAGTTATGCGAATAAGTTTGTATGGAGAAGCTAAAAAAAAATTATCGATTTCGATGTTGCTCCCATAGAAAAACTTGTTTTATATGAGCAGCTGATCACGTAGTTTTAAGGAGTGTCCTATTCTCTTGTACACCCTGTATAAAACATAATGTTTAGAATCCGATTAGTATGCAAAATATTTTTTTCAAAAATTATGATATTCAATTCTCCATAGTAGTAAACGCAGGCTAGTTTTAGCTTATACCATTTATCTAAAACCCTGCGTTTATTGCTAGCTAATAAATAATATAAGATACTAAATCGAACATGTTTTTTCATTTATTAAAACCAATTTATTTCTGTAAATAGGCTTAAACCAAGCTCTTTTACACGTCCTATTTTTTTTTCATTATTACATTTTTAAATGCCTCTAGTGGGATTCGAACCTATGTTTTTTTTTTGTTATCCGAGCGACTGCTCTTACAACAACTCATTTTTTTTTCAGAAATACTTTGACAGTTGATCATTTCGACTGCGACAGACAGAAATATCTCAAATTTATTAGATTTTTTGTGAATTGTTAGTAAAATAATATCTTTCTAACTTTAAGATAGTTTTGCGGCTTCTAAAAAGTTAATAAACAATTTATATAAAACTAGCAGCCCGTCCCGGCTTCGCACGGGGTAGACAATTATCGCTAATAGTTTCGGCAACGCATTCGACGAAAGACATTTTAAGACTCATTTATCTACACCTTCGGTTACATTGTTCAAATTTTACCAAGGATTCCTAATTTTTTTCATAATGAAATGTAGCCTATGTCAAATTGGAAGAATGTAGCATTCTATTGGTGAAAGATTTTTTTAAATCGGCCCAGTACTTTTTGAGCCTATTCATTACAAACATACAAACATACAAAAATAGGTATAAGTACAAATCTTTCCTCTTTATAATATTAGTATAGATATTCTTGAGCTCTAGTCTCGAAGTTAAGAATTTTTCTTACGTATGAAAGTAAAAAAGCAGATTTACAGTCATAAAAACGAAACAGAAATATGCCATTGAGGTCAGCAACTGATATTCTGCAAACTGTTTTTTTTTCTGCATTTTAGACACAACTCAGTACCACTGATTTAAAACTATTACTCATAGAAATATTATTCTCTGAGCTATTACTTTTATAAACACCCTATAGGTAAGTATACCAGTTTATCCGCCAACGGTCCTCTGTCCATTTCTAAGACCACAAATCTTTTATAGCCATGATCTACCCAACCATCATGAATAAGGTAACAAAATATTTTTATTTCAATTTTCCTTTTCAAACGAAACTCGTCCTTAACTGTGAGACAATAAGGACATTGTTTTTGTTAATATTTACTGTATTACACTCGTTATATTTGAAAGGCCGCTTATCGCGCCATCTAGCGGATTAAAGTCGTAAAAATAAAAAATATTTCCACACCATGATGAGGCGGAGCGTCTAGCCAGAATAGTGATATTGTGCTTGTGTTCAAGCGTTCCGTATGTTCCGTCCGTTGTACGTATTACGATGTCTGACTAAAATTATTAGTAGCTGTAGTAGTTAGTTATAGTACGCATTAACCAATATTTAAAAAAATACATTAAATTTTCACGACCAGGATTTTTTTTAAATTTTTCTTTCAATGCAAACCAAGTACGGTAAAAAATACAACAAAAAAAAACAGCCTTATCGGTCGAGCCATTGTCAAGTATTTGCAAGACTACTAGTGTTGGTGTTTTGTATCCATGCATCCATCCATCCATCAGCCGAAAGACGTCCACTGCTGGACATAGGCCTCCCCAAAGGATTTCCACAAAGATCGGTCCTGTGCCACCCGCACATTGCTCGCAGGACTGATGGCCGTTGGGGCAGGAAGGTCCTTGAATGGCGGCCGCGGGCCGGAAGGCGTAGTGTTGGTAGGCCCCCCACAAGGTGGACCGACGATCTGGTGAAGGTCGCGGGTGTTTTGTATATTGAAGAGCAAAGAGAAATACTATCAATAGTATTGATACTATGAATGCTGTAATTTAACAATCGATACTAACGATTGTATCAATAATATTAAATTGTACGATAGTATCGATAGGCCTGTCGATTGTTTGCCTTTTTTCCATATTATCGTTACTATCGATAGTGGGCTATCGAGAGCCAAACCCTAACTAAAGCACAGCAATTATTGATGTTTTACTATTTACTTCCTGTAGTTGCATCCCAAGCACTGATCGTTTTATATAGCTCTCACAAAAAAATTAAAAAAAATAATAATAATAATAAGTATTCAATAAATATCTGGACAATGGCAGTGTTTTCCGCGAAAAGCAGTATATACAGGGTTACATTGCAAGGTAGTGCCAATTTTTCAGGGACCACTCAGACTCAGTACGTAAATCGAACTACGAAAAAAACAAAATCATTTCTTTTTGTTATTATTACTATCACTATCCGCTGTTAAAAGATGGTACGCGTGGATAATCTTGTCTCATTCATAAAAAATACCCACGCACTTTCTCTGTGCAACCGATAACTGCAAAGTTCAATGCAATAACAGTCATAATGGCGCGCGAAAACAAACCTTAGCCTTTTCGATGTAAGGTACATTTCTAACAGCAGGAGCGCCCGCGCAAACCAAATGTTCAAATTGCCAACAAATACCTTATGCAGTGCACCTCTAGATCTTATTTTTAAATTTTGGCCCTAACTTGCAATGTAACCCTGATCTCAAAAGCAGGTTTCACAATGAATCCAACATGTAATATGATACGACTACGGTTTGCGACACATTTTCACACACAATTACCTTCACAGCTTATCCTTGAATGAGACAGGTAACATAACACCCATTTTCATGCTCTGTTGCTTCAATATAAGCACAGAGTAAGAATGATGTGTTTACTCGTGATGTTTAAATCCCAGGGCTTAATAACTTTAAATTACCAGAATTAGGTAAATTAATTATTATATTATAATAACTATTAGAATGGTTAATGTATAAGACTCGTCAGACCGAATATAATGAGCCCAAACTTCAAGGTTTTACTATAGATAGATGATAAGAATAAATTATAAAATGTATCTTTTATTAGTCCAATCTGTATTGGCGGAGTCCCTGTCAGATGTGGCTAAATTTGTATACGTTTTTTTTGTAAATAATGTATACAAATTTAGTCATATATTTTATTTGTAGTAGTTAGTTTTTGTGCATGTAATTTTTATATATTATTTTAAATTTAGTTGATGTTTGCGTGTAGTGTAGAGGCCAGGTGGAGCTATCATAATATATTCATCAGTGTGAATAAAGCTCCTTAATAAATAAAAGATAAAAAATATATATGTTATTCTTTAGGGTATTTATACTTGTAGCCTGAAATAAATTATTATTATTTAATTTACTGGCAAAAACCTTTCGCCTCTTGGGCGGTAATTGTAAAGTGTTCCACTATTCACAATTCTACAACGACTACTAGCTCCAGCATAAGGTCAGCTAGAATCAATAAAATTATTGTATTTGAATCCGGATTACACATACGAAAAAAGTTTAAAATCGATTCGTAAGTTTAAATTTGACTACATAGATGATGGTGTAGTTAGTAAAACAGTGTTTTATATATGAAAGAGTAGAAAACTACTAGTTCGAGGCAATCCTTACTAATATTATGAACACGAAAGTTTGCATTTATGTATGTTACTCTTTCACGCAAAAACTACTTAACGGATTTGGATGAAATTTCGCGCATATGTAGAATATGATCTGAATTAACGCTTGGTATTCCAACAAGGGCCGCACTTTTGAGTTTTTAAATACCATCTGAGACAAAGAAAATAGTGATTGAAAGTCTGAAAAAAGATATGTATTAGTTTAAAACCTTCTTGTAACAGTCAATAATGTTCTCCTCATTAATTAGTCACTTTAACCGTATTAAACTTATTTTAATTAGTCATAACCGTTTAAAAGGAATCCTATTTCATCCCTGTCATCTCAATTATTTAGAATAGAATAGAATAGAATAGAAAAATATTTATTTGACACACACAGAATACAAAAGGAAAAAGAAAAAACATTTACAGCATAATAAAAGCAGTATGTGTCAAAAAGGCCCCCGCTCAGCATTTGTCGTGACAGTCAGGGACGTATCACGACGCTGGTTTTCAGCAGGGACCCTGACGGTAGGCTCGGACCATACCCGACCGGAAACCCGACTTGGTTAGCGCGGAATCAATCCATCGCTAAGCAAAAAGATTGATTTTGAACGGACTCTTGCGGATGCTTACGGATTCCGGCAGAGCCTAGACCGAGCCAGAGAGGTACGAAGCACGGCACCAGAGCTTAGAGCATTCAACCAACAGGAGACGCCATTGACAGGCATTCCCCTCTGCCACAAGTCTATGACCGTCGGTCACAGAGGTTATATAAAACTATTTGCAGCGCGTTCCGCCATCATTGTCAAATCACGATGAGCGTAGAAGGACCGCAGCTAAAAATGCCAAATTACGCCGTGTGCTCGTTTTAAAAAAGATCAGAAACATCTTATGTGCTAAAGGACAGCGTAAATTTTCATCTTTAAGTATTATTGAGTCTCAATATTAGCAAATAATGCCTTAAAATTGCAAAAACCTCATAAAATTTGTCAATCAAAAAGTGATACCAGTAAAAGGTAATAAATCCTATTTAGCGTAATTTTTTATACTTAAGTACCCAACTTTAAAATCACACTGGTATTTCACGTTTGATATTGTTAATAATATTAATTACAATAGATGATTATTGAATTAATGATATTCAGAGTTAACAAATTATGATTATTGTTTAAGTTTTGCGCAATTTTTTTGGACTTTATACTTACTTTTAAAGTATCAATAGTCAATTAGAATAGTTTGTTACGGAATTGCTACCATGTACCTTATTTTTGAGTTCCCGATATTTCGGCACTGTTGCAAGCGCCATGATCACGGAGTAACTGAAGATCTTGCGGGTAAGTTGTTAAGGGCAAACCAAACATATCGGTCTACCCTCTTTCGCTGTCTTTTATTGCACGCGTCGGTACCATTGTCTACAAACTTACTATTTTCTCGCACCTGTTCTCGACACACAACACTAACAGTATCTGACCGCAAAACAGCAGTTTGTTGTTTTTTCCGGTTTTTGCACATACGAATCACTGGATTCCAGACACTTGACAATTTAAACCCATCCTCGCGATTGAAATTTTTGTACTTTGTAATTTCAATCGCTTCCCTGACCATTCTTGGTATGTAGTGGCGTTCTGTCGAAATGATCTGAGGGTTGTGAAACTCAATCCAGTGATTTAGACCTGATTCCAACAAATGTTCCGCGCGATTGCCGATTTCTGTTTGTCGTTGTTTTTGACCGCTTTTATGTGTTCCTTCACTCGGCACGCTATGGTACGTTTTGTTTGGCCGATATATTAACTGCCACAGCTGCAGTCAATCTTATAGACACCCGGTTTCTCCATTGGGAAACTATCTTTTGGAGATCTTTTGGACCGATTGAAATTACAAAGTACAAAAATTTTAATCGCGAGGATGGGTTTAAATTTTAAGTATAAAATGGGTACCGACGCGTGCAATAAAAGACAGCGAAAGAGGGTAGACCGATATGTTTGCCCTTAACAACTTACCCACAAGATCTTCAGTTACTCCGTGATCATGGCGACAACACTTGCAACAGTGCCGAAATATCGGGAACTCAAAAATAAGGTACATGGTAGCAATCCCGTAACAAACTATTCTAATGTTAGTGACCATGAAAGTTTAAAACAATATATCAATAGTCAATACTATAAATATTTGCATTTAATCGGTCTACTTCAATAATGTAATATAATTGCGAACTTCACCTTATTCTGAAAATTTAAGATTTTTATTGATATACGCTGGCCACCCTGCAGCAAAATTGGTGATGGGATAGCACAAAAACAAAATATCGATATCGATTTAACCACTTGACCTTTAGGTCACCAAGAGTTGGCATTCCACCCGAATGTATTTCGAAAATGGGAATATATTCGGAATATTCCCGATAAACCCACCCGTTAGGAAAATAAACGGGTGGATAAGGTTTTATTGTTTATATAAATTTATTTAACACAAAAATGATGTTAAGGCTCAGGTTACAAGCATTTTTGTTGTTATTTATTTACACATACAATAAAAACTGTATGGTGTTATAAATTTTGTTTAGTTTGGTTGCTTTACTGTAAGATCCGTGTTATTTATATAACAATAGGCATTATTATAATGTGTCCATATTAAGATGCCACTAAATATTAATTTTCATTATTTTTGCGAAAATATAACATTACAAAAGATTACGACAAAATCTTTGAGGCACCTCTAACTTTACCTTCAATCATATTTACGATTTTTGCGGGTTATAGCCCAGTATTTTTTTTATTATAATTATGACAATACACCTGAAAACCAAATTTTGCAGGTATTTCTTGTAGTTTTAGGCTTGGACTTTAACCAGCCGGAATCTGTTAGAATCAGCTAGAATTCGTTCACGACGACCTTATTGCTTGCGATGGATTGAAACCGTACTTACCCGGACTGGTTTTCCGGCTGGGTATAGTCCAATCCTTAAACTCTACCATATGACGTATATTAATAAATAACCCTGTAGATCTTAATGACAGCCAAAAGGAAAGTTTCTATCATCACCACTACCAGCCTATATCAGTCCACTGCTGGACACAGGCCTCACCAAAAGGAGGATTTTGCCATAATCGCCACGCTTGGCAGGCGGGTTGGCGATCGCAGTTTGGACAATGGTGGAGAGGAGACGCTGCTGCCCGTCTTCTTATGGCGGTTCTCCTGTAGTCGCCTCTACATAAAGTTTCTATCTTACACATAATAGAGAGTCTGAATTGAATAAAACCTTATCATAATACTGGCAGAACTCATCGATAAAATTTATCGATAGTGTTAAGCACTATCTTCGTTTATTTAAAACTGACGTCACACTCGTGCATGGATAAGTTGCCCTTGTGTGTGAATATATTTGTGTGCGTCTAGTTTAAGCTAGTGTTAGACAATTTTTGTTGTGTGCGAGCGTAGCAACGTCATTGAAAATGCGTTAGTGTTAATTCCCTATGTGTGCGTTATTCCCTTCCCCCCGCAAGAAATGACAGACTTTTTCTCATAGAAATTAGCAAGCTTGTCGTCTCCTGTTGGTTGAATGCTCTAAGCACCAGAGAGACGAAGAAAAGAGAAGAAAAAAAAAAATGAGCATGACAAACAATAACATTAGACAAAATAATAACAGACAGAAATAGACATTAATACAAGATGACATACAAGCCTCACTTCTGCCAGACAAAAGAAGCATCACTATTTCTTTGAGCCACAATAATAAATTATTAGAACGGTTTCGCCCAATTCGGAACTCGCTCCGAATGACATATGTCACCCTACTAGTGCGTACCGTAGTTTATTTGATCAATGTGCGTACCTCGCCCTAATTCATGGTGAGTGATACTTTTTTTGTCCGGCCGTACAAACGTAGTGATTTAATACTCCTTGGTACACACAATTAATTTGTTGGTAAAGTGGGTAATCAAAAAAATGCCAACAATATCCGGCATGTGCTTGACCGTGCGGATCTTAGGAGATCAGAACATTATGTTTTATTTAATCAATAGAAAGTTCTTTGTGGTTAGTAGAACGAAAACAGGCATGAAGTACTTCACGTACACAACCAGCTAGATATTACACAGTGCATAAATATTGAAATACAGTGGTCCCTTCCAAAGGTAGAATGGGTGCAGATTACAATATAGGTACCGTACCATCCACCTGGCCGGTAGAACCCAGTGGTAAGCCTAAACAAATTTATTTCGTTGTATGAATAAGAGTAAACACGATATCAGCTATGCGAAGCTAACCTCATCCCACCCTCAGGGCGCGTGCGAGCAATGCGGCATGGTACTACGACTGCCCCATATATCCCAGCCTCGGCAGGAGGGCTCATAATATAGTTGGCCCCGCCACTGACCGGAACGAAAAGCCTCAACCGCACGACGCGCATACCTCAATGTAAGCTTGCTTATAGATAGATTATATTTGACAGAAAAGAGTTTAATTACAGTTGATGTTTGCAATAAAATAATTATAAAAGTATTATAATAAAATAATTTTATATTAAGATTAAGAGATTTGTAAATTATTAATTGATCGTTCATTCAATCGGTTGATTTCTGAACGGTCACTCGGTCGGCCATTCGAGTTTGTGCATTCGTCGTGTGCGGTTGTGAAAAAGTACTGGTGACAAGTGGAATAAAAGAGATCAGCAGAACTTCGTGTTTACTTTATCAACAAATCCTTCTAAGCGTTTTAGCTCAGAAGTGGGATTACTGCAAAAATATACCGTTTTTGCTACGCCCACGGATCAACTTTTGAGGTACGGATTCAACTTTTTTTTCTTTTTTTCTTTAAATTGGAGGTAACAGTTGATTATTGAAATTGTAGTAAGAAGTGGTTGTTTAAGAATGTATTTTGTGAATAACAGCAGCCCGGAATGCATAAAATAAATTTAGAGAGTTAGAATAAAATATAAAATTTTAGAACACCTAGTGAGTTATTCAGAATAACAACACCCTTATAGTCAAAAATAGTTATATTCTCAGATTTCCTAGGTGCTAATTAGATTATAATTATCACAAGAATGTATTTTACTACATGGATCCATGAAATAAAAACTGATTTAACTTTTTACAAGCACCTATCATCACATTACGGTATTCTAGTATGGGGTTTTATTTTACTATTTCGTTCAATTATTTAATCAAAATATGGCTGCTAGTTGGTTCCTTAGAGGGTAATATATAATATAAGCGTGAAAATGATTATAAATGAATTCAAGAATCATGGATGGAGACGGATATATACAAAAAAATATTGAGGCAATAATTTTAGCTCCACCTTATTCCAAGTTTTCTTATTTAGGTGATTATAATGAAACGTTTTATCTGTTTGATTAAATATTATTGTTTTTGGTTATTTAATGGATCGCCAAATTGATTAACTATACAAAATTGAAATAAAAGTAAGTCCCTAAAGTGATTACTTTGGAATTAAGAGAAGGTTCAGAATAAAATAAACAGTACCTTACCCTTTTGTCAATTTTTAATTGGACAAATATAAACACGAATTGTTTCGAGTTTCAGAGAATGGGAAGAGACAGTCTTGCCAAGGAAAGGCAGTACCAGGACCGAAGACTACAGACACCTGAGTCACCTGGTAGCCCCATACTGCCAACAGCCGACTCCGAGAGGAATCCTGTAATTGGCGGTCGTGAGCGAAGAAGTCGAAGCCGGACAAGACACGGCAGTCGAAGCCGCGAGCGAAGCCGAAGCAGTCATCGCATTCGAAGCCATCACAGCCGAGGCTACAGTCGCAGTAACCGTGAGCCATTTTTTTATGAACAAAGTCCTAATCGTAAATCTGGAAATAGACCTAGTCGTAGACGTGGCTTGCTTGTCGAGAACAAGCAGCGTAGTCGCAGTCGTAGTAGACCTAGAAGTAATCGACTTAGCCGTAGTCACAGTCGGAGAGGGACTGACCGCCGCAGTCGCAGTGGTAGTCGCGATCGAAACGACGATGGTGATGAGTTGCGCGAAAGGCTACGTCTATTAGAGCAAGAGCTGTTAAGGCAACGAAGCCACAATGCAGCGTTGCGCGAAACCAGTGATAGCCGTCATCATCAGGTTGACCCCCCTAGACCTAGAATAAACCATACCCCCCTTAGAAATTACGTAGGAGGCTCTGACCCAATAAAAAACCCTGTAAATATTTTCGAGGAATTTGTAAACATTTTTAAGGGTAGGGATCGTGAATCGTTTCCTGTCTTAAATAACGTCCTTCCAGACTTTGATCCACTTTTTAGGGAGCAAACAATTGATATGTGGATAAGTAAAGTAGACGAATGCTCAGATATTTACAATTGGAACGACAAGCAAACGGTTCATTATGCCCTGCCCAAACTGATAGGACATGCTAAAATCTGGTACCAGGGTTTGCCATCTATCAGGCATTCATGGGTGGAATGGAAGCGCTTATTACGTGACTCTTTTCCTTCCACCGAGAACTACGCTGAGTTGCTGACTGAAATGCTTAATAGAAAGGCACGCCCTGGGGATTCATTAGAGTTATACTATTTTTCTAAGATTAATTTATTGAATCGTTGTAAAATTTTTGGTAAGCAGGCGGTAGATTGTCTTATATTTGGCATAGAAGATAAAGGGATTCGTCTAAGTGCTCAAGCAGGGAGGTTCGAAAGCCAGAGGAAACGTTAGAGTTTTTCAAAACTGTCAAAACTCAACCTAGAGAGAACAATGATGTTAGGAGAGATGGCATCAACAAAGATAGGCGGTTTTCTAACATTACCACAACTTCTACTACATTACCTTTCAAGACTAGTGATCATGTAATGAAAAATCGAACAAAGAGTAATGCTGTTTGTTTTAATTGCAACGAAACTGGGCACATGAGCTACCAATGCCGTAAACCTATAAATAAATGCTCAGAATGTAACTTCTTAGGTCATAACTCAAGTGATTGTCCTAAAAAGAATTCTAATAACTCAAATAGCAACGTTAATAATAATTCGCAAGGTAAATCTAAAAATGTACTCGAAGTTTCAATTGATACTGATAGTAATGATAAATATAGGATAGTTATCAAAATAAACGGAGTAAACACTCCATGTCAGGTCGACCTAGGTAGTCAAGCTACGCTTATTCGTAAAAGCGATGCCGATAAAATTGGACTTAGGTGGGACGCCGTCGAGGGTCCAATGTTAAGGGGATTAGGCAACGTTCCTTATCTACCAGTTGGTAAAGCTTTTGTTACAATCGAGGTACATGACGTGAAGGAAGAGCAGGTAGAGGTTCTTATTGTTGATGATTCGCTCATAAATATACCGGTTTTACTTGGTCACAGTTTCACGGAACGACCTAATTTGAGAATTGTGAAAACTGACACGGACTTACAAATAGAGAGAGCTAACTTGTGCAATGAAACTAAACTTATGCTCTTCGCTACTGATGATGTCGTATTAGACGTAGGAAAGCTTATTACACTTTCGGTTTACGCTAAAGATAGATTCAGTGGCAATATCTACGTCGGAGGGTCAGTCAGGGGCAAGCCAGGAACTGAATACTACCTATTACCAGGCGAATATCAAATGAACAATGGGGTATGTCGCGTTTTGATACAAAACCTCGGATCACAAACAATAAGTTTTACAAAAGGCGCGCTGATTGCTCGAGCAAGGACAACATTGTCTTGTAGGGTTGTAGACGTGTTAAAGGTTACTACGGAGGTAGTTAGTCGTCCGTCTGAATATTTAATTAATATGGGTGATGAGCTTACAGCTAATGAGAAACAACAATGCCAGTCACTGTTATCAAGGTTCAAAGGTTGCTTCTCTACCGGGTTACACGACTTAGGTTACACCTCTGTTGCAGAAATGGAAATCCATTTAACAGATGCAACGCCAGTCGTCTACAGACCTTACAGGCTGTCGCATTCTGAACGTGAATACGTTCAGGGTATGGTCAAGGAAATGGTTGATAACGGCATAGTACGCGAGTCCTGTTCACCTTATGCAAGTCCTATCGTTCTCGTGCAGAAGAAGTCGGGTGAGAAACGCTTATGCGTTGATTACCGCGCTCTTAATCGACGCACAAAACGCGACCATTACCCACTTCCGCGCATAGAGGACCTCTTAGATCAGCTTTCAGGCCAGTCTTTGTTTACTACACTCGACCTAGCCTCTGGGTACCACCAGATTGCCATTGCGGAAGATTCCAAGGAGAAGACTGCGTTTGTCACACCTGAAGGGCAATACGAATACAACCGTATGCCCTTCGGGCTGGCAAATGCACCTGCTGTTTTCCAAAGGGTCATCCATAAAATCCTAAATAAATCTAAAGTTCCATACGTAATTATTTATATGGATGACATTTTAATCCCATCAAAAACTTTTGATGAAGGCCTAAAACGTCTTGAAGAAGTCCTAGGTTTGTTACAGGAAGCTGGGCTAACTCTAAAAATGGACAAATGTAATTTTTTTAAAGAAAATATTATTTTCCTAGGGTTTGAAATTGATAAATCTGGTATAAGACCGGGGAATCAAAAAACCCAAGCTGTATCAACATTTCCTCAGCCACGCAATCAAAGTGACGTTAGGAGATTTTTGGGCTTAGCGGGATTTTTCCGTAGGTTTATCAAGGACTTTGCATTTCTAGCGAGGCCCTTGACAAACTTACTTAGAAAGGACACTGCATGGCAATGGTCGGACCCTCAACAGAAAGCGTTCGAGACTTTAAAGAGGGTACTTATTGAGAGGCCAGTGCTAGCACTCTACGATCATAACGCTGAAACTCAGCTACATACAGATGCAAGCAAATTTGGCTTAGGCGGCATCTTAATGCAAAGGACTGGAAGTAATCCATGGCGGCCTGTTTCTTATTATAGTCGCCAGACTAGCCCCGACGAACAAAAGCTCCATTCATTTGAATTGGAGACTCTCGCGGTTGTAAGTGCACTAAATAAGTTCCTCAGTTATTTGTTAGGCCTAAAGTTTACCATAGTGTCTGACTGCAATGCGCTGCGGTCAACATTCACGAAACGGGATTTAATTCCTAGGATATCAAGATGGTGGATCCAGTTTCTTGAATATGACTGCAACGTCGAATATCGTCCGGGCGAAAAGATGGCACATGTAAATGCTCTGAGCCGAGGAGCTATTATATTTGAACAGGAGCCAATACACGTGCTTGATATTCTCAATATTAAGGTCGATGATTGGATTTCCACTGTACAGTCAGCCGATGAAGAGGTCTTACCTTGACCTCATTAAGGAAATTATAGAGGACCTAGAAACTGCCAAGATTGCAGCTATTCATAAAGAGTACCAAGTTAAAAATGGACGTGTGTATAGAGTAGTCCAGGATGGTATTCTTAGATGGCTTGTGCCGAGAGGTGTGCGTTGGCAGGTTCTCAAAACCAATCATGATGACGTAGGCCACTTTGGTTTTGAGAAAACCTTACAACGGGTCAAGACCTTATTCTGGTTCCCAAAGATGAGGAAATTTGTCCGGAAGTATGTTTCAGCGTGCTTGGAGTGTGCGCATCACAAAGTTCCATCAGGGCCCAAGGAAGGGACTTTACATCCAATTCCAAAGGTAGATGTCCCGCTACACACGTTACATGCCGATCACCTTGGGCCATTTCCTCGCAGCAAACACGGCAACATACATATTTTAGTTATTGTAGACTCCTTTACGAAATACGTACACTTAACTGCAGTACGCAGTACGAAGTCGAAAGCAAGCATTAAAGTGTTTAGAACCTTCTTCAGCCTGTTTGGGTCTCCTTCGCGTCTTATTACCGATAGGGGCAACAGTTTTACCAGCAAAAGGTTTAAAATATTCATGCAGTCCACAGGTGTCAAACATATTCTCAATTCCGTCGCGACGCCACGTGCAAATGGGCAGGTTGAACGATACAACCGAACGATCTTGGCATCCTTAGGTAGCATGACTCATGGTAAAGGTAGTGATACGTGGGACTCTTTCCTGCCAGATGTCCAATTAGGAATTAACACCTCGATACACGATGTCACAAAAAGAACTCCTAATGAATTACTTTTCGGGCGAAGATTAGGCAATCCATCACAAGGTATTTTGAACAGTGTCTCTGAGGATATTGGTTCAAACGAAATAAACGAAACAATTGAAACAATTAGATCCGATGCCAGTGATCGTATTCAAGAAAATCAAAATAAAAACAAAGTAAGATTTGATCAGCATCGTAAACGTCCACGAAAATATAAAGAGGGAGATTTAGTGAGGGTGGTAAGAGCTATTGTGGTGGGGTCAGGAAAATCCAAAAAGTTAGAATCGAAATGCCAAGGTCCATATCGTATCAAAAGGATCCTGCCTAATGATAGATTCCTTATAGTAGATACTCCGCTTACCAGAAAAGGAAAATCATATGAGAATGTTGTTTCAATCGATAAGATCTATCCTTGGATGAGTTTTGACGCACCTGCGTGTTCCTCTAGTGACGAAAGCAGTAACAATGAATGAAATGACAACAGAGATATACTATTTTTTTATTTTATACAGTTAATTTTATTAAGGAATCTTAATTATACAGCACCTATTGTTATTAATATTATATCATGTACACATTAGTGAGGTTTTATATTGATTGTAATTTTTAAGGAAACAAGCATAGATTTGAGTATATGAATTATTTGATTGAGATTGATCGATAGTTATCTTGATGACAATGGTGAATTTATGATAAATCGAAATAGTTATATAGTCATAACCCAGAGCTTGCGCTAAAATAAGGCAAGCATGAGTGGTATGACAGTGAAGGTATGCTTTTATATCACAGAGCTTAGGCAGAACTGAGCCAAGCGTGAATGATTTGACAGAGAGGGTGTTTTCATAGCGCAGAGCTAGAGCAGAGTTGATCCGAGCATGAGTGCTATGGCAGTGAGGTCATAACACAGAGCTCGGTGAAACAGAGCCATGCAAGAGCGATATGATGTAACACGCAGCCGAGACAAATAGATGGCGAAAGACGTGAAGTAGCCTCTTTTGTCTAGCTATAAATAAGTTCGATTTAAATTGTATTAATTAATTGAGCCAAATAAATTATATACTAACAGCTTAAACGAAGGGACTCGTTCATGTGACGGATGGCCGACTGTAACAGTCAATAATGTTCTCCTCATTAATTAGTCACTTTAACCGTATTAAACTTATTTTAATTAGTCATAACCGTTTAAAAGGAATCCTATTTCATCCCTGTCATCTCAATTATTTATTAATTGATCGTTCATTCAATCGGTTGATTTCTGAACGGTCACTCGGTCGGCCATTCGAGTTTGTGCATTCGTCGTGTGCGGTTGTGAAAAAGTACTGGTGACAAGTGGAATAAAAGAGATCAGCAGAACTTCGTGTTTACTTTATCAACAAATCCTTCTGAGCGTTTTAGCCTCTAGCCAAGTTCGCATTCAGTTACATGATCTAATGAACTTCACTCGATAAAAAAAACCCAAAAGATACCGCTTTTTGTAATGTTTTTTCAATTTTATGGCTATACTCTCTACTTCTCATATTTTACATTTACTGTTTATACTCAAATAAAGTCATTGAATATAGGTAGACAAAATCGCAGTGCTTGAATCGATACAATGATTGTCTTACTTACTATGCTTAAGTATTAACTAAAAGTGCGAGCGCGGCGGCCCGGCAACCTCGAACAGTCGCTTGCTGGCGCTTTTGAAGGAATACCTGGCCTTAACATATAGGATACTTTTTATCCCGGTTGAATGTTCCTGCGGGATGTATTGAATAAACTAAAAACCACGCGAGCGAAGTCACGGGCAACAGCTAGTATAAAATAAGACTAACGATGACGAAACAAAAACATTAAATTGAACGTGCCATAATTAAAATTATTTCCATAAAACTAAAAATACCTACCAGGCTACATAATTCAGAATATACCTATCAAATTAGTAATTTGTTTTACAGTAGGTTAAAAAAACAAATCCTTAAATAAAGGTCACAGTATATCCTAGATCAACTTATAAGGGCTACCAGAGAAATTATCATAAATTTTACCAACACGACGCCTACGGTTAAATACGCTCACCTAACAAGTATCTACCATGCGAACCCCAAAAATAAAACAACATTTACAATTCTAATTGAATCAGCGCCCCGAGCATCAAGTTACGTTACATTACTTGGATCGTGACAGAGACAAACATACGATTGTCATTTAGGTGTGAGGGAGATGTTGTCTAATCGTCTTACACTGAAACCGCAAATGTCAGTCCATTAGGTCCAACGACTAAGCCTGTATTGTGTGAAAAGGTCTGTCTTTTATAAAAGAATTTTCCACATGGGGACAATTGGTTTGCCTTGAAATAAGTACTTCCTTACAGTACTAACATAATGACTAAAACTAAATTGAACCAAAAAAACAATACTCAAAATACAAATTTATCATGTCAATAACTTTGATTATAAACATGTCTAGATATAGTGTGGTGCTGCAATTTTCCCCAAAAGAACAGGCCAGATTTGAGTGAATAACAATTACTATGGTAACAATATGGGTTGCTATGGTAACTGAGCGGGCGATACAAACTTTGGCGCCAACAGTTGGCGCATATATTTTTTGTCGTTTATGACACTTGAACAGGGAATCTAGACATGTATTTATTAAAAGGTTAATTAAGTTGTATGTTTAATAATGTATTTTATCACTTTATTTTAGTAAAAAAGCGCTAAAGCTGTTAATTTTTTTTCCTGTTTTTGTGTCTGTCATTTTCGTCAGTGTGAGTTGTATTGTTTTTTGAGGTACAAGTTGATTGTCAACTGTTTCGCTACAAAATCCATGCAAAATGCATGCATTTACATGCAAGTAAAACACTAATTTGTATATGGGGTTAACGTGGAGTTTTCTGTTACGGGGTATACCGTTTCCCGGTATGCCCACAGATCCGCTACATTTAATTTATACCAGCCCCTCTAGCATGTGCAACAAAACACGATATGATACGATATGATATAGCGATTTATCGCATATTTTGTCAAAATATGAACTTTTATCAAAAAAGCGAGCTTAACCGTGACGTCGCCGGCACGGACATGCTTACTGTTTCAATAAAAGTTCAAGATGGCGGCTATGTTATCATATTTTGAAAGTAAATAGGCGATAAATCGCTATATCATATCGTATCATATCGTGTTTTGTTGATCGTGCTACAGGGGCAGGAGCCGGTATACCCACCGTTCCTCTCAACGGTGGATAGGTATGTCATTAGGGTATTAATTTCAATTTTACCTGATATCGATAGCTTGTCGCATTTTGATGTGAATTTCAAAACGTGGAACATGATAGTAAGCGACTTCACATCATTCAGGCTATGCAATGGTCGATATTTTGGGATCTGGTTAGGGCATAAAACCCAAAAAGAGGTCATCCGTAAGAAGACCGAAGTAATTGACATGGTCCTAAAATGTGACAAGCTAGTGGCAGTGGGTCGGCCAAATCTGTCGTAGAACCGATGACAGGATTTGTTCGTCAACTCGGCCCACATGCATAAAAACACTTCGGACGAGCTGCAGAAGATCAAAATAAATTAAAATTATATGCGTCAACTCGTCTCATTTTATTTTTTCGTTGGGCTTTCAACCTTATTAACGTCTTGTATAGTTGAAAAGAAAAGTGTTTATTTAAGAATCATATTATTATCGGGTTTTCAAGTGCCTAGGAAAGTGAAGTGAAGTCCCCCAGTTAGATTAAATAAAGACTGTTGGAAAATAGCTGGTAGTGACCAGCCATAGTGAGCTTTAGTTGACTTTTTACAAAGATAAAAAAGCGGAAAATCGTCCTCTTTGGTGCTTTTTTACTATGATGATATACGATGATGATGATAGTGATAAAATTGTCTAACTAATGACCTCGTCTTTTTTACAGTTTTTTTTTTAGTATAAATATAGGTATAAGCAGTAATAAAATTACGACTGCAACTTAGCAATAAAGCACAAAAGCTGGTGCCATGGTTTGATAAATACTTACCATAAAAATCACAGCTTTGTTCTCGACGGTCAAACGTGGCGCACCACAAACGACCAATGCATGGACCGAAAAAAGTATTTAAAGGAACAAAACAACAGTATCAGAGTGGAACAAACTCCCTCATTTTCCTGCCAGAGTATGGGCGAGCAAGATTTTTATGTAACACGCCGTATCTTCAGAAGAATAAAGTTGAAAATTGTGTGGATATTTGAATTCAACGCACATGAAATTTATATTCCCCCAAGGATCCCATACTCGGGAAGTGGGAACAAAGGACCCGCTTTACACAAACTTTTCCACGTGAAATGTGAAAAATTAAAAATGGAATTTATTTTTGAATAGAACATTTTAAAGGGAAAGATAGACGACCTGAGTCCGGTCTGCGTAAATAGAAGTTGGAATGGTTGAATAAGTTGCGAATAATAGAATTTTGTTTAAAAATGGCGTCGGTTTTATGGTTACGAAGTCTAAATCTGACACCTTAAACATATTTACCATAGAACTAAATAGTCAAATAAATATCACAATGTGTGTGCTATTTAATCTACAAATGTATGAAACAGCTTAAAATTTTGGACATGTTGCCGTCCTATTTTTAGTTTATGAAAATACTGTTGCTGGATTTTGAATACTAAGTACTTATTATATTTATAGGTACAATTCAGTATTTTGACTATTTTTAAATAACTTCAATCTGGATTTTGATTAAAACTATCTTACATTTACAAATTATTATTTTTATTTCAATTCAAGGTTCTGTTGCCAAATCTCCGTCAATAGTTGATAATAAATAATTTAATAGACAAACAGATTTTCAATCAAATCCCTTGTAAAGCTGAAAATTGTACTTTGCATAAAAATTTGGTATTTGCATAACAAAACTAGAAGACGCAGCGTAGCCAGGCCCGAAGAACTAGAAGACGTAGCGTAGCCAAGCCCGAAGAACTAGAAGAAGCAGCGTAGCCAGGCCCGAAGAACTAGAAGACGCAGCGTAGTCAGGCCAGAAGAACTAGAAGACGCAACATAGGCACGCAATCTACGCGGCGGACTGACGAACTTATAAGGTCGCTGGATGCAAACAGTAAAAAGTCTCTCGCTGTGACATTCTTTAGGGAGGCCTATGTCCAGAATAAGCTAGTTGGTACCACCAATCAATTGACATAATTTTTATGTGCTGTCAGAACGCACCTCCGCCTTATAATTTGTATGGCGATAGCAAGCTATGAACCCACTGTGTACCCGCCTCAACCGCCTAACTTTTATTTATTTTGAAGCAAACAAAAATCAGATTCTCTTAATAAATGAAAATGTCCCGGGTTATCGGACCTAAAATAAGGTGTCCGATTTAATTAATGATGTCTTACAATGTTTTATGAATTGTTGTCCACATCCCAATTGGACTTCCAAATACTGCTGACGATGAGATAATTAGTTTCTTGGCAAAATTTTACATCGCGAGTTTAATTTGAAAACCCTCTTGTAATAAAAATACCCTATACGGTGCTGAATTCCGAACTTTCTAACGGATGTACGTGGAATACATCAAGGGTAATGAAAAGATGCATCAGGCGGAAGTTTCAGAGGCGCGTGAGCGAACTTTTGATAGCGATTTATGGGACAACAAAATGTAAAAGATAGCTGGCATTGTGGTTAGGAGGAGCGTTTATGAAAAACTAGCTGATGCCCGTGACTTCGCTCACGTGATCTTTAGTTTATTCAATGTATCTCACAGGATCATTTATCGGAGTTAAAAAGTATCCTATATGTTGATTCAGATCATATTTATGCAAATTTTTATTTAAATCCGGTCAGTAGTTTTTGCTTGAAAGAGTAACAAACATCCATCCATACTTACAAACTCGCATTTATAATATTAGTAGGATAAACATATTTATAAACTTTCAACCGCCAGGTCGTATAATTTGCATTCCTGACTAAAAAGATCATTTGACCTAAGTTGTGGATTTCGTGCTTTAAAGTAAAAATAATAATAGATTTTTCGTGAACTTACCGTATTGTAAAGTGTTACTAAAACAGATAATTTCAGTAATAATGCTAAGATAATTATTGTAAGTTAATTATTATTATTATAATTTATTATTTCATCATCATCTCAGACTATTGCAGTAAACTGCTAGACAGACGTAAGGCTCTCCAAAAAGGTGCCAGTGGGCGCTCTACACTACATTGACAAATTAACTAATTCAAAATTACTAGTTTTATTTATCAAATAATAAAATAAAAAACCTTTTCACCTTATAGGATATGCTCCATAAATAGTCGTTATGTCCGTAACATGACTAAGTTTCTCTTACTTAAGTTAAAAATAAGGAAAGGAACAATTTAAATAAAAACACACCTTCACTCGAATTCGCCAAATAGTACCTCCAAAGTCTAAAATTTATGGGGACAACAAAATGTCATCAATGGTGAAAGCATAGTGGCAAGATAAAGCGATTTGGAAAAAACTAAACAAAGTGAAAATGACGACTTAATATCTCTGCTGCTGTTCTGGACGATACGATATCTCTGCTGTCAACGGGTTTAATTAGCTATATCGGTTGATTTCTTATAATTTCAATATTATAATATACAAAAACCTTATCGTCAATCAACTTGATATATTCCGTACCAAATCGAAATGACGTCACACCCAGTTACAATGCTAATGCTATGACGGCTTTGTTTGGTACCTTGTACCACTTAAAAGAAACTTCTTTACTTATAGGTCACATTGATGTGTTATCTAGCACATAAAATATATTACCTAGGACATTATATTATTTTAATGCGAAATTAGCCGCTAATAAGATGTAGCTTTTACATAATTTTGAAATCGCCAGTTTATTTCGCTTTTCACCTTTTTGCGAGATTTAAATTTTTGTCCTATGTTAAAAGTTGTCATTACCTACATTGCAAGGTGTTGCCTCAATTAAAGGCTGCCATGACACGCATCTAATAATCTGTTATAGATGTAGCCATACAAAAACACAACCAGAAGCAACTCCGGGATTCGGAAGACAGAGACTTAATAGGTGACTTGTAAATTGTAAGTTCTAGCTTTACAAACCCCCTTCATTAATCCACACTAAGTATTTAAAGTGATGGAGTAGGGCCCAAACCAACTGGTAACAAACTTGGTAAGCCTTTATACTGCCTATTGCTTTAATTATACTTTTTAAAATACAAAAAATCTGATTGAAATGAGGTCATCCACGTAACATACGTTCTACTTTGTCCGATATAGTTACTACAATTAGATTGCTCCCTTAGCAGACTATTTGGAATCCCTGAAGTGAAATTCAAGGCGATCAGTCCGCACTGACGCGTCTCGTCAATCAGGAATCTAAGGCCGGTCAAATGCCTTCAGTTTAGGCATGTGTTAATGTTCAACCATTAGGTACACTTTGATTAAGTCGAGATAATACTAACGTGGCCTATTCCAAAGACGCATTTAACCTGATTGTGATCTATATGTTGATACACATTTGTTCAGAATATAGGCTCTTTTCCGGGCACGATACACGTCGTAAAAATATAGCTCAGCCACTGACTAAGTACATTTTGGCTGGTGAGGAAAAGAAGCAGCAAAAGAAACTCAGTCACCTGTGCCTTTGTAACTAGCTTGATTAATTGTCTTTTCCTATTGAATAGCTTCGATCATGATGACATAAAATGACAAAAAACCCTATTCAATGATGCCAAAATATAATATAATCGATATTCGTCTTGTGTGGCGTGAACATGTTTTAAAAATCGGACTCAACTCAAGGAAATATAGAAAATTTTGTATTAAACCCAGGACCTCCGGAATGGCGACGACAAGTCCGCTGTGCTCGCCTGTTAGCAACCTAAGGCTGGGTTGCACCATCTTAACTTTAACCATAACTGTAACTATAACTGGTGTTAAAGTAAGATAATGCAACCCAGGCTTAGTCCTCAAAAGTTAACTAAAATGTTATTTTGCATTATCTCAGCCTATTGCAGTCCACTTCTACACGTAAACCTCCTCCAAATAGTACCAAAGAACACGATCTCCTGCTTTTTTCATCTATATACTGCCAACCGTCTTGCTAAGGTTTATTATTAATATTATTTGTCAATTTTATAATCTTTACATTTTCGTTTTTTTTATTTTTTTAGGGAAGTCCCCCGCTGTGTTTAATCGCTTCGTTCAGCAATATGTGCGCTTCCCAAATCCCACACGCACCGCGACGCAGGTGACTCGCTGATAATTTATAAGGGCAATTTCCGAACTCGCACGCACTATCTATCTGTACCCTTTGGGGAAGATTTTTCACGGTATCCGAATAAATTGCGCAAATTCAGGTTTAGTGGAATTTATTTTGAGAACTGTACCCATTTAGAATTTTGGTTTTGGCTCTCCCAATTTATGAGGCATTTTTAGGAGACCTTTTCTTACACGTATAATGGGGGTGTTTTTTGTTAGTCTACCGCATAGTGTAGGGTGTTTTTGAACTCGTTAAGTTAGGTCATTTATAGATATTGTAGGTAGGAAATCAATATTTTTCAATTCAGGGATTTATTTGCGTCATATCTTTTCCTTCTTTGCCAGGAAAAAATAAAGAACTGCCAGCGAAATTGTTGATACCAGAGCGCAGCCGCCACTGAGCTACGAGCAACACAAATATATAAGCCTAAATTCAACTCATTTACGAAACTTTAGCTCTCTAACATTGCATAAATTTCACGAAAGGATTAAGATTGATAAACTGCGCTTAAAATCCCCTGTGTACTGTGTTTTTAAATTGGTCCCAGTGATTATTCCCTGTGTCAGCGGCATCCCGGCCGGCCGATGATTGATGGCGGGTCCAAATTGCTTGGCTTTAGCTAGCTGCTGCGAATTTTAGGACTACGCTCTTTACATGACGCGTGGTCTAAGTTGGGAACGATTCGATGGTGTACAGGAAATATAAGGCAATAGTTTAATATGGTAAAAATGATCCAGCAATGTAACAATTACCCAAAATCGGCATTCATATGTCATAAAACTCTTAGGAGCATGTGTTTTTCATATTTGATCAATATGTCTCATTTTGATGATATTACTCGTAATCTAAAGCTGCGATTATTGTTAGGGACCAATCCATTCATGCTTCATCATCTCAGCCTATTGCAGTCCACTGTTGGACGTTATGTGCCTTCCGAAGTAATAAGATCCTAGTGATAAATGTCACCACTATGTAAAGATGGATAGAATATTAAGAAGATGGCTGGCAGTGGATGGATGAAAAAATCGGGAGATCGTGCTCTTTGGGGGAGACTTATGTCCAGCAGTGGACTGCAATAGGCTGAATAGATAGATAGATAGATATAGGTAGTGAAGTATTGCTGTTGTCTTAAATGTATGATGTTGTCGCCTATAATTAGGTTTGCACATATGACATAGCACATGTACAAAGATAAGTAATTGGCTTAATGTTGGTGTATACAAATACAAATTGTTTATTTGCCACTAAATAGGGTTGAGACAATACAATGTCGATGTTAAAAAATAATATTACATGAAGCACCTATTTAGCCATATACTAGCATGCAAATATGTCTAAAGGAAAATTCATTAATTACAATATGTCATTGAGCATCCAAAAAATTCAATTATAGTGTAGCCTTGTTGGTGATCTGAAAAAACTAAAATAAAACAAAGCACTGATCATGTCGCGACGAATTATCTCTTATCACTTGAACCACAGACGACGCTCTCTCGCCATGCCTCCTTCAATTTGCATGTAATCATTCGAATGGTAAACGAATATTGTGCCGTTCTATTCGATTACTTAGCTGATAGTTGACGAGATGTTAACTTAATTGTTTGTCTAAATAGACGGCGAGTGTTCTAGCCAATTTGTTTATTGCGCGTCATGGTTTTCGATTTGATCGAATGAAGAATTATTAACATTGAATTGAAATTCTATTTGTATACTATATTTCAGTCTGACAATACATTTAGGTATATTTCTAAAGTTGATCTGTCTAAAATGTCAAGTTTTAAAAATGATTTTAGTCGATGGGGACTATAAAATACAAAACAAGTGTTATTGGTGTGGACTTAGCACTTGTTTAGACAGGAAAAAAACATCATCAGGAACCTTGCACACATGACATATTTCAAAAGACTGGAAATTTAAACATCACTTACGACTTGATCTAGTCCGGAGCGCGAAAAGATCAGGCTTTGTAAAGCCTGGCGGTTGTGGGTTCAAATCCCTTATTAAGTATGTTTACCTGTTATCTAGTCGCTATAGTAAAAGCTTTGCTTATTTAATAAATATTATAATAAATATTGGACAACACCACATACATTGCTCTGATCCTAAGGTAAGTAGCTAAAGCACTTGTGTCATAGAAATCAGAGACAACGACGGTACCACAACATCCAGACCCGAGCCAATATAGAAAAGTTCGTTTTCTACATTGACCCGACCGGGGTTCGAACCCGGAACCTCATGATAGCGGCGCCATTTAAAGTCCGGCGTACTCGCCTCTCGGCTACGGAGGTCGTCAAAAGGGCGGAGGAGGGCTAAGGAGGTGTTTTATTTCGATGGGGACTATAATAAATACAAAACAAGTGTTATTGGTGTAGACTTAGCACTTGTTTGGACAGGTAAGACATCGTCAGGAAACTTGAACATATTTAAAATACTGGACATTCAAACATCACTGACAACTTGATCTGTTCGCGCTGGACTACAAAGCCTGGCGGTTGTGGGTTCAAATCCCTTATTAAGTAAGTATGTTTACCCGTTATCTAGTCGCTATAGTAAAAGCTTTGCTTAGTTAATTAAGATAATAATAAATATTGGACAATATCACATACATTGCTCTGATCCTAAGATAAGTAGCTAAACCACTTCTGTTATAGAAATCAGAAATAACAACGGAACCACAACACCCAGACCCGAGACAATAAAAAATGATCCGACCGGGGATCGAACCCGATAACTCATGGATGGCGCCATTCGACCATAATATAGTCCGGCGTGGTCGTCTCTCGGCTACGGAGGTCGTCAAATTAGTTTGGGACTCGATAATCGGTGTGATTGAGGAAACAATTTATTATTATTTATAACCGGATGTGGCCATGGTCAAAAATAATTACGAAACTCTGATGCCAATCGCTCTGAATGTAATAACTAGTTTTGCCGCATCTAGTGTCACGGTCAAGTGTGCGCTGCCTAGAAACGGGTCAAAGTGCTAGAAAAAGAATACTTAATCAATAATTTTACAAATTATAAGTGATTTATTTGCCAGAAACAGGTAACAAAAGATGGTCAGGGTAACTATGCACTCTTAAAACAATCTTAAATCTGGCAAATCAGTCAATTTCTTACGTCATTACGTACGAAATTTGACAGATTTGACAAGATTTAAGATTGTTTTAAGATTTCATGGTTACCCCCCAGGTATAAATTAAAGTCAATGTTCCGCTATGCACATCTTAGCATGCAAATATTATGTGATTATATTAACATGTCAATTAGACCTCAAAATTAAAGTACACCCTTACAGCGTAGAAATATAGCTATAATTTAAAACATCAAATTGATCATACTGTTGTCTTTTATTTACGCGAACACGATACATTTAAATGAAACTACTTTTACGGATTATTTCGCGATTTATTAACATTTTATTTAACCTGACGTTTCGAACACTTTACAGCGTTCGTGGTCACAGGTAGACTAAGGTGTTATTCGTCTTTACAATATTTTGAAAAAACTATAATCAAAACCTACTTCAAGCCGCCGAAAAAGATTAACCAATTTTTACCACCTGTCAAGTGCAACATACCTCTTCAAGATGCGGGGGTGTACAGACCAGTCCTGTTGCATGTGTAACTATCTACCACCAATGTACATCACTTAGTATGCAAATAAAGAATTGAATTGAATTGAATTGAATTGACTGGAATGTGACTGTGGGCTCTCCTATATCGGTCAAACAAAACGAAGTATAGGCGTGCGGGTAAAAGAACATATAGCCGACATCAAACATAGACGGAATACTAAGTCTGCAGTGTGTGAACATGCCTTAGATACACCCAACCATTTCATACGATTTGACCAGCCTAAAGTCCTTGCAAGAGAACGACGATTTGTTCCTCGCATGTTACGGGAGGCAATTGAAATTAGAAGACACCCGAATTTCAACAGAGAAGATGGTTGGAAAATACCACCAGCATGGGATCCTGTTTTAACGAAATCCCATGCTAGGCCCCGCACTGCAAGACCTCTAGATACAGTTAGCTCTTTTTGCGTAGATAGGAACACAAATTAATATTAACTGAGTGACGGTAGTTTATATTTTTTCAAAATATTGTAAAGACGAATAACACCTTAGTCTACCTGTGACCACGAACGCTGTAAAGTGTTCGAAACGTCAGGTTAAATAAAATGTTAATAAATCGCGAAATAATCCGTAAAAGTAGTTTCATTTAAATCAAATTGATCAATTCGAATGGGTAATCACAATCCAACATTGGCCTACTTCGTTACTAAAAGATGTTTAATAAAATAAAATTTCAGTTTCTACTTGAAACAAGGCAAAACCTTTATCTACTCATAAATCGTTTTAGAGTCCAACATAAAGAGAAAATATTGGTCCGCAGTATTGTAGATCTCGCCTAAACACTACGGATAGCTAGTTTTATAGTATTTTCTATGCATTACATTTCTCTATTCTGGATAAAGGAGGTAGTACAGTAGGCTCTCAGTACCCGGCTATAATATTGAGCGCTGGGGCAAAGAGTGGGGATCGCTTTGCGCATCTTACGTGATGATAAGACGCGTATTCGCTTAGCTAACAACCAATCACGGCCAGCGGTGTACGCGCGTCGCAGACTAGCCAATCACGTAATCGTAATGGTCTTTTGCACATCTTTCTTGCTCATCTAGCTTGATTACGTCACCAACAGTAACTCGCACTGACACCCATCCCCGATTTTTTTCTTTTTTTATATAATCAAATTATTATAGAGGTAGATATACGTCATGACGTCACGCCTAGGTACAATTTTCACTTAGAAATGACGTCACGAGTCTCTCTCTAACTTTGACGCGCTTTATCTTTGTAATTTTTTGGTCGATTGACAAAAGAATAAAAATATGAGTCCATTATTATTTGGTAATCTAACTGACAAAATTTCATTATTTAATAGAATTATATAAATAAATTTAATCAATTGTCATCCCTATTGACTGTAGTTGGAAGGAACCCACTATATTCTACCTGCATTGTGGTTTAGGACTCATTTCCATCGAAACAGCTTGAATATAAAACAGAAGTCGAGATTTCTCGAGGCATTCTTCTCTTCAGTATTCAACAAGCATTTTCTATGATATTTGAAATGCTGACTCGTCATTTGTTTCTCTTTTCGTATGAAATATTGTAGAAATTTCCGTCTGCTAAAGGCAAAATACATTTGAATTTTGAATTGAATTGAAGTATTTTTAGTTAATATTTATTTATAAAAACAAAAATCACTTACTCGAACACTCAAAAAAAACTAAACCAATTTAAACATCATCAAAAGATACCTTTATTTTTTGGGCGTGTTGAGTAATTATAGTCAATGCGTAATATTTCATGCGTAAGTTTTTCATATATGCAGTACATATTTCATAGTTGTACCCCTCACCCAACTTCTATTTAACAACTTGGTACTTATAAAATAATATCTTTAATATTATAACACTAACAATATAAATGTGAAAACTTAGATGGATGGATGTTTGTTACCCAAATACGCCAGAACAGCTGAAAGGATCTGAATGATTTTGAATTGGCACGATTTTGCGTGGGCGAAGCCGCGGGCACACTAGTTCTGAATAAATTTCAAACAAACTGTTTGACCGAAAAGCAATTTGTTACAGACAAAATACAAATAATAATTTTCTTAAAACACTTAGGTATACTTAATTACACGGTAGAATAGAGCCTCCATTTAGGCAAAAGAAGCCTGTGTTTAGAGGCCCCGCTTAGTTTAATTTGGGATTTCTTTTTCCTAATATTTCCAATATAATGGATAAATTAGACCGTTGTCAAAAATCCTTCCTTTGCAAGTTTTTTCCGACCACAATTACCTCATTAAATTTAAAACTGAAACTTAAAATACACACAACATAGTCAACATAAGCCATTTCGTAATCGATCTTGAAAGATTGCAAATGTCTCTCGAAGTATCTTATTAAAAACAGTCAAAGCGCAGATAAGACAGGATTAGTCGCTTTACGTTAATTCTTAGCTTTAAATTTCATTACATTCACTGTTAATCCTTTAAGGGGGAGTTTATTCTGTAGTGACGGAGCTCTAAAGCAATTTGTAAAAGTAGGTATATTAAAATGTTTTTAGTCCGTTTTTTAATGCTTGTCCAATTTTGTAAATAATATTGATATTCTATTTTAACAAAATTAATCATTTAAAAATAAGGCACAATTATAATAACCGCCAGTTTTAATAATCAATAAGGACACAATCCTTTTAATTCGAACAGTTCAATGATTTTATACACTTATTAAGACAAAACCTTAAAATTAAAAAGTTAAAAATATAGTAAAAAATAAACCCAGTATCTTTCAACTAAAGAATTAACTTAAGTTTTCTTTTTACGTTCGTTAGACGTGTGTGTCAGTTTGCGCTCAGCTGAATACTGCCTCTAGCTAGATAAGCTGATAATCAGCTGATATTACTGAATCTTTCTCAACTGTGCCGCCTGTATAAGATCTCAGAGTATAATAAAGTAATGACTGCATTTTGCATATAATGATACTAAATGTGCAAATATTTTTACCCGACTACGGCGAAGCCAAAAGGAAGGGTTAATGATTTTGGCAGTCTATGTATGTATGTATGTTCCACCGTAGCGCCTAAACTACTAAACCGATTTGAATCAACAAGGTGTCAGTAGATTCGTAATAATGACCCGGGTAAAATAGGCTATATACAATTTTATCAAAATGTTATATAACGGAATAAAAACCTCAGATTCTAGCCTCGAAAAAAATAAAATTGTGATAATCTCCACGAGTTTTGTATCAAAAAAAAGCTCTTGTCGAGCACATAACAAATATCTATGTATATTGTATTGTTTAAGTCAAAATATATCTTTAAAATGCAGTCGTACTTAAACTTTTTTACGTAGTCGGGTTATAGTTTTTAAAACTTTATAATTATTAGTAATTATTTTGTATTCCACACCACACCATCATTTTTATTAAAATAGCTGTGCCCGCAACTTCGTTATGTGGACACAGGATGTTTGCTAAGAATGTTACAAAAAACATTTAAATGAATAACATTTAGAAAAGTATTCCAAAAATCTAGATTATATCTTAAATCTAGTATCCGTTCAGTAGTTATGCGTAAAAGAGTAACAAACATTCGCACATACCAACTTTCGCGTTTCTAATATTAGTAAGGTTTTTATATTATCCCTGAGACATAATGTTTATAATAGTGTAGTAATAGTAAAAGAAGGAATAGTTTTTTTTATGTATTTATGTGAATGACGACCTCCGTAGCCGAGAGGCGAGCACGCTGGACTTTAATTGGCGCCGTCATCTCTGAGGTTTCGGATTCGATCCCCGGTCGGGTCAATGTAGAAAACGAACTTTTCTATATTGGCTCGGGTCTGGGTGTCGTGGTACCGTCGTTGTTTCTGATTTCTATAACACAAGTGCTTTAGCTACTTACTTTAGGATCAGAGCAATGTATGTGATGTTGTCCAATATTTATTTATTTATTTATTATTTATTTATGTTTTTCCTCCTAGTCAACTCCTAACTTGGAGCAAGCTCAATTATGATCCTATGATGCAGAAAGTCTGGTTATTATAGTTTTTTTTTTTTTTTTTTGATATGGGCTTACTCTTGACCCCAATCTTGCTCTAGAGCATAGATGGGATCTACGATGGAGCGAGCTTGCCCAGAAGATGCCTATTCACTCTGGACTTAAAGAGAGTCAGGTTATATGCACTCGGAAATACAGACGCAGGCAGGGAATTCCAATCTTTAGCTGTGCGCATTATAAAAGATGATGAGAAGCGCTTAGTGCGGATTATGGGTATATCAACTAAGAACGGATGGTAGCCGGCCGTGCGTCTGGATGTCCGATGGAAGAAAGGTGACGGTGGTATGAGCTCATGCAGCTCATGAGCACACTCTCCAGTTTGAGCAATTATCATCAGAATGACAACTGTAATCATTATTTGCCATTGAACAAGGTACAGTCAACAGCACGTCGACCTACCCCAAAAGTCAAAAATTCTCCAATAGATTTTCAACTTTAAGCCTGACATATAGAGATTATTTTCGAATGAGAAAATTTAACATTTTGTGGTCGGTCGACGAGCTGTTGTCCATACATTAAAGAACACAATTTTGTATTCATCTCACTTTTCCAGCTATAGGCAATAGCATCCCAAATTGTTGTTTTAGTCATAATATATTATTGAACAAAACAATTCAAAACTACCTATAAAATATATTCATAGGCTTATATGTATACAATCAGACCTCTGTCTTTCTTAGACAGGAGAAACAGACCATTTTGGACCAAGGTTCCACCACACACTTAAGTAGTTAAAGTCATTTACGTCAGTTTAAGGCTCTCTTCCGTCTTATACATAGGGAATACAATCTCGATCTCGGCCAGATTTACCGAGATTAATCTCGGCCAAAAATCGGACGAGATCTCGCGAGGTTAACAAGATTGCACAGGAGCGCGAACGCAAACTAACAGCGCAAAATTAGAAGCCTTATGTCAGGCGAAAATATTTTCAAAATTTTGACGATAATACTTTATTTTCTTAAAAATACATCATTGTGTAAGATTTATTCCATATTTTAGATTAAACGTATCCTTTACAAGTTCCTCAAATAAGTAGGTAAATAACATGATAATTATATTTTAACACCTCCCATTGAAGATGCTTAATTAGAGATAATTATCTCAGAGAAAATTTACTACGCCTTAACATAAATTATTAGGGAAAATCTGGAGTAATTAATAACAGCTCAGTTGAAACTAAAATGGGCTCGTACCGATATAAATCAATTTGAATGAAAGCAAATCACTTTGAGAAACGGAAAACGATTTGTTTTGTCGGAGAAATGAGTCTGGCCTTTATTTAGGCCGATATTTTCAACTCAGTTTCAAAATGGAAGCTTCATAAACTGTTTTAGAACACTTTAAATGGCTATTTGCTGAATACTTACTCTCGAATTCAGAAAATTTAATACGTATTGAATATTCTGAGTATTCTGCCATCATGAAATGATTGGAATATCATACAACTACCACTCAGGATAGCAAACGCCGAGAAGGACGTTCACCCACAAGGTGGACAGGCGACCCGGTAAAGGTTGCAGGAAGCCGCTGGATGCAGCCCGCGGGCAACAGGTCAATTTGGAAGTCACTGGAGGAGGCCTATGTTCAGCAGTGGACGTCCTGTGGCTGAAATGATGATGATGATGGTCACTTGAGATCAAAATCTTCTATGACACTATTGCTAATTAGCATTATCAGTCACGTAGCTAGACGCATGAGCGTGTCTGACATGATTTAAACTTTCGTGTCTTAAGACTTTTTCTAGCAGTTCGCAGGCTGCAAAGTGCGCACCTGGAAAGCCTGAACAGCTCCCAGCAAGACGTTAGGCATTATAGTAGTATCATAATTTGTGGTAGTGTTACGATAATTGGTTTTACATCTATTGTAGGTATAATATCGTAACTTAGTGTTCTTAAACTGGTGAGAAGCATTGCAAGCAGAAGTGTGCTGACACTACTTCTGCTTGCAATGCTTCTGCTTGTGGGGTTTTTTAAATTAAAGGGTCTTCGATAACCTAAGATTTAGATTATTTGCGTGTAGTTTACTAATTTAAGTTATTTTTAATACAAGAATATGGTTCCATCGGAGTGGTTCTCAACTTTAATAGTTGGAGGAGGAGGGTCCCTCTCTAAGAGGTAAGCTCTTAGTTGGATTAAGCCGATGTTGGTCAGGGAACACAGGATAGCCCCTAGTAGCAACCTGAAATAAACAAAATTGACATTCAATAAAATAAAACAACATAAAAACGTAAAAATCTAGACATTAATGTCAGATCTACCTAGGTAAGTAAAGTCGAATCTTTTGGTAGGAACTAGGGCAGATCTAGTAATAGTTGAATATAGGGTTGACCAATTGTCAAAAATATGACCTATTCAAAAGTGTTGCATGATTCAACCCGGTGCAAAAAGTTGTGGCATGCAATGCCGTGTAGGTACTGAATTTTCGCTTTGTTTTGTTGAATAACACCACTTTTAAATAAGTCTAGTTTTCGACAATTAGTCAAAATACCCTATCTATCTCTGGTCTCTTTCTTTTCATAAAAAAAGAAAGCTATTTCTCTGAAACCCTCGAGGATATCAATCGCTTAAAATCGTGAAATGTTTTCTTTCAAAAACAACTGGGTCTATTGAAAAAAATGACTTTTCACACACCAATAAGAGTATCCCAACGATGGCCAAGGCACAAGGAACTCCAGGGCTATGAACGAGAACGCCAGGTGCTCATTCAGGCCAGATGTAGCCCAGTAGATTCCGAAAAGCAGCATAACCACCAACCCCAGTACTGCTGTGATACCATTGATCCAAAGGCAACCTAAAACAAAGGCCAATTGTAAAGAAAATAAGATAAGGAAAGAAGAACAAGACAAAAAATCTTTTGAACGAAGAGTTCACAAAACAACGACAGTTTTTTGCGACTTTTATTTTGTTTTGTGAACGCAGAGATAGTGTATTCTGGTGATGGCTGTATTGTCCAACTAAATACCAATATCATAATATAGATCCAGCAGCATCCTGATGGTTATAAATGGTAGAACATAATGTTTCATCCTAAGACACTGGATCCTGACTTACAAGTGTTCACTAACCGTTTTTTTTAACCAAAACTAAAGATCGTATTCCTAACTTAGTTTTAAACTATTCAAAAACCAAATATGTAACAGCGAACATGTGCCGGTGACATAAAAGTTCAAGGAGGCGGCTATGTGTATATTACGACAGTTGGGTGTCGATAAATCGCTATATCTTATCGTGTTTTGTTGGTCATGCTAAGGGGGCTGGTCTGAAACAAAGTAATTATTCTACAATTATTATAATCAGTTGAGCTCACCAGGCAACCCGAAAATAGGTTCGGTGGGGTTCATAGTGGCGTTGACGATGGACAGGGCAGCCGCGATCACTGCAGCCAGGAGCTGGAGGAAGAGGAATAGCAGCACGCAGACGTATACTGCGAAGCTGATCACTGGTGGGACCTCCACTAGAAAAGGGGTAAGATTTTAATCCTCTGTAGTAGTATTTTCTTTAAAAAAGCCATGTATTACTTCTTTATGGAGTTTTGCACAGTTCCTAGTCGGATTACGCTTGACTATGACCATTGGTTATGACATTTGGAGCAATTGCCATCAGACTTCCGTAATCCAAGATCCAGAATTCAGATCCTGCCAGTTGCTTTGCCGCACTCATCACGACACCTGGCAGAACCTGCCGGGCCGCCGACATCTCAAAGCGACAACCAAACAGAGCGGTGCATAGCGACTGCTCGGCAGAAACAGCCAGGCTCTAAAAGGCCCATCAAGTTACCACAGACTGTCAAATTTCCCCAATGAATAATAAACTCTACTTCTTAAAAATTAAGTAGAAAATTGATTGAATAAAGACAGTTTTCGATACCATGACAAGCTGTTGTCTGTGCCTTAAGACGTTTAAGAATCAGACCATTTGAACCCTAGCAACACATCCAGTCTAATCTGAATGTGCAGGTTTTTTTACGATGTTTTTCCTCGCCTTCAAACAAATGTTATTGATCCATGACTTCACGGATGAGGTGATCAAATTTTGACTACCGAACTACCACCCATCGCTCTCAAAGCCATGATGTAAGTCCCCAGACCCACTGACTGAAAAGATGAAGACTGGCCTTAAATTAAATGTCTTTAAATGGCGCCGCCATCTCTCAGGTTCCGGGTTCGATCCCCGGTCGGGTCAATGTACAAAACGAACTTTTCTATATTGGCTCGGGTCTGGGTGTTGTGGTACCGTCGTCGTTGTTTCCGATTTCTATTACACAAGCGCTTTAGCTACTAACCATAGGATCAGAGCAATGTATGTGATGTTGTCCAATGTTTATTTATTTATTTATTACAAAAAGGAAAGATGTCTGCCGACTCCGGGTTATGTTGCTCAACAAGATAGTCTACATTTAGAGCAACATGTACTAACCAAGTCAGTTGTTACCAGGCTCAGTCATAGCTTGCATTGATGTTTCATCACGATGACAGATAAACACACATCCTTATCACTTTGATTGGGTATTTGAGCGTAACACTAAAAACCTTACATGGTGGTGCTGTCATGTCCACAGTGGTGATTGCCACACAGCCCAAATTAGGCCTGAAGCCTTCCGCCATTGCTCGTACCTGCAAAAATACTGCAATTACCAAGTTATTTGTATATTGTAAGGCTCTCTACACATCGAGCGCGAAGTAAGGCGGCTATCAACCAAACCGCGACGCAGCCAACCGCTCCACACCGCCTATGGTGTGTAAAGTGCCTTTAAGAGGGTTCCCTCACCAAAACTTCGATTTTTCCTACTTTTTAGCTGAATTCTGAAACGAAGTCAGACCTTCGTTTTATGGCAATTCATGTACCATAAATTATGGTACATGAATTATGCTATATGCCATATTATGGTCCATAATATAGTTTGGCATGTTAACTTGGTCCTAAAGTCAAGTTGGCGTAATATCGATATGACAAGCTATAACGGAGCCTCTACACCTGCACAAGGCCTTTACAAGGATCTTTACAAGGCCACCGATAGTGCTTTATCAGTGGCTGAGTTTTGGTCCTCACATATATGAAAGCCTGAGTCGACACGCAATGAAGAAGACGGAGCTTCAACTTTGAGTATGGGTTAAGAATTCTAGTATGTCAAAATATTAAGTTCACGAACTCTTACATCCAGCCGGCTGTAACCGCGGCCACATCTCAGCCACGCAGAAAAAAAACAAACAAATATTTTCTGAACTGAACGAAGCCATCCAGGAGTCAAAGGGTCCAGGGCAGGGCAGAGCAGTGCAGGGTCCTTAGCGTTTAAGGCGAAAAATTGCTGAGGGTTCAATTCCAGGTTTGGGTTATTTTCGAAAACATTTGTTAACAAGACCAACACAAGGATATTTTTAGGATATACTGTTCTGACATGCGTATCAAGTGTGCAGTCTGACAGTTGGTACAGAGACCCGTAATAATTATGTTATAATCTAATAATTATATTAATCGTTATTTATAAATGCATGATTTTTAGGGTTCCGTACCCAAAGGGTAAAACGGGACCCTATTACTAAGGCTTCGCTGTCCGTCTGTCTGTCTATCCGTCTGTCACCAGGCTGTATCTCATGAACCGTCATAGTTAGAGAGTTGAAATTGTCACAGATGATGTATTTCTGTTGCCGCTATAACAACAAATAGTAAAAACAGAATAAATTAAAAATTTAAGGGGGCTCCCATACAACAAACGTGAATTTTTGCCGTTTTTATAGATAATGGTACGGAACCCTTCGTGCGCGAGTCCGACTCGCACTTGGCCGGTTTTTTATCAATTGACTACCATTCACATTATTTGTAGGTATTATTAATTGAGCCCATCTTAAGTTTTCATGTATTGGACATTACAGGGATAAATTGCAAAGGGGTGCCAAATTTTAAAAATAAGATCTAGAGGTGCACTGCTTAAGGTACTTGTTGTCAATTTGAACCTCTGGTATGCGTGGACGCTCATGCTGTTATAAATGTACCTCACATCGAAAAGGCTCAGGTTTGTTTTCACGCGCCATTATGACTATTATTGCATTGAACTTTACAGTTCTAGGTTGCTCAGAGAAAGTGCGTGCGTATTTTTTGTGAATGTGGCAAGATTATCCACGCGTACCATCCTTGAGGCCGGATAGTAATAAAAAAAATTAAAATAATAAGTTTGTCTTTTAGATCGTTTATATCGTAGATCGATTTAATTACTGATTCTGAGTTATCCCTGAAAATTTGGCACCCCTTTGCAATGTAACCCTGTATATTGTATTGCTATTTTTGCTATTTTTATATAATATTAGACACAATTCTATTGAATTTATGAAATTTTGCCCACCGATAGTAGTCGGTAAAACACGCTCGTATACACTATGTTTATTATATTATGTGTTATTTTATGTGTTTTATGCAAATATTTTTTTAATTTAATTTTCTTACTTTAAAACCATTAACTGGTGTGTTATTCACGTACTCACCTCCTCTTCTCTCGCGGTAGCGTCGGTCTTACATGTCACTGCGCAGGCGCCGACGTCGGGAAGACACATCACTGTAATGACAAATAAACTATACAACGCAACTTTAATTAGGTGGCTTCTTCATCAGATCAACACGTATCGTGTAAACATCGTTACTTAATTCATTTTTACCCGACTACGGCGGCGGAAAGGGAAATAATATTGGCAGGCTATATAATATAAATATTAGACAACATCACATTCATTGCTCTGATCCTAAGCTATAGCAGTTGTGTTATAGAAATCAGAAACAACGACGATACCACAACACCCAGACCCGAGACAATACAGAAAAGTTCGTTTTCTACATTGACCCGACGGGGATCGAACCCGGAACCTCAAGAGATGGCGGCGCCATTATAGTCCAGCGTGCTCGCCTCTCGGCTACGGAGGTCGTCATATATGTAGGTATGTATGTTCCTCCATTAATACGTAATAATGGCTCATTTATGAAGATAATAAAACTTACTGTACAAAGTGTCTATGGTGGGCGTGGCCAGGTTGTAAAGCTGTATCTCCCCCCCAAACATGCCATATCTGAAAGTGCTGGCCAGTGGCGTTTGGGAACCGGGAGGGGTGATGGCACCGGGGACGGTTGCGGTCGAAACTATCTGAAACAAGGCTAATTTGTCATACATTGTTCTTATATCTTAGGTAGGCACTTCTTCTTAGCGGAAGTCTGGAGGGCAGTATCTTCGATACAAGGACGTACTGACGTACTTACGTACTGTCTTTATTGACAGCACTTAACGATTGCAGTTTCGGCCACTAAGTATAACTTAAAGTTGAGCTTAAGGTGGTATTTCTGTAATCTAACGTTTTTATGTGCTATTTGTATACTGTGATATTATTGTAGCGACTGTCCGCGTCTTCCAAAAGATGATTTATGACTGATAATGACAAAAAAAAAGTGGCAAGACATTCTTGGACAAATTACGGAAACCAAAACTAATCACTGTTAGTCATTGCATAGGATTGACAAATAACGCTGCTTATAATTATATTATCTTCGATAAGATAAATAGGTAAGTAGGGGGAAAACTGACACTCATATTTATATTGTTTTAAAACTACCCATTAAATGTAAAAAGGTTTAGTTAAACAAAAAACAGACAAATGTATCTCCATTTGCCCCATCAGATAGCCTGTACCTTTTCGTAGGTATTTTAAGAATAAACTCCTTTATTACAAAATAAATACTTACTTAACTTATCCTTCCTTATCTGTTATTTTACTTAGACTCTGTTATTTTGTATAATGATTTTATAAAAATAAAGTCACAAACAACGTCATTACTAAGGAACTTACTTTCAGAGCCTATGCACTGAGTAGACTTTTTACCGGTCAATAAAAGACCTAGGTAGGTAGGTATGTCTTTTTGCTATGCATACAAAACTATAAGTAAGTATATGAATGTGAACAATGAAATTATTTGTAATCTTCCGATTATCATGCATAGTATTTCAAAAACCAATCCAACTATCGGCCGACCAAGTCTTTAAACGGGGTTTCGAGTTTCAGTTGTAAAGAACATCATAGAAAATATACATCAACTAATGCAAAAGGCACGAAATTTAAAATAATAGTATACTAGGTATTCCACTTGTCGGCTATCATCGGCTGGGGAACAAGCCGAATACCCTATTTATGATTGCTTAGTTAGGTACTGGGGAATCGGCTCTGGTGCAATTGACCTGTAGTTCATTCAAATGAGACAAAGGTTTGAGAAGCAGTGGGGTACCTACTACTGCTTCCACAAAAAGAGGTTTAACTTTTCCTCTTATGGGCCCAACATTGAAATTTCCTCAACAAAATACAGGGCGATTTGTAAACTTCCGAGAGATGATAGAGAAACAAAAATACAACAAATTTTCGTATCAGAATAACTTCACAAAAAAAAACTGCCGTATACTAAATTACTACAAAATCAACGTTACAATGCTTGTGGAAAACTGCGTTTCGTTTTTATTACAATAATAATAAAGCTGTTATATTTTTGCTTCTCTATCATCTCCTAAGAGTAGGTACCTATAGTCAGCCTTGTGAAGTCATTGCTGGACGTAAGCCTCCCACAGCCTATACAGGTGTCCCACAATTAAAGGATAACCTTGTAACCACATATTCTATGCATAGGTATATATGTTTTGCTTTCTGTACAAAATTTAAAAAAAAACTTTAATATTTCTTACTTAGGTGCTTCTCTTTTCAAATCGCCCGTTTGGTGATTTTGTATGGGTCATCAATCTTAATCCACAAAAGTCAAAGAAGAAAAGTTGTTCACCATGGTGTATAATAGATATATATAATAAGTGGTTCCAAGGTTAACCTTGATTTGCGGGGCACTGTTTAAAGACATTTTAAAGTGTGTTTGTGACGTTAAAAAAACTGACTTCAAGATCGCTACAGTTGTATTGTCTGGTGCATTATTTACTTATTTTCTTTTATTAAAAATCATCCTACTATTTTTTTCTTAGGTTCTACCGAATAATGTTTTAGTTACACATATTTCATTTTATATGCATGGTAATAATCAAGTTCAGGATAATACTCGTATATACGTGAATACTCACCCAACTATCACTAGAAATTGCAATAACCACAAACAAAACACATAATACACTCAACAGGAAAGCACTAAAAATATAACCCCGACGTGTGACCGCCATTCTGAATCCTAACCGATACTGATAATAATTACTATTATCGCTAATCGTTCGTCACTATCAGATAAATTATTTGATTATTTGATATTGTAGCAATTGCTTTTACAACTCCTGAATTTAGGTCTATTGAAAAAAACGTGCATCATCATCATCATTTCAGCCACAGGACGTCCACTGCTGAACATAGGCCACCCCTAATGACGTCTATATCGGCTGGTTGGAAGCGGCCTGCATCCAGCGGCTTCCTGCAACCTTTACCAGGTCGTCTATCCACCTAGTGGGTGAAAACGTGTTTGTTTCATAAATCTAGCATGTTCCATCCAATCCCGCAATATCATAGACTACTGTTGCCCGTGACTTCACTCCCGTTCGATCGGTCTTTAGTTTATTCAATATATCCCACAGGTACATTAAACCGGGATAAAAAGTATCCTATATGTTAATCCAGATCATAGTCTACATGTTTGCAAAACTTCATCCAAATCCGTTCAGTAGTTTTTGCGAGAAAAAGTAATAAAAATTCATACTCACAAACTTTTGCATTTATAATATTAGTAGTATTATTATACGATGACGTTTTGTAGTCTCATCTAGTTCTATGACTCAATACTGAATCGATATGACTCACTCACTTAATATCACTGCTTATTTTATTTTTTATTTTATTTTATTTATGAAACAAAATCCACAGCTCTTAATTAACAAAGTTTAATTAAGAGCTGTGGATGAATAATATATGTTTACCTTAAAGCCCATAAAGGATTTACTTTTTATAATAATATTGTAATATTTACATTAAAACGTAATTGCGCTTTCTCGTGCTCAACTGACCAAAAAAAGTTTAAATTTTAAGTTAAATGGCATACTTACTCCCATTTAGTATTAAAAACCTACATACACTTATAGTTTTCGGAGTTACCTTCGCTTTTCTGTCTCACTCCCTCCCTTCCTCCCTCGGTAAGAGAAGAGTTGGCTTTTGATATTTATGGCCTGTTTCACAAAGTACGGATAAAGTGTTAAATAGCTATGTAACACATAAATTATGTAGAAAATAAAAAGTCCTTGAACTAAATTTGTCTTAAACCTTTAAGGCCTTAACACGCTTGAATGACCTTGACGCGCCGCGCCCATACAATTTCGCGCGTGCGGATGACCTCTAAAAATCGGAAAAACATGTTTTTTTATGAAATTAATGCCTTTAACGAGAATTTTCAAATAAAACTCTCAATTCAAAACATGTATATTTCCAAAATCTTGTTCTGTGTGAAAACAGTAATGAAATAGCTTGTGCCGTTTAAGAGCACATTTGCAATTTATGATAAAATAGGCACTTTTGTGCATGTTTTAATAAAAGGGACTTAACGGAAAATCAAAATGATTCAATTCAAGATGTTTGTTAAATCCTCTTCTAGCATATCGTATTTTAAATTTTTAGATTCAAGTAACAGGTATTCTGACAATTTGATTTTCATATTCGAGAATTTAGGCACTTGGGTGGTGTTAAGTCCTTAACCAGTGGTGGCCAAATAGCTGCCATCATATTTTTAACTTTATGCCCTTTGAGTTAGGATTGAAAACCAACGAAAATTAAAAAAAATATACCGGTCAAAGGGAGCGCTATTAAATAAAAAAAAATAAAAAAATGAATTATTTGACGGTCGTAAGACGCATAATAGTGTTTATCCTAAAGATAAGTAACAAATAGCCTATACGGAACCTATTCGTACATTGTGAAACAGACCAAAAGGCTAAAACAATATAATATAACACAAAAACCAATTGCAGTGTAACCAACTATTTTATTAGGTACTTTTTGCGTAAGCTTTGCAATAAAAATATAATAATTTCAATTAATTTCATAAAATATACAATTGTACAACATCATCTTAGTCTTAAAACGTTACATATTTTAACTCCTATATTGTTCAACCAGTGACAAATTGTTTAAGGTTGTACACCTTTATTTGTTATACAGGGTAGCATTTAACAAAACTTCCTGTGACATTTTACAAAACATCTCAGACACAATTTTTTTAACACGAATTTTATAACATTAACCACTAATTGCGACAGAGTCTTTAAAGTTAATTGAAAGTGATAATTAAGTCATAATTCATAAGCCACGATCACACAAGGAAACGATCAATTAAAACGATACTAGGATTTAAAAAAAAAAACTCCTTTTAAAATATAAATTTCACAACTATCGTATTTTGTTTTTTTTGTCTTTTCTGCATAAGCCGAATTGAATTATTTTAAAGTAGTTTCCACCCAGTATAGAAGGTTGTATTAAACTTATCTATGTAAGTATAATATTAAAATATATTGCTACTTTTTTATCAAATCCTGCCAGCTTACACAACCACTTTGAATACTAACACCAATAGTACCAAATTATTACTGTCAATTACAAGCATTGGTTTTATTTTATTTATGAAACAAAATCTAAAGCTCTTAATTAACAAAGTTTCAATAAATATGTTTACCTTAAAGTCAATAAAGGATTTACTTTTTATAAAAAACATTACTTTTCTAATATACAGAATGTTAAACGTACCAGCTTTTTAACCTTTGAGTTGTCATTGATCCGAGGCTGACGTGACTTGCAACAGATTTTTGAAAATAATTTACTCCATTTTTATTATTAAACAGTAAAAATATGTTAGTAAAGGCAGCAAATACAATATATTGTACATCCTTTAAAGAACCTTGATCTGCTCGGTATTAGGTTTTTTTTAATGATGTCTTGTTGTTGATTACGAGATAAAACTATGAGTTATGAATGACTCATCATTATTTTACATTGTTTTGAGAAAAATATTTTCAGCATTTCATATCAGTACGTCGAGTATATTAGTGTAACATGAATGCTAGCATAAATATCTAAGAAGTGTCTAAATTACTCATTTTAAACAAAAAACTTCAACAATTTCATACAATTTTCGATGACCAATTTATAAGTATTACAAGATTTTAAGATACATTTATCAATTTTAAAGTTTTTATTAATCGAACTATAATTAAAACAGGGTTTTTAGACTTCAAACACTCTTAATAATGTACATTATCATAAACCGAAAGCTCAAACCACACCGCGAGGTAAGCTAACTTAGCCTAGCTTACACAGCTGTGGAATCAACTACGCAGGCTAAGTTAATCTAAGCGAGCTAAAATATTTGGGTTTACTCAAAAACTGCTGTAGTAATAACAATTACAATACTAAAGGTAGACTTCCTTCGCCAGCAACTGATGTGATAATACTTGCAGTATAGAAATGTATGTCGCAGTGTGTGCTGAGCTTTAGTCTCGGAATTGTTTCGTATTCTTGGTGGTAAAGTAAGGTTTATAATGTTAAGAAACAGCTGTCTCATTCTAAGTCTCGATATTGCGAATACTTGATGGGTATTGTAAATCTTAGTCCTTTAAAATACAGTGAATAAATAAGAGTTATAAACTAGCTAGCTTACTATAAAATAAGTTTAATATTATCCACCATTTTGAGTTTTTCTATACAGGGTTCCATAAGAAAATGGAAGTAGAAATACTAATGAGTGTTTCCATAAAATAGTGCAAAATTATGTGTTTTAAGATCAAATTCACTACTATAAAAGTTAGAAGAATATAATTTTATTTATACCGGGTAGTTTCTCTATACTGGCAAAAAATGTAATCAAGAAAAGTATTTAAGTTAGTAACTAAACTGATTCAAATAAATGTAATTGAAATAAAAATGAAACGGTGATTCTTGATTTGGAAATAATGAGTATAGGCACCAGTGGCGTGCGGTGCATATAGGCAATTAGGCAGTGCCTACCTGGTAAATGAAAAAGGTAGGCAGTAGGTACTTACAAATGTGTGTTATTGATAAAAAAACACAGATTTTCATTAATAAAACACACGCGTAAGCATCTACTGCCTACCTCGAAAAAAAAATGTGTGTTATTAACGAAAACCACTGATTTTCATCAATAAAACACATCTGTAAGTATCTACTGCCTACCTTGAAATAAAACCAATGCCCGCCACTGATAGGCACTCATAGACCTACCGCTCTAATATCCTATCACACAAGCATTATTCTCCATACGGAATTCGAATTTCGAACCCGCCAGCTTGTTCTTGTCTTAAGCGAACCACTTCACCAAGACGTACACCTTATTCGTTATTTGAAGTCTATTTCGTTAACGTTTATCCTTCTATATTCATGTGAATTCGAAGCAACAAAGAGAGATCACTTAGGGTTTTGCTTACATAATATGACAGTTAAGAAAAAACTTTAGTAGAGTTCTCTGTCCAATAAATCACATATGATCTATAAAAATAGTTTATAATCATCTGTTCTTGTTCATCTGTCATATCAAGAGAAAAATTGTGTCATTTTCGATGACACGAAATTACAGAGAACAAAATGTGACCACCCCATTTTGTCTAGTAAGTTTGGACAGGGTTTATCAATATTTGTTTTATCAGAACTATTTTTTATAATGTTTGTACTAAACTTGTCTACGAATCGTTACATGGTAACTTTCTAATTTATATTTAAACTGATTTAAACTTTAAGGTGCTGGTAGATAACTTTATAAACATTTACAAGACTTATTGTCATACAGGTGTAAAAAAACATAACATAAGACCATCGCATTACTATGCCAATTGAGAATTGATCTTTATCTTTTCTTTCGCTTTGAATTTTTGTGACGATAATTAGATCATATACTTATACAAATACAAAGTATTACAGCAAGTTTTTTTTTACAGAAAGACGTTCAATTTATTTATCATTGTTTTTCGGACCACTTTAAGCAGAAAACAACTATAGGGTATTCATAAAATAGTGTTACTACGCGATTGTTAGTGTACAAAATTCCTATTAAAACCGAGATTTTAAAATCGAGACTATAAAAATAAAGTCAGTGCACCTAGTAAAAGTACCTTTATGTAGCAATCATTTGTAGTATCTCTGTATTTATTTATTTAATAAAGATGCGTTTACGTGTCTGTGCGATGATTATATTCCTCTATTCTGAAGTATACACCGTCTCGTGTTCTCCTAAAACATCTTTATTATATTTTTCTTACACCCTATACAACTTATTGACAATACCAATTATCCTAAAATTTGATCTACACTAAGCTTCACACAGCCAAGCACTGCAAGAGGTCTCCCAAGCACTCCATACCCTCACACAGTTCCCTCAACCTTTCCAACTGAGATCCCGTAAAATTAGAATGTGTGGCCACCACACACAGCATCCGTCTGTCTGAGAACGACATGGTCACCCCATTTTGCTTTAAAAAGTCCCTAAAAATACCCAAAACTTCGTTCCTTTTCTCGCATTTGTAGAATCCTAGCTTCAGTATGTGGTAAGCTAGCGGAGAAATCTTTCTGATGAACTGGTTTGAACTGGACGAAACTAGTAATGTTAGGAGGCAGTACGGTAAGAGTTCGGAGGATATCTTTCCCGTTAATAAGTGGCAGAGCGCTTCGAATAACCACCCGCTTAGGACCGGCAGTTGTTCTTGAGTTACTGCCGTTTCGAATACCTGGAGGAATAAAATATTTTATTTATAATTATACAATTGACAAAAACGGAAACTCAGAGACAGCACATATAATCACTATCAGTTTATTAAATTTTAACTAACTTTGGAATTATTTTAATTTAGCTTCTTATTTTTTGGCGAGATAGTGTTATAATTATGGAAGAAATGCTTTTCACCTATTTCGGAAAAATGAAAAAACAATAGCATGTAAGCCAAGGTTTGACAAAAATACAAAAAATCTTTACTTGAAAGTACAAAAGAACTCCGAACAAACATGGGGATGATTCGCATCACATTAGGGTTGCTATATCTAGACTGCTACTAGACACCAGACAATTTTTTGGCAAAACATGTATTTTAGCAATAAGGTAGGGCAAAGCCATAATTTTAGGACGCGTACAAGCGCCAGGACTACCGCCTATATACCAATTCAATGAGTTTCATTTAAAAAAGGACACAAACTTACCTCAAAAACGATTTCAGCGTTTAGCACCGAACAGTCAATCCACCTATCTCTCTCCCCCACTATTCCCAACTCCATCTTCTCCGTCTCTTTGCAACTCTCTATAAACTCTATGACCACTCTACTCAACGTAGCCGCTGGCGGTAGAGTCTCCCTCAAGAAGTATTTTATTGTTGTCGATATTATTTTCTTGCTTTCCCGCTCTTTGCACTGTCGAAGTACTTTGTAGAGTAGTGTGATGCGTTCCATAGAGTTCATTAGGACATCTGGATCCATGTTGGAAACGTCAGACGTCAGTTTCGGACTAAGGAGTTTGTTGTCCGCTGTTGGGGTAGTAAAATATTTTATTCGTTTAACTAGGTTCAAGTTTAACCAATGACAGTCGAGTTAAATGGGTCTTAACGCCGATTGAAACGTTATTTCCTGAATTTAGGTCTTGCAAGAGATTTGTCAACCAACTAGCGCATGATCGGCTAAATTAAATTATTCAATGTTAAATTTTAAGACATTTTATCTGGTTTAGTAAATACAGGGTGTTTGCTGTAGTAAAAGTTATATATCCTAGACAACTTCATATATCGAGGCAAATGTATCTAACTATCTTACACGTTGCAAATTTTAGATTTTATATACTACTAGGATTCCATTCACTCATTCAATTTTTCAACATAAGAAAACTAGCTAGCTTTGAATTTGCCTAGCAATTTCTAAATGATAGTTATCTAACACATTATAAACTGAACATTCACTCATTCAATATATGCGTATCTCATCTCGCTCAATAGTCATTTAGATTTTCAGTTTTCCGTTCATTCATTCAAATAATCCCGCCCATTCTTTCTTACCTGTAAACAGATGTACTAATAGTATTTGTATAGCGTGTTGTTCGCAGTAACCCTTCATGTTGTCCAACAGTTTCTCTATGACCGAATTCTTTAGATCTTTGGGTAAGACTTGCTGACGAATTGTTGTGGTTATACCCTAGAAATAAGATAATAACATATATCGGTTATATGTGCAGACCGGAAGTTTTTTCGAACCGGAAACTGGTGCTATTTTAATTTTTAAGGTTTGAATAACAGACAGTATTGTTTAATTATTATGCCAATATTGCTTGCAATGTTATACTTTGGCACCATTTTCACGGCTTAAAAGTTAGATAAGAACACTTTTTTTTACACAAATCGTTTAAAGTATAGTAAATATTGTAATATTTTTCGCGTAGCGTACTATTTGCAACAATACAGTACGCTTTACTACTCTATCTACATATCTTTGATTATTACTGGCTATAGGCCGTAATAAACTGGTATCCAAATACAAATACTCTACTATTTTTATGCTCTCGAAACAATGTATCCTATTTTAATCTCTAATAATGAATAAGTAATTCTTAACTAAAACACATACCCTGACAACGAGATCCGTGCAATAATGCCTAGGGTTCAGCAACACGAATTCTACAGCAATGTTGATCAAGTCTGGGTGTCCGAGCTCGATGAGAGTGAACAATACCGTCCAGTATAGACTTTGTTCGTAGAGGGATATTCTGTAAAAAGTACATAGATCTTATCACGTGGCCCTTGGTTTTTTAACACTTTAACAAGCGTTGGCCTAAGAGCTGCCACGATATTTTGAACTTAACGTTCTTGTGTTAAGATTGATAAACAATGAAATTTGCTTACACCTGTCCAAGGTAGACACATTTATGAGACTCTCCAGGTCCCTTGTATGACGTCAGATATTTTGCAAATTGACAAATAGAAACTAAAATACAATACTATTTTAAAATGTTACTCACGTACATTTAGAATCCCCTCCCGCCCCTTGTCACATAATGTCACATTTTATAGATCCCCCCCCCCCCTAACGTATGACGTAATTTATGCATATTTCCCTAATTTGTGTGATTTTAAATAAACTTACTTAGCGTTCGGAGCCAGATAATTCCTCACAGGGACGTCTAGTTGAGTTAGCAGCACTTTGTAAGAGGTACTGGAATGTAGCGGCCTCCCATTCAGTTGAAGTAGACAATCTTGTAGCGGAGGATTAGCATGCTAAAGTGGCAGTGGGCGGGGCACATAGCAAGTAGAACTGACGGCCGATGGCAGAAAGGTGTAAAAATGGAAGCCACGTACCGGCAAGCGCAGCGTGGGACTCACACCCACAAGGTGGACAGACGACCTGGTAAAGGTTTCAGGAAGCCGCTGGATGCAGGCCGCGCGCAACTGGACAATCTGGAAGTTATTGACGTCCTGTGGATGAATAATAAGACATAATGACATAGCGTCTCAATTGGTGTGATAGTAAATAAACTAACTTAGCGTTCGGAGCCAGATAATTCCTCACAGCGACGTCTAGTTGAGCTAACAGTTCTTTGAAAGAGGTACTGGAATGTAGAGGCCTCCCACTCAGTTGTAGAAGACATCCTTGTAAAGCCGCGTGTCTGAGCGGCGCGTAGCTTGATGATAGAGACTTTAGCAGTTTCTGGTGGACTGATGATAGTTCCTGCAGACAATTTTATTTTTTTATTTATTGTGGCACATAAACCACATAATACAATACAGAATTTGAACAGTAGCCAAAAGCAAATAAATAAATACAACATGATTTATAGGGGTCCACATCAAAGTCATTGAAACCATTCACTACCTATTACAAAACAAAAAAAAATCGCGATTTCAAAGTCGAACATAAAGAAAAAATTGTTCGTAATTATAAACACATTCGCTTTCATAAATTTGCTACTGTTAAAAACTACACCCTAAATGTTCTTTTTCTTCCATTAGAACAATAATTCAAAGTATTTTGATTTAATACAACTTTGTAAGTCTCAGCGTATTATGACACTTTCCTATCCTATATTCTTGGCCACTCTTGGTTTGTACTTTTTTATAGTACAGAATCTTGTCTCCTATTATTAAAGTAAAGAATACAAGTAATGTTGAACCTGTATAGGTGACGCGACGTCGCTGTCCGCCTCCAAGTCCGCGGCGAGCGCGGCCAGGCACAGCGACAGTACAGGCGACAGTACAGACAGTACACAACTGTAGTGCGCTAGGGACGCATGCGCTTTGTAGTACATTACGTTGTTACCCCTAGTGTTACACGGAGTACGTGAAATATACCTGTATCGGCGACGCGACGTCGCTATCCGCCTCCAAGTCCGCGGCGAGCGCGGCCAGGCACAGCGACAGTGCGTGCAGTAGCGCGCGCGCCGCTGAACTGTATTGCGCTAGGGACGCATGCGCCGCGCCTACACAGAAACCACCAATCAATAGGCTAGTTCACACCACCAATCAATAGACTAGTTCACACCACCAATCAATAGGCTAGTTGACACCACCAATCAATTGACATACGTTTTATGAGCTGTCAAAACGGATATCTTCCTTATAATTTGTCTGGCGATATCGGATTATGACGTCACTATCCGATAAACTCAACTGCCTTAGTTTTTTACGATTTAAAAGCAATCAAAAATCAGTTTGTCTCTAATGAAATTGTACTGAGTTATTAGGCCTAAAATAAAGTGTCTGTTTTAATAAATGATGCCTTAGAATTATTTATGAATTGGGTCAATATTTCTATTGACATACTTTTTATGTGCTGTCAAAACTAATCATCATCATCATCACCAGCCTATATCAGTCCACTGCTGGACACAGGACTCTCCAAAAGGATGATTTTGCCATAATCGCCACGCTTTGCAGGCGGATTGGCGATCGCAGTTTGGCCAATGGTGGAGAGGAGACGCTGCTGCCCGTCTTCTTGTGGCGGTTCTCCTGTAGTCGCCTCTTACGACACCCATAGGAAGAGAAGGGGTGGTGCTATTCTTTAAACGTGCTGGCACCTCATAGCCTACCAAATTTGTATGGCGTCATTGTTTACCGGCCTTAACTGCCTAACTTTTTATTGATTTTGAAGCAAACAAAAGTCTGATTCTTTTATAAATGATATTGTACCGGGTTATCGGACCTAAAATAAGGTGTCAGATTTAATAAATAACACTGGGTCGAAAGATTATGATGTTTTTTCTTTTCGTTGTGTACAAATTATCAAGACAAAGTTTGTAGAAAGAAAAAATGATCAAGTTTCAAGAGAATTGAACATAAATAACATTTAAAAAAAATCATCGACCTCAGGTGGGACTCGAACCCACGTCTCATCGCATACCGGGCGAGTGCTTTGAATACTAAGCTACCGAGGACGTCACGTGACAAGATGAAATTCCTCAAGTGTTTTTTCTCGCTGTCAAAGCCAGCGTATTCTGATCAATGTTGTAGCTATATGTATAGCTGAGTAGTATACTACCGTCAACACCCTATAGAAATATTTTTACAAATATTTGACTATTGGTTAAGATCAGAAATGCTTAAACATTGTATTTTTTTTGTTTTTAGCAATTCCATGCAAGGTTTAATTGAAGATAAATAACACTTGAAAAAAATCATCGAACTCAGGTGGGACTCGAACCCACGTCCCATCGCATGCCGGGCGAGTGCTTTACCAACTTAGCTACCGAGGACGTCACGTGACAAGATTAAAATCCCTTAAGTGTTTTTTCTCGCTGTCAAAGCCAGCGTATTCTGGTCAATGTTGTAGCTATATGTATAGCTGAGTAGCATACTACCGTCAACACCCTATATCAAGAAAAGTTTTTAAAATGAATTACAGCTGATTGTTTGTGCTGAATAAACAACTTTTGCCACCCCTGCTTGTTAAAGATAATGTGGGCTCGAGGTTTTGGAATTAAAAGATGAATTCTTCTTACTGAAGTTGTATATTCTGTTTAAAGTAATTTAAGAACTTCTTCATTCTCACGTCTTTAGGGCAGCGCGGCTAATTTATAAGAGCCATTCATTCTTCTCACTAGCACACCTTTCCTTCTTGCTCACACATCGTAAAGAACCATTCAATCAACATTCACCCATTCGTTCTGAAATCTATCTCATAAGTTAATATAAGTACATATCCTAACATACCAGTAGCAGAAGCGACAATAGTGCCAGCCCACCACCATTGGTTAGCTGAAGAAAAGGCGCCTGCGGAGGCCGCGTTGGCGATCGACGATAGTAACGCTACTCGCGCACACGTGCCTGTTGGGGCCTGAAATGATACATTTATTTATTTAATAATCTCCAGCTCAAATACATCAAACTTTTTTTTTAATCAACATCAAAATCTAAAATAAAACATTTCCAACGTACCGATCGTAAGTAACGATTCGTAACAGCTAATTTTGAGATTTAATGTTGGCTGCACAGTTCTATTTGTACACAAAAATAGTTAAAATTTTGTTTTTTAGCAATTACTATTCTAGGTTTATATAAGATTTTTAATACTTGAAAAAAAAAATCGTCCGCCTTAGGTGGGATCCGAGCCCACAGAGACGTTAGCCGACTCGACGAAATCTTTCAATCCCACCTGAGACGTACGATTTAATTTTAATTATTAAAAATCTTACACAAATAGTTGTATTTGAACCATAATTTGTGGGTTATGCGGCTACAAAATCAATGAAAATTTACCGTATTTATTACTATTATATGTACCTATATTAGTTTCGGTGTAAAGTCATGTCAAGATATCGTTCAGTTTAAATATTTGTGTCCAATATTTATAACAAATCAGACGATTTAACTTTCTGAGGATAAAGAATAGTTTTAATGTAGATGGCGCTACATGTCGTGGACTTTTTCGGGGTTGTGGTCACAAATCGTGTCAATTTTTGACAACTTCGACAGGATCTCTCGCTCTCACAAGTATAGAGAGCAAGCGAGAGATGCTATTATTCTAACCTTAGGCTCCAACATCTGTGACGTCACATCCATCAGTAGTTGCAGACAACTGTTCACGTCGATGTCTTTGTTTTTCTTTATCCTTTTCAATTCTTGACGCACTTTGAAAGAAGCTTGGGAGTTTATACCTGTAAAAAAATAATTAAACAAATCTAGCACCAGTATAATATTTAAAAAACGAAAAAGGACAAAAAGAAAATATTATAATTTTTAATATGGATTTTTTTTTACTATAGCTGGAAATATATTTCTACAAAATAAATGTTGATTTTAAACGGAAACAAGACATAGTGGAAATTTTTGTGTTAACGAATGTGGGTAGTTTGAGCTTGTCAGATTGCAAATATGCATTGCATGATTAATGGATGACATAATCTATCATTGGGGTGTCCCTACATAAAAAAGCATCAGATCAAGTATCCCACAATTTCTTTAAATGCGACAGTATGAGAGTATGGATTTTTGTTACTTTTTCACGCAAAAACTACTGAAAGATTTGGAGGAAAACTTTGCACACATATAGAATATAATCTAGGTTAATATATAGGATACTTTTGTCCCGCTCAAATGTCCCTGTGGGATATTTATCTATATATATATTGTTATTTATTTGAACATTTTGCAATATGTATCATACCAAACATCCTGTACCAATATGTTGTCTACGCAAACAAAGTTAATCATTTCTTACCTGCCGCTGCTTTTAAGTACTCCATGCTAAGCTGTGCGTAATGGTGACCTTCGTACCCGTCGTTCAGAAGCGGGATCCTCTCTAGGTTGACTGCGTCGAATATTTTGTAGGCCGACGTACCAACAAGGATGTTTCGGAGTCGTTGCATTCTGTTAAAAAAGAGACAGAAATTACAATTATCTATTTTTAGTTTTTATACTAACCGTTTACGTACGTAAACTAGCAGAAGAATAGGACGTCCTCCCAAAAGAAGGACAGACGACCTGGTAAGGTTGCAGGAAGCCGCTGGATGCAGTCCGCTTCCAACCGGACCACCTGGAAGTCACTGGGGGATACCTATATTCACCAGCGGACATCCTTTGGTTGAAATGATGATGACGACGTACACTCACCCACTCGTAGACAGTGGCGGGCATTGGCATTATTTTGAGGTAGGCGATAGATCTTACTTAGATATGTGCCGTGTGGTGCCGGCACTTTAAGAGAATTGCACCACCCCTTCTCTTCCTATGGGTGTCGTAAGAGGCGACTACAGGAAAACCGCCATAAGAAGACGGGCAGCAGCGTCTCCTCTCCACCATTGGCCAAACTGCGATCGCCAACCCGCCTGCCAAGCGTGGCGATTATGACAAAATCCTCCTTTTGGAGAGGCCTGTGTCCAGCAGTGGTCTGATCTAGGCTGGTGATGTGATGTGATGTGATAGATCTTACAAGTGTTTTATTGATGAAAATCATTGGTTTTCATCAATGACACACAATTGTTTAAGTGCAATTACCTACTGCCTACCTCATTTCATTCACCAGATAGGCACTGCCTATGCACGCCCCTGCTCGTAGATCAACAGACAGTCCTAGATACGTTTATCTCTAGAATAGTTTGTTACGGGATTGCTACCATGTACCTTATTTTACTCCGTGATCATGGCGCTTGCAACAGTGCCGAAATATCGGGAACTCAAAAATAAGGTACATGGTAGCAATCCCGTAACAAACTATTCTAATGTTAGTGACCATGAAAGTTTAAAACAATATAACGTTTATCTCTAGTTTCCACCTGGTGTGATGAGCAGTTGTGCGAGGCCTCGCATTACGCCCCACATGCCTTCGAATAGGCTAGTTAACACCACCAATAAATTGACATTCTTTTTTAGTGCTGTCAAAACCTCTGCATTATACTTTGTATGGCGATAGCAAGCTATGACGTCATTTTTTACCGACCTCAACTGCCTAACTTTTCATTGATTTTGAATCAAACAAAAATCTGATTCTTTTAATAAAAGATAATGTACCAGGTTATTGGGCTTAAATTAAGATGTCCGATTTAAGATGATCTTAGAATTATTTTTTTATGGTGTACACATCCCGACGACCTCCGTAGCCGACAGGCAAGCACGCCGGACTTTAAAAGGCGCCGCCATCTCTGAGGTTCCGGTTTCGATCCCCGGTCGGGTCAATGTAGAAAGCGAACTTTTCTATATTGGCTCGGGTCTGGGTGTTGTGGTACCGTCGTTGTTTCTGATTTCTATAACACAAGTGCTTTAGCTACTTACCTTAGGATCAGAGCAATGTATGTGATGTCCAATATTTATTTATTTATCCCAATTGTTTTCAAAGGCTAAAATATAAATGTATACTAGTATTTACTTACCCGCTCGCAGATCTACAGACACTCCTAGGCACGTGCAATGCTGGTTTTCTCCTCGGTGCAGGTGTAGCGCAGGTTATCAGCTGTGTGAGGCCTCGCACAGCCCAGTGTGGGCCGTTGCCTTGCAACGCACTTACCAGGCCTACCCACATCTCTTCGATTGTTTCTTGAAAACCAACCTATAATATGTATTCTAGTACGTTTACTAACCCGCTCGCAGATCTACAGACACTCCTAGGCACGTGCAGAGCTGGTTTCCTCCTAGGTGCAGATGTAGCGCAGGTTATCAGCTGTGTGAGGCCTCGCACAGCCCAGTGTGGGCCGTTGCCTTGCAACGCACCTACCAGGCCTACCCACATCTCTTCAAACTGCTTCTTTGAAGACCAACCTATTAGGTTTGCTCTGAAATACATATGGTAAATGAGGCGGGCTGTAAAAATCAATACGACGCGACAGTTGAAAGTAGAAACAAATAGACTATCAAAATTTAATTACAAAGTTATAGTTATATTTTAACCCCCAACGGAAAAAGAGGGTTGTCATGTTTATTTGAGTCAAGAATCTGACGTTCAAGTCGTCACTTTCTACGATTCCTCTTGGCCAAATTAGGGTATCAACAGGTTTCATTTAATAAACATGCGCAAGACATTATACCATCTGTTATGGTCTTTAAAATAATAAATTAATGTATACAAGGTGCAAGAAAAATGATTTTGTCATTAAAAACCCTTACTCAAAACCATTGAGCAAAATTGATTTCGTAGCGAATAGTATATCCTTGGAATTTAGGATCCGGAATGAAACGCGTGTTACGTGTGTGCAGTACAATATTTGTTACAGAACTGGCGGGCATACAAAAAGAGATACCCTCTAATATTTGCATAGCAATAATTACTTTTAATGTTGACTTATCTACCTAACACTACCCAGAATCGGAAATCTACCTTTCGGCAAATCACTATGCTACTAAGACTAAAATATCAGATTCGTGACTTGAATATAAAACTGAACTGAAAGTTAAGGTAATAGATAGATAGATAGATACTCTTTATTACACACCACACAAAATAAACAGTACAAAGAAAAAAAATACATTTCGAATGGTACAATTTAGGCGGTCTTATCGCTAGAAGCGATCTCTTCCAGACATCCTTAAGGTAGAGGACAGTTTAAAATCAAATTGTGTTAAGATATTAAAAAGAAGATGAATTAATTACCTGTACAGAAATGCTTCTAAAACGTCCATATCCTGAAGAGCTTGCAGCGGCAGATCTATCCTTTGTATCTGGTCATTCTTTGAGATCACTTCGACGGAAGACCACGCTATGGGCGGTATAAGTGCTATGTTGCTGACAATGTCTAACCTGAATTCAGGAAAAATAATAAATTGATAATTTTATTGTTGTTGTGAAATGATTAAAATGTACTACTCGATTAGGCGTATGGCAACAAGACGTTATTGAAAGAAAGTTGAAACACACTCGGCCTTACTACAAAAAGATGGACTAGTTGTAAATTTTTGTTTTTAGCAATTTCATGCAAGGTTTAATTGAAGATAAATAACACTTGAAAAAAAAATACTATTAAAATAATATAATTAATAAATATAGATACGCTGGCTTTGACAGCGAGAAAAAACACTTGAGGAATTTCATCTTGTCACGTGACGTCCTCGGTAGCTTAGTTGGTAAAGCACTCGCGAGGCATGCGATGGGACGTGGGTTCGAGTCCCACCTGAGGTCGATGATTTTTTTTTTCAAGTGTTATTTATATTCAGATAGTCTAGTGTTGAACACGTGTTGAACACCTGTTTACAGATAAGTCACCAAATTTGAAATGTTTGTTAGTAATATGTCTCGAATGTCAGATGTGTCAACATTTCACATTGGTTGATTAATTTTAGACAAGTGTTTAACGCTAGTCTATTTTTTTTGTAGTAAGGCAAACTATGTTTATTAAATTACTTTAAAAGTTTTTTTTAATATTTTAAAAACATCGGCCACCTCAAGTGGGACCCGAACCCACGACCATTTTTTTTGTAATTGCTAAAATGTAAAATTTAAAATAAAAGTGTTAAGGGTGACCGGGAATAGTTGACTATAGAAAGGTGAAGATAGCATTTAAAGTAAATAAATTGCATGGATATTTGTTGGTTTACTCATTCGTCCATTATTCATACTTATACCAATAAACTTATCTAAAATTAAATTAAAGGAGTAAAGTTATTCTCGCAATAGTCAAACTGAGATAACTCCGTGTTCGGTCGAATCGGGTCTAAGAAGAAGGATTCTAGAGACTTAACTCGTCAAACTAACAATTAAACTCTCCACGGCCAAGGAGTAAAGTTATTCTCGCAATAGTTAAACTGAGATAACTCCGTGTTCGGTCGAATCGGGTCTAAGAAGAAGGATTCTACAGACTTACCTCGACAAACTAACAATTAAACTCTCCACGGCCAAGGAGTAAAGTTATTCTCGTAATAGTTAAACTGAGATAACTCCGTGTTCGGTCGAATCGGGTCTAAGAAGAAGCATTCTAGAGACTTACCTCGACAAACTAACAATTAAACTCTCCAATGGCCGCCGATAGCACTTAGCAATGCACCCGCTACTCGAGTAGTGTTCCCAATAGTCAATCAACGTAACTAATTTGTCTCCGACTATGAGCAAATCCGGCTGCGGGCCCGAGTCTTGGTGGTGGATCAACGGTTTGAGGACTAGTGGTCTTGTGTCCTGGGGAAGATAGTTTAGTTTGACTAATCTATTGGCGTAATTAAGTCTTATAAATCGATGATCGCCGGCTGCACGCACGAAAAAGTTTTACGTTCCACGTGCGAGCGAGAGCGCGGAACAAGCGATAGAGAGAGAACCACGACTGATCTAGCGTTCGGTTTGTGTGTGACGCATATATCTTCTTTGTATTATACAAAATAATGATAATTCAGTGTTTATAATTCAATTCAATTCATAAAAGTATGCAATTTCTCATTAATGTTTTCTTATGATGTTATCACGTAAAATTATCGTCCGTAAACCGACATTACAGCCAACCAATTTTTGTACAGGGTAAGGGTTTTCACACACATATTATTTGGTCCAGCATAAATCGACGAAGCCTTGCGGCAAAACCGAATATGTGTAGATGCATGTAATGTAGTAGATGCTTCGGGTCGGTTTTGTTTTTCGACTGTGTGTATCTACCCCAACTTATGACTGTTGTCAAATTTTGATTTGAAATTGTTTTTTTCTAGTTTGCACGTCTACAATCCAATAAGTTATAAGCTTTTGTTCACGTATTTTGCATAGGTTATATCCAAGTTATACAAGTTTCTTACCTTGACTAAATACTTGACCACCGCATACAAACAGCTGATCGCTGACTGCGTCTTATTGACATTCCCATCTGTATTTAATTCCGACCAAATCTCTTCAAACGTCAACGCATCAGCCACATTCTCCATCACCATCTGGATGACGTTGTCAACTATGACGTTTTCTGTCACCACAGCTGTCACCCGGAATGACACGTCAGTCGGGACTGGAGTTTCGACGACTTTTTTATTTTTAATCAGAAATGAAAGATACTGCAACGATATGACGCAGAATGTAGATATGTTTTTCGAAAGAGTCGACGGGAGAATGTTTTCAATACACTTATCTAATAAATCGCAGTCCGTCTCGTCTATAATACCTATCATTCTGTCTAACGAATTCAATAGACCAGACATTATAGTTTGCAATATGAAGAATTCTTGGTAAAACAATTTATCTTGGAACACTTGATGGCAACGTCTGGTATACCTATCAATTGTCAGTTCAACGTTTAAATTGAAGTTTTCAGACTGACTTAAAGGTCTGTTTTGCTTTGGAAAGAGCCTGATGACGTCACCCAGCCATTTGTCAAAGGTTGATACTGACACTTGGTGTAAGTGAGGAATGTCTGGTGGAACGAATTCCACTTCATCATCAGATAATTGGAGATTGCCAAACTTCTCTTTGACCTCGTCATCGGTTATCGGAATAAAGAATTGAGATTTAGACTCTTTATTGTCACTCTTTTTAAACACGTGTAGCGTATTCACAACATTAAGTTTGTTACTGTCAATCGATGACGTCATCTCTTCTTTTCTCTTGCTCATTTTTCTCTGCTCTCTTATTTTATCTCTCTCCGATTCTCTACTCTCTTGAACTGATACTACATTTAGGAATTCTTTAATGTAATTATCACAGGCAACTTTGAAACAGGGACTGAGAAGTTTTTTGTCGAATTCTGGACATGACATGACAGTTGTCAGATCCTCTTTTGAGAGGTTTGACAGTAGCAGAGCTAGTTCATTGTGTTTTGCCACTTTTGGTGAGCTACAGTCAATTTGACAGCACCTAAAATAAAAATAAAACCTATAATATGCTAAAAGCGAAAATTGTGTATAAAATAAACTTCACAAAGCATCTATTTTTGTCACAAGCTATTAAAATTTAATTTAAGTTAAATCGTGGTTGACTAACAGCCAAAAACAGGCCAAGTGCAAGTCGGACTCACACACAAAGTGTTCCGTACTAACCTTCAATATTTATTATTACATATTTTTCTTAAAAGGCCATAAGAAAGGTTCGTTAAGTTACTAACCTGCTTTTAACTTGATTCAGTAGCCAGTTGCTGTCCACATTGGTAGTTGTAATGTAATGAGGATTAATTGCTCTGTCTTGGGACAAGTCTAGCGGAGATAGATCATGTACACTGGATGCCAGAGCATTTAATTCAACAACTAAGCTCGAATAACTGAAAATAAATAATATTTTAAAAACATCCTACTCATATTATAAATTCGAAAGTTCGTTAGGATGAATGGAGATTGTTACTCTTTCACGCAAAAACTAATGAACAAATTTCGATGAAATTTTACAGTAATATAGCTTATACATCAGAATAGTACGTAGGCTACAATTGATTTAGTTTTTGTGTAATTTGGCCATATTATTATGAATGAAAAAATAAATAAATACTGAACATCACATACATTGCTCTGATCCTAAGGTAAGTAGCCAAAGCACTTGTGATATAGAAATAAGAAACAACGACAATACCAAAACACCTAGCCCCAAGACTACTGAAATATAGAGAATAGAAAATATAATAAAGAAAAGTTCGTTTTCTACATTGACCCGACCGGGGATCCAACCCGCCTCTCAGATACTAAGGTCGTAAAATAAAGTTACTGCGTAAGAAATCCAAACAATACACTTACTGCACATGAACCTTATCCCTTTGTAACAGTTCGAGCGCGACTTGAACATCCTCTTTGGCAAGTTGTACGTTTACTTTTTCTACCGGCATTTCTTTTAGCATTTTACACCTTTCTTCTGCTAGTTTTGCGAACCTGACAAATATAATAAACTATAATAAGTAAAGTAAAGTATGCCTATATACGTCCCACTGCAGGGCACAGGCCTCACCTCAACTATGAGGTGGTTTGGGCCATACTCCACCACGCGGGCCCGGTGCGGTGCGGTGGAGGGGTGTTGTAAGGCCAGTGACTAAACCTTACTGTCAGATGTTATCAAGCCGCCTAAAGGCCTCTGACTAGGCTTTACGACCAATATCAAGCGATATTGGCCTGGACCAACTTTTAACGTGCCTTCCGAAACATGGAGATGCTCGTGATAAATGTCTCTAAATATGGTCTGAATGGTCACCCATCCACTCACGACCGCGGCGTTGGTTGCTTAACTTTAGTAATCGATACCAAAGCGCTGCCGCCACTGAGCTACGAGCACCTCCTAACTATAATATGTTTATTTAAATAGTTTTAAATTGACGTCCTAACGCCATCAATTGGAACTACTCCGTTAACGATAATTTTGCGTCATATATGGCGTCGCTTCTAATTTTTATTATAGTAATTTTTTTAATTAATCAAAGCCGCAAACTTTTGCAACTAGATAACGGGTAAGAATACGTTAATACGTATATAAACATCCATGACTTAGGCACAAATGCTTGTGCTCATAACACGAACATTTGCCCCTTGCGGTATTCGAACCTGGAACCGCTACACTTTGTATTTCGGAGCACCAACCAAAAGGAAAAACCCGGCCAAGTGCGAGTCGGACTCGCGCACGATGGGTTCCGTACCATTATCTATAAAAATGGTGATGGTGACACACAAACAAACAGACAGACGGAAAAACATACAGACAGACGGACGGACAGCGGAGTCTTAGCAATAGGGTCCCGTTTTACCCTTTGGGTACGGAACCCAAGAAACACTTCAGCAGACGATTATCAAATTAGTTATTATATATAAAACACGTTGGCTTACCTGATAGCAACAGAAGGCTCCAATTTTCCAATAATTCGACATATCAAAAATACTAGCGCCCCGGACTGACTGTCGTGACAAAGCGACAGCATTTTATATGTGTTTAAGGCGAACTCATCCTGCAAACAAATAAATATCATAAAACATGAGCCAGATAACACATCAGTTGTCAGGGGTTGTCTACGTATTATGATATAGTCCCATGACTATATTTCGCCAGTCTTTTGTTCAAAGACATATCTCAACCTGTCGTGTTTAGGGCATTCAATAAGCAGGGGGTCAAAATCGTGACTGTGTGGAAAAGTGACGGGAAAATGCGTGACATAGGATTCAAGCAAATCTAACACCTCAAAAACTGTGGTAAAGAAGGTAACCCTTCTTTACCACAGTTTTTGAGTTTTTGTGATTTATGAGACGTATACATGTGCCCGGACGGGGCCTTTATACTGATTTAATTACTATTATGACTTTTTGACGTGATAACTTCTTATAAATCGATGAACGCCAGCTGCATACACGAAAAAGTGTCACGTTCACACTCTCGATACTGGCTGACAGTAGCAAATACCGCATATTTTGACGGAAACTTCGGAACCCTGTATTGCTCGTGACCCAGCACACACACACATTTGGCTGGGTTTTAATTTACTCGAACCGAGATTTGATCCGGGGGCCTATACATATAGTGTTCGCCAACAAAGGTGTGCACAGAAATATTTTCGGGACGTGTTTGAGTGCCTGGAAGAGGGACTATAACCACATGAGTAAAGAAATGGAACAGAGACAAAGCTACATACGAATGCGCTGTGATAGGTACATTACTACAAGTGCAACGCGTGTGTGTGCGTGTCCACTGGCCGCTTGTCACGTATGAGCCGAAACCGCTTCTAACTAGATCAGCCAGTGGTCAATTTTAGGGCTTGCAGGCGTGACACGACGCTCGAATGTCGTGCGTGTTTTGTTTTTGTTATCGAGTTTCTCACATAATACGTAGTAATATTTTTGTTTTAGTATTTAAAAAGTGTTGTAAATATGGTTGTACATTGTACTGTGTGTGATAATACCTCCTGACAATTTTATTGCATTTGTTGAATTGCTTGAGCAAAAATTTCGCGAATATTTTGATCTTCATGTACAAATTTTTAATATTGGTAATGTCATATTAACACGTTTGCAAGATTGTACATTTCATATGCCATGTGATTATTTCCCATTGGATTATTTGAAAAAACTTTATATTAGATTTAGAATTTATCATTCGATTAAAAGACACAACAAATTATTAAAAACCAAAAGTAATAAAAAAATATATTTAGAGTATGTAATTTGTAAAAAAATAACCTATTTCAATAAAAAATGTAAAAAAAAGGACATTTATATTTTAAATTTATTTAATTGTGCCAACCCTACTAAAATAGGTATAAATTTTGCTAGCTCTTTAGAAGCTTTGTCTCTGTTCCGTTTCTTTACTCATGTGCTATAACTAACTGTCTTAATCAGAGTGCATTTGCTGTTACGGGACTAAGGTTAAACCACTGTTTTAACGTACAAAAATCAGTGGTTTAACCTTAATCTGGACTAGTAAATATACTCTGAATAAGACAGTACATGTATATATTACGAGTACTATTACGACTATTATTTAGCAGTTCATCTGTCCACCTTGGTAAAGGTTGCAGGAAGCAGCTGGATGCAGACCGCTTCTAACCGGCCAATCTGGAAGTCACTGGGGGGGAAGCCTGTTTAGCAGTGGACGTCCTATGGCTGAAATGATGATGATGATGATGACTATCATTTATTCTGAAGAGTAAGATTTTGGGACCCCTTACATCATCGCGCTATAGTATGATAAAGTGGTAGACATACCTTCAAGCAACTCTGACACCTCGCAGCCACAGCTTGCAGTAGCAGACCAGACGCGCCGCCCGTCTGTTGCACTTTGCTTATCAAATTCTGAACCAATTCCTCTCGGTACTGACTGACTAGGATGTGGATTCGGTTGACTAGAAGCCAGGTTAGGTGGACAGCTTCGGATAGACCGTTTTCTACCTGGTTGTGATAGAAATTATAATGATAATTTGTTTCAAATAGGGTTTAAACAACTGTCGTAATTGTCAATTTTTTTAAAAGACTATAAAAGATAATTAGTCGAGTCGAGCAAAGAAACACAAAAAGTGGTTAATTTTTTCAGATTCTAAGTGATTCAATTTCTTGGTGTGGCAAACGTAGTTTTAAAAATCTTAAAATGTCATTATTAGTTCTTAAATAATGTTCGTTTAAGCATAATTCACCATCTTCAGTATTTAGAATACTTTAAAACTCAATGAAACGGGAATTAACGCGATCATAATTTAGGTGTAACCCGATCGAAACGTCAGGCAAAAGAGGTAACATTTTGTACCTAAATTATGATCGCGTTAATTCCCGTTTCATTGAGTTTTAAATTATGCAACGCGAAAGTTTAAAAGTAATTTTAGAATACTTGTCCTCTAGGTGTCATTAAAAAATAAGAAACAACGACGATACCACAACACCCCAAAACACGAGACAATATTCCATATTTTCTACATTGACCCGAATGGGAATCTAACCTTACACAGGTAGTGACGTCAGGTCTGGCGTGCTCGCCTCTAGACTGGCCTTTGATAACAAAATTAATAAGTTACAAGTGAAGCTAATAAAAAGGTGTTAAAAAAAGTTTTTTTTTCCTAAACATCATGAAACTCTCGATGGTTCGTGCAAATTACAAATTTAAAATCATCTGCGTACATAAAAATTTCTGAGTAACTAAAATTAATTTTATTTGTCAACTTACGGCGAGTTACAAGAAGGTTTACTTACAAAATACTCGCAGTAAGCCATCACACAAGCTATCTGTAGTATATCAGCGCAGAGCAATCTAGTGTCCCCGCTGTGAGCACTCAGAGGCAAGTTGCGAGCGAAACCGATCAGCTTCTGCCAATACTTGTGGGAGAGGAAGTTTAGTCTGAAATGTATGGAAAATTTACATCATAAGGGTTATTTTTGCATAAAGTTCAATAGACTGGTTATCTACTTTAAGGGCGCCCGATTATGTACAACTTTTTGTAACGAATTGAGGCTTTTAGTAGCATATTTGCGTTTTAGTATTGAACTGATGGTATTATATTCGGCGAAAAAATAATCACTCAGCTCAGATTGTGGATGAGCGTCATTAATCTAACAAACGTGTTAGGGCTGTGAGCGGTGAACGGATATTTTAAGTCAAGCAGTCCCATTATACTAACTTAACGACCTATAATTTCACAATATAACAGATGCACCCAAACAGCAATGTATGGTTAGATAATAACGCGTAAAAGAGTTTAAACAAAGATGTCTAGGCCACTTTTGGGATCTTTTTAGCTAGTTACGCCATTTTGAAAATAATTGTGTACAAGCTCTTGATTGGCCAATATTAATGATGTGACACTGAAAATTAGTTATCAAGTAAAATACTTTTTTTTTTTATATTCTCGATAAGACGGTCATCCACATCCACAGGTCACGCAAAATATCCATATTGAAGGCCCCTATTTCACGCTTTTCCCCCATATCTTTAACACACACTTTCACGTCTGGCATTACCATCATGAATGCGTCGTAATGTGTGCACAGGCCCTAGTTACTTAAACATTCTCCCCCAAAGAGCGCCAAAGAGTACGATCTCCCGCTTTTTTCATCCATCCATTGCCAGCCATCTTCCTAAAGTCGTCGGTCCATCGAGCTGGGGGGGGCTTCCTACACCGTTTGCCTAGGCGTGTCTCCACTCGAGAATTCGTTTACTCCACCTTTCATCGGTTCTGCGACAGATCCAACTGCCTCCCCCAACGTCTTCCATATTGTCCGATTGGAAGCCGCCTGTACCCAGCGGCTTTCTGAAACCTTTAACAGGTCTGCCAATCTTAAGGGTGGAAAAGAAGATTATTACTTTAAAATTACCAATTACCTTATCAACAAATGCGACCAATGTACAGTCAGCAGCGGCGCCCGGTGCGCCGATCTGAGGCAGACCAAGTTGAGTGAGTCTAAAGGTATGTTCTCTTCGGGACTGTACAGGCCAGTGTTGAGACCACTTTGTTCATTGTGGAGAAGGTTCTGGGCTGTTTTAGCAGTTAGGGGGAAGAGGCAGCCGTCTGGAAAAGGAAATGTAGAGTGTCAAGAAATGTATGGATATTGGAATTCATATTTTGAACCTTATTCACTTACTATAAGATCATAAACTAATTATATGCCTTGGAGGGTACATTATGTCCTAATTTAACCCTTGATAGAGGTTTAAGAGGACTAGATATTTTTTTATATTATTCGCCAATCAAATAAAAACGGTTTAAATAAAGGTCAATGATTATCCATGTAGATTTTCAAAACACCTAGAAGGTCTGCCATGAAAATGTTCCATGCGTTTGGAGTACATGACAAACTGAAACTAGGACTGTCAAAAGAAGACTGTTTTCAATAGCTTAAAATTTGTCAAATCTTTCATCATCATCATCATCATCATCTCAGCCTATTGCAGTCCACTGCTGGACGTAGGCCTCCCCCAAAGAGCGCCAAAGAGCACGATCTCCCGCTTTTTTCATCCATCCACTGCCAGCCATCTTCCTAAGGTCATCGGTCCATCGAGCTGGGGGTCGTCCTACACTACGTTTGCCTAGGCGTGGTCTCCACTCGAGAACCCGTTTACTTCACCTTTCATCGGTTCTGCGACAGATGTGGCCAGCCCACTGCCACTTAAGCTTGCTACATTTTTGGACTATGTCCGTTACTTTAGTCCTCTGCCTGATGATCTCATTTCGGATTTTGTCCTTTAACGAAATCCCAAGCATCGACCTTTCCATAGCTCGCTGAGTGACATGTAGTCGGTGGGCCAGCTTTACTGTCATATTCCACGTTTCAGCTCCGTAGGTCATCACCGGTAGGACGCACTGATCGAATACCTTGCTCTTCAGGCATTGTGGCAGTGGCGACGAGAAGATATGACGCAGCTTCCCAAACGCTGCCCAGCCAAGCTGCATCCTCCTAGCGATTTCCCGCTCGAAGTTGTCTCTACCCAACTGCATCACTTGCCCGAGGTAGACATACTCATTGACAACCTCGAGCGCCACGCTTTCGACGGAGACCGGTCCGGGGATGGCATGATCGTTGAACATGACTTTAGTCTTGTCTAAGTTCATCCCCAGGCCCACGCGTCGCGAGGCAGCGTTGAGGCTTTGCAGCATTTTCTGCAAATCCTCCAGCGATTCCGCCATAATGACGATATCATCGGCAAAACGGAGGTGCGTGAGGTGTTCGCCGTTGACATTGATGCCCGCTCCTTTCCAATCCAGTGTCTTGAAGACGTCCTCCAGTGCGTTCGTGAACAACTTCGGAGATATGACATCTCCTTGTCTCACACCCCTGAGCAGCTGGATAGGTCTCGTCTTATGGTTTTGGACCTGAACAGTCATCGATGCCATTTTATACAGGCTCCTCAGCACCTCTACATGTCAAATCTTTAACTTATTATAATTTAATTTATTAGGCCTTATAAAATATCAGTTTATTTAGTAAACTAAAACAACACAAACTCAGATACATAAATATTTGATAATTATGCTTAACTTTTTGATGTACCCAATATAATCTTTATTGATCTGTTTAATTTACCTGTTCTTAACAACTTGAAGACATTATAGTACGCAATAAATATATTTAATTCATACTTACTTGTCAAATGAAGCATATGTTTCACTTGAACTATAATATTCACACAGACCGCATACAGCAAACTATGATTTTGGCCCTTATCCCCCATATCTTTACGGTCCAAATCCGCACAGCGGGTTTCATGACAGCAATCCATTTCTATAATCGCGTACGTCAGGGTTTTGAATAGAAATCTGACTAGAATCACATCTGGCGACAGGTTCGCGCAATTCTCGTTTACGTTCTGAACGTTAAGTGGATCGATATCTTGTTTAACGTTGAAGAAGATTGAGTGGGGGGATACGCAGGTAGCTTTGAGATAGTTTATCGATAAAAGGATCTCGCTTTCGGGGATTAGGATGAGTACTTTTCTTAGTAACACCATTATTATAGAGAGGTACCGCAGTTTTAGCTTGTAGGGTGTAGTTGCCTGTAAGAATAAATAAATATTCACTAGACAACACTATTGAACAACACATTAAAAAAAATCTATACCCATTTAGAATATTATCTTAATAACATTACTTAACTTTAAGAATGCATTGAATTAAAGCTTAGTAAATGTTGTATTCATAAATACTTTTTAAAGCTAATCAACTGATAAAGCTGTTACTTAAATACTTATTAAATTTCCGCTGCACCTTCTTAGAAGTTAATAAAAAAACTCGTAAAAAGTCGTTCATTTAATAAGTCGCAAATGATTCTGTCAAAATGTCAACCATTTAAAAAAACTATTCTACTGTTCCACCGTTCTAGACAATAATGAGAACTTAACTAAATAACATTTGAGATATTGTTATAAATACATATAAAAAATATTGACTATTCTACTGTTCTACCGTTCTAAACAAAAATGAGTACTTAACTAAATAACATTTGAAAGATTTTTATAAAATATTGACTGTTTAATGCTTAACCTGTTACCTAATATTAACTTACCTGTTCCGGCGGCGATTTGAACAATATCTTCAAGAGCAACTCAACTCTACTCTGTTCCAACAGCACATCTCTATACACCGAATCTATCAGCCTCTCCAAAGAGGATATAGCTTCAAAACTATCAATCTCCACAGATCTCTGGTTCAGGAGATTAAGTAGAGTATCACAGGCCAATTCCGACCATCTGTAGTAAGACTCTGGATGCTCTTGGGAGAGAGATAGAACGCAGGATACGAGGTCTAATACCTTGGGGAAAAAGAGAGGGCTTACATTTATTTAAATTAGTTTTACACTACACTACACTAATTTCTATTTTAACTACCAATGGAATAAATTTAGTCGTAACTTATGTTTTTATATTTGTGCAATAAGGTTTAAACAAACCACTGAGCTACTATTTCCCCAAAAGAATAGTATTTCGGGTGTAAAAAAAAGGTTTAAAGTGTTCGCTTGTATGCTGGTATCCTTACTTATTCTGTATCCAATAATTGTATAAATAAATACATATTGGACAATATCACATACATTGCTCTGATCCTAAGGTAAGTAGCTAAAGCACTTGTGTAATAGAAACAACGACGGTGACACAACCCGAGCCTATTTAGAAAAGTTCGTTTTCTACATTAACCCGATCGGGAATCGAACCCGGGACCTCAGAGATGGCCAAATCCGGCGTTCTCACCTCTCGACTACGGAGGTACGAAGGAGGTATAGCAATCTAAATGTCAGATACAGACAAAGTATAAAATTTATACGACAGTTAGAAGTTTTAAATCTACTTCAAAGATTAGATTACATAGTTATCGATTAGTTGCTTAAAAGTAAAGCTAATTAAATAATAAACTACCTTTTTCTGATGCATAGTTTTCTGTAGCATATAGAATAACACCTCTCTGGTGGCTTGGGCCTCTTGCTGCTGAGCTCTTCCCAATATGCTAGTACCTGTACGTCAACAAACCACACGTAAATAAACTACATACGCGGCATCAATGTTGAGCGTTAGGGCAAAGAGTTGGGATTACATTGCGCATCTTACGAGACAAGCATCGTATCAGTGCGCGGAGCTAATAACCAATCCCGGCCGGCTGCAGGCGCGACGCGCTACTAGCTAATTAAGTAAACGTTAATATTCTTCTGCGCAACTTTCGCCTGATTATTCTGAACCTTGAAAAAAAAATTTTTGCTCTGAACGTAACCCTCTTCTTACTCTGCCCCGACGTATTGTTCCTATAGTAACCTAGGAAGAGGGTTACGTTCGGAACAAAAATTATACTTTCTTTTTAAATTCCTAACCTAACCCGCGACCGGGTTAGGATTTCAAGGTGGCGGCTATGTATATCATATTTTGACAGTTAGGTGTCGATAAATCGCTATAACATATCATATCGTGTTTTGTTGGTCATACTAGGGGACAGAGCTTGACCCAGTGGACTGACGACCTAGTCAACGTTGCGAAAAGCTGCTGAATGCAAATAGCCCATAGTTTTCAACTTTTAAAGCCTAATGATAATAAAGCTATAAGTTGTTATTCACCTCCCATATTGCTGAAGACTTTAACAGCGACAGGCTCCAAGCCCGCTATACACTCAGCGTGAGCACCGGACGCCATTAGGCCGTCACATAGCTGTATCAACTGTAAAATATATATAGAATATATAATCCATGATGATAAAAACAATAAATAGTAGATTGTACATACAATGAGTGCATAAAACACACCATTTTAAACGAATTTCTATTCCAGGTAAAATGGGTTTTATGTACGAGATATACACTCTGCTTTTTACTTCGACATTGAGAAAATTAAACAGAATTATTGCAAAAAATACTTTTTTATATACGTGGCAGTAGCACTTAGCATAGGTCTTTATAATTTGGCCTTTTTTATTTCTTGGTTTGTGATAATTATAATTATTCCTTAGTTTTAATAATGGGTACCCATTAGAATACCATTTCTTAGAGTCCGAGACTTCTTCTTCTTCGTGACACTCTTGTCAGAGCGGTCGTGGTCATCATGTGCCAAGCTTAGAGGCCGATGTTATGCGCTTCACGACTTCTCTCCACTTATCGCGACATTTGGTTTCTCTGGAACACTCATACAATGGATCGCCACCTGCGGATTTGATTTGGTCGGTCCATCGCATGGGTGATCTTCCGGGTCCAAGACTTAGACGAAGATTTTACTTTGTGCACTAGCTAGAGTTTAAAAAGCGATTTTATCTAGCCTATACCCAACATAAATGATAACATAACGTAATCAATGCGGCAACGCACCGACTGGACCGAACCACCTACTTCGTCCTGCAATACCAGTGACGCTGCTTTACGTGTCCCGGCTTCATTACTCTACAAAGGCCGAGGAGATTGTAGAGTACATCCGACTGAAAGACCAAATTCACACTGAGGGTCGAACGATTAGAATCTCGTCACAATACGAATTTCAATTCGTTTGTGGTAAGGGTTCCGACCGAACAGCTGTCGACCTTCATGAAAGCGTAATTTTGGCCGAAAGGTGTTGTGTATCATCGCTTTCGTGGCCGGCTACCTGACACCAAGTTGCGCAACACTACACCGTCGAAATAGTGTGTCATTTATAGTGTATTTTTAAATTTATTATTTTATATATGTTAGATAATAAGGTATTTATAATATGGGCCTGTATTATTTATAATGTGCTGCCTGAATTAAATAAATAAATAAAAATAAATAAATAAAGGTGAACTTTACGAGCATTTGAAGTGAAAACAAATTTATTTAGGTCCATAGACCTGAATTAAGCTCTTGTTTGTATTATTAAAATCTTATCTTACCTTAGGTATCTCAATGATTTGTTTCGTGTGATGTTTAGAAGAAGACAGTTGCACCAGAAACGTCAGAATGCCGTTCACGAGATCGCAACAATTTCTGAAAATATAGAAATAAATAATTATACGTCAGAGAACACTCTGATTCGTGGTGTCATAATAAGACAAAGATTATATTATGATCATTGAGTTTTATGAAAGTACCAGACAATAACTTTTGCTAAGGCCGTCTCCCAGTGCACCCAACCCCGTGCCAATTTAGAAAAGCTTATTATATTAACTGTCCCAGGAATCGAAACCGGATTCCTTTGCGTTGGAAAAACCTTCATGTCAGTTTTTCAGTGGTTTAATAAATATATATATATATGAAGTGAATATTTTTCGCTAATTCGACGTCAATCTCAAACTAAAAGTTTTTCTAAAAACAGAACTGCATCTCTTGGTTCTAACAGGATTTTTTACATCTTGTATTAAACTACCTTATCGAAGATATAAAAGAAACTGCATTTAAAATCAAAACTCACGGTATCTCATGCTGTTCCACCAAATCCAGCTGTTTCAGCAGAAACCCTATGAACACCTGGTCGCTGTCCAGCATGCAGTAGTTGACCCTCAGGGTCAGGAGTTGGTTGAGAAGGCAGAGCACTTTGCATTGGAGCGGTATGTCGTTTTGCATCGTGTAGCTCTGGGAATAAATGCCGATTTTGATTGACTGGTACTGGACTGGACATATATTCGTAAAGCATTTTTGTAAAAAAAACATCACACATTACATCACCAGCCTATATCAGTCCACTGCTGGACACAGGCCTCTTCAAAAGGAGGATTTTGCGATAATCGCCACGCTTGGCAGGCGGGTTGGCGATCGCAGTTTGGCCAATGGTGGAGAGGAGACGCTGCTGCCCGTCTTCTTGTGGCGGTTCTTCTGTAGTCGCCTCTTACGACACCCATAGATTAAATTACATTCATTTGTTTGACGCAGCGATGCAAAAAGGCTGGACTGCCTGGTCTAAATTAAACAATCCAAAACTAAATTTCTAAACAAAATGACCGTAAAAAAATCATATCCATGAATAGATCCATCTTAGTATTATCACACACCTAAAAATTAAATTTTCACATTATTTAACATAATTACAAAAAAATAAAACTAGATCCTAAAAGTCGAACAAGATGTACGTACAGTTATGAATTCAGATAATTAATTGCAGACAGAGGTATCAGAATTATCACGATAAAGAGAGAGTAGAAGAAGACAGAGAAAGAGAGAAGGAGAAAGAGTTATACGGCATACATTCCAAAACAAAGAAAGAATTAAAAAATACAATGACAAATAAACAAAAAGACAAAAAAACATTACCAAAAAGACTAGTGTCCTGGTTCATGACTGCAATTAATTTTAAGGTAAATTTCTATACATAAGTATTTAAAAAACTACTCACCTTCAAAGCCTGTATAACAACTGGCTCGAACAATCGAATATATCTCTCCAACTCTTTCTTATTAGTGCTCCATTTCCTATCAGTTTTATTTTTCATAAAATTCTCCATACTGATCAACAATTGCCTCTCAGCCGTCATTCTTGGATTCTTACTATCTAAAGACAACTTCTGACTAGCATTGGAACTGATACTGCTCCTTCTAGATTCTTTATCTGGTGTGTGGAAGTCGTTTATCAACATAACATCATTGTAGAAGCTAGTTTGTTTGGGTAATTCAATTTTATCGGCAACACTTTGGAAATCTAGATACTGATTAATCATGTTTGTCCCGAAGAGACATTTTAGTAATTGTGTAATGCAATATACGGTCTTCTCAGGGCATAGTGGCATTATTACTTTGAGGTAGTACAGGATTTCTTCTGTGACGTTACCGAATTCCTTTTCGGTGGCCAATTCTAGTTGGACTGCGAGAGAGTTCAGTACAGTTGTTAGGAATTGGTGGAACATACTGCTTTTTGGATCTAGATTTATCTGGAAAAGAAATTGGTGTTCTTATTATATCCCCAATTTTCAGGAAATCATATTGACTAATAAAAAAAGTTCTTATATGAACCCAGGATCCAATACGTAACACAAAATACTTTTCTTTTAAAACAAAGATTTTGAAATAAAACAAAAAATATTTTTCCCATAAAAAGGGTGATGAACAAAGTGATTAAGTAGTTAGTGTGGGATATCGATTAAAGATAAAAATCGGTAACACATAGCAAATTATTTTTCCGGTCTAGTTTTTACTTGGTTTTTCTTGGTTTGGTCTACGATTAAATTATTACTCATTTCATTTGGCTTAATTTTTAAATCTACTAGTTTTTACGAGAAATACAAATAGCATACTTATGTAAAGTTAAAAACCAAAACTGTATCTAATTACAATACAACATTTTATCCAAATCGTTAGAGCCGTTTATAAGATGAGCAAAATACATATATTTACACACAAGAGTTGGTCGTTTAATCTAGGTAGATAGTTAAAAATAACTGATTTATAATTTAGATTAGTAATTTTAGACTTAAACATACCTTATGATTAGAATAAGTGGCTCTCAAAGTCTCATAGAACCTCATATAAAATGGTTCCGTATAGAAATGACCAGCGAAATTGGCTTTTAGACTGTTGGCAGGGACTGGAACCTTCTTCCTTAAGGAACCCTTATCGTCCAACCCATCTGAAGCGTTACTACTCTTGCGGGGGATCGGATCTGGAAAGTTTTTGAGATTAGTAATTTCCTAGCTCAGTTTGAAGACCGGTCGCCTGAACTGTGAAAGATTGTGGGTTCAAATCCCACTAGAGGCGGTTGTTTTATTTAAGTAAAATTATATATTGTATAATGTAATATCTAGTATATTAATTAAGAGCTGTGGATTTTGTCAATAAATTAAATTAATAATAGTTTGTATATTCGAAAGTTTGTTTGTTAATTACACTTTAACGTCACATCAACTGAAGGTACAAATTACAATTTACTACAGAGGATGATAGCATAATTATTACCAAGTTTTTATATTACCATAGGATATTTATTCTTTACGCTAAATATATATTCTAAAGTTTACAACGACAAAGTCACCGGCAAAAGCCAGTATAAATTTAAATATACCCCCAAGATTTATATTTGAAACAAATATGTAATAACATCCTTGTGTTATACAAGACAGTGGATTTGCCCAGACTCAAGCTGATTAAGAAAATATCCTTCTCTGGCGTATAAGCAACTAGCAGCCCGTCCCGGCTTCGCACGGGGTAGACAATTATCGCTAATAGTTTCGGCAGCGCATTCGACGAAAGACATTTTAAGACTCATTTTTCTACACCTTCGGTTACATTGTTCAAATTTTACCAAGGATCCCTAATTTTTTTCAAAATGAAATGTAGCCTATGTCAAATTGGAAGAATGTAGCATTCTATTGGTGAAAGAATTTTTTAAATCGGCCCAGTACTTTTTGAGCCTCTTCATTACAAACATACAAAAATAGGTACAAATCTTTCCTCTTTATAATATTAGTATAGATATCTCTGAGAATAACAGGTCAAGTAACAGAGCCTTATCTTTTACCGTCATCTCGGTCAGTTTGAAAATCTATCTTACCTTGTGTTTTCCTTCTAACCGGACTACCAGGCAAGGCAATCCCACCCTTATTTAGATGCACACTAGGATTAACTTCCTCTATCAAATGAACTAATACATTCAACATCTTTAGTGTCACTTGCAGGAATTTCTCTGCCAAGTTCGCGACTTTCTCGCTCTCGAGGTGTTGCCATCTCTCTTTTACATTTTGGGAGTCGCGCTCGAATATGTCTCTGTTTGTTGTTTTGTACCGCATTATGTTGTGTATTTCGACTGCGAAAGAATATAATATTTATCCATGGGAAGTACCCTAATCCCCCTTTCGATTACGTTGACTGCAAGATATTTTTTTTCACTTGTCCAAGGGATTGTAGGCCTAAATATTTGATATTAATTTCAACTTGCAACCTTCATCTAACAATAGCTTATACTTGACAGACAGACAGACAATGGATCGAGTGATCCTATGAGTTCCTTTCTACCTCATTAGATACGGAACTCTAAAAAAAGAACGATAATATAAATGGTTTTGCATCACAAAATATTAACAGAAATAAATAGAACAGAAATTGTCGTGATATGATACAAAAATGGTTCACATTCAACTAATATGCCATAGCGGAAATAGGAAGAGTAAACTCGTATAAAATCAATTTATAAAACTTTTAAACTCATCATACCTGGATAAATAAAAGCACATAGATCCAACAGCACAGTCCTAGCCGCAACAGTGCCATTGCAGTAGTCCAGATTATCTAGACAGAAGCTCAGAAGACCCTGTTCGGAGTATGCTTCTATGTGCTTCCAGGGAGACCAGAGCTTGCAGACTGCTCTAAGAGTATCCATCAGACCTTGCTAGAAATATTAAAAGAAGATAATTACAAAACGGTAAGAGGTAAACGACTTTAGAAAGAAACTTGGATAAAAATAGACTTATTTGTTACGTACGTGAATACGACGATGATAAATTTAAATTATTATTGTATATATTTATTTATTAAAGTTTTGACCGCCAAAAATATAATTGAGAAACGTCAAACTAATATTTGGCTTACGGTAAAAGGAGCGCACGCGTCGTAAAACCAAAATGGCGCCTATGGTAATGACGTAATTTATCACGTGACTACAGCTGTCGTTAGCTCGTTAGCGTACGCTAACTCGAAAAGAGATTGAATACGCTGAAATCGATTTCAGCGTAAATCGAAACGCACCAACTATATTTTAGGAACTTACCGAATAATATTTACAATTAGCCGTCATAAGTCTCCCCACCAAATCTCCCACCACGTTCCTCAATCCATCACTTTTCTCCAACATTTCCCCGTCCCTAAACTGATCTGGTAGATCATTGTAGAAGTATATATCTCTGACCAACTCGAGCGATAACTGTTTACTGTCGAAGATGAAACGTTTGCTGTGCTGCTTGGCTATTTCCGCGGCCGTTGTGGTGGGGGTTTCTCGTGAGGGGGGGAAGATTTTCGGGATTATGCTAGAAGAAAGAAATAAATAGTAAATAATGATATGACGACCGTACGGTGTAGTGGTTCACGCTCCGGACTACAAGCCTGGCGATTGAGGGTTTGAATCCCGCGAGAGTCAACGGTTTGTGATGAATACGAGCATTTGTATCTTAGTCATGAATGTTTATAAATGTATTAACGTATGTTTATCCGTTATCTAGTAGCCATTTAAATATTTAAATAAATTTAAATAAATATTGGACAACATCACATACATTGCTCTGATCCTATGGTAAGTAGCTGAAGCACTTGTGTTATAGAAATCAGAAACAACGACGGTACCACAACACCCAGACCCGAGCTAATATAGAAAAGTTCGTTTTCTACATTGACCCGACCGGGGATCGAACCCGGAACCTCAGAGATGGCGGCGCCATTTAAAGTCCGGCGTGCTCGCCTCTCGGCTACGAAGGTCGTCGCCATTGTACAAGCTTTGGTTAGTTTGATTGTTCTTTATTATTATTTATTCATACCGTGACACTTGCAGTATTAAATTCAATATTAATGACGGCCCATCAACTAGAGAAGTTCCTAAATCGGTTCAAATCAATTCAGAAAACGATTTTTGTTTGAGGGGAGCCGAAGCCCTGACAAAAATTCGTATCTGGTACGTCGTAAAGAAATGATGTTAATTGCTTACTTCAAGAAATCATCATTTGCCTGCCCTTTTCCCAGGTTATCTGGGGACGGCGCAGTATGTTTTCCTCTTCCATGCAATACGGTCACTCGTCATCAAGTCATTCACTCCCTTCTCAGTCATGTCGGTCCTCACACAATCCATCCATCTCTTCTTAGGTCTTCCTCTTCCCCTCCATCCATCAATACTCATACCCATCACTCTCCTCGTTACGTGCTCCTCTTCCCTTCTCATCACATGTCCGTACCAAGATAAACGATTTCCCTTTATCTTTTCTGTTATAGGTGCCACTTTCAAGCTTACTTCAAGGAATGATGATATTAAAAAATGGTTCAAGGCGAAATACCCCAACAATCGTGTCTAATCAAACCTGGGAAGTTCTACTTCTTGACTATTCGCACTTTTAAGTTAAAGTATAAGGAGTATTTACTGAACCTCCAGAAGCAAATGTGACTGACTACCCCCATACATCTATGACTGTATGACATGTTTCCACGCATATTAGATTCTAATTTAAAATTGTAGTAATTTAGTCTTGTAGTGTGTTGTAATATCTTTACATAAGTGTTCTTATTGTAGTATATTTGTCTTGTCGGCCGTAGGCTTGGCGAACGCTGGGGCCTCTGATGGTTTGCGCAGAACACCAGTGGCCGTGTCGTACTCGTTGCGTCACTACCCTTTACTGAGCGTAGACCATTTTGGTACCACTAGTTTTAGTTTTAATTTCAGTTATTATAGATTGTGCTGCATGTAAATTTGGTGCCAAATAAATATTTTTTCTTTTCTTTTTCTTTCTTTTCTTTACTCAGTCATCAACTACCTGACTTACCTGGCAATAGTTTGTGAGGCCGCATCTCTCACTTTCTGATCTTGGTCTGTGAGCAAACGTATCAACGTGTCCATTATCATTTTACTCTTCATGCGGTAATTTGGGTATAGCATGAACAATCTGGAAGAATAAATAAGTAAATTATTTTATTATGTCACGGAGCTTAGCCCTTAAAGGAAGTAACTTATATATAAATCACTTACATTAAGGGTTATACTTCGTGTTTCTTTAAAAAGTAAACCAGCCTCACCTTAACTATGAGGTGGTTTGGGCCATACTCCACCACGCGGGCCCAGTGCGAAGTGGAGGGGTGTTATAAGGCCAGTGACTAAACCTTACTGTCAGATGTAATCAAACCGCCATAAAGCCTCTGACTAGGCTTTACCACTAATATCAAGCGATATCAGCCGGGACCAACTTCTAACGTGCCTTCCGAAGCACGGAGATGCTCGTGATAAATGTCACTAAATATGGTCGTAATGGTCACCCATCCACCCACAACCGCGGCGTTGGTTGATTAACTTTAGTTATTGATACCAAAACGCTGCCGCCACTGAGGTACGAGTTTCTTTGCGAGATCAAGTCAGAAATTAGAAGATCCTTGACGAACAAAAGTCACTGACATAGCCTGACGGATTAGCAAGCTGGCATGGCAGAGGGCGGGGCACATAGCACGTAGAACTGACGGCCGATGAGGCAGAAAGGTTCTGGAATGGAGGCCACGTACCGGCAAGCGCAGCGTGGGACTCACACCCACAAGGTGGACAGACGACCTGGTAAAGGTTGCAGGAGGCCACTGATGTCACTGGGGGAGGCCTATGTTCATCAGTGGATGTCCTACGGCTAAAATGATGATGTAACTCACTTCTGATAAGGCAGTTTCTCATACAGCCTGCAAAGGTTGACTCGGCACAGCCAGTAGCTGTTGTTCTCCACGCTGACTAGCGCATTCAGCGCGTCCACTACTAAAGGCCAGTGCACACTGTTGCATAAAGCTGTGGCCATGGCGGTTAAGCTGGATAGCGTGTGGTTGACTGTGGAGTGGATTTCGTCAGAGAGGCCCTAGAAAATAATAAAACTGGAGTAAATGCCAATTTTTGTTTTGGGTATGCTTTTATTTTCACCAAATACATAACTTAATACAAGGTGTAACATAATAAACGCAAATTCTCATAAGGCCTGATTCTAGTGCTTAAATACAACAACTTATACTATGGGACCAACATCAAAATCTCGCACTTGGCCGTTTTTTTTATTAGATTTTGATGTTGTTCCCATAATAAAAGTTGTTGTATTTGGTTGTATTTGAGCAACAGAATCAGCCCTTATAAGTATTTACGTTTATTTTGTTACACCTTGTATATTACTTGTTAAAGGAGTCTGAAGAAATGTGACTGAGGTTTGAATATAAATCATAACAATTATTACATTGACAATTATTATTAAAACATTACAATTTCAGTCTACGTAGAAATCATAATTAGGACTAATATAATTGAAATATCACCCTACGGAAACACATAATGGGAAAAGTAATATTGAACGAAATGTAATAATTAATTACCTTCAGAACAATCCCAACCAATTTCTCCGTACAAATATTATCGCTCACATCCTTGGGCAAGACACTGAAATTCCTCCATCTATGATAATCTCCGTGAGATAACTCCAACGCTGCTGTCAGATAGCTCCCTATACAAACCCTTACCAACCCCCTGATCTGTGGATCATTATGACCCTCAAGCAACAAAAACAAATCGCACATATGTTGAAACTCAAAGTCTTTGTTCACATCACTTTTCGCATCAACTCCTTTATCAACCATTTCTGGAGCATCTTTGCTGTGTACCTCATCAGTCCTTTGTAACGGCCTTTTGGACCTCTCTTCTTTCTTTTCGAAATCCCTAAAAGCATCTAGATTATCCAAATTTGTGGTCGATTCGCCGAAATGATCGAATTTCATGTCCAAATCGATACTTGAAGATAAAATGTCTCCGCTACTTGACATAGGGTATCCTGTTGTTGGGTCGTTACTACCCGTCATGTTTGAATTGGTAGTGAAATTGCTGTTCGTCATATTAGGGTTGGTACTATCAGCGCTAATCTCGCTTGCAATAAGGTCGTTTTTTGCATACATTCTGCTGTCTAGAATCCCGCTATGAATGTCTTTGGATGAGCTCTTCTGTTCTAAGGAATCTTGGGATTTTTCTAATGATTTCGATTCTTTTTTGGAGATTTGTTGTGAGGAATCACAGCTACGGTTAAGGAGGTCTTGACTTAGTGAATCTGTTAGGGAATCTTGGTAGCAAACGTTTCGTTCGAGGATGAAGTCGTTTATATGGTCTTGGTTGGAGTCTGTGCCTTCTGATGACCCTGGGCAAAAATAGGGCTGGCCTTACACACAAATACACAAAAGAAGGCTTATCCTTGATTCGTTAGCGACCTCCGAAAGACTGAAATTCTAGTGCTCAAATAGAGCAACATTTTAAACAACTTGAAAATTTCAGAAAATCAAATTACTTCTTTATACAAATCGTAGCATCTGATAGGTTATTTTAAGTTTAGTGTTTTTTCAGGATTTTGATTCTTATCTCATAGAAAGAATTGACATATTTGAACACCAGAGAAGTATATTTACTTGATAAGTAGGCTTTCTCAAACATCTTAACGATAATGCAACGCTTTAACGCTTCGCTGCACGCCCTATTGTAGCATTGCAGACTTTAGACACATTTTTATCTTACCAGTTTTTTACGTTTAAAAAAATTGTATTACAATGACAATAAACTTACCAGAAATATTGTGAGTTTTAACATCGGCATCCTTGTCTAGATACAAAGTTATGGCTTGCGGAAACAATCTGAGTATTTCAGAGAGACAGTTCAAGGCAGACGACTTTACTGATACTCTGACGGTCCTAAAAATTGAAAAATAATTGAAGAACTAATTGAAAATCGGTTTTGTGAAAATTTATGGATAAGTGCTGTTTTACAATCATTAGCTCGTTTTCATTCATTCATTTTCTTATACAAGGTGTAACAAAAACCCTTTTCGATCAAAAAGGGGGTAATCCTGGTGCTTAAATACGACAACCGTTAGAACAACATTAAAAAAACAAAACAAAACCTCTTTGCGATTTCGATGTTCTTTCGATAAAAAAGGTTTTATTTGAGCCGTAGAATCACCCCCTTTTAGATAATGAGAAGTTTTTTTTTGCGATTTCGATGTTCTTTTGATAAAAATGGTTTTATATGAGCCGTAGAATTACCCCCTTTTAGATTGAACAGAGTTTTTGTATCACAAATATGATCATGATTTTTACCTATCATGAATGAGATCGCCTTTATTCCCAGCCAAGAGATACTTAGAAGCAAGCAGCCTCGAACAATATTTTAATGGCACATCGTCCTCAGTTGAAGCACCAATGTTTATCTGAAATATAAACAGCAACATAAAATATATAGCAATGTAATTTATACCAAGCACAGCGTGGGACGTCCATCCACAATGTGGACAGACTGGTAAAGGTTGCAGGAAGCCGCTGGATACAGGCCGCAAACAACCGGACAATCTGGGAGTCACTGGCGGAGGCCTATGTTCAGCAGTGGACGACTTAATGCTCAATTGAGAATGATGATGATGAATTGTATTTATTACGTATAGCCCGACAAGTTATTTGAAACAATAATGAAATAAAAAGTCTAAAAAACTGCTTAATAATAGTTTTATTGAGTAAGGCATGTGCACGTATTTCTTTTGTTGGGTAAGTTGGGTTCGGATCCCACCTGAGGCGACGATTTTTTTCCAAGTATTAAAAATATTCGTTTCTTAGAAGTTTAGTTAATAAGCTCCAGATAATACGATCACTGTTGGTAGGTAGATAGATCGATATGCTTTATTGCCATTCAGACGAAGGTTAAATATCATGTTATAGACTTAAATACAAAAATCTATTTCACCTTGAAACCACCATCCGCCATTGGTTGGTCCACCACATCACAATTGTCGCTCTCCTTCTCACATTCTTCAAACTCCTGTAGCTTTGCCGTCAGATCTTTGGATAACTGTTCAGCTGTTGGTATTGGAATGTCGTTTTCGCTCGCTGGGGAGTCTGGTGTCTAGTAAAAATAATTGATAAATAAGGACTAATATTTTGGCACGAGTTTTCGGAATTGAGCCTTTCCCAAATTACCACGCGACTACACCGATTTGGGTCATCAATACCGTTCGGGATTTAACCAGCGACCGCAATTTTATAAAAAAAAAAATTTTTTTTAATGTAATCATAAAGTAGTTATTTTGTAGTTTTTAAATTCCAATCCCAACGCTGTATACTTATTCTGTATACTGCGTTGTAATGGGGATATGGCGGTATCTGAACCTATATATTTTTTTCAAACATAGTAATTATGCTTATAAAACGATAGTCGACGGCTTATAAAGGTACGATAGTCATAAGACAATATAAATAACAATATAGGACAATAAAGGTAGAATTAAAATAAAGCAAAACTTTAAAACAAAATCACTTCTTGATACATACTGCTGTCAGCTGGTCAGGGATTTAGCATAAATAACTAAGTTTTTTTAAGATTTAATGTCGATCCCGTAAAACAAGTCATTGTATTTGCACACAAGAGTCACGCACTAAAATGTTTTGTACCTGTATACTCAAATCCTCCACGCTAAAGTTCGGGGTGTTCAGTTGCAGTAAGCTTCCCAACTGTAATTCACCTCTAAACGACAGTTCCATCTGATCTCGTGGCTCTGATGATGGACTGGGCACGTAACGAGTTGATATGACACTAGTAGAACCTGATAAATATAACATTAATAATAGCATACTAATAAGATAAGAAAATGGGCTTAACATGAACCCTTGAACTACTCCTATTTGAGTTGCTCAAATAAATTCTTCGTTTTTACTTCATGCAATAACACACAATTTGATTATTAAAATAAACCCACGCTTAAAAAAATATAAGTAAACTTTTTTTTTTTAATGGCCGAAATATGTACCCCTTATAAATAATTGTTTCAATAGAAAATAATTAAGTTTATTACTGGTTTATTCATTCATGTTAATATACATAATTTAGAGACAGTATTTACTGTAGTACTGGACAAAAATAATATCCCATTTTTGGCCAGTACTAAAATAATACATTATCAAAAGCCTAAGCCAGATTTCCTTTTATGTTACGGTTTCAGAAACACTGTCAACAAGCTTACATTATTATTCTTACTTTAAGCATTATTATTTTGAATATTTCTCATCTGAAAAAATAAAATGAATTACTTCTTTCTTATCTAACACTTACTAATATTTCTCCTATGCCCTTTGTCTGTCTGTCGATTGTCCAAACTGATAGTAATCGGGTGTTTTTCTAATAAAGCCTTTCTGTACTCCCCTGTGGCTTGAGATAGTATTATTGTCAGACATTCCAGGACCGCGTTTTGTATGTTATGATCGTTTGAAGTCTGTTCTATGTAGTTGATGCAGAGGTGGTATAGCTAGAAAACAAGTAGGAAAACATTTGTCTATTAAATTAAATTAACATAGGTAAGTACAGTATTTAAAGTATATTAGAAGATTAATGTGAGTTAAATAAGCAATACGTAATATTTTAGAATTAGTTCTTCAGTTTAACGGTATTGGTGTTGCAGCGTGTAAACAGCCGCTAACCGCGGGGAGCTCAATTATGAAAGATTATGTTTGTAGATTAATTATGTTGATACCTATGAAACCCACCCTGCGAATTGAAGAAAGAGAAATGGTTTCGTCGTCAGCACTGAAAACTATTGGCCCACTAACCTGCAGACCAGCTCAGGAACGCCTCACCAGATCCTATCCGCAACTCACACCGTGAAGCACTTTCACAAAACATATTGTCAAATCACTGCTTGGTATTTATAACGAGTTTCATGCAACTTTCAGCTGTCCATCACGGAGAAAAAACGAACTCCTCACCAAAATTACGCGACAAGACGCGCCCGCGATGTCGAAAAGGTTAGGAATGCAATGCAATGGTCGGCGCCAGTGTTGCCAGGTTCAGCGAATTCAAGAGCGCGATCCTTTGGCGCGTGTACCAAATAGCCTCAGAATTCAGATACTAACTTATAGAAACCATTTGAAAATAATAAATTATTATTAAAGAAATTACCTATTACTTAGGTTTAGTAATAATAAATATTTTAAAAATTAATTTGGGTCACTTAAGGTGCCCAACTAGGTATGTTCTGTTATCACATTTTGAAATGATCAAAACTATATTATCAGAATAATAACTTTATATGCATAAATAAATTAAAATGTAAACATTCTTAATGCAAACATCGTTAGTAACATAATGTATGGCTACATTTAAGGAAGCCTTTGGTACAAATTATTGCTTCAAAATTGTCACTATCCATCACGTTTATTTCATTTATTTGCCGATTACATAAAAAACGATCGTATTTAATATTTTTCAATGAAACTTGCTGACTTTTCTGATATAATTAAAAATAGTCCACTCACGTTACCAAACCGATGATGATTAACCATCCACCATAGCCTTGTTACCTAACATAAAAACGTTTATTATATCTTACCTCCAAATAATCGTGTACAGTAAACAATTCGCTTTCAGTGAACTTCGTTATATCGTTCAGCTGGAATATGGCTTTGATCACGCAAAACCAGCCCATCACTGTTGCATTATCGGTTGATGTTGGCCAGAGTTTTTCTGCAGATAAAAATACTTATATTTTAACAATTACAATGACTTATTTGGAACATAATAAGTCATTCAGATACAATAGCTAGTTGGTCCATAAGCTGTTGCATTGCTGTATATCCCAGCGCAGTCGTGATTTCTTCGACGTGATAAGTTTCTGGCAGTGTTGCCACATGCCTACTGTAATAGTGTTGTCTGGACGAGACCCAAACAAGGTCACCTTGACAGGTCAAGTGGTCAATCAAAAATGGTAGTCACCATCAAACTAAGTTAACTATTCAGATTTAAATATTTCAAATGAATTGTCAGTGGTTTTAGTATTTATATCTATGGTTTGTTGTCGGAGACCCCATTGAGATAAGGTCTTTTAGTTTGCGAACACCGATCAACCATGTAAAGGTTTTTCACATTAAGTTTTATATGCATCTTACCATTTTAATTATGAATGTTAATATTTCTATGATTTTCGTCACACTAACTTGAATGCGTTGAATAAGCAATAGGCCAAAAAAACGGTGCAGTGATGTGGTTTCGACCAGAATTGGCAGAGATTTGCTGTGGATGCGGATGGTTCCAAGTATTTCGGGGAGGCTTTTGCCCTGCAGAGGTAAAATCTAGACTAAAAAACAATATCTCACCAAAAACCCTGGCCAGTACATTGGTAACTAGAGGTTCCCTGTGGACACACAAGTGCGCGACGCACGTCGACACGCCGCGCCGTACCGCCGGCTCCGATGACTCCACGTGCGAGAGAAGAGCTTTTGATAACTCTGCGAAAATAATACATAAAATATGTCTTATTTTTTAAATATGTTATATAAGGTACCCAAACTAGCTTCTTTCGAGCGTCGACATCGCTGTATTTGAGCTGTAAAACAAAATTTATGAATAGATTATTAATTTACAGCTTTATTTTGCTACACAACATCTGTCTATCTAGTTAGTAAGTAACTAACTCTAGTATTCATCTTATTTATTGTAGTGTGAGTAAAATCCTCCTTCATATCTTTCCACATTTGCTTATTTGTGGAAAAATGTACACTCATAACAGATTAATAAGACCTTATACATATTTACTTCAGAAGCTTGATCCATGGGTTATTTAAACACTAAAAAAGTGAGGTTTCGTTAACTTAAAGTTGAAACCAAATAAATTGGTTATTAATATTTTTTACTCACCCGAAATCTCCTCATCTGTTGTATACTCAGCCAAAGCTGACAATATCCGGGGCAAACTGCTCTCCAAAGCTTCAACTACGAGTTGTATCTCATTTGTCTGCCTGACTATTTGACTGAGTTTCGGGAATAATGTCTGAGCTTGGGACCTAATCTTGCCCGGTCCGGGTCGCAGCCAACATTCACCGAGGCAAACTCGTGAAAGTGCTGCACGAATCCATCTAAAAATTTGAAGTTAGGATTCAATCATTATGTGGAATGTCATAGCCGGAAATAAAAAGCAACACTTGCAAACCAACCTAATAAACTAGCTGTGCAACTGACCATTCCGGAATCAATGCATCGACTTAAAAGGAGTCATATCATGGAGAGAGATTCTCAATTAAGTAGAGAATATTCCTAATGAGGAACCCTTATCAGCAATCATCCAGCAACACATCTGTTCATAGTCATTAGACTGATCGCATGATAAAAAAAGGAAAAAAAATGACATAGAGATTTGTTTGTTATTGATTTAGAGTGTTGATGTATAGTTAGATTTTTTATGTTTTTTGCGAGTATAAGGTATTAGCAGTAGTACACCATTATTTTTATTTACTAAACTTAATTTAAGTTTACTAAGCAGTCAGCTAGACTAATTGGTTTTTGCCTAACAGTTAGGTCCAGTGTACTAAATGGTGTACACAGCAATTGTTAAACCTATTATGAACTGCTAAAGCAGGCATGAACAATATTTTCAAGATTGCACGCTATTTTTAATTTAAGCAACACTCTAACGGGCCACACATCTATAAAAGTCCTCATAAAGTAAAGTAAAGTATGCCTATATACGTCCCACTGCAGGGCACAGGCCTCACCTCAACTATGAGGTGGTTCGGGCCATACTCCACCACGTGGGCCCGGTGCAGATTGGTGGAGGGGTGTTGTAAGGCCAGTGACTAAACCTTACTGTCAGATGTTATCAAGCCACCTTAAGGCCTCTGACTAGGCTTCACGACCAATATCAAGCGATATTGGCCAGGACCAACTTTTAACGTGCCTTCCGAAGCACGGAGATGCTCGTGATAAATGTCACTAAATATGGTCGGAATGGTCACCCATCCACTCACGACCGCGGCGTTGGTGGCTTAACTTGAGTAATCGATACCAAAGCGCTGCCGCCACTGAGCTACGAGCACCTCTCCTTCCAAAGTCCTCATATCATCCACAAAACCCAAAAAAAATGTTTTTCGTAAATTCTAAATTAGCTCAGAGGCCACATGGCAAAGCCTGTGCTAAACTATGAATAAAAGAGAAAAATAATCATTTATAGAAAATATTGTTTAGTAAAACAACTTGCCTTCCATTTCGAGTTGAATCAATTTGATTTTGCAATATTATGTTGGTTTTCTGAGAATGAAATGCAAAACCTCCCACAACAGCTCTGTTCAGTGCTTCATCGCCGACCAACCGCACTTCTGCCTGGAAGGTTTAAAAATATTTTATTCTGAGCACACTAATTTGATACAAAACAGAAATCTGACACAAATTAAACAATAATAAAAGTGAACCACAATAATTTTACAATTTTGAATAATATAATATATAGTACCTAGATTCATTTCAACATAAAACTAAGTGTTACATCAAATTTAAGATTCTAAAGACAAAACAACTATATTCATTCACTCATTAAAATGTTTCAAGGATCAACTTTACATATCGAATCATTGTTATTACACACATTATTATATCGGAATCAGTGGAGCATAACAATAAAGGCTGTTTAGGCACTTACACTGTCATTGCTTGCCAAAGATAGCAATGTGGGTACTGCTGTATGGAGCAAATTTGCATAATGCCTAGCACAGTGTGGACGGCTCCCAAGAGCACCCAGGCACCGTCCTAAGGTACCAGCAGCCGTCTGCAACTCATGTGTCCTACAAAAAACATCAACATCACAACCTAAACACAACAAGACCCTGAACTTCCCGGAATAATCGACAAACTCACTTTGCTACACCTTCATTGTTTTTCAGGTATTCCAAAGCTTTCTCGGCCTTTTCTAACACGTTCATGGCTTCTAAGATATCAGCCGGTGTTAAAATAAGGCAAATAAAGCATAACTATAACTTCTTTTACATGAAATCACGAGAATTATAATCATGGAAAAAGCAAATAAACGTAGGGAAAATCAATCGTTGTTGACATTTTAGTATCGTTCAGAAAGGACATGATTTTTTTTGGTATTACAATAAAAATAAAACGAACTAATATGTACCATTTATATAAAACATTACTTCAAAAGCTAAATGCTATCATTCTTTACAGGTTTTAGATTTTTAAAGAACTCTATTCAATAAAAAAAAATGTTTATAAATACGTTGTATGCGTTTCCGAACGAAAGCTATTGTTGTCTGACAGTGACAAATGTCAGTTTTCTTTTATATCCGCCTTATAAAGGCAAGGATCTACGGTCATGCTGCCAAGTCATTAGTTATTTATTTACATTATTATTTTATTCGTTACCTTCGGCAGGCAACACTATTTTTGTAAACGTAAATAGCAACAAAGGTGGCCATTCACCCCACAAACTTAATTTAGAGTAAAACAATATTGTGATGAAAAATTCAATTTATTTATTTAGAGATTTAATTATTACTTGTTCAATATAAAACTAAAAATACTTTCATATGACTTTTTTATAACTTAAATATAATAATTTTAACTTATACACAGTTAAGACATATATCTTTTCGATGTTCAGGCAGGGCATGCGGGTAGTCGAATTTTATACAACATGTCTTAACTTATTTTCTTCCGTTTTCTTGGAAAAAACAATACACACCTTGCCTGCTTCTTAATTTCGTCGAACGTTCACCACCAGGGGATTCCTGGTTCATAATTATAATGCCACGTATATTGCTCTCTAATTCTCGCGGCAAAGTTGACGAAGAGTCACTATATTTCGTCGCGGTATTCGACTCGATGGTGGAGGAACAGAAGACCAAACATGTCCGTGCTCTTAGCACAGTTATTCGTTATTGGGCTAGCGGCACGTCATCGTAGTTACTATTTGCGCTATTGGAAATAACGTCTTCATCCTGGTGACTGAATCGAGACATTGTCTTCAATTTTCGGAATCGACATTAGCAAGTCCATGATAGTATTGATTTGATGAGGGAAGCAGATTTCGCACTAAAACTGTTAAATACTTTTAATCAAACTATACCCACCATAAAATAATTATGTAACTCATTTAACTGTAACTTCTCATACCTACACCATGTTTTGGCTTACAGTTTAGTACTATGATAAAAAAAAACCACCACAATGTAAACTGTTTTGTGTTATTAAAATAAAATAAAATGAGTACAATTCTAAAAGGAATATTTCAATGAAATAAAATCATCCACTTACTAGAGCGTTACTTTTTTTTTATTAGAGTAATCGATCTGGGTGTTTTTGTAATAATTAAGGGCTTACTAGAAAATGATATTTAGCCAAAATTATCAAAATCGCATTCTGGAGACTTACTAGGTTTTGAAATGGGGCAGCCGTCTGGTCTGTTACAGCGAATCCTAAGTCTATAGTTACCACGGTGCTCATTTACATCGTATGAAAATGATTGACTCGCCTATTTGCACGGATTGCTCCTGTAACGAAGACCAAACATTGGAACATATTATTTTTAACCGCCCAGCATATTATAACATTTAGCGTAATTTACTGATTGACCAATTACAAGAAACTTATCAGACTATCCCGCCAGAACTTTTGAAGAACCCCCAAAACTATAAACCCATTTTTGACTTCATACTTTCAACTGTTGGAGATCTTTAGGGAAAAAAATAAATAGAAGAAATGGCTACATAAAACTAATAAAAATACTCAAGAATAGGCTGTATGGCTTTGTACCATCGCCTTTCCCTAATTCCCTTCGTGGATAAATACAGCTGCTGTCACTTTCTTATCATTTCATTCCATTCACTCTCGGATTTCTTATCATTGTCAAAAAAGTCAAAACAACATAATAGTTGAGATTTATAATTATTTTAATTATGTCTGCAGAGATCGAGAAGGAAATCGACGTAATGCACGGCCTGAAAACGGTTTTATCTCAAATTGAGTCAGCAGTCCTTCGGAGGAGTAAGGTACTTATTTAGTGAATATTCTGTTTATTTGAGTAGGTACAAAATTATGGCATATATTTATTTCTAAACTAAATACTTAATTTATCAATATCTAGCAACAGCTACATTCACGCCGCGCGTCCGTCCCTCCATTTTTAGTGGAAAATGTATCTCGTAACAGTCGTAACCTATAAAGTTAATATACCTACCATAGGTATATTAACTTTATGCTCGTAATCACTATGATGATAGAAAGTTTATGGACCCGCATTATGTGTTTTTTTTTCAGACCTTGCCACAAGTTGCACCAAGGCTAGTGGCAGTATCAAAAATAAAACCTGCAGCCCTAATTATAGAAGCTTACGAAGGTGGGCAAAGACATTTTGGTGAAAACTATGTAAATGAACTAGCAGAAAAAGCCAGCGACCCACAAATCCTTGAGAAATGTAAAGAAATAAAATGGCACTTCATAGGGCATTTGCAGACAAACAAAATCAACAAACTGCTTGGTTCACCTGGATTGTTTATGGTAGAAACTATTGATTCGGAGAAGCTGGCAGATAATGTTAATAAGCAATGGTTGAAATACAGAAAAGATGAGGAGAAACTAAAGGTTATGGTGCAAGTTAACACAAGTGGAGAAGAAGGTAAAATTATCAAATAATAACTTATTTGACCTGTAAATTGTAGTGTGATAAGAAAAAAGACTTCATGCATTAATGAGTTCATCATATCAGCCTGTTGCAGTCCACTGCTGGACATAGGCCTCCCCCAAGGAGCACCACAGCGCACGATTTCCCGCCCTTTGTGTCCAAATTAATGAGATAAGTAATCTGTATTAGTGATGGTGGCAAAATAACTGAATAGGTAGAAAACTACTTAATAAGAGAGAGAGATATTACTGTCATTAGACACACCCACACAAAAAAAATATAACCAAAAAATTGCTACACCCTTACAGGGTTTGTACTGTTCAATTGTATTGATTATGTGCAATATTAAGTAAATAAATAAATAAAACAAAAAAAAGTCAATTTAAAAAATAATGAAGAGTTGGATGGACTGTGTGATTAGGGAATTGAATAGGGAGTGAATAACTTAATGTCTGATAGGGTTGCGTGGAAGAGTAAAACCTACTACACCAAGTATTCACTTCATTATTATGCACTGGAATGATTCCAGCCACAGGACATCCACTGCTAAACATAGGCCTCCCCCAGTGGCTTCCAGTATTACCTTGTTTACTTTTATTTCTAGCTAAAAATGGAATAGAACCATCAGAATCTCCGAAACTAGTTGAGCATGTGATAAAAAACTGCCCAAATCTAGATTTTGCAGGGCTGATGACTATTGGTCAGTATGATTACGACACATCCAAAGGACCAAACCCAGATTTCTTGACCCTTGCCAAATGCAGACAAGATGTGTGTGAGAAACTGAACTTGGAAATCAATAAAGTTGAGCTGTCAATGGGAATGTCAAGCGATTTTGAACATGCTGTAAGTGAAATTAACTAATCACCTGCAGCTATTTATTATTGCCTTAAATTTTTGCCTATATTATAATAAAAACGTGATTAATTTTAGACCTAAACATTTTTTGACTATTATTATGTATGTCCCGGAATAAAAAGATCCACCTTTCTTTATTAAAATCCAGGAGAACATGCTTTTACTGTGTGGTGTTGTGCCTAATTTCACTTTAATTAGATTTGCATTTTTAATTTCCAATATTCCTTTTGTTACAGATTGAACTAGGAGCAACCACAGTTCGCGTTGGTTCTAACATCTTCGGGGCTCGCCCACCAAAAAAGTCCTAATAAATTATTTTTATTAATTATAAGCATAGGTATACATTTTACACTAATTTTCATAAATGTAAAGAAGGAATTACTTTTGTCCACTCATCTTACAGCGATGTTTTTATAATAAGAGAATAATTTGTTGTTCTTGTTGTGTTCTTATAAAATCTAAAGAATCGTTGTCGACATTGTTGTTTAATTTTTAGAAATATAAAATATATATCAAATGCATTGTTCTCGTTTTCCTTTGCTTGCCTATGAAGTAAAATGTCAATTCCTTCACTGACGTTGACAAATAGAATGAACCTCATTCAATCGCTCATTTGGGTTGCCTTGCCTTATTTCAATAAATCCATTCGTTCTTTATTTCTGAACGGAAAGTAATGGTCGTCGCACGCGTTGATGAGAGTCGAAGAAAGTTTTAGTTTTGTGTTTTGCGAATTAAGTTTTAACAAACTTTGTGATCTTTGTTGTTGTCTTGGTGAAAAACTCAGTAATCTGACGTTTTTAATTCTTCTTATTCAATTTTCGAAGGGTTTAACATTGTTTGGATTTTTTTCGTGTCACCCACCCAAGTGAACAAGTTTTGTGATCAACTAACTCATCGTAAGTTGAAAGTTTTAAAAACAAGGCCAACCTTCAACAACAGGTAAAGTTTAAGTTTAAGGATAACTACTTTTCAAAATCACGAACCAAACCAATAGTTCTACTGTAATAACCAAACCATATACTTACAATTTTCAATCAACTTTTTCGGTGTACAAAACTTCAAGTGATTTATTAACCATTTAACTTTCCCCTACTGAAGATTTGAGGACTACTTATTGTGATAAGAAGCAATAATTTTGACCTGACTGTCATTAACTTGTGTAAATTCTAGTAAAACAAATTAATTTGTTTTGTTAACTTAGATGAGCCACCTCACCCTATTACCTAATCCCTTTACTTTAACAATGTAGAAAACGAACTTTTCTATATTGGCTCTGGTCTGGGTGTTGTGGTACCATCATTGTTTCTGATTTTTAGGGTTCCGTACCCAAAGGGTAAAACGGGACCCTATTACTAAGGCTCTGCTGTCTGTCACCAGGCTGTATCTCATGAAACGTGAAAGCTAGAGAGTTGAAATTTTCACAGATGATGCATTTTTGTTGCCGCTATAACAACAAATAATAAAAAATAGAATACGATAAATATTTAAGGGGGCTCCCATACAACAAACATGTTTTTTTTGTTGTTTTTATATAAAATGGTAATTAACCCTTCATGCGCGAGTCCTACTCGCACTTGGCCGGTTTTTATAACACAAGTGCTTTCGCTACTTACCTTAGGATCAGAGCAATGTATGTAATGTGTTATGATATTTACTTTGAATATTTTTTTTATACAAGTTCATTGATATTTAATAACTATATACTGAGGTCATATGAGTTGTCGATTGAGTTATAAAAAAAAATGTGTCCCCTTTGCAGTGGTGGGTATTGGTTTTATTTTGAGGTAGGCCGTAGATAATTACTAATGCATTGCTGAAAATCAGTGGTTTTCATCTTTGACACATTTGGAAATACCTACCTACTGCCTACCTCATTTCATTTATCAGGTCTCTCTTCTCTCTTGAAGAAGAGAGACCTACTGCCTACCTCATTTCATTTATCAGGTAGGCACTGACTAATTACCTATACACACAAGCTGCACACCCCTGCCTCTATGCAAGTCACAGGTAGTGGGGTAAAACAATAAGCTTCCATGGTGGTTAAAGGAAAGGTGCAATGGGCCATCAGAACTACCATCTGTTAATATCAGTCAGTATACCACACATGCATACCACACACATTTCATTGGTACATTGCTTAGTTCTGTAAAAAACATATCACATTGGCATAGCCATAGCGTTTTAAGAACCACCCAAGAATTGTGTTGTAAATTACAATGGCGTGTTAAACTAAAGTCTTCATGCTGTTCTATTGGAACTGTGCATAAAAATAAATATTGGACAACATTATACATTGCTCTGATCCTAAGGTAAAAAGTAAAAGTACTTGGGTTATAGTAGTCAGAATCAAAGACGTTACTACAACACCCAGACCCGAGACAGTATAGAAAAGTTAGTTTTCTACATTGACCGGACCGGGGATCGAGCCCGGAACTTCTGAGATGGCGACGCCATATTAGTCCAGCGAACTAAAAGAATAGAAAATCTAACTCCAATGATAAGTTTAACACGTTGAACGCCACGCGGCTTACCGGTGAGCCCAAAACAATAGATTTTCTATTGTGTCTAGTTTTTTGGCAGTCAACGACTTTAAACCCTACTCATGGGACATACAGACAAACTTAATTTTATGGTCTATGGAGAAACAAACTTTTCTATAAGTATTGTCTTGGGTCTGGGTGTTCTGGTACCTTAACAATTTGAGATCAATAACACTACTGATTTAGCCGCTTAACTTAGGATCAGAGCAATGTGTGTGATGATGTTATCTAATACTTTTCTTTAAGACACCTGACAAACAACCCACTAACTGTGAGAGTTTTGAAGTAAGGAATTAACATCCTTGGGTTATACTCATAATTAAGTACAACTAGCGGCACCAATGTTGAGCGTTTGGGAAAGGTGCGCAGAAAACCATTACGATTATCTGATTGGCTAGTCGCGCGATGAACCTGCACCGCCCGGCCGGTATTGGTTGTTAGCTCCGCGCAGACACGTCTCTGATAACGATGATCGTCTCGCGATCGCCACTCTGCCCCAGCGCTCAGTTTCGGTGCCAGGTACTGACTGTATGAGGGGAACAGGCAATGTATTTTGCCAGTGGCATTAGCCAGCACTAACACCCTAACACCCAAGACTTAAGCCAATTTAGAAAATATTGTTTTATGAATTGAGCCAACCTGAGAATCTAACCCGACTCTTGCGAGCACCGCGACTTACCGCGCTACTACACCTATCGGGCCGCCAAATTATTTTTTTATAACCAATGTTTTATTTAATGTAAATCTATTGTAGGTATAACTAAAAAAATATATTTACTTTAGACAATATGAAACTATTTCTTCAGTAATTCACACATAATGATTGTTTTTGTGCAATGTACTAATTGACCTTACATTATGCGGTGAGATGTTATGAAAATTCACACGCTACCGTCAGGTTGTGCCTATTTTAACTGATTAAAGAAACATCAAATATTAGTTTACGACCGCCTGGTGTTCGCGCTCTGGACACAAAATAAAGAAACCGGCCAAGTGCGAGTCGGACTCGCGCACGAAGGGTTCCGTACTATTATCTAAAAAAACGGCAAAAAAATCACGTTTGTTGTATGGGTGCCCCCCTTACGTTGGTATAGCGGCAACAGAAATACATCATCTGTGAAATTTCAACTGTCTAACTATCTCATGAGATACAGCCTGGTGACAGACGGACAGACAGACAAACAGACAGACAAACAGACAGACAAACAGACAGACAAACAGACAGACAAACAGACATACAAACAGACAGACAAACAGACAGACAAACAGACAGACAAACAGACAGACAAACAGACAGACAAACAGACAGACAAACAGACAGACAGACGGACAGCGGAGCCTTAGTAATAGGGTCCCAGGGTTTTACCCTTTGGGTACGGAATCCTAAAAATCCGCCGCTATACGAAATTTATGCTCTGAACTACCCGGTGCGGGTTCAAATCATGCAACGGGGAAAAAGCTTGTATGATGAGCACAAGCATTTGTACCTATGTCATGGATGTTTATAAACGTATTTAAGTATGTTCATCCGTTATCTAGTCGCTATAGCTTTGCTTAGTTTGGGGCTAGTTAATTGGTTAACAAAGCTGGTTGAAATCAACCAGACATAGCGAGTTTTGGACTGGTCAGTTCTGGAATTTAATATGAATTATAATTCTTCAAAAATAAGCCCTGATCATCTAGGTTTTTTCTACGCGGTCGTTCCTTTGCATCTCGAGCGCATAGGTATTATAATACGTGCTCAATGTTTGTAGGCCTACCTATAGCATGCTTATTCGTACATCATATCAGCATACGCAAGCATACGTCATAACGTTATACTGTCGTTAAAATAGACTAAACAAGGCTGCATTGTGAAGATGAAACCCAACACTCATTGTTTGCCGACACAATTAACTCTAGAAAGTCTGGTTCATGAGCAAACGTGAGTTTTTGCGAGAAACCGCATACAGGCTACGCTAACAGCTATAATTGTTCGTAATAGGTACACTTTCTTATTTCATAATCAAGTATGGGTTTCTTAAAATACCAAAATTAAACTTAATTGAACTGAATTACCTAGCGTTTGTCGTCAATCTCACATTCTTACCTGATGAAGCATGCCTATTAAGATGGAGCACGCTTATTCAGTAAAATACGCTGACAATTATGATGAAAATATCGTTCGTGCCAATGGCAAGTACGACAGGCACTTGTTTATTGTTTGGCAGGTAGGTAGGATTCATCATGCACTGGCACGACGGAGTGCATGCCAACAGCGATCCTTCTAATAGAACACACTGATACTTGGCGAGCGGTGGTGACTGGTGAGAAGCGCCACCATTAAGGAGTTCCACCTGCTGTTGACCCCACAACAGCGGATTGTTTTAATATTGCTTAAACCTCTAAATTGAATTAATACAAGCCCAATACAAGCGTTAACAATCAGCCGCCCTATATGTCAGGCGGGATTTTGTATTAATGATTATTTACCCTGTGTATTATATGCGGTACAGATCTCTGTCTTTCTCCATTTAGTCTATCCAGAATAGAGATTTATAGGGCAGCATACGATGTAGCGCCACAGGACAAGTTCATCAGGCCTAAGAGCGACACACAATACTTTCCGATTTTCGCGTCTCCACTCAAGGTTTTGTAAAAGTAAAGTGAAGGCAAAAAAAGGTACCTTTTCTTAGCTCATATTGCTCTTAACGTAACTCGGCTTTTAGCACATTTGTGCAAGCCCTCGTATGTCATGTGAAGAAACTCTTTTTTTATCGTCCTAAAGTAAAACCGCCTTGAAATTGATCCATACTTTTGAGTTACAACAACAAATGAGGAATGCCTTAAACGAGTAAATAGACTAGAATTCACGATATGGATTTAATCCATTATCGATCGATTTGCTAAAACAAATTCAAATAACTCTGTACTTAAACATTGATAGATAAGATTTACTGCTCATCTACTTAAGTAAAAACCTTTACCTTCTTGCAATAAGGTACTTAGGTGCAGAAAAAAAGCAGAGATCTCATCCAGAAAGAAAGGAATAGAAGAACATGAGATAAGTTCTTCAAAATTTTAGTCTTATCTTTTATTAAGTACAGATAAAAGACTTAAAACTTAACATCTCATTCGTCGTGGTCAATAAATGAGGTACTAAATTAAACTAAATGATGCATATAAACGTTAGTTATATCTCTTTCTTACCATTTAAAGTTCATTAACTTCTTAACAACACCATCGCGTGACACAACCCCGGTTTTCACTTGAGCTTTAATCCCATAATAAAATGAGCACAATAGTTACTCGCATTTTAATTTATTTTATGTGTAACGTTTAATATGGATAATAACTTTCCACTTTCTAAGTCTTTACGTGACTTGCTTTGTAGGGCTAGTGGTTATCTAGGTATCTATCAGATAATAAATTTACTCTGAGCTCTGTTTAAACTTGAAATTTATTAACACTACTTTTTTAACTATGCATTTTGGTACCAAGGTTATGACATCGTAAACGAACAAAACAAATGACGAAAGAGCATCTCTCAAAAAGCGGTTTCAACATTTTAAATGTAAATAATTACAATTATAATTTATTCACAAATCAGCTATCATCATTGTCATTAACATAACTAAGCCTAATTTCCCAAACGCCCATAAACCCCATAAAGGCATAACAATACTTTTCGACCTTATGAGTGAATAAAAACGGTGTCTGAAATATACAGTTTTATCTAAGGTTAAAAAATAATTGTTTGCCGAGCGATACAGTCCTAGTAATTATAGAACTTAATTTTGATTGTTGATGTGGTCTTTTGCAAACTGACGACGCCGTTTGTATATACGAATCATACAATATGACTGCGACATATATATTCCAATTGTCCATTGAAAAAACTACAGTAGATGACAGATCTCTGAAGGTTATGTTAGGTGACAATACTTCCGAGAAATCAGCTGATTTCGTAAAACTTGAAAAGAAACAAAGAGTTCATGTAAATTAACTAAATAACATTCAAACAAAGCCCACGACGCGTGACGATAAAGAATTCGTAAACTGTGACGAGAATTAAAAAGAAATCTTCACTAACGTGTAGGGGATTCGTTAATTTCATTATTTACTTTTGCTTTTTAAAATTATGGAACCAGTTACCCCGGTTTAATTCCCCGGTTTACGATTTATTTACGAATCGAAAAATACAAATTTCATTGGTTCTTGCCGCAAATTCTCACCTCTAGTAGAAAAATTTTGCAAAGCTGACTCATTCAAGGGTAAAAAAGCATTTAGTACTTTCTGTGGTCTAACTTTTTCCCAAACATTTAAATCTAGGTCGTTAAATTCAATTGCTCCTGACAATGCTAATTGTTGGTTTTCAATTTCGTGTTAAGTTCCATCAAATATCAATCACAATTATTTATTAACTGTAGTCTTTGATCCATATCTTAATGTATTTAGCAAACTCCCACTTTCACTTAGATTCTTTTGGTTTGATGCCGGTATTGTACGTCGATGACATAATGATGACAATTCAAAAATGTCTTGAGCGTAAAGTTAAGTCTTTTTTCATGCATTGTTATGCGGTGAGCTTGTGTCATTATAATGTCTAGTGCGAATATCAATTGGGTATGTGCGCCGCAGTTGGTTCTATGTGGTTGATCTTCGTAATTGTAAATACTGACAGACAAATAGAATATACTAATAACTTCTAATTCAATGTCACGTTTTGCAGTAAAAATATGCAATCATTTTATACAGTGTCCGAAATTCAAAAGTTCTGATGTTACATTTACCGTTTACACATGCTAATTAAGCGTGGTATCCTGAATACAGTGTACAAACTGTATATCGTGGTCTTCCAAACATAAAAATCTGTCTGCACGAACAAATCTCAATATATTAACATCTTGACTTTGAACTTTAGAGTTGCCATCTTATTACTCGTTTCTAGCTTATTGATATTGTTCTTGGCTTGTCAGTAGAAATTCACAAGATGACGTATACGCGCGTAGTCTATAGTTTCTGCAATCTTGCTTTCTTGTGGTCATTATTGGGTCTTTCAAATCCATCAAAATTTCTCGAAATGTACCTCAATCAAAGAATCAAAATGATTGACCGTTACATCAGTTCCAATAATGCCCTCGATCGTAACCACGGAAATTACAAGTCCGCCACCAAGTTGACTAACTGGCCCATTGTACGACAATTGGTCACACTTGCGGGAGTCAACAAACATTAACGTAACATTCCTTTTTCCCGTTCGTTCTCGAGGTGCATTTACACGAGGCGACTAACGATTTTATAAACCCTTACTGTTTTAAGTTTTACTTAACCTTAATTGGTAAATCCTGGCTACACAGGAGTTGTAAGGGTGGAAACAAGTGATGGAAAAATGATACTGATGGTTGTATTTTTAATCATTGCTTGTCTCAATATCACGACTCTTTCTCTTTTGCTATCCAGCCTAGGCCATTGGCCATTAGCGAAACTTTTTATTGCAAAAGGTGTTTGTTTTCTAGCCATAGCTTCGACCTACAATCCTTTATCATCATATAATGCGGCTTAATGAATGATAAACTGGTATAATCTAACACTTGACCACAGCGGATCGTATAAAAAGTCCCATTTGAGTCTATAAAAAATATCATTTAGTTTAATCGAACAAATCTTCACCTCTTAGGCTTGTACTGCTATGTCTTACAAAAAGGCCTTGTTTGATTATGGAGACTTAATCGAACGAATCAATAAGCCCAACACAACAACTCTTCAAACAGCATTAGTGAGTATGGTTTCGAAACAGATTAAGTTAATTGTAACATCGTACAATGTAAAGTAAAAGTCGTTGAGCCGGTCACTAATCACCACCTGAGGTTATGTAAACGTTGCTCAGTCGATTGCGTTGTCATCATTATGAATGACTATTGTTCATAATGGAAAAAAGTGCCCTACATAACCAAAAATAGGTTCGGATACTGGGATTTTTAAGTAACATGTTATCATTATCAGCAATTTCAACTGCTGAACGTAAGCTTCGTCTAACTGGTTGGATTCGCAATTCTAGTTGATTGCTTGCCTTCCTTATCTAGTTATTATCACCAGCTGCATCTGCCACGAGCCACTTGACATCTCAAACTCAACTCTCGCCGATACGGCTTCGCTTCATAACTTGTCTGCTCTATACGGGTATCGATTCTCTGGCAAACATAGCTAGCCCATTGCCAGTTTAATTTGTTGATCTTGTCGGCTTTGTCATTTTCTATCGTTCTCTAACCAAATTATTGTCTGCATGTCTAATTAGTCTATATTATGCAAAGCTGGGTACTGGAAATCTCGGTTGCCCCGGACATCTGCTTTCCCCATTTAGCTTATCCGAGGGGCCCTAAAGCCTTTATAAGTTGCTTAAACCGGACAATTTTGGTTAAACCACAATTCATACCGAATCTAATTTTATATTTTAGCTTTCGATTAATCTTGTTTTCACTATTGTACTTTAATAAATACCGCTACGTACGGATTATTACTTAATTCATAGATTCTGAAATACTCACCAACCTATGATGCATTATCGTTCAACTGAAACCATTTTGATCTGGCTGCGCTGCGAATAATTAAGTTGACCATTTTTAGAATTCTTAAATTTGTTTTTATCCACTTCAGATAGTTCTGCATTACCGCAATTGAATTATTACAATGTTACTGTAACTTTGTTGCTATTATAAAATTGAAAGCCGGAACGCCAACTTAGTGTAGGAGTCAGACGGAAGATAAAATCATAATAATATCAATCATACTTTCTAACACGGCTCATACAATCATCAATGAATTGGCTTGTAAAACTAACAGTTTTAGTTACGGGTTAGGTCTTTGAAAGTATAGTAAACATGATGGTTAACCTGTGAGGGTAGGTCAAATGGATTGGTCATTGTTTTACAGTTTACGTAACTGTAGTTTACCATCACAGTTATTAGTGGATTGGATGGGGGACATAGTTTAATAGTTACGGTGTGTTGTGTCTCTCTCGGATATGTCTTGCGAAGGCTTTTGACACAGTTTCCATCCCAATTTTACTGCAAAAGCTAAGATCAGTAGGAATCAGAGGAGTCGCTCACGACTGGTTTTCTAGTTATCTCTCAAACCGCAGACAGTGCGTTCGCGTAGGTACTGTAATAAGCAACCAGCTCCAGGTCGAGTATGGGGTTCCCCAGGGCAGCATACTTGGCCCTACGCTATTTCTAGTATACATGAGCGACATTTTGGAGATTCCTATGAATGGTGCAGACGTTCTATGCTATGCTGACGACACAGTGATACTGTTCAAAGGCACATCTTGGGAAAACGCTTATGAAAAGGCAGAACAAGGCTTAGCACTTGTCGCGAACTGGCTAAAAAACAATCTTTTAACCTTAAATCTCCAAAAGACAAAATACATCGCCTTCCACAAGACAGTGCGGACACAGCCACCCCTTGCAAAAGCACTTCTTTTACACCTTTGCACTGCATCACCCCAGGGTTCTCACAACTGCAACTGTCAAGTAATAGGCCGAACGGACAAAATAAAATACCTTGGAATCATAATGGACGAAAACCTGACGTTTAAACATCATATCACAAACTTAGCAGCTCGCACCCGTAAGACTATATTTATCATGAAGAACTTAAGATACTCCGCAACTAAGGGTACACTTATGCTAGTTTACAAAGCCCTATGCCAAACCCTTCTTATGTACTGCATTCGAGTCTGGGGAGGTGCAGCAAAATCGTTTATGATCGAGCTCGAAAGAGCTCAACGTGCGGTACTAAAAGTTATGCTCCGGAAACCTTATTTATTTAACACCAATCAACTCTACGAAGAAGCAAGAGTATTAAGAGTACGACAGTTATTTATACTTAAAGCTGCCACAAGTATGCACAGCTTTACCCTCAAGTCTTCTGAATATGATGATTTAGTGAAGAAACGCATATTCAGAATTTCAGTTCCGACTGTTAACACTACTTTTGCCAAACGTCACCCCACTTTTTTGTTACCACATATTTACAATAAAATCTGCCGCACCATCAAAATTAAAACACTACCGACCCGAAGTGCCAAACATTTCATTGAATCCTGGCTTTATAACCTAGATTATTCGGACACAGAAGATATTCTGACTTAGGTGACCTCTAACACACATGCAAATTCACGCACCAACAAACACCCACGCACACACGCACACACACACACACACACACACTCACACTCTCACACTCACACACACACACACACACACACACACACACACACACACACACACACACACACACACACACACTTTTTAAATTAACCTAGTATTATTATCCTCATGTAAAATATTTTATATAGGTCTTCTTAAGTTTTATAATTTTAAGAAGAATACAAATGTTGATTTGAAACAGCTTACATTGTGCAATACAAATTTATGAAAAAAAAATCCTTTATGAACCGGTTGCTGTTAACAAATAAAAGTTTTGTTTCTTTGCTAATGTTTAAAGCCGTGTGTCCAAATTATGTAATTATTTGCCTTGGAAAATAAAAGGCTGCTGCGACACAAGCTCGCTTAGTGCAGAAGCCGCTAGACATAAGCTACTCTGTAATTTTATTGGCAATAAATAAATATTATTATTATTATTATTATTATTATTATTAATTCGGAGTTTTTTTAGTGTAGATATCATTATTAGGTTATGATTAATTATACCTACTTTGATTCCAGGGGGTTGCATGTGATCCAGTTAGCTGCACACACACTGACCTGCCTGGAATTTAAGAGGATAGTTCAAAGCTCATATCAACCCCCTAGTACTCCGTATATCACGAATTCGGATTAATTCGAATCTGAAAACAGAAAGTTTATATCATAAAAAAGTGTTTATCTTCCAAAAGTCTTCATCTTAAAACCCTGATTGAGAAGTGGGCCTAACTTAAGTAGGCACGTCAATTTCATATTTTGTTACTCTCATTAAGATAAATAACTTCATTAGTAACCTCTAATCATGACTGACAATATCTCACAAGTTACAATCTTCAAACCACAAGCCACAATTTCCTTATCCATTGATCATTCTTACACGTGCGATACAAAAATGAAATAACCCCTCCACACGCTCCATTGCCTATTGCTTCCCATAATCGTACAGGTGAAAAATTCCTCAAGAAAACTCGTCAATAGTCGATTCGGTATTCAACAACTGCCACGCTTCGGAAGCGAAGGCGTTTGACGATTTCTTTTTGTTGCAATTTTGATAATAGTTACGTTCTTTCCTTGTGGTTCGAAACAGCTGCGATCTTGATTCAATTTAGTAATTCAGTCTTACGGAGATTATTTTTGGAATTTTGATTGTTAATTACTTGTGATTTTGTGTTTCTTGGTGAATAAAGTTTCTGTTATAGTGTATGTATAACAGCAGCAAATATTTGAGTAGCATTCCTCCCGTTTAGAAGTGTTTGGGAGTAATAGTCGTAAGTCCTTATGTTTTATTTATTTTAAACCTTTATTTTAATCTACAATCTAAATCTAATTAACACTATGTACCTAGGGATGAAAAATAAAAGATTGAACTGTCATCTGAGCTAAATAAATAAAAAAATAATTTATATTATTTTCTAAAAATTTCGAACGAATTATGAATTAAACACAAACCGGCTAAGTGCGAGCAGAACTCGTGCCCGGAGGGTTCCGTCCGTACCACCGTTTTTTCCCTTGGGTTTGGGATACTTAGCGCGAGACCATCAAAATTCTATAGTGTTCTCTAATTCAAAAGGAAAAACTTTATTACCATCATACCGCTTATAATATCAACACGGATAGACAGACATCAAACGAATGCTATATAAGAAGCCCTAAAAATAGCGAAGAGGTGAGTTATTAACCCAAAACTGAGACGAGAAAGGGTTCATCATAACAATTTTGACACCATATGTTTTAAAAAATTTGTTCGAAGGTTAAGTTCTCACTTACATACCAAACGTAATGTTATCATCAATCAAGACATTCTTCTTCATGAATACTTATGCTACAAATAAATCTTTGTCGTCGCAAAATGTCACACATATCTTAATTGTATACGATTTCTAAAGATTCTTTCAAAGAATAGAACATTCATTATTAACATTTTACTCGAATGTTACTGAAACATGAACCTTGGAAGATGATACATTCGTCAGATTAAATTCAATCTTATTTATTTTATTCCCACAGTTATCTGTAACTTGGATTCATTACTTTGAATACCAAGCATTGTATGTCTGTAATACAACGACTAGAACTGTTGAAAGGTGATTAAGGCGTTTATTTATTCAGTAATTTTGATAACTTTTGACCTATCAAATCTGACCAATCAGAGTAATATCGTCGGCAACCGGCACATTCAAATAATACTAAATACTTAAGTATTTGTCCAAAAGTGAGAGAAAACATCAAGAAAACCTGGATAACACTGGGTGGATATGTAGCTATCCAAAAGTGGTCTAGTTTCCCTGTGCAGGGTTAGGATGACGAAGGTCAAAGGTAACAGCTCGTAGAACAAAATTGTGTGTAGAATTTGATGATGAAGAATCAAATCTGACCAAAAAAGTGTACCAAGTAAAAGATAGATTGGAATGATCAATGGTTATGGGACTGTACAAACGGACCCAGAACAAAATAAAACCAAAGCTGTTGAAAAGGTTTGTACAATCACTTTACTGATTCGTTCGAAAATCCAAAAGTATTTGCATAAACAAATGCTAACAATTTGTTAGACAATTTAAAGAAATTAACAATTCGTCGTGATTTAAATAATTTATCATAATATTACTTCGAAACTTGTGAATTTCAGTTGGGAGGTAGGTACAGTAAATAAAATGAAGCGCTTGATTTCGTCAACATAAAACGGCAGACCGTGAATTTCTATTGGTTTAAAACCCGAAAAAAACATACCTACTCTTGCTCATAAACAACAACATTTTGTATAAGGCCAACATCGTATTCCTGAATAAAAAATACATTTCCCACACAAAAGGCTGTATGCTTATTTCCATACAATCAGCTTTTACGATTTGCATGAAGATGTTTTTTTTTAAATTCGATGTTGGTCTAGAAGCAGGAAAGTGAGATTTGTGCTTCTCCAACAAAACCAATAAAAATCACCGTAGATACTAAATTAATCTACTTATCTAAAAATGTCGTAACGGAAAACGGACATTAACTTCTTTAACTGTAATGCTGGGGCTTCACCTGCGTGACGCCTAACGTTCAAATAAAGGCATGACTAGCGTTAACTAAATTAAAGCATTAAGCTACGCGCTAAGTGCGTGGCCACACTTATTTGACGTTTGATTCTAGCGTCTAACGACTTAGTTAGCGTGTGATCTGGGAGTGTGTCTTTAAAATAAAATAAAACGGTTCCAAGAACTCAATACTTTTATTATTTTGTCTACTCCATCCTAACTTAATAACTATGCACTTTAACATTTATTTCACAAAGAGTTTTTGAATGTGACCGTGTTTTAACATGTTTAGTATAGTAGGTGTAGCCACAACAACGCACTAAACGCCCGCTTAATCCCTTTGATGTGTCAAAAGTTACCACGGTCCGAGCTATCGACTAACGTCTAATGTTATTAAAGCAAATTAGCGCACAAAGACCGGCCACACTTGCGTATTACGTCAAATAGAGCACTAAATAACGACACTAGACGCAGGTGAAGCCCCAGCATAAAAGTAACATAAAGTTAAATCGTTGAGTGATCGCATAGTTTTACAATTGTAAAACTGTGCTGATGGGTTGTGTGGTGCAGGTTAGTGCTGCAACACAAACTCGGACACTTGAATATCGATAGACACTGTTTATTGCACACCACTAAAAAAAATATTGAGAAAAAATACATTTGGAATGGTACAATTTAGGCGGTCTTATCGCTACAGTATTTCAAATGAACTAATAACAAACTTACAAAGCTGAAGATCGTAAGTTTAGTCATTCTTTCGGGCCATGCATAGATTGTCAACCATTTCAATCTGTCACAGCACAGTTAGTTTGTGAATGGTCAATTCTGGAAATCTTTATTATGGAAATTATGCAAAAAGTGTAAAAAAGTGGTGACTCAGTGGCCGAAGATTCGGAGTTTTGTCTTATCCGTGAGTCGTCAGTTCGCATCCTACAGTACGTAGGCACCTCTGGATATTTTAGACTCAATGTACAAAATGCGACTTGCTCGACGGTGAGATAGATAATCAGATATATACTCTTTAAATACATTTCGAATAGTACAATTTAGGCGGTCTTATCGCCAGAAGCGATCTCTTCCAGACAACCTTCAGGTAGAGTTAACATCATTAGAAAAACAGCACATTCAGATGATATCTGGTTACCCGTTCTAAGGATTATAATAGATGTCTAATAGAAATCGCTTAAAGCAAATAAACCAGTCTTGCTGTATTATGGATATGATGCTAGGATCATGTTCAAAGCATACCACGCTTAAAATATAATATAAAAAGTGTAATAAAACGGACACTTGATACCTAGACTAAAGGCCCGATATTATTTAAAAAATCACCGATACTATCGATATGACGAATTCACTCACAGTGCAGAAAATTTCACAACTCTAATACATACAGCTAACTAGCCGTCAATAATTAACCGGTGTTAATTGATTTGTGCTGTAACGTTATCGTTACGATTGTCTGTTTAACTGTTTACTTTGAAGACGTGCAAAAGAAGGTCGTTTGGTTTGTGGCTATTGTAACATGTCAACGACATTCAGACATTTCTCTACAAACGTAACAAATAAGAATTTACTTTTATCTATAAAACTATTTTATTTCTGCAATCGCAAAAATCAAGCATGTGTCGGAATCAAAATAACCTCTGTGACCAAAATATCTCGTCTCGTAAGTAATGGCTTGCAAATACAAAAATGAAGATTTATGTTACGTTACGGTTACGATAATACTGTTTTGTCAAATACTCAATACAAAGATTGAGGTATTCTTAATTGTTAGTAATGTATAACTGAATATAAAAAGCTATTGGTTTATTTATGCCTTTAAATATTGCGTTTTTATGGGTGCGTGTTTTGTCAATATCAATAGAAAAAATCAAGCAATTTTAGATTTGAGTCGCATTTGTTTTTATCGTTGTAACTGTTGAACCATTAAAAAACAATTGACTATCAACACATTGATATTTGATGATCTGACTGATGCAAGGGTCCGATGTCGAATCATCACTTATGAAATTTCATTTTTTTTATGGGCTTACAAACGTAAGCTTTTCGGTTTTCTTTGTCCAGACCATTCAATTTGTAAATTTTGTGCATATACACTTTTAGCAACATAATTTTTGTTGTGATTGTCAAACTTTATGAATATTATATTATCTATAACCGGATAGCTGATATTTTTTTCAATGGCATCAATTTATTAGTTGAAGATTTTTTTTGGTAATAAGTTTTTTTATTAACCCTTATTTTGACTGATATAAATGTGATTATTTCTACAACAAAACGCTTGCCCTGCACATATTTGGCTTAACTGTTTTCTTTAGACATTTCTCATACTCCGTTTATCTATAGTAATATTCTGATATTGATCAAGCATCATGTTTCGTGTTCGCTTCTGGTAAAAGTTGATCTAAACGCAGATTTAAATTCTTTCCTCAGTAGTTGCGTTATAACTGAGGAAGGAACGAATCAAATGTCTCTTCCGTGAGTAAGCGATATAAGGAAACTATATACTGAGAACACTATACTTTGCATGTATCTTTACGATTAGATATGCCATCCTCATTTGAATGTAACAACCTACCGTGACTTGGACTTTTAATTGCTTATTTAGCTGAATCACTTGTGTTAAGTGAATCTATTTTAGTACTATCGTTTCTATTTTGAAATATAATTAGTTAAGTAGTTTTATTATCCTTCTAATGTATATTTATATCGTTCAGTATATCTGCACATCAACCTATCAATCAATCATGAAATATTCAACTGATATTGAACTCTAACTCTGCAACTTTGAGTTTAAAATCTTTTAAGGATATTTTAAATTTTGTGGAAGGTTGATGAGTGTACTGTCAGACAAAACGGACACCCTCAGCTGTACTTTTGTCATCGTCAGGGGCTACTTTCTCGTAATCGGAATGAGTAAACAGACTTGGAATTCTAACATATTGTGTTAATTGGTAATTTAATTCAACGATACAAACTTCAAACTTGGTGATAAAAGTGCAAACCTCGAGTAAAGCTATTCCATTTCTTTAGCTACTGGTTTGGTTTTATTCTGTTTCTTGCGACTACTTACAAGTACAGTGATCTCAATCTTAGGTAATTTCTTTCAAATCGAGGTTAGGGAATGATGCACCTCAAGTTCGTTTGTTACAAAACATCAGTTCTGCTCTATTTAGCGTCTTAGGCATGTCGTTGATCTCTCTCTCTCTTTCTCTCTCTCGCAAAATTATCATAGATCCTAGTTTAAATGATGTTTAAGAATTAAGATCAAAAAGGTCTGCAATGCAAGACTCTGCATCTTCGATCACAAATGAGACGAAATGGTAGTTAAAATTTGTCTGCGATTTCGTTGGATTTATTTATTTGTCAATTAACACTTTAGTCTAGTATTGAGTAGATAGGTATATCTCACTACGTGAATTATGTTTGTGCCTATTCATTCTTTGGATTAGCTGATTAACCGGCATTCAAGCCATGGGTCATATGAGTCGATGGTAATGACTGGCCGAGTGGGTGGGCAGCCATGCTTACCGAACCATGACTGGGGAGTCCATGGATGTCCGTTAGGGCGATCACTGTCAAGGTTGGGTTATTTGGGTTATGGACATATTAACACTGTCATCAAATTGTTGATCACTATCAGAATGGTCATTCGTTGAAATTTTGGAGACTTCTGTTGGAATTGTCGTTACTACAATGCCAGACGGGTGTTTAAAGTTAACAAGGGGAAATGATTATGTGACGAACACAAGAGTATTTGTATCTGAGTCATGCATGTGTAACTGTACCTATTTAATATCATATACTGTCATAGATCTCTCTTTTTGTTTGTTTTTTGTATAATTTCTTTTTTGTGGAACTCTTCTCTTTTGTTAATTTCGTATCAATTATTATTAAAATCTAGCTATAGACGCATGTTTTGGGCTACAGTTTAGCACTTAAGTTATATCACATGTAAAATGTATTTGTAATGACTGTATCCTGTTTTGTGTCTTTTACAAAATAAAATAAATATGTTTTTCAGTTATCTAGTCGCTACTACAAAATTTATTTGGGGAGTGGTGTGATTGTAGAGAGAGTCAGAATTTATTTAGATTTTATCGTATTGGAAACTTTGAAGTTAGTAACTACGATTAGGAAAATTTTCAACTATTTAAAACCGAAAGCTTGTCTTATTGAAAATAAGATGATTAGTAAAATCATTTTTAGTAAAGATAAGTTGAAGAATAATAACTTTCTTACTATGTTCAGGAATAAACACATATGGAGCCATAGTTAAGACATTAATGGCCTTACTACAAAAAAGATAGACTAGCGTTAAACACTTGTCTAATTTTAATTAACCAATTTGAAATGTTGACACATCTGACATTCGAGACATATTACTAACAAACATTTCAAATTGGGTGACTTATCTGCATTCAGGTGTTCAACACGTGTTCAACACTAGTCTATCTTTTTGTAGTAAGGCCGTAACACTTTAATGAAATAGAATAGATATGAGAAAATCACACTGACATTATTAAAACATTCGTCAGCTCGTTAATATTATTGCATGTCAGTTTTATTTAGCCAACGACAAGATGTTGTAGAACGTTGTAAAAACATTTAAATCGTCAAATGAAAATTGCTGTAAATGATTGTTTGTTAATGATGTCTCTAGATAAATAACGTATTTTTTTAAAAACTGTTTAGTTACACGTTTTTTTTTCGACCTAGGCACGACCTATAGCACTAACCACGACATGAACTCTAATTAACTAAAAATTAAAATAAAAACTAAAATTAACAATAGCTAATTGACGAATACCACTTAACATTTGTTATTAGCAAATTCTTTCTTTTGTACATAAAGATTTATAAGCATGTAATAAGTACTATCATAAGTGTTTATAACGAATAAACTTTACTTCTTTTTTTTAAACCGAAATTATAAAATAATAAAAAATAAATCAAATTGTAGCCTACTATATTAATTAATCATTTACCACAAAAACTTTGTTATTGAAAAGTAGACGTGAATTTAAAACACTTCTATTCGGGCGGCACATCGATAAAACCATATTTTTCCATGGATTTCATTTATGTTCTCAAAGTTATCGAGTAAAAAAGTCCCTGCAAGAAAACCAAAAGGATTGTACTCTAGAAAATAAAAATATTTCCAAAGAACATCAACTTGAGCAAAATATCAAAATCTACTTACTTAATTTAAACTAAAAATAAATTAAAGAAGTTACCCTTTCTAGAATACACTAGGCCCTTTAAAACCGCTATTATCTCCAATAAGGTCCAATAAGGTAATCAAGGAAGCCAACCTACTTACGTGATGTCAGACACAATTTTATAGGCAATGCAATTCTGCTTTCTAACATAGTATGTGGTAGCAAGTGCTTCAACATGAATTAAACATACCGATCGTGTGTATGGCGAGAAATCTTAATCGTTTGTGCCATGGGCATGGCAACGCATTTCTATTATGAATTTTTATATGGTTTGCAAATGTTCTTACGATAAAATAGATGTTGACGTACGACTTTCATTTTGCGTAGCGAATTCTAAGTCTATGATTATAAGTGAGCCTTTCATAACGTCGATAAAATTCTTGAATGGAGATTGTGACAATTATGTAATGTCAGATACCCTACCATATAGCAAGGAAGAGCAACAAAGTAACTTGTTGAAAAGAATTGGGATTATGGACCTAGAATTTCAAGATTTTTTGCTTTATGAACAACGATATTCCAAGAATGTAAAAGTAACACTCCGCCTTATTTAAATGGTTATGTTTATCAAAATGTTTTTTTAATAACCAAGATATTCTAGGAACATTCCTGCTTTCGATGTTGTACGTACAAAGCAACATCGAAAGCAGGTATGTTACTTACTTATATCAAAGAAATAAAAAATCGCTATAAAATTAGACGCACCATACGACTAGATATTCTCGACAAACAGTCAAGTGTTAATTTTTAAAGACAAAATCTTGTTAAAAGTTCTATATTATTATATATTCTTATACCATTGCTTTACTGTTGCAATGCTGGGTGTGCATTATCAATACATATTTATTTACCTATACCTTTTGTATTGTGTTTTCTTATTCGTATGAATTGATACATATCTAATGTGTTGTCAAAGTCTCGTATTTGACTTTCATATTTTGAGCCGGCTGATCAAATGTATCTTTTATCTAGGCATTTTGTCGTGCTAACATTTGTATCTACAAAGGTCACGTTTTCGAAACCTGATTTCATAATTCTATTTGATGTTCATTTAATTTCTTCTTCTGCTATCGAAACCAACATTATCCATTAAATAATTTGTAAATAATTTATGTATGCTATCAATAGTTACGCAATATTTTTCTTTAGCTTTCTATAAAAGTTATTTGAATGCTACAATAAGTTTCCAATGTCAAAAGAAACATTTGTCACGTCATCTACGTATAATGTATTCAGCATTGACCTTCCCAAATTCTTTGCAAGCAAACCTGATTTTTTTGTAAATGGATGATTGCACAATAGATAGGTATATTATTACATCATTTGATAGCAATTATAAAATTGAGCATCATTCTATTGATAGAATTGAATTTGCAACTATTTTGTTCCTAAAAAATATTTAGTTTGGAGAATAACGATAATCTATTTTTTTACGTTCGTGTGATTATCCTAACTAAATATCATCATTATGAAAACCATTTTGTTTCTGAAAATAATTTAACTCTTCTGTCAAATAATTAACTCTTTATCTCCATCAATGTTCTGTGATATCCAACGAGTTATGATATGATTATGACATTATTTTCATCTATTCTTTTATATTCTAATGAAATGTAAACAATTTTGTTAGTCACACGTTTGAGAACCTTGAAGATTTGTCACGTTCGATGTGAAATATGTTTCACACTTTTGCACATTAAAAATAGTTGAATGAAATTATTTCCTATTTCTCTGTTGTCCATGTACAGACAACAGCTCGTCGACCTACCACTAATCGTCAAATTTTCTCAATTGAAAATAATCTCTACATGTCGTGCTTAAAGTTGAAAATCTATTGGAGAATTTTTGACTTTTGGGGTAGGTCGACGTGCTGTTGACTGTACCTTAGTTCTCATCGAGTCATCCGCTCCCGGAATGGGATGATCTGACTGGGATCTGGGAAACCTTCACACAATCCATCTATCTAAGATAATGTAACACTTGAGTTAACTTGTTTACAAGCATGCCACGAAATGCAATAAAAATTTGCATTTACTTCTAATTTATTTCTAATCTAAAAACCCTTCTTTTGGCTCTCACTCGCTCGTCATCGAGATATAACCTTTGATGGCCCAGTCATAACTGAGATAACTATGACTGGGTTCATACACAAAATAGGAAAAATACAGAAGGTCCACTCCCGCCGTTCTCGAAAACAACTGCCCAAATTGGGCTGACTGCCTAGGGTTGCTATTCTGATTTTTGAAATAAATAAGTGTGCCTTATTACACCGATACAACGATTAGTTTATTCATTCATCTTATCATACGTCCAGGCCTAAATAGGAAGACAGAGCAATAATTACTCTCCCCAACTTGGCTTCTTCAATTACTGTCGTTTTTAACAGCGGCGGCAGCTGCGCGTTGTTAGAAATTATACGTACTAACTTCATTACATAGGTACTGTTATGACATATACTGACATTTCTAGGTGGCGTATTTATCCTAGCAACGACAATGTAAAAAAATCAATGAATAATTTAATATGTTTATAATTTTTTATTCAACGCTTACCTAAAACACTGGTGTTAAACCAATGACGATTTAAGTAAAATTTAAAAGCTCATTCTTGCTGAATGTGTAGTGTTACGAAATGAATGATTGATCGCTATAAAAACTTATCTTTACCTTTACTACTTACTTACTTACTTTACTTTACTTACAAGAGAAAACCTAGACCTAGTTTTATATACCTTTTAATATTATTTTGGAAATTTAAAGAACGTGTAATCACAATTTTGTGTTGTATTCAAACATCCAAACACACTGCAGCAGTACCTAATAAAAACGCTTATATCCATTTTTCGCATAACAATGATCAATGCGTAGTAAACTGTCGTGAGTGACAGTCTGCTGTAGTACTGCCCCGAATCGTCCGAGATTGCATATAAACGCAATTGTCAATTTGTGCGTAACGATTTTGACGCTTAGTTCCGAGTGGCCTATCTGTCTAGCGCGCCGCCGCTATACGTAATTTGTGGTTCATATCATCATTCTATTTATTCTTAGGTTGTCATCTACCTCCCAGTAACAAAATAAATTAAGTTTTGTAGGGCAGGCCTCCAATGGCTCTAAGGTTCTACTTACCCAGCTCTCTAGTTACGTGTATTTTATCAAATCTCATCAGATTATACATACATACAAATGGTTACCTTTTCTGATTGAATTCAAAATGACACATTCTGCATAAATTTGCATCAACAGCATTTTATCTCAATAATCATTTTTTCTACGATTTAATCACGCATTCTTTTGTCACGATTTTCTAGATCCTCTATTGCTTATTCATTAGCGCACGTTTATAAACTACTATTTGTCCCAATTAATATTGATTCGTATGTCCCCGTAATAAGATCCATATTAGCACTTTTGTTTCTAAACGAGTCAGTATATCAGGTCAATAATACCAGTACTGCTGTTCCCGTGCGTGCGTATAATCTCGTCACAGTTAACTATTGCGTGCTAAATTGCACTTTTTGTGTTTATAAATAAGGTGTAATTTGCTGTAATTAGCTATTTGTTAGATCGATTAGTCGTTTTGACTGTTATAAAGTCTCAGAGGAAACTCTTGTAACACTTTCGCTGGTAAATTATTAATGATACGGTAGTGTCTTTCTCATTATGCAAACAATTAGCCGCGATTGAGTCATTTTGATAATGTTTATTTTAATAATTTTTTACCTATTACTTAAAAACTTTAATATTGCTATTTACGTATGAAATATCGAATATACCGATTGGTAAAACGAAAGATTCCTCTCAGGAGGTGGTAGAAGAACAAAATTGGAACATTTATTCATAAAGCCACTGCAAAATTTCGTCTACTGAATAAAAATCTGCTCATAAGATTTATATGGCAAGATATTTTATTCTTATTTTATTCTTATTTTATTTCTCTGTTTATTTCAGAAAAGTTGTTGCATGTTTGATCTGCAATCACCACCCAAATAAAAGGAATTTATCGTTTTACCAAGAAACCTGTTTAGGATAACTGACGATTCTAAGCGAAACTAGCCCCAAGATTACCCATCATTACAACGAATTGATTTTATTAATGAATAAATCAATTTGCCTTTGCCTGTTCTACCCCACTGAATCAATTAAGTTATCTATTATCTTCACTTTCTTTTACGGTATGTTTGTTGCCTAAAATGACACGGTTATAATTATCAATATTTTCTTCTTCCTTTTTGACTTTTCTCAGATCATGATAGAGCTATTTGGCGCACACCAAGGGGAGTGCGCCAAATAGCTCTATCATAATCATAATGCGTTCACTGTCTGTCGATCACTTTACCATAGTTAGCTATTTGCAATTAAGGTATTTTTTTTTGCCTGGGTGTGCTGAAAAACGCTACTACCAAAAAAACATCGTTGTTTGGTACCTGGTAATATGGCCGCATAGGTATTTCTCCGACCTAGACAATGATATTTTGGTGTGATATCTGCTGCGTATTTACTAAACAACACACGGGACAAATAAAACAAATCAAAAATTTTGAAAACAAGTTTAGTTTTTTTAAGTTATAAATGGTCTAACCCGGCTTAATGAATACTTAAATATACAGGGTGTAAAAAAAGGCTTAACAAAGCCTTAAACCACGAATTCTATACATAAAACCAAGTAGAATGCAAAAAAAATAATTGCTGGGAAATGACTTTAATTTTTGGGTATCAAAAACATAACTTATTTCTAACCCGCTATACGCGCACGCCACAGACTGCCTGTGTGTGTAAGCGGTAGGCGGCCGAGCGGGTGGCGCGAGAGCACTGCGCACGATTCATTGCCGGCTGTGCCCTTTAAAGGCCTCTTATGAAAGAAGGACTGAAAATTTTTATCATGTTTCTTTGTAAAAAAGTTTATTATCATCAAACAGAAGTCAATTTTGTAAAAATCTTTGAATTTTTTTTTAAACTTTGACTTTCAATAACTCTGTAACCCGTTATTTCCCAGGTATAGTGTAAAAGAAAAAAATGATCGTAATAATACGTAGAATATGTGGTATTCGGCTTGGTTAAGCCTTTTTTTACACCCGATATATTTTGTTACACAGAAACATTGATTTACGTGAACTTATTCTGGATCTACGTCAGTCGTGTATGTAGATGATCTTAGATTTCTAATTGAAGAAATCTAAATCAATGTAACAAATTAGATAATAAGCCAACTTTTACATAACAATGTTTGTTTAATTGTTCCAGATTTTCAATCTCACGCCGTGAGAACCGCAAAGAACACTGCTATGTTCTCGAAGATCGACAATGAGGGTCGTCAACTGTGTCCCACCGGTTGAATAGGTAGAAAACTGCGCAAGAAGCGACCAATTAACTTTAAAAACAATGTGACATAACGCCATCTAGCGGTTAACGTTTGAACTTGATTGTAAGTGAAAGTGGTTCGAGTCACGATGAAGTTGAATCTGTTTAGGCGGTCTATGATTTTCGCGACGTTCTTTGGGGCTTGTTTGTGTATTGCGTTGATTGTGGCGTCTCTGGGGACGACGCATTGGATCGATGCGCGTGCGCGTCGGACATCAAACCCTTTGGAGTCTGAAGGCAGGATCAGCTTTGGGCTCTTTGAAGGACACAAGGAACTCAATTTCGGGTATGGATGGAGGAATCATGACTTTAGCGGTAAGTGGATTCTGATTTATGATATTAAAAACTTGGTCGATTGTACAATACTGAATTTCACAACGCAGTTTCATTTTTACATGTAATTCATTTATTATCATTTGACGACCTCAGTAGCCGAGAGGCGAGCACGCCGGACTAATATGGTGTCGCCATCTCTGAGGTTCCGGGTTCGATCCCCGGTCGGGTCAATGTAGGAAACGAACGTTTTTATATTGTCTCGGGTCTGGGTGTTGTGGTACCGTTGTTGTTTCTGATTTCTATAACACAAGTGCTTTAGCTACTTACCATAGGATCAGAGCAATGTAAATGATGTTGTCCAATATTTATTTATTTATCATCTCAGCTTGTAGTTCTCTTCTCTCTCTCTCTTCTTCACTTCTTCACTTCTCAACACATTGTGAGCCTCTCCTATTAATCTCTAAAGGGAACTCATCCGTAGAAAACTAAATGCAACTTGAAATTGCGCTGTCTCCTTTCTCCACCAGCCGGTATGGCAGAAGACGTTGTAGGGCAAAGATATATATTTAAGACTTGTATAAGTTCCCGGAAGTGGGCCGGAAGAGATACTGAATAAATGAGTTATTTAGTAGAGTTAAGAGTTATTAATTAATATTCTGTATGTGTAGTCTCTACTTCTAACATCACAATTAAATTGCACTTTCTTAATATTATCATCTTCTTACTTCCAGTAAAAGCCGGCTCCCACCCTGCCCGTCGTTGGGCCTGGTGCGGTACAGCTGGCCAGCTCGGGGCAGCCCTGATATCAGCCGGAGGCGCCTGCATCCTTGCTGCTCTCGGTTCTGCAGCGAGGACACGATGCTCACCGCGTCCTTTGTTAATAGGAAACTCTCTAGCAGGTAAGAGATCCAGCATTTTCCTCAATGGCTCATATTCTGGTTTTAAAATGGAACAGCGGGTTAGACTGGGGTAGCCTTGATTGATATCAGCGCCGGCTGATACCGGAGGTACCGGCGTCCTCGCACGATGTTCTCCGCGTCTTTTCTTAATAGGAAACTCTTTAGCAGGTAAGAGAACTAATCTTCTTTTTGTCTCCTCATTCTGCCTTGTGTTGTTAGTATTGCTTCAGTAAAACCAAACGGACGATTCGGGGAAGGCTTAATATCAGCCGGGGGCGTCTAGGCTGTATCCTCGCCGCTCTCAGTTCTTACTTCAGTAAGACAACCGGACAACTTAAGGCAAGTCAAAACAAGACGAAGTCGCTTGTATCCTCTCTGATCTTGGTTCTGCAGCAAGAACACGACGCCTGCCGCGTCCTTTGCTAATAGAAAACTCTTTTACAGGTGAGAGATCTAAGCTTCTTTTTGTCTCACCCTGCAGTTCTCCCACTGGCTCTTAGTCTGGCTTTGGTAAGACCAAATGAACAACTGAGGGCCAGTCAAGACAAGACGAAGTCGCTTGTCCTTGCCCCCTTGGTTCCGCAGGGAAAACGCGATGTCACCTCGTCCTGTAGTAGTAGGAAATACTTTAGCAGGTGAGAGTTCTAACAGTTCTCTCACTGCCTCTTTTTCTGGTTTGGATATGGTATAGTGGGTCAGCTGGAGGCGCCTGTATCCTTGCTGTCGTCGGTTCTGCAGCGAGGGCAGCGAGGCTTTAGGTTTTGATGTGCCTGAATCCTTGCCACTATTAGCAGTGCAGCTATTATTAATAAAAAATATTAGGTTCGACGAAAGACAAGAAACATCTGATCTAAAATACTTATCTTTTCCTCTTACGATGCCGTCATCTGCCGAAAGTTTGTGATCATCTGAGCAATGTTTACTTTATCTACTCCTGCTCTGAACAGGGACCTAGTGATGCGGCATATGACTGAGGTTCTTGAGTGAAGACGCTTATAATACAAATACTAACTTATGATATACATCTGTGCTCTCTCGTTCCAGTACTCTTCACACTTGGAGCGATCTCCGTGTGGCTGACAGAGTACTTTCTGAGGCTCCAACACAACGTCATGTCGGACGAAGACCTCGCGAATACCTGGTCTTCAGATGGCATGGCTGATCTTGGACTATCTTTTTGGTAAGTCATTAAAAAAACCTGTAATACGAAAGTCCGAAGATGGACCGACGACCTTAGGAAGATGGCTGGCAGTGGATAGATGAAAAAAGCGGGAGACCGTGCTCTTTGGCGCTTTTTGGGGAAGGCTTACGCCCAGCAGTGGACTGCAATAGGCTGAGATGATGATGATGATGTTGATGATACCCACTTTGAACTGGACAAGCGCTAGGGAAATATTTCGTATGCTTCATGATCCTCTCTCATGTTCCAGGTTGGTGGTATCTGCCAGTATAGCCGCCTTCATCAACATAGTCTGCATTCTCGTGGCGATGTCAGACGGTAGAGATATAGACATCGTTGCTCCCGCGCTTGAAGAGAAAGTCAACGGGGCCATCATGCTGTATTAGGCCTTACGATGTATTTGAAACCATACTAACCGAACCAGAAATTGGTAAGGCCACAGTATAATAAGCTAGCAGATTTCATAAACGGGGCCAGCATTCTGTATTAAACAGGCTTATGAATAATGTACTATAAAAGTACATAGTTTGAGTTTTTTTTAACGAATTGATCGAAAAGTAAGAGTGAATTTGTATGGATATCAGGTACTGCCTAAGGCGCGGACTATAAGCAGCCGGAAACCGGTCCAGGTAAGCCTGGATTCAATCTGTCGCGCAAGCAATAAAGTCGATTTTTGGACGGTTTCTAACAAATTCCGACCAGAAACAGCTGCTTATAGTCTGAGCCTAATGGCACCATTAATTTTCTAAACAAATCTCCGTTTCTTGTCATCAAAATCTATCGAGTTTTACTCGACCTTATTTAAACCTAACCTTAAGCCTAAAGCCATGTTACTGAACAAAATTTTTATGGTCATTGGTGGTCACTAATGTTAGAAAAACATAATTAGAGATTACCGTTTTCATGAAGTTAAGCTCATTCTTGATCGTGGCGCTTGGAATATTTGGAAACTAATAAAAAGCTGGGATGTATCTTAGTTTAAGATTTTACCAAATTTTTGATTCGGGACTTTATAAGAGATTGCTAAAACAATTGCCGTAGTTTCAACGATGTGGTTGTGTACCAGAAAAACCCAAAACTATATTCAGCGCATCCTTAATAAAATTGTTATTTTCAAAGCCATATGTATTTATTAAGAAATAACGCGCAATTTGTTTGTCGACGTGTGTTCGTCTGTTTCGTCCAAAAGGCAGAAGATATCTGGGCACGACGCATTATTGCTAAATAATATGGCTTTATAGAAAAAACGAAACGCTCAAACATGACGTGTCTTATTATAAGATAGACTTGTAATGTATGATTTTTTACACTACAAGTTCGTTAATAACCTTGGAAATACATTGATATCGTATAATTTAGAAAAAAACAAAAGAGATTTTTGTAGCATGCGTGCATCTCTAAGAGATTAAGTCAGGTCCTACTGTTTTCTATTGGGTAAAAGAGACAACGTTCTACAAAAACTTTGCGTCTCACTCGCTCTAAATGTGGACCCTTTAATTTTGATTTAAAATTGTCTCAACGTTCAAATGAGCAGTAAAGGCTGAACAGTTAGTGATTAAGTTTGTCTTTAATGTGGAGTTATTCCGTCCAATGTATAAGTAATCATTACTCTGTACAATCTAATGATATTAATATTTTTTACTGTAAGCATGCTATATATGTTTTAATTATAGCTAGGAATAACTAGAATCGTCGACCACATTTTTATTTTGACTAGCTTCTGCCTGCGATTTTCTCTGTTGCAACAAAAAACTATGTGTAAGAGCGGTTTCGCACTACATCCGATCCGAATCAAAGAAAAATCGGTCCGAAGTAGATGTAGTGCTATTTGTGTGAAGGTTCTCGAAATCGGTTCGGATTGAGTGCGTAAACGATCTAAGAGCGTTCATACAAATAGAACTACTTCTACTTCGGGCCGACATTTCTCGGATTCGGATTGGTAACGGATCGGATGCAGCTCTAAATCAATATCTACGCTCTTAAGTTAGACCAATATCTACATTTCTATAAGGTGTAACCTAATTAACGCACATGCTTTTAGGAGCTGATTCTGGTGTTCAAATACTTCCAATGTATGGGAACAACATCGAAGAAGCAAAAAATTTTTTCCCCATATACTTAAATCATAAAAACCGATTCGTATATATTTTTTTCGTAAGTATAGATGTTTTTTTTGCAACTTAGATTTTGGTCCCTTACAGAAAGGTGTTCAGAAAAGAAATTATGAGAATCTGCGTGAATAAGATTACACTTTTTATATGAGTGGTTAATTGAAGAAAATTCCTTTTAGCTGTGAAAGCCTGAGCGAAACAAATACCTACGATACATACCTGCAAAGTTTTTCTTAAAAATAATAGTAAGATTACATTATCAGTTGAGTCGATATGAAAATGCAGTCCTACTATTATGAATTATAATTAGTACTTTTCCTGCAAATTTATAATGCATTCTCAAAGGAATTAGTAATCGGAACTATTAAGGAACTTCTTATAATAAGCTCTGTTGGTATTTAAAATCTCGTGTGACAGAATCTCACTTCGATTTTAGTAAATTAGTTTATTAATCCCACTTCTGAGCTTTTAGTCAGAAGTGGGATTAGATGTTTGATATGAGCTATAAATTGTCCACGAAAAAAAGAAAACAATCTACAGGATGGCTCGTAAGACGTGGGTATCGTTTTAACAGATATTCTCATTAACATAAACAGCTTTTATTATGTGGCAAAAGTCGCAACATAAAGAATTACATTATTTTCGTACTAAATTACTATTTTATATGGGGAAGAAAACGTTTTTGTTCCGATTTCGAAATTGGTGCAATAATAAAAGTTTTTTCAGTTTAATTAATAGAATATCTTGATAAAGGATCTTCATTGTACCAGTCATCCTGTAGGTATACTAAATATTGTGGTCGACTGTTTATTAATATATTAAAATTATATTAATATTGTGATCACACATATTACTACATTCCAATGAAATATCTATACGGTTGTATAGAATAAAGTTTTTATTATAATTACCTCATTGATTAACAATGTCTGTATTTTCCGTCCAAAGTTAAAAGTTATAAAATTTCATAAATTATTTTTAATTTTAGAAATTTCATAAATTATTTTTAATTTTAGAAGTGCCATTAGGAATAAGCTCGTATTTGTTTTGAATATTTATTACTATTTTTTTGTATCTTTTGTGAATTATTATTTTCTTATGAATACTAATTTGATTCTAAGCAGAATTTTATTTAAAATCCGAACGTAAACCCCTTATGGAATTAACCTTCCTAAAGGAATGATTCTGCTGCAAAAATGAACTTTATAAGCAGCATTTGACGACCTCCTTATCCGAGAGGCGAGCATGCCGGACTGGGCGTCGCCGCCATCTCTGAGGTTCCGGGTTCGATTCCCGGTCGGGACAATGTGCAAAACGAACTATTCTATATTTTCTCGGGTCTGGGTGTTGTGGTACCGGCGTTGTTTCTGATTTCTATAACACAAGTGCTTTAGCTACTTACTTTAGGATCAGAACAATGTATGTGATGTTCAATTATTTTTTTCGCGTTCAAAATGTCTTATGAGTTTTACGTAAGCAGATACAGTATTTCTAGAATTAACTTTTCTATTAGTTACAGCTTGGTAACATAAACGTTATTTTACGTTAAAAAAACCCTGGGAGACGTATTTTTGAAGCATTAGAAATACATTTTGAATTCGAATACGATTCATGTGCAAACTCTATTACTATTGAAGTCTTAAATAATTAAAAACTGACCAAAAATAAACTAGAAAGCGAAAAATAATACTAAGTAAAACATACCTAATCAGTTATTTTTTGAGTCGATGCCAGCCATGGCTAGTTAAAATGTGTTATGTACACCGAAAATAAGTTAAAGAATTACAATTTATAGTAGTAGCAACACTTAATTCGAGTGATTCAAAAATACGCAATGGAGCAATAGAAATAGAGTTCGCACACGAATCATTCGTGTTCGAATTCAAGATTCATTTCTATGCTTCAAATATACGTGTCCCAGGGTTTGATTCCCGGTTCGGTCAATTTAAAAATCATTTTCTTGTCAGCTTAGTGCAGACCACCGCTAAACGTAAGCGCTAAAGAGCACGATCTCTGGTTTTTTTTATCCAGCCACTGCCAGCCATGTGTTCCTAAGGTCTTCAGTCCATCGTGCTCCTACACCGCATTTAGAAATCGTATTTTCCTAAGTATACAGGGTGTACAAAAGAATAGGATAAGTACTCCTTAAAACCACGTGATCAACAGTGGTGATATTATTTCAAAACTTCTTAGGGCAGCAACATCGAAATCGTATTTTTTTTCAGATGCTCCATACATTATTATCGAGGTAGTCGAGTATGTTCGTATTGAGCAGCTGAAAAAAAAAATCGATATCGATGTTGCTCTCATGGAAGAAGTTGTGCTCGCGTCGCGCACACATTTGTACGGGGGCCATTGTTATATCAATTGTTGTCTTATGTATTCCGAGCATACAGGCAGCATGATCAGCTGATTACGTGGTTTCAATCTTTTGTACACCTTGTTTATAAGATCGGGATATGGGTGTACTGGGAGACAAACCTGTCAAAATTCTTTGTCTGTTACCTCGATAACACAGTGATATCTTAATATATAAAAACAAGGACGGGTTTTTTACAACACTTGACGGAATAGCAGAATAAATAAGAAAAGCATAACATTGGAAAAGCTGACAAAAAAAAATGTTTACTGTTAGGCGGTACGAAGTTCGCCGGGTTAGTTAGTTAATAATGTTTCTTACTTTGAGACCGTGGTATTATAGTTGGAATACAATTGTAATTAAAAGTTATGTATTTATATCGTTGCCTGCCAGCCCTGCACGAGTTTTAGTAATAAGTAAATATATTCCCAGCTAGAATACACTATTTCCGCACTAAGTACATGTCTGAGCATTGGGTGAGGCAAAACACATATTGTCTGGAGTCTACCGTGAAATCTTGTTTCGAGAGTCAACAGCGGGTGGGATTACAGTAACAGCGCTTAGCGTATACCGGATAACAGTTAAAAGAGTTAACAAAAAGTTAAGTTTGTACACAATGTTAAAGCGGACTCAGTTCTTCCGTCATTTAAAAGTGGCCCTAAAGGGTTCCGCACCCAAAGGGTAAAACGGGACCCTATTAGAGGCTCCGCTGCCCGTCTGTCTGTCCGTCCGTCTGTCACCAGGCTGTATCTCATGAACCGTGATAGTTAGAGAGTTGAAATTTTCACAGATGATGTATTTTTGTTGCCGCATTATAACAACAAATACTAAAAGACAGAATTCAATAATTATTTAAGGGGACTCCCATACAACAAACGTGATTTTTCTGCGTTTTTAAATGGTACGGAACCATTCGTGCGCGAGCCCGACTCGCACTTGACCGTTTTTTTTATAACAAGCAAGGCACATAGCAGTTAAACATTATTTCAGCCATAGGACATCCACTGCACTGCAGTATATATAATGGCAAGAATAAAATAAATATTAAATGGGGCTCCCATACAACAAACGTGATTATTTTGTCGTTTTTATAGATAATGGTACGGAATCTGTCGTGCGCGAGTCCGACTCGTACTTGGCCGGTTTTTATAAGAAATATTTTTTACAGTCTTGAACCAAAACAGTATTAATGTGCCTACACAATCTTCATAGGATAGGTTCTTTCCTCACGTTGGCAAACGTAACTTTGGACGCCCCCCAGCTCGATGGATCCACGACCTTAGAAAGATGGCAGGCAGTGGTTGGACGTAAAAAGCGAGAGGTCGTGCTCTTTGGCGCTCTTTATAATCATATTTTATAGGAACGAAACGATCAGTTTTAACTGGTCATATAAATATTGTTTTCCGCATCTCCTGTCGTTATAACCGCACCATAGCCTTCTGTCTAGTGTTTCCAAGAGTAAGAAAGCTCTTTTGCTAAGTTTGCTAGCATAGAGAAGCGAAATGGCGTGTAATACCTATAGTGTAATATAGAACAATTGGCTTGTACTTTAGAACATATGACATTTGTAATGTTTCCAAGGTAGGAAGGAAACTAGTTCTTTAGTATAGTTTCGGTAAGATAAGTTTGTATAAGTCAAAAATTGTCGGGCTTTAAATATTTTGTAAAGTTTATTGTTCACCTCCCATACCCGCAATTTTACGGATTTTGTGGCGGTGTTATTATTTATTAGTTTCATTATAATACATAGGTACTCATAAATCCGCGATTTTGCTAAACTGCATTCTCAATTCCATCCACAATATTTCAATGGGATCCCATTGTGTTTCATAAACTTTTTTGGTCGAAAATCATAACCCTAAACAAAGTTCAGCTCAGAATCATCACTTGTCATAATAATCATATCTCCGAATCAATTACATTGTCTAATAGTCATTTGTCCGAAAGTTATTGAGTCATAATGTTCATTTCTATAAATATAAATCAGTCAAAATAAAATTTATTACTAACAAAAATCTCATATTTTTGTTAGTAATAAACATATTTGTCCTAAATACCTTTAAACATAAGTAGTAATATTCCGAATACTTATACACATAATCATAAAAACATAAGTTCATTAAACTGATATCAGAATCCGAACCGTAGCATTTAACTATACCTACACATTTTTGATAACATTCATTAAAAACAAACTTCAAATGTATATTATTTCCTTTTTAGGTATGATTCTAGATTATTACGATTATCTGTAAAACACCATAGGCGGCTATAAGGTTTGAAACAAAATAAAACCAAATTGACATACAAAACGATTTGGGAAACCCGACTCGCCGTTGTCCTTTGCCGTAGTACTAGTCTGCCCAATACTAGAGTGTAATTTAAAAGCCGGAGGCGCGGAGAGAATGCAGTCTTCACCCCCTGTAACAAAGATATTTGTTACGGAAGGGCGGAAGGACTGCACTTCCCGCAGCGCCGGAGACGAGCGAAACCTATGCATGCTGCTTGCTGCATGCCTGCATGCTGCTTGCTGCATGCCTGCATGCCTGCTTGCTTGCATGCAGGCATGATTGACACATTGCTACATTTGCTTCCATGAGTTTTATAAGATAAATTATAATTATGGGCATTTATGATGATATGACATTTATGATTCAAAACTAATAGAGAAAATATTTAATTTATTTTACTTAATTATAATATTTATGGAAAAAACGTTTAGACCTTATGATATTTTAGGATTTTAATTTTATTGCATGTTAAATTCTGGATTTCAATATTATGGTAAGCGATAGTTCGGAAAATCAATAATTATGATGAAAAATTTTCGGTCAAACTAAATTAAAGCCATAAAATAATATTTCGCTGTAATATCAATAAATCCCATACAAGGTCGACTGTACGAGGAGAGATCCAGATAATATATCACAAAAAAAGTTACTACCTATAATAAAATTATATTATTTCCTTTCGAGCTATAAGCGTGAGTGATTGGACTGAAAAATAAGATAGTACTTTCTTGGTGGTAAATTAAAGATGTTTATTTGGCAGATGTAAGCGTAGATTAACTTTAGCCTTGAAGGGAGTTCAGTAGCCCAAAAAGGATAAAAAAAACCTCTATAAAGGTGTTCCTAGTCAGGTTTCAACATTTTGGCGCTTACTCTCTCTCTTTTCACGTTCCTATCGGTTCCCGTCAATAGTTTTCAATACGATCAGAACATTCAAACGCACATAACCAAGCGATCCAATCAGCGTTGGACCCTTAACCTTTATGAAGTCACGAATTCACGCACTTTTCTTTTATTTATTTGGGCAAGGCAAAGGAGTCTGTAATAAGTTCCCAAAATAGTGTTAATGTAAGCCGGTTGTATTGGTTAAAAAAATATTGATTTGGGCCTACAAAAAGGTTAAATTGTTGTTAAATGTTGCTGATACCCATAGATATAGGTAGCGAATCCTAAGTCTATGCTGATACCTATAAAAATATGAACGAAACCGTCAAAATATTATGTGGAAATCTTTTAACATTTATTTATTTCATTCACTTTAATGCACACAGATGTTCGCACTGTTTAGAATTTTACTTAAAATAATCAGTGTAAGTACAGGGTGTTAAAAATTAGAACTCAAATATTAGGAGGTGATTCAAAATCAAGTTTAACTGGTTAATCCATCTTTTCGATTTGCTTACTCAGTGATAGTTATACCCTATCATATTTGACACGAAGTATACATGAGTAGAATTGATGATGAACAAGAATTTTAAGTTATTTGTTTTTGACTTAAAAACAGAAACAAAGAGTAATGTAAAAAAAACACTTCCAAAACATTTGACTCGTTTATCTAGACAAAATTGTGAATCAGAATTAATCGTACCGGGTCCGCGGTCCGGTCCGGTCGGTATAACCATACTTCCCATCTCGTTGTTTTTGGTTTCAGATTTAATTGATGCATAGTTAATTAACTTGTATTTTTTTGTCTATTTTGTCGTTGTATTATGAAAAAACAAAACTTTTACTAATAATGTTACTATAACCGTATTGCAAGTGTATTTTGACTTAGGGCTCTTAAAAAAGACGTTTTCAGAATGTTATCAAGTGTAATGCAGGACCGTAAACGGAAAATTATATGATGCTGCGTTATAAAATACGTATTTGTTTGACAAATACCTACAGTTAGGCATCAGTAAGTCGGTCAGTATGTTATTTAATACGCCTACTACGCCACGCACGCTTAGGCAAACGTAGTGTAGGACGCCCCCCGGCTAGATGGACCGATGACCTGAAGAAGGCAGCTGGCAGCGACTGGATGCAAAGGGCGGGAGATCATGCACTGTGGCGCTCCTTGGGGGAGGCCTATGTCCAGCAGTGGACTGCAACAGGCTGATATGATGACTACGCCACGCACGCAGCGCAAATCAGCGGCTTATTGAATAAGTTAGTAATCTTAATGCTGCTAAATACGTAACATTACCTACATTTAATTACGTAACATTATATTGGCCGATGGGGCAGAAAGGTTCTGGAATGGAGGCCACGTACCGGCAAGCGCAGCGTGGGACTCACACCCACAAGGTGGGCAGACGACCTGGTAAAGGTTGCAGGAAGCCGCTGGATGCAGGCCGCGCGCAACCGACCGATCTTGAAGTCACTGGGGGAGGCCTATGTTCAGCAGTGGACGTCCTGTGGCTGAAATAATAATGATGATGATGACGTAACATTATGCGCTATCTGTATACTTCATTTAAAAAGACGCAAAGATTTTTGCTCACTATTGTCACTATCGATTAGTGCTTTATTCTGTCCTGCAAAAGACTGACCACCGACTGACTTCTGCTCAAAACTTCTTATTTGAAAAAGATTTTAATTCAGTCTATAAAAAAGATAAAAAACTATAGTCACAAATAAACAAATTCGAATTCAGAATTCAAAACCCGAATGTCACACGAACCCCATTCTAGAAGATCCGAAAAGTCCCGAACGAAATGGAAATTTTCGTGCCGAAGTGGGAATTTTCCAGAAGACGTATTTTTGAAGCATTCTAAATGAATCATGAATTCGAGCACGAATACAATTCGTGTTGCTGCAACTCTATTTTCATTGCTCGCGATTTTTACGCTTTTTTAATCACTATATGAAACTATTTTAAATACCACGCAATTTTTTTTTTAAATATAAATACCTGAAGATAAAAACTCATTGACGATAAAAACTTTTATGAATAGCTAAAAATAGAACGTAAATTAAAAGTAATTATGTCAGTGCTAACGTCATACCATACGGCATTTCACGGGTATTCTGACCACATAGGTACTTGCCAGTGCCATTCTTCCGTACTTTCTACTAGTTGAATTCGAAAAACGAGTAGGTTGGACCACTCGTACCGGTCTGGATAAATTTTCAAAAATATTGATTTTAGATATTCGAATGCGAATCTAAAATTTCGTATTCGAATCCGATTTCTAATGCTTCAAAAATACGTCCCCTGACTGAACGACCGGACGCGTTTCGTTTCACGACGGCATTCACTTTTATGAGTTCACGACTTACGTGCCTGATTAGGTTAGATGATTTTTATTTAGAGTGCCGTAACTTTTATTACATGTGTAATCTTTTAGGAGGAAACTTTATGTTGGACCGGTTTGTTTTAGTCTAATTAAATAATAATAAATTCAGTCATGAGATTGTATTTCAATTTGCTTTTAGGCAAAATTAAATTGTTCAAGGTACAAGTTTAAGCACTCTCCCGGTATGCGACGGTCGTGGGTTCGGGACCAACCTGAGGCGGTCGATTTTTTATCAAGTATTATATTATTATCTTGAATAAACCTCATCATCATCATCATCACCAGCCTATATCAGTCCATTGCTGGACACAGGCCTCTCCAAATGGAGGATTTTGCCATAATCGCCACGCTTGGCAGGCGGGTTGGCGATTGTAGTTTGGCCAATGGTGGAGAGGAGACGCTGCTGCCCGTCTTCTTATGGCAGTTCTCCTGTAGTCGCCTCTTACGACACCCATAGGAAGAGAAGGGTTGGTGCAATTCTTTTAACGTGCCGGCACCACACGGCACCTACCTAGTATGTAGGTAACTGCTAAAGAACTTAAATTTAATTATAACATGTTACATCACCACGCCCCGTAGGAGGCGCGCTGGTCAGTACCCAAGATTCAGAAGTCATCTAATGCAAACAGAACAATTGCTTTCATTAAAAATATTTCCTGTCTTTTTTTTTTTATTTGAGATGGGCTTACTCTTGACCCCAATCTTGCTCTAGAGCATAGATGGGATCTACGATGGAGCGAGCTTGCCCAGAAGATCCCTATTCACTCTGGACTTAAAGAGAGTCAGGTTATATGCACTCGGAAATACAGACGCAGGCAGGGAATTCCAATCTTTAGCTGTGCGCATTATATAAGATGATGAGAAGCGCTTAGTGCGGATTATGGGTATATCAACTAAGAACGGATGGTAGCCGGCCGTGCGTCTGGATGTCCGATGGAAGAAAGGTGACGGTGGTATGAGCTCATGCAGCTTATGAGCACACTCTCCGAAGTACAATCTATAGAAGACCGATAGGCAAGCAACGTATAACGTCTTTCCAAGAGACGTATTTTTGAAGCAATAGAATTCAAATACGCATGCGAAATCGCAAGAATAAAGTTCAAGTCAAATCGAGTCATCTATTGGCCAATAAACAATGACCTAATCGTCTCAGTAGCGAGATTTTTCGCTTTCTACGCAAAGGGTCTAATTCTTGATTCTCCGTCGGATCAGTCCAGAAAACAAACTTTTTATAATTAATTATTGTTTTCAACAGAGAAGTAATGGGCGCCGCCTAAGCAAAATAATCATTATTTCGTCCCATGTAATACTAACTAGTATAATTAATAGGACGTTAATCCCTTACGTAGAGACCATGACTACAGGCGGATTGTCTGGCAAAATACCTTTTGATTGATTAGACAAAATAGAATTTGCAGAAATAAGTAAAAGCTTAAAAAATATAGATACTGCAGAATTAGTTGGACGTCCAAAATTCTTAGTTTTAGGAAAAAGTGGAAAATATGTTCGTGACACGATTCCTATTAAAGATTGTATTTATTTACTTACAACTTTACGGAACCCTTCTTGCACGAGTCCGACTCTCACTTGGCCGATTTTAACCTAAAAATACAAGTACCTAAGTAATGCCCAAAGATATTTTTATTTCTAAAATGTTATTTATAATCCTGTACAAGGAAATGGGATTACATCCCACAGTACAGACAGAAGAGGATTTTATTTTTAGAAACGTTTCATTAACGAGATTTATGACAAATCCTATTCTACAGTTCCAGCAAGGACTATTTACTAAACACGCCCTTATTTACTTAATTATTAAGGTCAAAATAGATTAAACTGTTGCTTTGTAATAGTACCACTGATAAAGATTAATGCTAAACTCTTATATTTGTTGAGGTCTTATTTATTTCGGTATTGAAAGAGGAAAACAAGACAGATTCAATTTTAGGCCGTAATTGATACACATCTGTACAGTAAGTTAAGTAGGTATTTAATAAGAAATCTGTGTTGTAAGTTAAATACTTAATTAATTAAGATACAATGATACAAATTTATATTTACGAAATACCAAGTTTTTATTATTAATTTAGGGCAAACTCGTAGAAAATTTCATCGTAAGTATTTATGTTTTGATTGACCAATGACCATTCTTTTTTTGTTTTGAAAATAATTAGTATTTTGTGTTAATAATTAGGTACTTTATCCTATTAAGCTTCAATTATCCACCGGTGGCTGCGTAACAATAAAATTTTCATTGTGTCTCTTTGCCGTGGCCTGACATGCCGTGCCGTGGCTTGTCTCACCTTTATACAAAGAATGTCTGCTCTGGCCAACCCAACATGGTCGATAAATGTGCTAGCTTTTTAAGCCTTTTATCAACCGACTTCAAAAGAAGAGGAGGTTCCCAATTTGAAAATTACATGTAATAATGCTAAGTTTTTAAACAGAATAAATTTTATATCTTAGGCGTCCTACACTAGGTTTGCCAAGGCGTGGTCTCCACTCGAGAACTCGTTTACTCCACCTTTCATCGGTTCTGCGATAGATGTGGCCAGCCCACTGCCACTTAAGCTTGCTACATTTTTGGATAATGTCCGTTACTTTGGTCTTTTGCCTGATGATCTCGTTTCGGATTTTATCCCTTAACGAAATCCCAAGCATCGACCTTTCCAAAGCTCGCTGAGTGACGTGAAGTCGGGTATATGTGTGTATATCGCCCGAAATTATTAAAGCCACTGTATGGTCGGCAGCGGCCAATAAGCAGCAATATCAACATGATTGGCCGTTTGGTAAAAAAAAAAAAATACCAAAATTAGATGTGATTCTGAAAAATTACCTGCTTAACTTGTTTTGCTCTTTCTATTGTGCACAACTCCCTAAAAATTTTGTTAGATTATCTTATTTCCAGAACATGTTAAATTGGCGCCCAACGTGGTGCCAACATAGAATTTGGCCATGAACTCGCTTATCATTACGCACGCCGGACTTTTAATGGCGCCGCCATCTCTGAGGTTCCGGGTTTGATCCCCGGTCGGGTCAATGTAGAATACGAACTTTTCTATATTGGCTCGGGTCTGGGTGTTGTGGTACCGTCGTTGTTTCTGATTTATATAACACAAGTGCTTTAGCTACTTTCCTTAGGATCAGAGCAATGTATGTGATGTTGTCCAATATTTATTTATTTATTATTATCATTTCTAAACTGGTTCTCGTCTGAATGTGCTGAAAGATGCCTCTTGGTATCTTGTAATAACATGTAACACAAGGCTTTAGGTAATATTATGTTTTATTTGAACTAATTTTCCGAAACTGTTCACCGTAGCTCAAACTTCTTTAATGGATAGAATTCGGCATATGTTTTTTTCAGAACACTGCAAAATCACAGTTCAAATTGAAGTAGATATAGTCTTAAATTGAACCCTAAAAACTGAATTTCCTTTTCCACGAAATCTTGAAGGTTGTTCAGAGTTGGATGCATCTTCATAAAGTTCTATATTTCTTTATAAAGAATACTCTTAGTTTAGTTTGCGCTTAAGAACCAGGACATCCATTCTTTAACAAAACGCTATATCACCTAAGCATAAAGCGATACAAACAAATGTAGCCTCTATTTCGCTAAGGAGTGGATTCATATTACGGTTGTCGATGAGTAACTTCAGTGTTAAAGTGACAGCGCGTATCACCTAACCAGTGCAAACAAACATAGACTATATTTTGATACAGAGTTTGTTTACATTATTAATCGTTGATTAGTGAAGTCAAGTCAACGTGATCGCGGTTTTTTAGAGCATCGACAGGCTGAGATGTGTGAGGTAATATAACTAAAATAACAAGCATACCAGTATTCAAATCTCTCTCAAAATTTTCCATGAAAATACAAACAAAAAACAGCATTACCAGCAGCAGCACTGGGCATCACCAATATTTCTCAGTTAAACACAAAACGAATACATAGAATTCCCACCAATGCAAGCCTTCCAGCAACGTGAGTTTATATAACGCAATCTCTCTAGTTTCCCCTAAAAAAATGGCCAAAAACGAAATTTTATAGGAGTGCAGTGTGCACCACAGTCGTTAAGCCTAGTTCGTACTGTGTTAATAAATATAAAAATATTCGACAAACAGATCTATTTCAAGTATAGCTAAAGCACTTCTGTAAAGGAAATCAGAAACAACGACGGTAACAAAATACCCAAACCCGAGACAATGTAGAAAAGTAGTGTAGTGTTTAGTAGAGACAGTGTAGTTTCTAAAAGTTTTTCTACTTTGACCGACCGGTAAGAACCCCGAACCGCAGAGATGGCAACGCCACGCCAAGCATGCTCGCCTCTCGGCCAATGAGGTCGTCATTGTGTTATAGTTCTTTATTTTATTCAATTCATCTCTTTGCACCACTTTCCTCTTTCTTTATAGTTGTCCTTTACCTGAAGGTTGTCTTGAAGAGATCGTTCTTAGCGATAAGACCGCCAAAATTGTACATCTTTCTGTAAATATCAACTGTAACCTGTGTTTGTTTGGTGTGCAATAAAGAGTATCTATCTATCTATATATCCCACAGGAACATTCAAACGGGATAAAAAATTTTGTTAATCCAGATCATATTTTATATGTGTGCAAAATTTCATCCAAATCCGTTCAGTAGTTTTTGCGTGAAAGAGTAACAAACATCCATACATCCATACTTATAAACTTTCGCTATTGTGATATTAGTGGGATATGCGATTGACTAGTGATTTAGTTCATTTAGTTACTAAATTAGCTCGACCGAAACGCTAACTAAACTTGTTCCAACTTAAATAGCTGCTAATTACTCGTCGCTCGACTAAAATTAACCATGCAACGATTTTACGGGTAACTTTACTAGAGGCCTAAATTAATTATTACAACATTTTGACAGTTTTGCGGTTTTTTGGTGATTACTGGTCACTTAAAAGAAAAATTGAAAATAGGAGGCCTTGGCCTTCAGGCCTTAAATTTGTAATATGCCTCTTAAAAAATGTAAACCTAGTACTTCCCGTTGACCTAGAGTCTAGACTCAAAAAATTCGGCAAGCTGAAAACCGTTACTGTGTAGTAAAATCACAAAAAAAAAACTTGAAAAAGCGGTTACATCTTCAAGCAAGGTAAAAGTAATATATATAAGTCAATGTCTTCAAGACTCGATTCTCATTTTAAATGAACTATTTATTATTTTTATTGGCCGCTGGATGCAGGCCGCTAGTCCAACCGACCAATTTGGAAGTCACTGGGGGAGGCCTATGTTCAGCATTGGACGTCATGTGGCTGAAATGATGATTATGATAAACTATTTAAATACCTTAAAATTTCTACGGAACCCTTGGTGTCTGAGTGCGCACTTGGTTTTTTACTACACGCACCCTTAATTGAAATAAGTAAAACTATTTCAGGGCATTTTGCACCAAAAAATATTCGAATCTAAACGACTGAACATTACCGCATTCAATTCCATTTTATCACTTTACTCATAAACGTAGTGGAACTGAAATTCGAAGATCCAATTTCATAAAAAATATCAAAAATAATTGCAAACTGCACCACCGAAGTTGCGCCATTGCCAGTCTCTCACTGCAGGCGTCAGTCTATGCCGGGAAGCGACAGCGGTCGGCTGCCCGTTTCCCGCGCGAAACGTTCGAATCCAAATTATAAAGCGTTCGAATTTTAAAAGTGATTGACAGTGAATAGTTTTTAAGTGTAGTGTTTTTTTTTCTGTGAGTGCCAGGAACTTTTTTGGGTAAGTTTTTATGTTGGCAAGTTTAAGAAAGTTCTTTGTCCGGATGAAATCTTGTGATAAGATTGTTCAGTTAGTGCGAGCTAACGAAAAATCAAGAGATAAACCATTGATAATATGTATATGTTATTATTTAACGCAATGAGATAAACACATGGTACAATCAACGTATGTTAGGTTATGTCTATAAATCAATTAGACTTAGATTTTTAAGACAAAAAGATATTTTTAAAAATAATGTAAGGAAGTGTCGTCTAATGGTATTTCTTAGAGTTTTGTGCTTTATTTAACGGTAAATATTATGTAATAAAGGTTTAAAATAATAATATTCCCGATACCTATGCATAGCCCTTAGAGCATAATGCAAAAGATAAGGTAAGCTTTATTACTTCTAATAATAATTATTTTAAATGGTAACATTTATTAACCATCATTTAAACTTTCTTATACATAAAGTTTACTAATTAATATTATTATTTAAAATGAAATAACTCGGTCTTGTTAGCATGTAATTAATGTTCATTACCTTCACTAATATTTACGCCCTGAAAATATTTTCCATAATACCGTAGGCGTAGAGAATTGATATTAATGTTCCTTGAAATAGTTTCTTCTATGACATTCTATTAACTAATACTTATTACAATTTATATGAATAGTTTCTCTTATAGCCTTAAAGTAGGTAATTAATACCTGCGTTAATTAAGATTCTCTTCATTGTTTGAGTTAAGAGAAAGTTAAATTTGTTTTTGCGTAAACGAGCCGGAGATTTGATCCTTCAGCTTTTTAAACGTTGATTAATTTTTGTTAAGTATACTTTAGAACTTATTATGGACTCTTCACGGTAGGTACGTATGCAGTGTTGTTTTTGCGCCAAAGTCTATACCGAAGAAACGAAGTTTAAAGTAATTACTGTCAATGAGCCTATTTAAGACTCGTGTTAGATTAAGTATATTCCGAAAAATAGGTATAGAAAACATTAAGGTACGGACAACAGCTCGTCGACCTACCACAAAATGACAAATTTTCTCATTTGAAAATGATCATAGAGATCATTTGTCAGGCTTAAAGTTGAAAATCTATTGGAGAATTTTTGACTTTTTGGGTAGGTCGACGTGCTGTTGACTGTACCTATACGATAGTTTGATTTAACCACTTGTCAAATGTTTGTTTGACATTTTATAGAACGGTACAAAAAATCTGTTTCTAAATAGCTTGGCATGCAGTATAACTAGAATATAAATAATAAATTTGATCCAAACAACACAATAATTCTCATGGTCTAGGAATAAATATACATTCTTGGATCCAGACAATGGACTTTGCGTCTCCGTCCCAGTACACCCAGATACGAACCAATTTGAGAAAATTGGTTTTCTGATTGATGAGCCAGGAGGGAATCGAACCCGAAGATTCAAGCGGAATAATCGTGTTCTTAAATAAGTTTGACAGTAGCTGTCAAATAAATAAATAAATATTGGCCAACATTACATACATTGCTCTGACTGATCCTATGGTAAGTAGCTAAAGCACTTGTGTTATAGAAATCAGAAACAACGACGGTACCACAACACCCAGACCCAACATTGACCCGACCGGGGACCATAGAGATGGCGACGCCATTATAGTCCAGTGTGCTCGCCTCTCGGCTACGGAGGTCGTCTACGATACATCCTACGTCTCCCGTAGGTATACAGGTTGTACAAAAGAATGGAACACTTCTTAAAACCACGTGATCAGTTGGTCAGTGGTAAACAACAACTTTTCCTATTGGAGCAACATCGAAGAACAGAGTGTCCTATTCTCTTGTACAACCTGTATAATTGATACCTTAAGTCTCATTTTATAGTGGGATTTAAGTAATTAAGGGTAATAGTTAGTCGTAAATCTAAACTTGCGCTATATGACACATTAATTCAAGCACTTTTATCCTGTACATACTTATGATACTTCTTCTTCTTCTTCTTCTCGAGTCAATGGCAATTAAATTCTCTGCGCCCGAAAAGTGGCAACATCAATGGCCTTCTGGTTGGCGTTGTAAAGGTCCTCCTGCGTGCAGGTGGCAGGAGAGGTAGGGCACGACATTAAGTGTGGCATAGACTGTAAGGCGCCACACTCGCACGTGTGTATACTTATATCTTTTACAAATCTATTTGGAACTTTATCCGTACATCGTGAAACAGGCCCTTAGTTTACTTATTGTTCGGTAGAGACTAGAGATGCCGCGAATAGTTGTTATAGCGAATAGTGGAATATCGATTTATCGCCATTCCCTATCGCGAATAGTCGAATAACTCGCTATTATTCGACTATTCGCGATTTATTATTATTAGACATAAAGAAAAAAATAAAATATCTATTTCTTATCAAATAATAAATAATATCACGATTGTAGAATCATATACTTGTTGCCTACAACTGTAACCTATAACTTTTTTAAGATTATGTATGAGAAAAGAAAAGAAAGTATAAAAATCAGTTTCCTATTATACTGATTTACATTTTGACATGCTGGCAACCCCTTTCTTGTACATAACTATTTTACGGGGAATACCTCGTGTTTGTTGGTTTTGAAAAAAACTTATGTGATTATTTAAACTCAATAGTTTTATTTTGTCAGTTTATTTAGACAGCTATTCGCTGAATGTCGAATAATAGACATTGTTATTTGGTATTCGACGAATACCAAAAAAAATTACGAGTAATGCCGAATACCGAATAATAGCGAGTATTCGCGGCATCACTAGTAGAGAGAGCACCGTCATTAGATTGCTTTCTTCTTTTTAATCGACTTCAAAAAAAGGAGGAGGTTCTCAATTCGTCTGAATGTTGTTTTTTTTTGTATGAATGTTACGCGATTACGCCGTCAATTATGGACCGATTTCAAAATTATTTTTTTAGTTTGAAAGGGTATACTCCCGAGGTGGTCCCATTTCCACCAAGTCAGATTCTGATGATGGTATCCCTAGGAAATCGAGGGCAACCCTCAATTTTTATAGGCACCCATAATGTTTTGCATATATTTTCTGACTCGATGCTGATTTTTGGGTCTGGTAATCATCATGTCATGTTGCTGACCTGATGATGGAAGCCACAGAACTCCTTAACGGATAGGAGTTAGAAGATAATACTGCAATTTGTCGACAGAACGTATTTCCCAGTGTGTTAAGCAGACGTGGAGCTTATGAGGTACCAGACCGCCAATTTTTATTTACTGGGGGCGTACCCGCACACCCAGTAACGAAAAAAAATTTGAAAGTTCCTTTCTTAATTTAACCTGTTATTTAACGCGAGACCTTATCCTATGGTTACGACACCAAAATAGCCGCCGTTCTGGTTGGAGTGTAAACCCTTTTCATAAGACTTAAAAATTTTCGTCGAAAAATTGACCCTATATAACACCTTATTTTTATCATACCATTGGATGGGGGGTCCATAGAGGACCAATATTAGTTAAGGTTACTTTGCTGTAAAGTAATTTTTGGCGAAGTTAGGAGGGAAAAAATAGAGGACTTAACACTTAAAATTGTAAAATAAAAAAAGTTTAATAAAAAACTAAAAACCGACTTCAAAATGAAACTAAAAAGCGAAAAATAATAGTCAAAAAAATAAGTCGGTGCGAATGAACACATTTTAACTCTCGATGGCTGGCACCGACTCCAAAAAGAACTGATTAGGTATGTTTTAGTCAATATTATTTTTCGCTTTTTAGTTTCATTTTGAAGTCGGTTTTTAGTTTTTTATTAAACTTTTATGCTGTCAGTTTGCGATTTTAGTGCAAACATTTCGCTATTTTTGCTATCGATTTGCTATTGCAAGATACGTAATCAGGGTGCCGAGAATCTTAATTCGCAGCAGAGAAACGCCTATCGTAGCTCTCTACCTAAACTAAACTCAATAGCACCTATTTTGATACCTTTTTGATCACATCTTATATATTACCTACCATTAATGTAGATTACTGTATTAAAAATTTCTTATTCGTATGAAGATATATTTAAATAGACACGCACAGCACAATGACACGGTATATAATTGTTTAATCTTTACTTAAATGTCCTAATTTAACTCTTATCTACGCTGAGCGAGTTGAGAACGCAAATAAAATAAAACGATTAAAAAATTAGAACACTCCTTTAAATAATCAGTAGAGTAAAAACATATTGACGACCTCCGTAGCCGAGAGGCGAGCATTCCAGACTATTATTATGACTTTGAGGTTCCAGGTTCGACCCCTGTTTGGTTCAATGTAGAAAACGAACTTTTCTACATGGTCTCGGGTCTGGGTGTTGTGGTACCGTCGTTGTATCTGATTTCTATAACACAAGTGCTTTAGCTACTTAACTTAGGATCAGAGCAATGTATGTGATGTTGTCCAATGTGTTCTGATTTAATGTTTAATGTTTAAAGAAGAAAGTGGGTAATGTGTTTTAGGTGTTTAATTACCTATTGCACAAAATAAATAGTTTACTGCCTGTATTTATCCTTGGAATACCAAATACCTCAATTTAAATCTATGGAATATACAATTTGAAATTTTCCTTTTTTTAAATGGATTTTAAATTGTCTTGTCTTTGACATGTCTCGATTATAAATAATTTGACTGGATAATCTAAAGCAGCGTTTCTTAATCTTTTTTATGGGCGAACCGTTTACGCCAAATACGTACAATCCGTGGACCCCTTAAACCGTCTGTCCACACTAATAAGCTCTTTTACTATTCGTTTATATTATGTGTTCGCTGACCTATCTTAGAACCCCCTAAGATAGGTCAGCGGACCACCGGGGTCCGGGGACCACAGGTTGAGAAACACTGATCTAAAGTCATGGTTTAAATCTAGTCACCAATCGGGTCGCCGGGCTTACATTTAGCGAAGATCACGTAATACAAAAAAAGTCAAAATCAGGAACTAGTCCTTTTTGGAGTCGGTTAAAATTTACATTAATGACACCGGAGCTTCTAGTATTTGATTAATAATAATCTGATGATAACAATGATATCAGGAAATAATCCCAATGAATGAGTACGAGCGCGAGAAATCTTGCGTACGATTCCAAGATAAGTAACTTTATCTTTAACAAATGTCCCTAAGTCTATTTGCAATGAGACATATGACAAAGGTTCATTAGTTTATGCTGATAAAGTGAAAATATACTGTAATAAAAATAGTAATGTTATAATAAAAAATATAGTTTACAAGAATTTCTACAATCTAATAACTAGGTTCTACCCTACAAAACTGTTAGATACTCACAGACTTTGATTATAAACATGTTTATAAGTGTGGTGCTTAATTGTTACCAAAAGAACAGACCCAGATTTGAGTGAGTAACAACTATGGTTACTTTGGTAACAATTAGGGTTGCTATGTTAACTGAGCGAGTGAAACAAACTTTGGCGTATATATTTTTTGTCGTTTATGACACTCGAACAGGGAATCTAAACATGTATATAATCAAAGCTCACAGAAGAATAAACACAGATGTGTTCATCGTCATCATCATCATCATTTTAGCCGAAAGACGTCCACTGCTACACACACATAGGTCAATGACTTCCATATTGACCGGTTAGAAGCGGCCTGCATCCAGCGTCTTTCTACAACCTTTAACAGGTCTTATCTACCTTGCTTGCTTGTAGCCTCCATTCTAGAATCTTTCTGCCCCATCGGCCGTTAGTTCTACGTGCTATGTGCCTTTATCGCTTTCACTTTCGCCTGCTAATCCACGAAGCTATAAATAAATAAATATTGGACAACATCACATACATTGCTCTGATCCTAAGGTAAGTAGCTAAAGCACTTGTGTTATAGATATCAGAAACAACGACGGTACCACAACGCACAGACCCGAGCCAATATAGAAAAGTTCGTTTTCTACATTGACCCGACCGGGGATCAAACCCGGAACCTCAGAGATGGCGGCGCCATTTAAAGTCCGGCGTGCTCGCCTCTCGGCCACGGAGGTCGTATAAATAATAATATTTCACTCTGTATATGAATTACACACACAATCACAGAATTGACAGAATACATAAACCATGAAAGGGTCAGTTTGGGTTGAACAATTGGTGTGATCGTTGGCAGCGTTTATTTATGTATCATGTTTTGCTTTCAAAAGGAGCGCTAGTAAATATTTTATTGGTTTTCCGACTCAATTATTCGCTCTCCATTCCTTATTCTAAGTCTAAGGCACGGCTGTTGAGCGCTGGGCGAAGGATGCGCAGAATATCATTACGATTATATGATTGGCTAAGTCGTGCGACGCGCCTGCACCGTCGGCCGTTATTGGTTGTTAGCTGCGCTCACACGTGTCTCTGATACGTTGATCGTCTCGGCAGATGCGCGAAGCGATCCTTACTCTTTGCCCCGGTGCTCAACATCGGTGCCGGGCTTAGAGCATTCAACCAACTGAATGCTCTAAGGTGCCGAGTATTAGGTGATAATCGCTATCAGCCATCGTTTGCGGTCAATGATCTTAATTCTGATTGATTGGTGCTAATCCATCAGGCAGGTTTGTCGATTGCTTTGGAAGCGTTATTATTAGTTATTTGTTACGTCCTTTAACCCTAAGGCGATGTTTATAAATTAAGAAAATACGTTTTAGGGTTCCGTACCCAAAGGGTAAAACGGGACCCTATTACTAAGGCTCCGCTGTCAGTCTGTCTGTCTGTCCGTCTGTCACCAGGCTGTATCTCATGAACCGTGATAGCTAGAGAGTTGAAATTTTTACAGATGATGTATTTCTGATGCCGCTATAACAACAAATACTAGAAAATAAAATACAATAAATATTAAAAGGGGGCTCCCATACAACAAACGTGATTTTTTGCCGTAGTATTAATAAGTGCGTAAGTTTGTATGTATGGATGCATGGATGTTTGTTTCTCTTTTACACAAAAACTACTTAACGGACTTGGATGAAATTTTGCACACATGTAGAATATGATCTGCATTAACATATAGGATACTTTTTATCTCATTTAAATATTCCTGTCGGATATACTTATTGAATTAACTAAAGACCACCCGAGCGAAGTCGCGGGCAACAGCTCGTTATACCATATTATTTATTTCCCAACAAGCAGTCTAGGCACTGATTCATCTATATTTATCAACGAAGATACAGGGTGTCCTGTAAATAAAGGATAACCTTGTATTATAACCACATATTCTACACATCATAATGAACGTTCGTCCTTTCTTCTTTGCCTGGCCCTTTCCTATTTTATTTGGGGTCGGTCCTCCGTATCATGCGTGTCCTGGGTCATCTCTTTGCTCACTTGGGCCTCCTTGAGGTTCTTATTTACTATGGACATCCATGTGATTCGGGGTCTTCCTCGTCCTCGGGGTTTACTTTCGATATCTAGCACTTTTCTGGTCATGTGATCGGATGGCCTCCTCATAATGTGTCCTTACTACCGCAGACGGCTCTCCTGTAGTTTATCTGGGATAGGTCTCACTTTGAAGGTGCCTCTTTTGTGTGTGTTTCTGACATGATCCAGCCTAGTTACACCACCTGCCCACCTAAGCATCTTCATTTCTGCGCAGTGCAATTGATTTTCGTGCAGCTTTTTGAGTGGCCAGCATTCGGATCCGTATGTCATGGCTGGTCGGACGGCTGCTCTATATACTCGTCTCTTTCGCATCGCATAGCACGCCGGATAGTTCTCTCCATTTCATCCACCCGGTGTTTATGCGATGGGTGACATCAGTGTCTATTGACCCACCTTTACTAACGACTGACCCTAGGTATTTGAAATGGTCCAAATTGCAAATTTGCAAAAGTAATAGAAAAAAAGTTCTTCACGCTGATGTATACAATATGTCGTTCCAAGTTTATCCTTTATTTACGGGACACCCTGTGTATGTAATATCGTTCATTCAACACAGTTGTATCCTACTTACAATGTTTTTAATGACAGTCACATGTTTAGTATTATGGTTTAACTGGTACATAGTAAAGCTATTTGTGGAAACAAGCGCATTCATTGATGTGGGTGTATGCAGGTAATTGTATATGTTTCTGACACGTGTTAGTTATCCAGTTCATTCATCAAGACGTTCATTCATTCAGCTATTTTAGATGTAGGTCTATTTTAAATCGATTCAGTAAATGATAAATCTAGTACGTAATAAGTTCTTGGACCTAGTATACGAGGTTACCAAAATGTGGTAAGTGGCGTCCACTGAAATCATATCAATTGTTATATAAGCAAACGGGATTAATCCCAGCTACTTTACGACCTCCGTAGCCGAGAGGCGAGCACGCCGGACTTTAAATGGCGCTGCCATCTCTGAGGTTCCGGGTTCGATCCCCGGTCGGGTCAATGTAGAAAACGAACTTTTCTATATTGGCTCGGGTCTGGGTGTTGTGGTGCCGTCGCTGTTTCTGATTTCTATAACACAAGTGCTTTAGCTACTTACCTTAGGATCAGAGCAATGTTTGTGATGTTGTCCAATATTTACTTTAGGTGTATACTTGAAAAGGCTGGGAATCGTCGGCATCTCGCTTCCAGCAAAGATGCAGAAGGCGGTGGTGCTTGATACCGCACGCATCGTCCAACGATTTCTCTCTCTCTTTTGTCCTGATCCCGGCAAACTGTGCTATTGCCGGTCATTATCACCCAAGAGGCGAGAGGTTTTGAGGCCTCTACGTGAAATCTGAAACAAATCCTTACTTTAAATTTCATTCGCTCTTGGGGAGTTTTTACTGCTCAAATTCATATGGTGGTCCCATAAACAATGATATCTCAAACAAAGATTTCACTTTCTACTCAACAACTGACCAGCCGATATATTTGTATGGAGAAGTATAATTTTGATTTTGGTCAACAAAATAGTTGCGTTTAAAGAACATAATCATACCTTCATAGGAATTATGTTCCATAATCTCGTCCTCGTTTTGTACTATGTAGTAGGCACCTTTGTGTAACTACGCGATCTACAATGTTTAAAGTATAGCGCCTTAGAGCGCTATTTATACTGAAAAAATAAAAAACACAACCAATGGCGTCCTGTCCCTGGTGTCACGTTTGACATCTGTCAATCTTAATGTCATTGTACTTTTTTGTACGCTGCGCGATCGTACGTAAATTTTTTCACACGCGTTTATTTTTAGTATTTTACTGGATTAGTAACGTGTTTAGACTATAAAATATTGGCCAGTAAGGTTGACGAAGTCTCAAGAAAGAAAGAGTGCCAATTGGAGATTTTTTATAACTATTTGTGATTCAAAACGACGTCGACACCGCCTATCTATTGCAGTCCCGCTTCTGCTTGGCATACAGTTTCTTTTTCAGCCGTGTTTCTGAAGTCGTCGGTCCGTGGAGTTAAGAGAAGTCCTACACTACGTTTACCGAAACGTGACTCCATAACCTGCAAGAATTTAATCAAGAAAACAAGGGAGTGCTGCTATGCTGACTTGACATCGGGGCTTTTACGAGGATTTCCTCGTAATCGACAGCCACAACCAATCGGCCGTGATGATAGTATGATCATTTTAGCTGTTCACCCCACATTCAACATAGCCCGTGAGAAATTAATCAAGAAAACAACGGATGTCAACTCAGAACCAATGATCAATGACGACCCGGAGCCTTCAAGGGAGGTTGGCCGTGGTGATCGCATGTTCATTCTAGCCGCTGCGTTGTCTCAGAATGACTACAAAACAGAGCCTTGATGGTGGATTGGGCTATTCATTCTAAAGTGTCGTCACAAGATATTGACCTGAGACTTAACATGACATTTGCTCTAGTAGTCTTCATGAAGGGTTGACTATGAGATCAAAGCCTGTGAGAAATTAATCAAGTAAACAACGGAAGTCAACTCAGAACCAATGATCAATGACGACCCGGAGCCTTCACGGGGGGTTGGCCGTGGTGATCACATGTTCATTCTTGCTGCTGCGTTGTCTCAGAATGACTACAAAACAGAGCCTTGATAGTGGATTGGACTATTCATTCCAAAGTGTCATCACAAGATATTGACCTGAGACAACATGACATCGGCACTAGTAGTCTTGATGAAGGGTTGACCGTGAAACAAATAAATGTCTTGCACCACAAATATACTACAAAGGATTAATAATATCAGCAGGTAAGCAGTAAACATCACACATTTATTCCAGCTTATTTGATGTCGCATAAATAATTACCAAAAGAACGGTATAATTACCTTTTCTATCTCGCAGCAGAATGTTACCACTTCCACTTGCTTTCACGAGGGGTCAGCTTGTGGCTTAACATTATTAATTAACATATTGTGGATCTGCAATTCATTATATAAAGCAATCATAGACTGACTTCATCAATTGAAATTGAATATATATTTGAATACAAAATGTCAAGGTGACACTGCTCCTTGAGCACCACTGAAGCTGAAGAAAAAGAGGAGGGGGTAAATATTGGTACTGAGACACCAAGACAGTGTCCACCCTCGATCTTAGCAGTTTTTTTCTACCCAACATTTTGACTCGAGAGAAATCACAGAAAGAAGCTCCTTTATCAGCTGATATTTAAGGCTAAAAGACTTCTGAGTAACCAAGTCACAGACTCATACCTAGACAATTTCAATTAGATTTTAAATTTTTGACATTTCATATGATTCTTATATATTTACTAATTTAGAATTGGGCCTTCCACATATATAAGGCTACCAAGTCTCAGATACACTTGGCCTTTTTTGCTGCATTCACATACATACAAGACAATGAAATAGCACTTATATCAATTGTGACTTCTCGCAGTGTGGATTTCCATCTTAAGCATTTAATATTATTGATGTACATCTTGATGTTGGCCCAAGAGGAAGAACATTATAAAGCATAGCCAGTTTATAATAGTTGGCATACACATACTTAAAATCTAAACCACAGTTTTGTGTTTTAATATTATTATTTTTTTTTTCTTTCATAAAATTGTAAGTTTGAATAAATAAATAAACATAACTTGCAATCACTAAATAATATCTGTAATCAAAGGATATTCTGTTTACCAGATTGGTGTAGTGGTTTAACATTGGAAGTTACAGGGTTTGATTCCCAATGGGGTCGGGGATACTGCCCTTGGTCATATGCATAATCTTGTACCTTGTAACATGGGAATGCTAGGTCCTTGCTTGAAGACCATTACAATTGGTCTGTTAACTAGTGCATATTTGTGTTATTGTTTCCTATGTTTCATAAGTTATGTGAAATCCCTTTTTTAGACTTACATTAAATCTAATACATTAAGTCCTAAACAAAATTCTAAGTTTTCATAATAACCTATAAATGCACTTAATAATAACTATTCTAATAGTCTGGCTGAAAGTCAAGGCTAGGCTACTTGCCTTCATCAAGTGTGTACAATTCAAGAGAAAGGCACACTCATCTTATTGGTTACAAATAAAAGGTTTATTTACTTTTTGGCAATAATATAATGTAACCATTGTAAAAAGCATTTTATAAACACTAATCACTGTATTCCAAAATTTTTAGAGTCAGTCAAAAATCCATGGCAAGATTTATGAAGCCTTATTAATAGGCATTTACAAAAATGATACACTATATGACCCTTTACACTTGTTATATGGTTTTGTAACAAATAATTTTATTTTACAGTTAAATAGACCATGGAAGACTAAGAAACATTTTTAAATCAGTTCAGTTTTTGTAATACCATTATATGACCCTTATACACTTGTCATATGGTTTTGTAACAAATAATTTTATTTTACAGTTGAGTAGACCATGGAAGACTAAGAAACATTTTTAGATCAGTTCAGATTTTGTAAATAGAACATAAAACATCCCAAACAAGTTATAATTGTCTTAATATAATACCTACTAATTATGTTTCATAAAAACTACAAGCTATGATTAAGCTCCAAACTTAAGAGAACCTACATGTAGCAAGTATATGGAGATGATTAATATAAAATGAAAATTTTAACTGAAAATTTGGAAATAAACCGAATACAATTGGCAATCAAGGCATTGGTGACAGCTGGCAGTAGTTGACAAATATGTTCACACTCCTCGTTATTGGATTGAGGCTGTCAGGGTACCAAACTGATGTCTGGACCACAGAAAAATTCAAGTTTGAATATTTTTTCTATCTTATTAGATGAGACTTATTGGTAAGTTTTTATTTTTTATTTTATCAGTTGAACAAACATTGATCAGTTAAGTGTTGAATCTTTCTCTTATTAGGTTTCAGAAACTGTGTTGTTTCAGTAACCTATTATTTCCCCCCTGGAGATCCACATACAGTGCAGGAGTTTCACACTGATTTCCAGTTGTATATTATTAATTTGTTTTCTATCAATGGTTTTCTAACAAGATTAATCAAAAATTAATCTCATTAACTATAATAATGTTGAAACCCTTGGTAACTAAAGGAAACTAATCTCAGTCTACGCGGAATCGGTGGGTTATTCCTTGCCAGTAAATATGTATGTGAATCCCTCTCCGACTGAATCAATACTTGCAGTATTACTATTAGTTTTATTTAATAACACATAGGTAACGAAGTATTTGCCATATTAAACACTAATATTGATTTATTTTGAACCATTGATAAGTACAGACAACAGCTCGTCGACCTACCACAAATCATCGTTTTTATCAATTGAAAATGATTTCTACAAGTCAGGCTTAAAGTTAAAAATCTGTTAAAGAACTTTTAACTTATTGGGTGGTAACTTTAAACGTGCTGTTTACTTTACATTGAACAGATGGTTCATTAAAGTTATTTACCAAGATTTCTATTTGAATATAATAAAATAATCATTTTTATAAAATTATTACCATATACCACTTGTACTGGGGTAAAGTTACCTTTTTAAATACCTACCCATTTACTAAGTATGTACATTCTTTTAGATAAATGAGACTAGGTTTAGCTTAAATCATTTTCTTGTTTTCATGATAACATTAAGCAAGCTGATGCCCGCGACTCCGTTTGTGTGAACTTTAGTTTATGCATTAATAATTTCTATTGCGAAAATCGCTATTGCGTCAGTTTCATTTCCCATTTCCATTTAGATTACTTTTTTCGAGTTTATGAGTGATTTGCTTCTTCTTCTTGGTTCACCTGTAAGTATGGTACAACGGTCGTCGGTGTCATCAGTTGACTGCATCAATATACAGAGTTGTATTATCATACGGGACTGTACCTCCATACAGGGTGGTACCATCAAACAGGATTGTACCATCATACAGGGTTGCACCGTCATACAGGGTTGCACCGACATACAGGGTTGTACCACTATACAGGGTTGTCCCAGCATACAGGATTGTAACATAATACAAGGTTGTATTATCATACAGGGTTGCACCATTATACATGGTGGTTACATCATGCAAAGTTATATTATCATACAGGGTTGTATAGATCTGAAGATGTTTTGATATTCAGAGTTAATTGATTAATTCCAATGATGAATCAAACAACTACACCCGCGTTAGAAAAAATTTGAAGTATCTACTTACTAACAGATACTTCATAAAATAACACCTAAAAATTTTTACATCTCAAACTTCAGCAAATCATTAGGTATGTGATCATAATAAATGATTTATTGATTTTGCAACACAACTTTCCTCTTTGAACATCTACATAGTACAAAACGAGGACGAGATTATGGAACATAATTTATTGATTGGACTAACTTACCTAGTGACGTCCAATCCTAATTATGTGAAGTAATCTCGTCCTCGTTCTAATCCCAGCCCAGCCCTGATTCTAGGTTTTTTAGAAATATATATATACGAATGTATATATTATTATATATATAGTCCTTAATATATGTATACGCTTTTATAACCCCTTTTTTGATGTTGAAAGTTGTGTACCTATTCTTTGAAATAATGACATTAAGATTGACAGATGTCAAACGTGACACCAGGGACAGGACGCCATTGGTTGTGTTTTTTATTTTTTCAGTATAAATAGCGCTCTAAGGCGCTATACTTTAAACATTGTAGATCGCGTAGTTACACAAAGGTGCCTACTACATAGTACAAAACGAGGACGAGATTACTTCACATAATTAGGATTGGACGTCACTAGGTAAGTTAGTCCAATCAATAAATTACACTACTATTAGAATAGTTTGTTACGGGATTGCTACCATGTACCTTATTTTTGAGTTCCCGATATTTCGGCACTGTTGCAAGCGCCATGATCACGGAGTAACTGAAGATCTTGCGGGTAAGTTGTTAAGGGCAAACAGGTCTACCCTCTTTCGCAGTCTTTTATTGCACGCGTCGGTACCATTGTCTACAAACTCACTATTTTCTCGCACCTGTTCTCGACACACAACACTAACAGTATCTGACCGCGACACAGCAGTTTGTTGTTTTTTCCGGTTTTTGCACATACGAATCACTGGATTCCAGACACTTGACAATTTAAACCCATCCTCACGATTGAAAATTTTCCATGGGTTTAAATTGTCAAGTGTCTGGAATCCAGTGATTCGTATGTGCAAAAACCGGGAAAAAACAACAAACTGCTGTGTCGCGGTCAGATACTGTTAGTGTTGTGTGTCGAGAACAGGTGCGAGAAAATAGTGAGTTTGTAGACAATGGTACCGACGCGTGCAATAAAAGACTGCGAAAGAGGGTAGACCGATATGTTTGCCCTTAACAACTTACCCGCAAGATCTTCAGTTACTCCGTGATCATGGCGCTTGCAACAGTGCCGAAATATCGGGAACTCAAAAATAAGGTACATGGTAGCAATCCCGTAACAAACTATTCTAATGTTAGTGACATGAAAGTTTAAAAGAATATAAAATTACACTACTGTCTTTTGTCTACAAATAAGCCCTTGTTTATCTATCTATTTATCTTAGATAGCGTTCAGGTTAACTCGACCAGGGCCATAACCATGAACTCCTTAAACAATCTCAAAGTTGTTAAATCTGTCAATTTTGGTACGTCATTTCATACAAAATTTGACAGAAATGATAATGTTTGACAGATTTGTGATTGTTTTAACAGTTCGTGGTTAGGTCCCAGTTTATATAATATTCATCTGTCCATTTTTCACGAAGATTCATTGCCTTGACAATATTCTTCCGCGCGTTATTCGTTATTAATGATGGCAACATTACGAACGTCGTTAATTTCACGAATTTGGTGGCGTGTTCGAGTTTTCCAGTTTTCAACCGAAGAGCCTTAATGGCTAATTAAATAATAACAAAAAATAAATCCGATTCTGAATGTTACGCATAAAAAGTGTCTGTGACATACGGACAGACAGACAGACAGACATGACGAGTCCTTATGGGTTCCGTTTTTTGCCATTTGGCTACGGAACCCTGAATAACTAAGTCTGATATTATTCTGGAATTCTGGCCGAAGGGTGTGGTTTATCGTCGCTTCCGTGGAAGATAACCGACTGAAACCACCAGAACAACTCTAAAAACGAAGCCCTCACAATAAAAAAAAAATGGTGTAAAATATAACTTTATTATTGTAAATTCTAATTTATTTATTTATTTACGTGAAACATGGTATATTGAGATGATATTTTACACAGAATATTCCAGCATGTATGTATTTTAGTCTTTAAGGTATTTATTATATGGGCCGTTTATTATAATGTGTAAATTTATCTTGCCTGAAATAAATGATATTAGTGTGGTGTCAGTGTAACGTACAAATTTTTGGACACCCTGTAAAGACTAAAAGTATATTTACAGAGTACATAGGCGTCTCCTAATGCACGCCACAAATACCCATCCTCGGCTATTCTTTTCCATTCCCTGTCAGCCAGCAGCCTGACGTATATATCGTCTCTCTATCTTGTCGGAGGGCGCCCTGTGCTGCGTTTGTCCAATCGCGGTCTCCACTCCAGAACACGTCTACCACATCTGAAGGCCTACGAAAATGTATCGTTCGTTCTAACGTATTAACCCATCAAATTTAAATAACCATTCCTTTGACAAATGACCAACTCAAATTAGCTGTGTAAAAACACGACTGTTTTCAATTGTTCACACGTTGTCAAAGGTATGATACACGTGAATGGTTATTATAATTTGATAGGTTAATAATAAAAGTAGATATAATATTTTCGCTAGCAGTTCTACGGCAAGTTGTGACCAGCACACTGCCACTTCTGTCTACATATTCTTTGAGCTAGATCAATTACTATAGTTTTCTTTTGAATATTACAGAGTAATTAGACGTAGACGACGTAGTTATATAAGACGATCGATGTTAAAAAAAAGAACAATCACCGACATTGTTATAGAAATTCAATCCCTCCCCAATAAACTCAAATTACTCGCTATTTAGACGTTTTTATTTACTTTAGCAGTTTTCGATGGTAATAGATGCTTAAGTTAAGAAACTGTAATATTTTTCATCGGTATTTCAATTGTTTTATTTTACCCATTAATACTATTTCAAATTGTTTCTTTATCTTGAACAATGAATGTTTTATTCGAGTATAATATTTAAATACGATCATTTCGTATTCCTGCTGATAGCACAGCATAATGAATAATTATGCCTTAATAATATTCGTTTAAAGAATATTATGCCAAGTGTGTTATGCCAAATGAATTTCGGAGCAACAAAATTCTGCCCGAAAAAGGGAACCCGTAGAAACTTTCTCATACTAAGCCGCAGACCAGCGGTCATCAATTTGTGTGAAGACATTTTTGTGAGATTTCTATGTTGTTTCCCGCCGCCGCTATACGTAATTTGTGCTGATAGGCCAATGACATGATAAGCCCTCATTGTTGAGAAAACTCACATAGAACCTCATTGGCAGTTACCATTAAAAAAAGAAGAAAAAAAAGTGTGTTCGACGAGAGCGCGTGTCTTTTGTTTTTTCTCTTGAAAACATAGGCCGTGCCCGATAGCATCAATTATAATCGTTAAATTTTCTTTATATTTATAACTTCATAGAGCAAGAGCCAGCGACGGCCAGACCTTCGTTATATCATAAAAGCTGAAAGTTTTTCTATGTGTGCCTCTAGTATAGGTAGGAACGATCCCCACCTATGATACTTGGGTAGTGGTTCCTTTGGCAGGTAACAGGTAGCAAAGGTGTATAAAATTCCATCTAATATTTATTAATCTATTAAACTTAATTTTTTTATATTTTATTCATAACAACATTAAAACTCGCGTTACTCATTGCCAGACACTTAGTACGGTTCCAACCCCCTGCCGGACACCCCTAAACTATAATATTTTTTAATTCTACTTACGTTATCTTGTAAAAGCTAAATTTTATATATGTTTTTTGGGGAACTATTAAACGATGTTTCCCTAGTAGCCAGACATTTTCGAGGGTTCTATCATCCTGACAGACATATTGAATCGGGCAGAAGTTGTGAGAGCGCGGAGCATATGCAGTTACGGGTGTGAGTGAAACAGAGCGTTCGGTTTATTGCAACTTTTTACTGCACATCAGCTGTTGTTTATTTAGAATTGTCTCGTGATCTTTTTTTTTAATTTATCAAGAAGTTATATTAAATAAAATTATTCCAGTCCGGATACAAAAATTTTAACACAATATTAATTAAAAATCTTATAATAAAAAATATAGTACTCCAGGTAAACATAGAAGTGGCCGTCCTATGAAACAAATGGATGATTTTACTATATGTTCACTGCGCCAAAAAATACAGTTTTTTATTCGGTACGAAAAGAGGTAGCGACACTGAGAAAATTGCTGATTGTTGTCAAAATGGAACTTGAATTTGATTGCTCCTTGGAACATTTGCGTAAAATAAAACTTGAAAAAGAATATTATGAACGAGGAAGAACACTATACCAAGATAAAGATGAATTAGTCATTCGCACAGACGACGATAGCAGCAGCGATGACAGCTTTTCTGGTTTAGAAGATGATGAGTATATGGGTGTCGAATATTTGGAATCAAATGATAGCGAGTGATTTTGCTAATAATAATTAAATATTATACTTTTGGTGGGCAAAATAAACAAACATATTTGGATTTTAGTTTATTGTTTTAATAGTAACTTCAAGTGAGGCCTATGCCCTGCAGTGGGACGCATATAGGCATACTTAACTTGTATGGATATGACATTAGGTTTTCTTCTTTACCTCAATCTCTTTTTACGTTATGACCAATTTTTAATATAAAAAGAATTGAAAGAAATCGATTTATCTATTTTACCCCTAACAGGGATCCGCAGAGATCAGTCACCTATATATATAGATTTTTAAAAATTTCAAACTATTTATTAGCCTCAATTAGGTACTTAGGTTACAAAAAATATATTACCAGTTAGCTTCTTATCGGTTTCTAACCTATTAAATGAAAGTTGCTTAAATTCTTCGGGTTGTTTATTAAATACTTATAAAATAATTATGCATTTTTATTAAACCTACTCTGGAGTAAAGGTATGATTCCGAACAATGAGTGTCGCGCAGAAGTTCTGCTACTGCTTGCTGCGTAGCTTAGAATGTAATCTCATATGAACTCGTAAATAATATATTATTATGGGGACCAGTAGTGCTGCGGTAGCACTGCTGCATTCTGCTGAGTTCGGAATCATACCTGTAACCTACTTTTAGGTCTACGATACGGCAAGTTTGCCCATAATAAGGCTAGATTGTGATTCCAAAAAAACATGTCAGGAAATTTTGATACGGATTTAAAAAAACAATAAAAATCTGTAAGTATCAAAATCATTTTGGTCGCACTATACAGGGTTGCTACTTAAACAACAGTGGCGCCCTCATTTTATTTCATGACTTTTTAGGCAAGCTGTAACTGCATATGCTCCGCGCTCTCACAACTTCTGCCCGATTCAATGTGTCTGTCAGGATGATAGAACCCTCGAAAATGTCTGGCTACTAGGGAAACATCGTTTAATAGTTCCCCAAAAAACATATATAAAATTTAGCTTTTACAAGATAACGTAAGTAGAATTAAAAAATATTATAGTTTAGGGGTGTCCGGCAGGGGGTTGGAACCGTACTAAGTGTCTGGCAATGAGTAACGCGAGTTTTAATGTTGTTATGAATAAAATATAAAAAAATTAAGTTTAATAGATTAATAAATATTAGATGGAATTTTATACACCTTTGCTACCTGTTACCTGCCAAAGGAACCACTACCCAAGTATCATAGGTGGGGATCGTTCCTACCTATACTAGAGGCACACATAGAAAAACTTTCAGCTTTTATGATATAACGAAGGTCTGGCCGTCGCTGGCTCTTGGACTATCATGTACAATATTTAAAAAAAGAGGATTTAAATATTTTAAAATAACACTCATCCAAGTCAACGCTGTTTTTTTATCAATACAACAATAATACCACACCAGCAAGACCTATGGAAATTTAACAACGCCAAGAAACGCAACACTTATAGAACAAAAGAATAATAATAATTAATAAATCTTTTTCCTTAAATAGAACCCGAACTTGTACTTGACATAACCTTTCTTTCTTAACGGAGACGTTAAGACAGAAAGGTTCTTGAGTGGTGATTACGAACTGGAAGATGCGTGGGTGGGTAGGTCTCTCTTCCTTATTAGGGTTCCGAAAGTCCGAATAAAGAATATGAACCATTACCTATATATTTTTTAAAAGTGTGTCTTTCTTTCTACCCGTCTGTCATAGCCAACTTAATTCTAAATTACTGCAGCGATAAAAGGTACACGTTCAAATTCTGTATATAATCCGGCACGGCCGCCTATCTTAATATGAACCTACCACTTTTGGTGGGAGAATTATGAAATAACAGCTAACGTACCGTTTTCGTGTAGGATAGAAAGGGTACCTTAGGTACTTACCTAATGCATTGAAAACCATTACCATTACCATACCATACCATTACCAAATGCCTTGTGGGTTTACATCCCACTTTGCGCTTGCCGGTACATGGCCTCCATTCCAGAACCTTTCTGCCCCATCGGCCGTTAGTTCTACATTCTATATGCCCCGCCCACTGCCACTATAGTTTGCTAAACCGTTGGGCTATATCAGAGACTTTTGTTCTAAAAGAACAATGACAAAATACATTTTGACGAGATGCCAATTTTTGCGCGCTATACAATAAGTACTTACTTTTTAACCGATTAGACAGTACGTCAATCTTTTTAGCACTAGTGCGAAACCAGCGGTAGGTTGTTAGTTAAAATATAAATCTATCCGGCCAAGTATTTTCAATAAACCTCATTTGTCGCGCATTTTCTAGACGAAAGAGGTCAACCGCTCGATTTTTCTCGCAGAATTAGATTGGACCAAAATAAATCACGGGTACGATAGCAAAGGGGTTTGCAGGCTGGCGGGTTTTGCCAGGCCTGCATAGATTATTATAACTGAGGTTGATGTACTTAAGTGTTATCGCCAGAGGCAGCGGCAAAATTCAAAATTGCTTAAGTTTTTTTCAAACTATGCTTCGGACCAAACGGACCACAGACCTTCATCCGAGTAGCTGATTCAACTGCTTTAAACTGTATGAAGAAAGGTTACGTCTTGTGTGGACGCGTTTCTGTATACCTAAGTGATAAGTGATAGAATGGAGGCCACGTACCGGCAAGCGCAGCGTGGGGCTCACACCCACAAGGTGGACAGACGACCTGGTAAAGGATGCAGGAAGCCGCTGGATGCAGCCGCGCGCAACTGGACAATCTGGATGTCATTGGGTGAGGACTATGTTCAGCAGTGGTCGTCCTTTGGCTGAAATTCTTTGTGGCAAACTGAGCAAAGTTTGTACTTTAGGGACTAGATCACGGACATAGAATCTTAAATCCAATTACAAACATCCATGACTTAGTTAATGTGCTTAGTGCATACCACACAAACATTTGCCCCTTGCGGCATCCGAACCCGTGACGATGATAAAAGCATTAAATTGCATCGTCAGCTAAACAGTTAATCTAGATTAATATTCAGGCTAAGTACGGCTTAATTTTAATTTAGCGACAGCATTAGGTACCTCAACCGAGATTCATGGCTTACTTTCGGTTGTCAGAAAGTATCAAAAAGCAATTCGTTAGGGATGCCTTGGATCTCTAGTGAATTAAGTTCATAATTTATTCAGCGCCAATGCCCGGGGGAAAAGCATAGAAGTTTGCCAAATTATGAAATATGTTTACTAGCTTGCATCGCTCGCTTTTTAAATCGGGATGGAATTTTTAGGAATAAGCCAATTTTAGAGCTGTATCTGTGCTCTAAATTGTATGAGATAATGTCATACTGGGCAGTGACACATAACCTTTTATTAATACCTTTAACATTATATAAAATGGTGTATTTAAATAAACTTACTTCTTCTTTCTGCTTACTCTGTACTTTAATCTTTTGCTCTATAAATATTTCTTGGGATCCGAGATAATTATATTCTTGCCTGTATATTTCTTTGCGATGTATCTATCCTAATTTTTACTTATTAAATTTTTATTATTATAGGATATAATAATTTATCTTCGGTATAAGTTCAGTCAACAGTTTTAAACAAATTCTTTGATAGTTATATACTGTTTCTTGCGCTATATAGGTTGCTTACTACATTATCTTAAACAACTTGTGTTGCATTAAAAAGAATGCACGTAGGTTAGGTATACAAGATCTTAAAAAGAACCTGTTCAATCCAATAGTAATTAAAATCAATAATTCTTCTGCCCGAAAAGAGCAACTTCCTCAATGAGATCGACATCATCTAAAAAACCTTTATCTATAAAAACGAGCAAGAAATCAAGTTTGTTGTATGGGAGCCCCCTTAAATATTGATTTTATTCTGGTTTTTAGTATTTGTTGTTATAGCGGCAACAGAGATGCAAAATCTGTAAAAATTTCAACTGTCTAACTATTACGGTTCATCAGATACAGCCTGGTGACAGACGGACAGAAAAACAGACAGACGGACAGTGGAGTCTTAGTAATAGGATCCCATTTTACCCTTTGGGTACGGAACCCTAAAAAAACACCTCCGTACAAAATGATGTCAGCTGTTCAACGGTTTTATAAATAGGTCCAATTTTGAGAAGGAGGTCAATCGACGAATCCAACACGGATGGGCAGCGTTCGGGAAACTACGCAACATCTTCTCGTCCAAAATACCTCAGTGCCTAAAGACGAAAGTATACAACCAGTGTGTGTTACCTTACCAGTGATGACATACGGAACAGAAACGTGGCCTCTTGCTATGGGCCTTTTAAGAAAGCTTAAAGTTGCACAGCGCGCTACGGAAAGGGCTATGCTCGATGTTTCTTTGCGAGATCAAATGAGGAGATCCGTGAACGAACAAAAGTCGCTGACATAGCCCGACGGATTAACCGGCTGAAGTAGCAGTGGGCGGGGCACATAGCACGTAGAACTGACGGCCGATGGAGCAGAAAGGTTCTGGAATGGAGGCCACGTACCGGCAAGCGCAGCGTGGGACGTCCACCCTCAAGGTGGGCAGACGACCTGGTAAAGGTTGCAGGACGACGCTGGATGCAGGCCGCTTCCAATCGGCCGATCTTGAAGTCACTGGGGGAGGCCTATGTTTAGCAGTAGACGTTCTGTGGCTGAGATGATGATGATGAAGATAGGATAAAGTCATTTTTAATGCCATTTCCGAGTTGATTTCGAGGAAAAAGCTGATGTTTTATTTTTATAATATTTAACCTTTATTGCACAGATTAAAAAATAATATATTATTTTAGTATACACGGTGTTACTTTGCATCCTTGCCATATTTACAGAGGTAACTATATCACTGACAATGATAACAAATCAGTAAAAAAAGAAAGAACTAAATTTTGTTTTTTTAATCTTGAGTATTTTATTTTATCGACAATCTATTAAACACAACACTAATTATCGAAACGCATGCACATCACTGTTCTTATTTACCGGCACAAAAGACTTTGTAGTATTACTTGATTAGTGATCGCGTACCGTTCGAGACAAAATCGGTTTATTCCTATGTGTACTGCAAAACCAAATTTACTAAAAACTTAGTGTGCTTTATTTATGGGAGTCTCTAGTTTATCTAAACAATAGGTATTGTTCCCTACTTTTACCTCTGTGAATACGGCAAGGATGCAAAGTAACACCGTGTATAACCATTATTAAGTAGTAATGGTATATCAATTTTCTATGTGATAAATTGTATTTTCTTCCCATGGCTGGTACATAAACACTGAAAGTCAAATTAAGTCAATAATGCCTCAAGGGGCTAATAAGCTCGCTTCGGAGTTATTTTTAGGTAAGTGTTTTTCCTCCTCAATCATTTAGGAAGTGGATAGTATTTTTTCTATGTAGGTATTTCCTGTTATGCTCGGGCTTCACTTGCGTCTAATGCCATTAATTAGTGCGCTAATTGATATAGTGCGCTGATGTGGCCGGTCTTAGCGCGCTAATTTGCTTCAATGACATTAGACGCTAAGCGATAGGTCGGACGGCGGTAACTTTCGACACATCAAAGGGAATTATCGGGCGTCTAGGGCGTATTTTAAAGACAAGTATCCACAGATCACACGCTAGCTAAGCCACTAGACGGTAGAATCAAACATCAAAGTGGCTACACATTTAGCGCTTAGTTTGGTGCATTAATTAAAACGATAATCATGCCGATATTTAAACGTTAGGCGTCACGCAGGTGAAGCTCGAGCATAACAGTTCGATATTTGATTAATACAATAGTTAATTATTTACAAGATGTCTGTTTCAATGTGTGAATATAAAAGAAGCGTAATGTCTAAGTTAAGAGTTTTTTACAACAAAAATTTTTCTCGCGCATTATAGCCAGAACGGAAAAGAGCTCTTGTTTTTTCCTAAAAAACATTCCAGTATAGGCAATCTTTCTAGTTTTTTTCCATATCAACCTAACCTACGTCCGTCGTGACGGGTTAATTTTCTTTTAAATTGTATAAGGGTCGAAAATACCCTTGTTGGGTAGGAGGAATAGAGAAAATCTTTTTTATTTTTTACTGAGCTTCAGTGTAGATGGTTTAGGGAAACATGTTGTTTTAAATTTAGTTAAAAAATGACCAAATTACATTACTAACAATATAATTGTTTAGTGGTTGGCGACGCGCCTCATTTCTGCCTTATCATACCAATAACTATAAGCTTTTTTGGCATTCGATGTTGTCCTATACCAAAAAAAATTGTACTTCAGCACCTTTTTGTGTTGAATAGGGTTTTTTTACACCTTGTTTCAGTATTTATATTTTAAGCTTGGGTATTGTGTTCGATATTTTGTACTTATTCTTTATCTCCTGTTACTTGGTAATAAATTAGACTGATTTATTGTTACTAACTTACATGAAAAACTGTGTGTATAATATCCACAAACCTCCATAAAACGAGGAAAAGGAGAACAAACACATACTTTCGCGCTTTTAATAATGTTTATTCAGAATTACAGGGAATATAACGGTGGGCTCAAGTGCTAACATTTGATGACGATCGTGGAAATATGATACCGTTGACACGAATTACGTATAGCGGCGGTTTTCTATTTTGTGCCAATTAGTTGTCAACTAATTCAGGACATTCAGCCAAACAGTGGAATTTTGTTACCTTTAGGGTTACGTACGTCAAGAACAGGGAAATAAACCATATAGAATCATTTTGTCCGCATGTCTCGACTCGACTGTTTGTCTCGCAATTAGCGATAAGACCTCCAATTTTTTTGTGTTTCTGTAAAAATCATGAAGTGTATGACGAAGAAATACCATAAATGTGTAATTTGGATGTTTGAAAATGTATTAAATTCAATAAAGATTTAACAGGTAAACAGAACTAGCTGAAAGACACATTAGAATGTAGGCGAATTTTATCCATTTTAAACTTTCTTGTTGCATTTTTTCAAAATTACACTACCTATACATAACACGGATATTTTTGTAAACAAATAATTACCTCTTTTTATTAATTATTTCCCGACGATCGGCCTAACTGCAAAGGCCGTGTGAAATTAAGCCGATACGTCGGGAAAGCTTGAAAAAATGCAACAATAAAATTTAAAATGGATAAAATTGCTAAATCTGTTTTTTTTTATTTATTTAAAACTTTATTGCACAAACTTAAAAAATAAATGTACAATAGGTGGACTTAATGCTAGAAGCATTCTCTGCCAGTCAACCTATAGGTCATGCAGAAAGCTTTTGAAGTTTATTCATTTTTTTGGCTTTATATTGAAGTCTATCGAACAAACTCGTGGGCAGTACGCAGAATTAAGTACATATACGTATCTCAATTAAGTATCAGTGGATTGTGTAGACAGTAATGTTTACAGAGGCTGGTGGTGGGCGCTCAATTTTGTTTGCTTACTTGTTTTACATTTATTCAGATCTGTTTACCCGACTTCTATGAAAATGAAAGATAGGCCGCCTACCTCGATGTACCAGTAGGTATGTTTGAGCAAAAATATTATATAAACATATTATACGGCCTTTAAATTGTTTAGCGCTAGCTTAAATATTGAGACTGCCTAAATAACTTTTTCTTGGGTACCTAAAGCAAAAAAAATGGGTTTCTGTAAACTCGGTTTACGGACGTTAATTTCACGTGATAGCGTCTGAAAACATTGATGCTAATCGGACACATCGGCCGATGGAGTAGAAGAGAGATAGATGCGTCTCTTTTAAGCCTAACGCTTAGACTGATCGTGCCTCTCTTTCGCTTGTTCCGCGCTTTTGCTCGCACGCGGCACGTGACATGTTTTCGTGCGCGCAGCCGGTCATCGATTTATAAGACGTTATCACGACGAAATCTTTTGTTGTAACAAGATTTCCCTCCGTAATCCTTGCTCCACAACTCCAACTATCATTAAGGCGGGTCATATCAAGTACATAGTTCAGACATGTCACGAGACTGGCGTGACAAGTCGCGATCTAATGTCACACTAATATCCTCGTCACAGTCTCAGTTCCATTACTAATGACGTGAGATATGTTTGCGTTTGTGATATCTACAACTTGAAATTCTTGGGAATATTATTACTAACTGGTAAACTGGTAAATATTATTATACTGGTGGCGTCCAAGCTGCACAGCCTGGCTCACCGCCGCAAGGTTGCTTGCCTATCGGACTACTATAGATTGTACTTCGGAGAGTGTTCTCATGAGCTGCATGAGCTCATACCACCGTCACCTTTCTTCCATCGGACATCTAGACGCACGGCCGGCTACCATCCGTTCTTATTTCGATTGGGGTCAAGAGTAAGCCCATCTCAAATTAAAAAAAATATATATTACTAACTACGATTAAGATAACAAAACTGTTTTAAATTGTTTTTATTAGGTTTTCTAATATTATGGTACGTTTAAAATGAATCTCTAGCGTTGATCTATAAAATAAATCTATGGTATACAAGTCACATTTGCCGTAGAACCTCTAGCCGATGAGGTTGGATGAGGTAGATGTGTTTTTGAGTGGAGACCGCGACTTGACAAAACAGTGCCCCCCTGGGGGGGGGGGGGGGGGCACCCGCCGAATCCGAATAGCTGAAGCTCAGGGGCTGTATCCAGTAGTGTACTAGAACCTAATCTGACAAAAATAATAATAACCTTCATCTTTAACTTGAATTTAATTTGATCAGTGACTGAAAAGCTTAATTCCCGAAAAAAGTAGATATAAACAGTTTCGTTCCCATCCCATGTACCCAGACTATGGGATTTCAATATTGGATCCATAGAAAACGTTTTTGTACAAGAATAACACTAAAATCAGCCTCTAAGGGGTTTTGCTATGTTTTTTACACCGGATAATAGGTATGTCAGCCAGGTTTTGCTATGTCTTAATTACACCGGAAAATATGCCAGCCAATGGCAGCCAGCCATCAAACTCGATTCTGGTAGGATTGTTTAACCTAATACCTACATGATCAAAATAATTTAGCTACAAATGTTATCTTTTATTTTCCTGACGTTTTGACTGGGTTACACCGACCAACAGTCAATTTTATTCATGCAACGCGAAAATTACTAATATCTTCGGGTGCATGGTGAACATGAAATAAAAACCCAACTAATATGGTATCAGGCAAAGAAAGTAATCATAGTAAACCCATCGTACCGAATCCCATAAATTACGTGTTCCCTTCAAGGAAAGTCAGTGACAACCTGACAGACTGACAGACCGTTTGTTAGCATGAAAAATATATCTTGAAAGCATTACAAGGTTCGCCCTCAGGGCCAAAATGTCACAAACTGCGTGCGGTATTTTAATATTATATATACTTACTATTTTTAAACCTTTTTGAATATATATCTAAATGTAACGAAATGTAGTAGGTGTAATCGCAAATATATTTTTGTCTTTGGTTTTGTAGAATCAGTGGCGGGCATTAAATTAGGTCTATTTCGAGGTAGGCAGTAGATACTTACTTAGGTGTTATATTAATGAAAATCAGTGGTTTTCATCAATGACACACATTTTTAAGTACCTACTGCCTACCTTATTACATTTACTAGGTAGGCACTGCCCTATTGCCTATATGCACCGCACGCCCCTGCGTAGAATAGATTGAAAGATTTTATTGCACACGAAACAAAGAAGTTACAGTTGATATTTACAGAAAAAAAATACAATTCTGGCCGTCTTATCGCTAAGAGTGATCTCTTCCAGACAACTTTAAGGCAGAGTATAACTATAAAGAAAGGGGAAAGTGGTGCAGAGTGTTTTTTTGTAAAATTTTATACATACCTACAATTACAATAGCCATAAGTATAAACTTAAATACAACATACATAAAAATAACAATAAAATATAAATACTTACTGAATAAATGAATTTGAATTTGAGTGTTGGGTACCTTTGCTCCTGATTTGATATTGTGTTAATTTTTTAGGGTTCCGTACCTAAGGGTAAAACAAATACTAAAAACCAGAATAAAATAAATATTAAAGGGGGCTTCCATACAACATATTAACACAAATTACGTGTAGCGGCGGCGCGATATTAACCAATTTCGCTGAAACAGGACACAAAATTCAAATTAACTTTTTATTTACTTTACGTTTTCAGGAATTAATTTCCGCTTTAAGACCAATGATTAATAACACAAATACAATTCATTGGTGTATAATGTTTAATTTAAATTTAATTAAGTTTTTAAATTTAGTAGACATTGATTTTGAACGATAAAAATACGTAAAATCGGAATTCAGAAGCAATACATTTGTTTTCAAGCTCGAATTCAAGATTATTTCTCATGCTTCAAAGATCCTTACCCTGATCATTTTGTCCTGTCATTTATTCTTACTATCCATCCAAACTTCACAAATCGTGAATAAGATTAGTACAAACATCTAAACCCTTTTAGCGGGGACTTGGATGGTAATAATTCGTCTCTAAAGACAGGTCTAGTTTGAAGATTACCACAGATATGGGGTAAGTCCCGGCCAAACCAACGCGTGCGCGTGGCGTGCGTGTTCAGAACGTGCCATAGCATTTGTATCGACGAGTTCACACCGGTGCGGATATGGGCGGCGTGCAGCTTGACATTCAGCTTTTGCACGCGCGGACATGACATTTGACGTGACAGGCTCAACAGACAGATGGTGCGCTACTATGATAATATAAATAATTACGTTTATAGCTACAATTTTTTTTCTGAAAAGCAATGAGTGAAGCCATCTAGCTTTTTTCTTTCCTACATCTTCAAATAGCTTCGCTCGGGTAACCGCGTTGGAATTAATTAATGCGAAACTCAGTAAATAAATTAATTAAAAACTCTACAAAATCTTTGTTTATTTAGTAAAAAAACGCCCACGCCCCCGCGTTGTTTTGGCCGTAGCTTTAGTTGGAGGATGTCAAGTAAGTCGCGGTGTCTAACTTGTCAAGACGTAGACTAGACGCGCTTCCGTATGACATAGATTAAATTGTAACTTACAGAAGCCGCACAGTTTGAAAGATCAAGAGAATAATCAGAATGTAGAATAGAAACTGAATATTAGAAACTTAAACGCACCCGTAATTAATGTAAAGTAACTAATATTAAATAATTTATTATTCAGGGTTACATTGTAAAGAAGTGTCAAATTTTCAGGAGCGACTAAAAATGAGTTTTAATTTAATACAAACAGTAAGTAATTACGATAAATCAGTTTTTTACAGTTCCGTACCCAAAGGGTAAAACGGGACCCTAATAATAAGACTCCGCTGTCCGTCCGTCTGTCTGTCTGTCTGTCCGTCTGTCACCAGGCTGTGTCTCATGAACCGTGATAGTTAGGCAGTGTAATTCTCACAGATGGTGTATTTCAAATGCATAACAACAAATACTAAAAAACAGAATAAAATAAATATTTAAGGGGGCTTCCATACAACAGACATGATTATAGATAATGGTATGGAACCATCCGTGCGCGAATCCGACTCGCACTTGGCCGGTTTTTTTGCACAACCACACACAAAATTGGCACAACCTTGTTTACTTGTACGTTTGAATTAACTACTTGCTACCTAATTCGTTGTATCCCTGTACGAATAAATGGCGTGTATATTTCCTAAATTAATTATTATAAAGCGGTTTTAGTCCGCATCGCGGCACCGTCACACGTTTACTTCTATAAATCGGAAACTAATTGACGTATCGGAGTAATTCTTTCACTTGTATTTTTTTATTTTTGACAGAGAATATGGAGAGGATTTATTTAATTAGTAGAATCACCCACAAAGAGGAATTTTACTTATAAAATAGGACTTGATTTACAAACCCTAACCAGCGGGGCTTGAAGGAGTTTAATGCCTATCGTTCAACCTATCTTTGTAGTGAAGTTTATGCGACTTTAATATAAAGGTCAGTTGGACAAGTTCGATGTTTGGCAAAGCAATGTTAGTGGAGATTGTGGGTGGAAAAATGCGGTATTCAACGGTGAAGTTTCTTTGTTTCAATATCTTTAGTAAAGGTTGGCATTGTGAAAGTTTTGAAGAGTCTATTAGCTTCGCCATTTTGAAATATAAATACTTAGATTTTATTTTCTTTGAGATCTTATATTTGTTTGATGGTAAATAATGTTTAAAACGCATTTAACATAAAACCAACAAATACGCAGTAATATTTTTTACGGTATCAAAAATAGAATACATAAATTAATTTATTGAATAACATAATTAAAGTAACAACAAAGTATAACACCATCCAGACCCGAGGCAGTTTAGAAAATTTCGTTTTCTTCATTGACTCGACCGGGAATTGAACCCGGAACGGATGGCAACGCCAAATACAGCGTGCTCACCTCACAAACATTTTTGCACTATGTGCATGTCCATAATCTACTTTGGTGTTCCTGACGTCCATTTCTTTGGTTAGGTATGATTATGAAAATTATAAAGTAGGGTAACTCTGAAACTACGCCAGGATTCCAAGTATAGTATCCTGTGGGTGTGGCGACACTATCGATTTACTCAAACGAATATTGCACACAACTAATACCCTTCTAGTCCCCACTCTCGTTGGTTCGCACAAAAAGTTTTAATGAACGCCACGGTATCGATACAAGACGTAGCTTATTGAAAAACAGCCAGAAAGAGTAGCGGTAGGCAATTTTTAAGCATGGTAATAAAAAACATCTCAATGGAGAATGTTAATAGGTATGTTTGTTACAGTAAAGCTTGTATGTATACAAATACACTAGATTTTGCTGTAGTCAAAAATACCTATTAGTTTTGGTTCTACAGGCTTTTAAATTTACGATAAATATCGAGTCCCGCTAACTGTCCGCATGTGACGTCAATTTATAACGCTCCCCTTAGTCGCCAGACACACACCGTGCTGATGAGAGCGCGAGCGGACTGAGCGCGTGTTTTGAGATGACGTCACACCGCGGCACCGTCACACGTTTACTTCAATAAATCGGAAACTAATTGACGTATCGGAGTAATTCTTTCACTTGTATTTTTTATTTTTGACAGAGAATATGGAGAGGTTATATTCAAAAATAGTGAACATTCTTCAGACCAATTATCTGACCAATAATCATCATAATCTGAGGTGCTTGTTGAACAGTGGTGGCAGCGCTATGTCATGAATAACTAAAGTTAGGTCTGAAGATATTTTTGACATACATATAAAGACCCGTTAAAAGTTGGTCCCGAAATCAGTTAGTCAGACCCTATTTGGGCGGCTTGATTACTACTGACAGTAAGGTTTAACAATGATTTAATGATGACTCACAGTGTTATTCACCATGGACATTCATGAAAACATGGAATAGACGAGTACAAAATCATATAAATAAATATAAATATTAGACAACATCACATACATTGTTCCGATCTTAAGGTAAGTAGCTAAGGCACTTGTGTTATAGAAATCAGAAACAACGACGGTACCACAATACCCAGACCAGAGACAATATAGAAAAGTTCGTTTTCTACATTGACCCGAACGGCGATCGAACCCGGAACCTCGATGGCGGCGCCATAGTATAGTCCGGCGTGCTCGCCTTTCGGCTACGGACGTCGTCAAATGACATTTTAAAGAGATAAAATGCCTACATAAATCAGATTTATCTTTACAACTGTAGGCATAATCTTGTTCGATTAATAAAGAATATGCCAAATTAATACATTTTAGTACCAAGAGTCTTCGAAGCAAACTGCAAACAGACAGATGGACATACCAAAATTTTTAATATGGGTTTATTGATGTCCTACATACACAACCTCAAAAATTACCCTAACATTATTGACAAAATATACCTACCTACATATAACTTCTACTGTTTTTAGAACTTATAACTTCGAGTAAGGAAAATAATTCCATAAGTTAAAAGTGTAGAAAGTTCTGGCTGTTTTAGTCGACCTATACATACATAAAGAAATTTTTGTTGATTTGTGTGATTAAAACATTAGATTTTTTTACTCATGAATTTTTGTCGTATTGAAAAAGTTTTTCTATTTTTTAGTTGTAAAATCACCTCATAAAAGATATTTTACGAGGTGATTTTACAACTAAAAAATAGAAAAACTTTTTCAATACGACAAAAATTCATGAGTAAAAAAATCTAATGTTTTAATCGTCATAATTCTAGATTAGTTGTAGCTGTTGCTAGAGAGACAGCTATAATAATAAGCTTATTAATTACACTGTTGTTGAATCATCGTTTTGTATCACTACAAAACAAAAATTTGTTTATGTATGTATAGGTCGACTAAAACAGCCAGAACTTTCTACACTTTTAACTTATGGAATTATTTTCCTTACTCGAAGTTATAAGTTCTAAAAACAGTAGAAGTTATATGTAGGTAGGTATATTTTGTCAAAAATGTTAGCGTAATTTTTGTGGTTGTGTATGTAGGACATCAATAAACCCATATTTATAATTTCGCTATGTCCATCTGTCTGTTTGCAGTTTGCTTAGAAGACTCTTGTTATCACCTATAATAGGTTAACCGTGATAGTAGTAGTAGGTTATCACCTATAATAGGTATAGGAAGTCCATGGCAATATAGTGTTTCCAAATGATAAAACATCGAAGCTGCGTTTCGTTTGCAATAAAACAGTTGATATAACTCACTCGCTAGTCATTGTGTAATGTGTACCTACTATATAATTCTTACTCTGTGCTACTATGTCAGAAAATCTCACTGCCCAAACAAAAATTGAACAATAAATAACATTGTCACCAAAATCTTCTTGATTTCCATTATCCCCTTAACTTTGTACTTTCCTTTATCCTGTCACGAGCAGAAACAACGTCCAGTGAACTTATGACATCAAGTCAAAACTTGGACAGTTTGGACTTAAGAAGTTGTAGGAGACTATCATATCATCAAGATATACTAGACGATGTTATTGTGTGAGTATAAAAATTCGGAGTCACCTTTCTAACATACAAATTCAATGCCTGTTATTATTGAGCCTAATTAATTGGTGAGTACAATGGAAGTCTCATAAAAAATAAATTATTTGACGACTCACTATTAAAATTAAGTTCGTAACTGATGCTATACGAATAACAAACCAAAATCTTGTTTTTAGGGTTTCGTGCCCAAAGGGTAAAAGGGGACCCTATTACTAAGACTCAGCTGTACGCCGGACTGCCTGTCCGTCTGTCACTAGGCTGTATCTCATGAACCGTGATAGTTACACAGTTGATTTTTCTAATCTTCAGAGATTGCAAGTATTGCCGCTATAACAAAAAATATTAAAAACAGAATAAAATATCTAGCACTTGGTCGGTTTTTAATTAACCTCCCGACAAGCAGTATTGCACTCGGTCCTATGCTACCCCGCTTGGCTTTCACTGAGTAGGTAAATATCGTATTTCGTTACGTTCGTCTAAACACTTCTAACAATACCGACAACCCTACTCAGTTACTTAGAATGGATGAATTATTGACATTCGCAGATTTCACATTAAGATTGGATTTCACCAAAATGGCGGATTATATTTGAGTCAAAGGAATTCGGAGCCTTTCATATTTAATTTAATGCGCATTATAATATCGATGATACAGGCTTATGTTTCTGCGTTTTAAGGGATTTTAGGTTGATATTCTCTGAAACTCTTATTTTTGGGATAATGCAAAAAAATGGACCTTAGGATTTATTAGTGTTGCTGAACTATCGACACTGATCATCGATGGTTGACCTTGAAATTTAGTTACAATATCGATTGCTTGCTCGTATTATTGAAGGTGCTCGTAGCTCAGTGGCGGCAGCGCTTTGGTATCGATTAGTAAAGTTAAGCAAACAACGCTGCGGTTGTGAGTGGATGGGTGATCATTCCGACCATATTTAGTGACATTTATCACGAGCATCTCCGTGCTTCGGAAGGCACGTTAAAAGTTGGTCCCGGCTGATATCGCTTGATATTAGTCGTAAAGCCTAGTCGGAGGCCTTATGGCGGCTTGATTATATCTCAGTAAGGTTTAGTCATTGGCCTTACAACACCCCTCCACCAATCCGCACTGGGCCCGCGTGGTGGAGTATGGCTCAAACCACCTCATAGTTGAGGTGAGGCCTGTGCCCTGCAGTGGGACGTATATAATAGGCATACTTAACTTAACTTATCGATTGCTAATAATATATCAATACTAAGATTTTTAATACTTGAAAAAAATCGTCCGCCTCAGGTGATGCGATGGACGTGGGTTCGGATCCCACCTGAGGCGGACGATTTTTTTCAAGTATTAAAAATCTTGGATAAACCTAGCATGGTAATTGCTAAAAACAAAAATTTAAATATATCAATACAATTGAAGCGCTTCAATATCTACTATTGATAGTATTGTTGTCAAGTATGTATTTTGATCAATTTATTGTATTACCATCAGAATGTTAAATACTTACTTACTAAGTTGTCCCTTCTCTTCCTATGGGTGTCGTAAGAGGCGACTACAGGAGAACCGCCACAAGAAGACGGGCAGCAGCGTCTCCTCCCAACCATTGGCCAAACTGCGATCGCCAACCCGCCTGCCAAGCGTGGCGATTATGGCAAATCCTTCTTTTGGAGAGGCCTGTGTCCAGCATTGGACTAATATAGGCTGGTGATAATGATGATTTTTGTATTACCATCGGAATGTTAGGTACAGTCAACAGCACGTCGACCTACCCCAAAAGTCAAAATTTCTCCAATAGATTTTCAACTTTAACCCTGATACATAGAGTTCATTTTCAAATGAGTAAATTTGTCATTTTGTGGTAGGTCGAAGTGCTGTTGTCCGTACTTACTTGCAAAGTTGTAAATCGATAGATCGTCCGCTAGAAGTAAGTAAAAAACAAGTGAAGCTAATGACAAAAGTGTGTAAAAATAAGTTACACATTATCTTCCATCAAGTCAAACTGACTTTCTTAGGTTGTAGCACTCCGTCGAAAAGACAACTTGTGTTTAATTAGAAAACTTAATAGTCCTTACGGGGCGCCAGGAAGTATTCTTAATTAGACATTTTTATGAAATTTGTCGAAAACCCCTGAGCGCTTTAATTAAAAATAATAAAAGCTGCCTGCTGACCGTTTAGGTTGTTAGTTTGGTGTTAAAAGAAAACTGTTTTTTAAATTAAATTAACTAATTACTATCAGCTGCCATCAGCAGTCAAATAAACAAGGTCTAGGTAATTAGTGCAACAATTTTTGCTTTGGGAGCAACATCGATATTGTGTTTTTTTTAGATACTCCATATATTATCGAGGTATGCGAGTAAGTTTTTATGGAGTAGCTACAAACATATCGATTTCGATGTTCTAGTACTCGTATAGATAGATATTATGTACAGAAACAAGTGCAAGAAAACAACTATTTAGGATTGCAATTAATGTATTAAATTAAAAGCGTTTCTTTATCACAACTTTTAGGTGAAAGACAGTTGAATTAAATTGATAGGGGAATTAAGCGAAGAGTCCCAGCAATTATTAAATAAATAACTAAAATCTAGTGGCCACCCGATCTAGTTCCCACCCGATGGACTGACGACCTAGTCCAGCTTTCAGGAACTACAAAATGTCCCAGAGCCGTTCGCTGTGGCGAACTGTAGAGAAAGCCCACGTCCAGCAGTGGACTTTTAATTTAATTACAAATGTTGAATTGGTGCGTTAAAAGGTGTCTTATTATTTTTGTATCTCCTTTATTGAGAGGATAAATAAATATTTTGAGTACTCATAAAAGTAGGTACTTAATGAAAGAACAAACAAAGTCTTAGTACCCACTTACTAAGTTATTAAGTGCTATTGTTCAGCACTTAACATGTTTATGGACTTGTTTGCCTATGTACGAGTAAGCCCAACCTTCGTTCTTTACTATTTTTTTTAGCTTTTTTTCCACCTTGATTCAATGTAAGTACCTTTTTATAACACTGCTACAACGGGAAAGAAGTCAAATGCTTAATCAAAAACCGTTGGTTATGCTATTTGCGAAATTATACATCAAGCCTTATAAAAAACCAGCCAAGTGCGAATCGGACTCGCGCACGAAGGGTTCCTCTATCTATAAAAACGGCAAAAAATCACGTTTGCTGTATGGGAGCCGCCTTAAATATTTATTGTATTCTGTTTTTTAGTATTGTTATAGCAGCAACAGAAATACATCATCTGTGAAAATTCAGCTCTCCAATTATCACGGTTCATGAGATACAGCCTGGTGACAGACGGAAAGACAGACAGATTGACACACAGAAGGACAGCGGAGCTTTAGTAATAGGGTCCCGTTTTACCTTCTGGATACGGAACCCTAAAAATGAATGTTGGTTCACTACCGCGAACTAATACTCAATAACGCCATCTATCGGCGAACGGTGCAAACGAGTTTGTATAGGATGCGAACGGAGGCAAAACATCGCAAGAAAACCTGCACATCCATCGCATTTTTAGGTAACACTGAATATGTGGCCATGGTGAAAACTGTCTGCTTACCCTGTTTAAGGGAGAAAAAGGTCTGATGGTAACTAGTAAGGACTGGAAAAAAGGCGGCTAGCTTAGGAAAAGCAGGAAAGAATAATACAGATTAAGAAAGAAGATTGGAAAATGTAAAATAATAATCATATAACATAACGTCATATAACACTGACTTCTGCACACATCACCAACAGACAGCCAGAGACAAGTCTCTGGAGACTTGTCTCTGGCTCAAGACAAAACCATCAATACAATTAATTAATTTATACTTTTTATGATGAAAAAAATCATAATACCTACACAGGGTTCCATTGCAAGGTAGTGCCAAATTTTAAAAATAAGATCTAGAGTCGGATAGTAATAATAAAATAAAAAAATGATTTGTTTTTACGTAAATCGATTTAGTTACTGATTCTGAGTGGTCGCTGAAAAATTGGCACTACTTTGCAATATAACCCTGTATACAATAATAGTTACCAAAAAGTATTAACTTGATGGTGGTATTTCAGTAATTATTATTAGGTTAAGTCTGAAATAGGGTAGAAATTCTTGGAAAACTTTTAGTTTTTAACGACTCTCTCACGTGAGAGAGTCGTTAAAAACTAAAGTTTTCCAAGAACACATGCACACACAAGCACATGCTAGTAATGTAACTTTGAGCCATCTTGGAACTGAAACAAAATTGACATTGGTATAGTAGGCTCATTACACAAATATTTATAATTAAAGAATATGCGATCGGGATAAGTGGAGTGGGGAGAGTAAATTTAAAGAGTAGCTCATGTCCAATAGTGGGCTTACGCGGGCTGATTTGTAATTATTATGACATGGAATCTACTTAACACTTTTTTTTTTTTTATATTAGGACAACCAACAAAACATTCACTTAGTACATCAATTTCACTTGTACGGATATCCGTATATAGGTATTATGTTTCATTCCAAAATGAAGTCTTAATTATAGGCTGCCACGGCAAGCCATACTCATTTTAACTATGTATTATTAGCCTAAAATAATGTTTCTCATCAAATCAACGGCAACTGCATCGGCCCTGAGATAATAAGCATTTATCTTCGAAAATCGTTTCACTGATGCAGAGCCATAAGACAAGATACAAATCATAATATTACACTTTTTTTTTTATTAAAGTGATCTTAAAAAAATAGAAAATAATTAGTAATAGAGCATGCGCTCATCATTTACACCTATAATTACATCTATAATTGTGTTAATATTATTTCAGTTTCCGTACCTTGGATCCTGTAGTTCAATTTAGGTACACTCATGAAAAATCGTGTACAATAATTAAAATAATTCAATAGCTCTGACATCCCAACTGATTTATTATATTCATTGAGCTTATGTTTTTTACCCTTTATTATTGTAGAACATATTTTTCATTTCACGTTTGTTATATTTCATGTGTAGTTGTACGACTCATTCATTTTTATCAAAGACGTAACCCACGTTAATCTTTTAACGTTTAGACTCCTCTTGATAGAAAAAAAGTTTTTTTTTAAATAACAAAAAAAAATGAATAAACTAAAACCAAGTTTTAATTAGGCAATTATTAAATTACGAATGACGTATTAAGACAGCTTGTCTTATAGCACAGTGAGTTTACTGTAGCTACATCCATTATGCTACACGTTTCTCTCTTTAGAAATAACGACGTTCAACTCCTTATAAAAGTAGATACGTGGGTTTTCGTATAAAAAGTTCAAAACAGGAGTGTTCGAATGAAGTTAGCGTTTCCAAAGTTAGTAGGCGTAACGAGTTGCGTGGTTGAAATTATGAATTGATTTATGAATTTTGGGAAACACCCACATTGAAACGCCCAAGGTATATAAATAAGGGCGTGGGTGCTTACCAGGCATTTGTGAATGATTTTTAGAGACAGGAAATTGTTTTATTTGATATTCCGAACATGTTTAGGGCCTGTTTCAAAATGTACGGATAAGTTCTATAAAAGTTCTACGCAATTTTCTACTTATCTGAAGGAAACATTATTTTTGCGTTTCACCACGTCCAATAGCGCTATATGAATGATTAAGTTCAAGCACTTTTTGTCCTCTTATCATTATCATCATCATCATTTCAGCCACAGGACGTCCACTGCTGAACAAAGGCCTCCCCCAGTGACTTCCAGATCGGCCGGTTGGAAGCGGCCTGCATCCAGCGTCGTCCTGCAACCTTTACCTGGTCATCTGCACACCTTGTGGGTGTGAGCCCCACATTGCGCTTGCCGGTACGTGGCCTCCATTCCAGAACCTTTCTGCCCCATCGGCCGTCAGTTCTACGTGCTATGTGCCGCGCCTACTGCCACTTCAGCCTGCTTATCCGTCGGGCTATGTCAGCTAACTTTGTTCGGATCGGATCTCCTCATTTCTGATTCGATCTCGAAAGTAACACCTAGCATAGCCCTATCCATGGCGCGCAGTACGATCTTGTGCTTCCTTATAGGGCCCATATTATATAGTGAGAGGCCACGTTTCTGTTCCGTATATCATCACTGGTAATATACATTGGTTGTCGACTTTCGTCTATCCTCTACATAATTTTATCTGTTACATAGCTTTGTCCGTACATTGAGAAACAGGCTCTTAGTTACATTGACGAGCTCCGTAGCCGAGCGGCGAGCACGCCGGACTTTGTGTCGATCTGGTGTTCCAGGTTAAATTTCCGGTCGGGTTAGTGTAGAAAACGAACTTTCCCACATTGTCTCGGATCTAGGTGTGTTTTTTGAGTTAAAATTTCATAGTTAATGTTACCATTTTACGATTAAATTGTGTATCGGCAATGTGATTCACCTAAGATCTAAAGGGAAGGAAGGGAGGTTTGACATCAGGCTTGGGCCACTTTAGAAAATCAACTTTTCGTAATAGGCTGGTGGGTTTGCTGAGAGAAGCCCCATAAAACCATAGCCTGCTACCTCGTAACAAAAAGTCAATGTCAATTCCCTTTTTTCTGGCGCTTTTTTTGCCGCATCACCGGCTATTATCATCATCATTTCAGCAGTTTAAAGTAGCAGATACTGTTTGAACCTTAAAATAAAATCAGCGTAATTTAAATGTTATTAGTTATCTTATGATCGTCATCATCATCATCATCAGCCGGCAGACGTCTACTGCTAAAAATAGGCCTCCCTCAGTGACATCCAGATCGGCCGGTTGCGCGCGCCCTGCATCCAGCGGTTTTCTGCAACCTTTACCAGGTCGTCTGTCCATCTTGTGGGTGACGTCCCACACGCGCATCGTCGAACGTCGTTACGTTATCTATCAGCTTGTCTATAAATTAATATTGAAATCAGTTTGATTTTAACATTTATATTGGATATTATTTTAACAATTATCTCCAAAAATTAGAATTTAAAATAAGATGATATTTCTCAAAATATAATACCTCTGAACTCGTAATGTAATCCGATAAAATGTTCAAACCTATTAAATGTGTCTTTGCGAATTTAAATCTTGTTAGAATATTCATAATAATATTGTCGAACCTCCTCAGAGGATGATAATGATAATAACCAGCGAAATACGATCTCCTCGAGTTGTGCGAAACGTTCTAAATTACAACCCTTTTAGCAAATTACAACATTAGTCTCACTGTAACCGATACCCTTAAACGTAGCTAAGGGAGAACAGACAACACTTTAATCCTTTTCCTAGTGCATCGTCTCGTTCCTAGTTAGGGTAGGGAAAGACTGCTGCACAGTATCTATCTATAAATAAATATCTAGTGTTATCAAAATTAGTTTGTTTCTTTACGATAAATTAGTTGAAAAATACCCAGAATTTTACGAAAGAACGCAGAGACAAATGTAAAATACAATTTACACCAATAAGACAAGTTAAAAACACCTACCTCATGTCTTATACTGTATTCATCGAGCCCTCTTTCTATGTCTTTTAAAATCTATAATTAAATACCTTATTCGATAAAAATCTTAAAAATGAAATAACCTTCGTAAACAAACTAAAAGTACTTTTAATTTCAAAACACTATTATTCTTTTTGTGAATATTTAGATGATAATTCATAATAAATCATAGGAATTGTATTTTTAGACCAATTATCCGCCCCTCTCTTAGTTGCCATGGCCTAGGTACAGGGTACATGATGTATTTTAGTTCTTAAGTTCATAATGAAAGCAACAAATTAATGAGTATTGAGTATAAAAAAATAAAACGCAATGCGCATCTTAAAATATAATTTGCTTTAATCTCACACTTCTAACAAAAGCAGAAATGAATATAATAATAAAAATGCACTGGCTTTTATAAACTAAGTTATGGCTATTACAAGTATTCGTTATAAAGTGCTTAAAATTTAAACAAAGTTATTTGTTAAGTCATTCGTTTACGAAACCAGTTTTTTTTAAAGGTCAATGTTTTCTTGTTGTTATAATTATATTGTGTTATATCGGGTGTAAAAAAAGGCTTAACGAAGCCGAATACTACATATTCTACGTATTATTACGATCATTTTTTTCATTTAAACTATACCTGGGAAATGACGGGTTACCGATTATTGACAGTCGAAGTTACAATTTTTTTCAAAGATTTTTACAAAATTGACTTCTGTTTCAAAATACTAAACTTTTTTACAAAGAAACATGATCCGCTTACACACACAGGCATAGTCTGTGGCGTGCGTGCTATACATTGCGGGTTAGAAAAAAGTTTTTTTTTTATACCCAAAAATAAAAGTCATTTTCCAGCAATTATTTTTTTTGCATTCTACTTGGTTTTATGTATAGAATTCGTGGTTTAAGGCTTCGTTAAGCCTTTTTTTACACCCTGTATTTTTTAAGGTCGTGTGGAGTATAAAGTTAAATATAAAAGGCTTACGAGTTGTCACAAATCTTAAACTGCTCAAAACATAGTTGACAATAAGTTGAGTTGGTAAAATGGTAATTAAATGTTGAATGATAATGAGATATAGTAATCTGGGGGCACGACAGTGCCCCCGCCAAGTCGAGCAAAAAAAAGCGGCACGGCCGTACTATCCTTTTCTCGAAGCAGTTCGGGCCATTTTCGACCCCCTATAACTTCGTTGTGGATTTAACTAGAAGCCTGTAATTCTAGTAACCAGGCAAGCATTGCAAAAACACGGTTTATTTCAAATTTCATTCATTTTGAACCAGTAGGGTAAGAATTATAACAAGTCAAAGTTCTTAATTTTGTCACTCACTGACTGACCGATCATCAAAACTCTAAGGCACTTCTAGTAGACATAGAAGCTTCAAATTTTGAATTCAATTAGTGTTTAGTGTATTAATCAAGGAAAAACTAAAATATTTTACAATTTTAGTCCAATTTTCTAGATACACCAACTGCATAAATAACTTTGTAATCCTATATAAATATATAGGATTACAAAGTAACATTTGCGGTTATGGATTATGTTCAATTGTAACTTGTAGGCAGCACGATAGCCATGTAACAGCAACTTTAGTGGCTAAATTCAAGTTATGCGAGCGGAAGACCTTGGTGTTTAATTTGCCAGAGGCTGCTGCAGCAGCACCCATTATGCTGTTAATTGCGGCATCAATGTCGTACTTTGATTAAATGGTGCTCCCATTGACTTATATATTACTTCGTAAGGACAGGGCGGACCACACGTCTGGGTGTTGGACCTAAAGAGACCCGAAAATGACCCGACCGAGGCCGATGTGACGTAGTCAGTGGTCGGCGGTCATCGTGATCTGACATTTGTATGAAAAAATAAAAATGCCTAAATGTTCACTGAAAGGTTGCATAAATTACGACAGAAAGGTCATTAAAACAAATTCAAATTTTACTTCTCACCAATAATCCGCATATTTGATAAACACTAAACTTATTTACATTACTTTAACAATTTTCCAACTTCTTTGTCAATTTTACGAAGCAACGCCATATTTACCGTGCAAAACCGATACAACTTTGTAGCGGCGTGCATTAGTGCTCACAGTGCACTGAGTGCAGTCCAGTACATGCGATGTAATATAAATATTTTATTTTATGATGATTTATTGAATACTTATTTTAAGTTTACGTGATAAAGCACTATGAGTCAAAAATTGAAAACATGTCAAAAATAACAAAAGGCATAAGTAAAAAAAAATGTTTTATTCGAAGGACAGTGAAATGTAATTAATAAATATATATAAATTATCTGATATAGTTTTTTTTGAAAAGTTTTAAGGTATGATTCCGTATACTTATAAAAATAAATTGTATTCACAAACACCCAATTATCTAGCCCCAAACTAAGCAAATCTTGTGCTATTGCCACTAGATACAGATAATAAACATACTTAAATATATTTATAAACTACTTAAATACATTTATAAACATCCATGACTTAGGTGCAAATGCTCGTGCTCATCACACTAACATTTGCCCCTCGCGGGAGTCGAACCTGCATTGTAGTCCGGAGCGCTACTACACCAGATAGTTGTCGATGTAATCTCATATAAACTCATATAAACTCATATAGAAAATATGGGGACCAGCACTACTGCGTGCTGCTGAATTCGGAATCATACCTTTTGTTTCATTTCGAGAGATAGAGAGAGAAATTGTTTTTTGTTTTATATCTTCAATTATATGTATAGATTAGTCATCATTACAAATTATAAGAAAAGTATAGTTTTATTTAAAAGTAATGTTGATTTTAAAGTATTTACTAATTACTTACCTACATACAATTAAACAGAAACAAAAATATTGATATTCATTATAAAGACACGAAAATTAACGAAGTAAAACAAACGAAGTTCCTAGGTTTAACTATAGAACAAGACGTAAATTGGAAAACGCATATAGATAATGTTTGAACATCAGGCGCAGCGCGAGACTGCGCGCGAACGCGACCTTTAAACTGGCTCGAACGTGAACCACAACTGCACGCGCGCAGATCGCGCGCATTGTACAAGCCTTGCATGAGTTGCGCTAAAGAGGTGCACCAATCTGTTGCAGTAACGGATCGCAAGTCACGCGCGTGCAGCTCGCGCGTAAATCGCGCGCTGTGCGCGTCCTGTGCATTCACGGCGCGTTAGCCAAATCTGGACCTATCCTTACAGAGTGAATAAGTTTATTTATGCTTAAAAGCAGGTTAGATCTGTAACAAAAACTGCGATTGCTACCTATCATGCATTGTAGGTTCTAAATTACGCTACAGAGCTTTTATTGCCCAAAAGATGCATAAGAGCAATATGCAGTGTCCCTCCACGAACATCATGTCGTCCTCTATTTGCACAGTTGCAATTACTAACATTGACGTCCCTGTATATATTTGAAACATGTGAATTTGTAATGCAAATTATGCATATTTTTAATAGGGCATTTGACATTTATCCACGGAACACAAGAAATCAAAATATCCTGTTACTACTAAAACTCCAATAACAAGTATAAAAAAAGCTGTATAACAATGAGTATAAAAAAAAAAACCTAATGAATTCAAAACATTAAATAATAATCAATTTAAAACAAAATTGAATAAGTGGCTAATCTCACATACCATAAAGGAGGTTTTTTAAATAATAAATATTAATTTCAACATAATTATGATATGACTGACATCTATGTACCTAATTTAATTTAATGCAATTATAGATTAATTTTATATTTCATTTAAGTTCAATTTTATATTTAATTTGCATGCCTCGTGTTGGCTAAACATGCTTGGTACGTTCATTTTAAAACACCTATGCATACCGTGTTTAAGCAAATAAAGATTATTTTATTTTACCTTAATTCATGTTGACGTATTTAATTTGAAAAAGCAAAAAGTTATATTTACTCTGATACTACTTTAAATATAACATCTGTGAAATAAAAACTATTTTCCGAGTTCCTCTTTCGTTATAAGCCGCTCTTACAAGGTTACTTAGGAGTAATTTTGTGGTTACTCTATGATGCTATTTGACAGTTGACATCAAAGTCTAACAGATGGGGTTAGTGTGTCATGTATGGAGGAAATGCAAGGCGATTTGTTCTGTCAGCCGTATCTTTACTTTTTACATCAATGGGTGCTCCCCAAATAACGGAATGAAACGAAACGATTATTTTTTTAGATTATTTTACGCGAAAATCTCGCATCAAAAATACGCCATCGGCGACTACGGCGTAGTTCGTAGCGCAAACAAACTTAAATAAAATTTGTGTTTTAATGAAACATTAAAGAACATTTAGCATATTTTAAAGTACGTAGCAAACATGTTATCATAGTCAGAATCCACATTCATAACAAACGGAACGAACGAACGAACTTATTTTCCCAAAGATAATGGGGTCGCTTATTCTCGTTCACCAAACCATCACCTGTTACCACACTCACTCCCCATCAAATACAGTCCACCCATCAAAACGAATCAAAGTCGACACAGTTGTGTCGCTTAGTTACTGAGTTCCTATGGCCACCTTCCGGCACCATCATCAGACCCTGGTTACCATCTTGCACCAAAGTACTCGTCAAGACGAATCAAACGAGCCCAAACTCGATCGGGTTATCTCGATTAATTACTGAGTTCTTATGGCTATCTTCCAGCTCCATCATCAGATCAGACCCTAGTAACAATCTTAAAGCAAAGAAACTCGATGGGGTTCCGTCATTTCATTACAGAGATCCTATGTCCACCTTCCAGCTCCATCATCAGACCCTGGTTACTATTGAAAGACAAACTACTTGTCAAGACGATACAAACGAGCCCATACACGATGAGGTTGTTTCGTTTCATTGTGAAGTTCCTATGGCCACTTTCCAGCTCCATCATCAGATCAGTAACATTTATCATAATATTGCATTGTCACGCGGTTCACACATATCTGCAAAAGGTCAGGTCAATCGGTAAAGGGAAGGGAATCAAATTTAACTTGCAAGATTTGATTACAGACAACGGGACAGGTGAAACCAATTAAAAGCTTGTAATAACTAAAAGCTAGTAAAAATGGTAAATCAACGGAATGCAAAAAAAAGTATGGGGCATGTCTTATGAAGTTATACCAAAATCCCACAAAGTACTTATTAGGTAAACTAAATTGTCCGAATATTGTCATGAAAGAACACTAATAATCATAACCGCGCACGGCGGAGGTGGCTTTCCCGCGCCGCGGCTTCCACGCTTCCCGTTCGTCACAGAAAGGCGGACACTTTCTTCCAGGCAACCTTTGGGTCTTACTGCGATATCGCAGGTATACACACAAACCACGTTTTATATAACTTACGTATACAAAAAGAAATGAGATGCCATCAAAAACAAAACTTGTAAAAAAAAACCAAGTCTCGCAACTCAGTTCTTCTACCGTGAAAAGTTGTGAGATCCATGCAATACCAAGTCGGTTAATTTAAGCAGTCTCTACATATGGGACTTTCTATCTTAAGTTATTACGTAAGTAGCTAACCTAACAACATCTTATAGTGACCATATCAATATTAAAAATATTTTATGTTTAAAATAAATAGATTGACTTGGCAATCGAAAATAATCTAATTTCATATAATAAGTATTCGTTGTGAGATACACTGTGTTATCATGCGATTGCCAAGTCGATTTATTTATTTTAAACATAAAATATTTTTAATATTGATATGGTCACTATAAGATGTTGTTAGGTTAGCTACTTACGTAATAACTTAAGATAGAAAGTCCCATATGTAGAGACTGCTTAAATTAACCGACTTGGTATTGCATGGATCTCACAACTTTTCACGGTAGAAGAACTGAGTTGCGAGACTTGGTTTTTTTTTACAAGTTTTGTTTTTGATGGCATCTCATTTCTTTTTGTATTTTAATATAATTTTAGCAGCGTAAGCATTGTTATGCAATGTTATTAACGCTCTCTTTCTTTTGTAAATAATTATGCCATCAAAAACAAAACTTGTAAAAAAATACCAAGTCTCGCAACTCAGTTCTTCTACCGTGAAAAGTTGTGAGATCCATGTAATACCAAGTCGGTTAATTTTCAGTCTCTACATAAGGGACCGTAATCTTATGTTATTACGTAAGTAGCTAACCTAACAACATCTTATAGTGACCTTATCAGTATTAAAAATATTTTATGTTTTTAATAAATAGATTGAACTGGCAATCGCATGATAACACAGTGTATCTCACAACGAATACTTATTATATGAAATTAGATTATTTGCGATTGCCAAGTCAATCTATTTATTTAAAACATAAAATATTTTTAATACTGATATGGTCACTATAAGATGTTATTAGGTTAGCTACTTACGTAATAACTTAAGATTACGGTCCCTTATGTAGAGACTGAAAATTAACCGACTTGGTATTACATGGATCTCACAACTTTTCACGGTAGAAGAACTGAGTTGCGAGACTTGGTATTTTTTTACAAGTTTTGTTTTTGATGGCATTGATATTGTCTTGTGACACAGCAAATATATTTCAAGTTAAACCTTTCGTTTTCATTTATTTTACGGAACCAATACAAAATATGAACATGTGGGTAAATTTTAGTTACTATCGTAATCTATATAGTTGTCCTATGCCTGAAGGTCTTCTGAAAGAGATCGCTTTTGAGCGATAAGACCTCCTAAATTTTACATCTTTCTGTAAATATCAACTGCAACTTCATAGTTTGGTGTGCAATAAAGAGTATCTATCTATCTATGTACGCAATACTTTCAGAGATTGCAGCCGTGTCATATTATTTAGTTTTGAACTGTTCATTTTGTCATAAATTTGTAAGCTTACGATGTAAAAATAAATGATATGAAGAATATTTGATGACGCAAACAATCTTACGGTTGATCGAACGACTTAAGTCGACTTTAACCATTAGATAAAGTAAATTTATTGGAAAAGGACATGACAACGACAAATTATCATATTAACTTATTTCATCTTTTGGTAATAAAAGAACAGTAAAAAATAAAAAAACACTTAAAAAAACAAAAAAAATATATTGGACAACATCACATACCTACATTGCTCTGATCCTAAGGTAAGTAGCTAAATCACTTGTGTAATAGAAATCAGAATCAACGACGGTAACACAACACCCAGACCCGAGACAATATAGAAAAGTTCGTTTTCTATATTGACCCGACCGGGGATCGAACCCGGAACCTCAGAGATGGCGGCGCCTTATAGGTAAAGTCCGGCGTGCTCAACTCTCGTCTTACACTTAGAACAGTTCTTAAACTTAGCACATACTTTAGAAAAATAAATAAAATGGCCGAACAGCACCGCTATCGAAAGCCCATCACAAAAGGACCTTACTCATCATAAGTCGTCTACGTAGGCTACGACGCCGGATTAGTTATAAAAAAAATCGTGCGCCTCAGGAGGGATCCGAACCCACGTTGCGATGGACGTGGGTTCGGATCCCACCTGAGGCGGACTATTTTTTTTCAAGTATTAAAAATCTTAGATAATCCTAGCATGGTAATTGCTAAAAACAAAAATTTAAACATTAATAATAATTTATTCTGTGTCGTGTTTATTCTACTAACATTGAATAAGTTCAAATTTGTTACTAAAGTCAATAAAGACCCCGGTGTAAATGAAAATTCTTTCTTTTCATAAGCTAAGAAGAAATACTAAGTTATTAAACCTGTATGATATATCGGGTGTAAAAAAAGGCTTCACCAAGCCGAATACCACATATTCTACGTATTATTACGATCATTTTTTTCTTTTACACTATACCTGGGAAATGACGGGTTACAGAGTTATTGACAGTCAAAGTTAAAAAAAAATTTCAAAGATTTTTACAAAATTGACTTTGATAATACTAAACTTTGTTACAAAGAAACATGATAAAAATTTTCAGTCCTTCTTTCATAAAAGGCCTTTAAAGGGCACAGCCGACAATGAATCGTGCGCAGTGCTCTCGCGCCACCCGCTCGCCCGCCGACTGCTTACACACAAAGGCATAGTCTGTGGCGTGCGCGCTATACATTGCGGGTTAGAAATAAGTTATGTTTTTTGATACCCAAAAATTAAAGTCATTTCCCAGCAATTATTTTTTTTGCATTCTACTTGGTTTTATGTATAGAATTCGTGGTTTAAGGCTTCGTTAAGCCTTTTTTTACACCCTGTATGTTAGCAAAACAACAATATCTCAACCAGTTGATGAGCAGACAAAGCATGTCCCACGTTCTCTCATTAGGCCCATTAAGCTGGGCCCATCTGGGACAATTTGTCCCAGGCCCGGGCCATAATCGCTATGACAAACTTTAGGGTCTAGTCCGTTAAAGTTATGCTTGTAAATTTTGACAGCCGCTCAATTTTAATAAGGGTCCTCAAAAGGTTTTGTAAGTAAGAGAAAAGTCATCTTTTTGTAACATTTTCAACTTTATTCTTACGTTTTTAAACAAATACTATATCACTGTCAAAGGTGCTCGTAGCTCGTGGCGGCAGCGCTTTAGTATCGATTACTAAAGTTAAGCAACCATCGCTGCGGTTGTGAGTGGATGGGTGACCATTCAAAATATATTTAGTGACATTTATCACGAGAATCTCCGTGCTTCGGAAGGCACGTTAAGGTTGGCCGTGAAGCCTAGTCAGAGGCCTTATGGCGGCTTGATTACATTTGACAGTAAGGTTTATTCACTGGCCTTGCAACACCCCTCTACCAATCCGCACTGCACCCGCGCGGGGGAGTATGGACTAAAACTATTCCATAGATCAGGTGAGGCCTGTGCCCTGCAGTAGGACGAATATAGGCATACTTTACTCTGTCGGGAAAAATGAATACGCAGAAAGAGCGACACACACTGATCAGGTAATCAGTACGTTTAGTGACACATACCATTAATAAACGTGTACTGTATTTAAATAATTATGAAAATGTAATTATTTTGCTTACAACTTCCGCTTAGTTACGCCGGCATAGGAACCCCAATGACACCACCTGTAACCCACAATCCGAGGACAATCACAGGCACATGCAAAGAGCACCGCCCTCCCTCCCTCAAATTGCATGCGAAACAGACGAATGCAAAAGTTAGTACCCAACACCGACATAAAAACCTCGACGCGCGTTTTGCCACTTCACAATTGTACTGTATTTGTATGTCATCCTTTGTTTGACAAAATACATGAATTATACTAAAAATCACTACAATTACACCCCAATCTAAGCAAAACATATACTAGACTACAAAATAAAGGATAAACATACTTAGCACGTTGAGCGCAACGTGGCTCACAGGTGAGCCCAAAACAATAGATTTTTAATTTTTCGGCAGTCAACAGCTTAATCAATTTCGAAATTTTTTGTCCTCATTACATAAACTATTGACCCTTGCTGATTGCGGGTTTGAACCCGCAACCCACTGGCGGTAAACCGGAGGGCGGGCTTCTACGCCAGAGGTCACACACCATTAATTTGATAAATAAATAGTACCCTTAACTTAAAATCAAATGACATTTTTAATTACTTTATTATGACTTATTTCACTGAGGTGTACGCTAGTACATTATACCTCAATGACTTTTTCAGACAACTGTTCTTTATTGATCCGATAATAACATCTAGTCTAGACTTTCAGGTCTTTAAAAGTCAATTCTGCCGAGGATTTATTTAAAAAATTTCATCGTTATAAACAAGGTCAATCCACTTAAGACTTTCACTGGAAAAATGAAGAAAAAACAATTATAAAAACGTGTCTCAAAGATATGTCAATCGCAATATTCGCTTCGCTACGGGTTACGAATTTCGTAGCAGCTCTCGTAGTCGTTTGATTTCGTAGTTGTTTGGCGTAGCGTGTTCGCTCCAGAATCCATTATTTTTGTTTTGACACTAGACTTTGAGGTTCATTAAAAATATTATCACAGTGTCGACGAGAGAAAAAAGTTAAAACGTTTTAGTTATAAAATCCATGCGTTTTCGGTGTTTAAATAATAGTCTACTTTATAATGTCATTTTGTCATACAGACATACACTTAAGTGAGACAAAGTTGTAAACGCAAAGGGTTCTGGGCATTTCTGGGCTTAAGTTAGAAATAAATATATTTTTTTTAAATATGTATGTGACCAGTTCTGGGTCAATTTAAAAGAGTTCGTCTTTAAGAAATTTTAGCTAGGAGGTTGCCCTTGTATTTTTTATTCCGGCAACTCGTAGAAAATGGATAATAATTCCTAATTTATAATAAATATATTGAATTTGAATTTGAATTTCCAGACTATGATGACATGGCGATAGATAGATAGATACATACTCTTTATTGCACATTAAACAAAGAAGACACAGTTGATATTTACAGAAAGATGTACAATTTAGGCGGTCTTATCGCTAAAAAGCGATCTCTTCCAGACAACAATTTTTTTTTAGGGTAGCTCCCATTCATGTAACGTGGGGATGAATTATATTTTCATCTCTACCCCATCGTATTGGGTATCGTTGAATAGGTCCTTTAAAACTTTAAAATGAATAAGGGGTGGCTAAGACTAATTTTCGATTTAGGGATCCGTCTGCGAAATATTAAACTTTAAAGTGCTTCAACTTTTGTTCTAGTAGAACGTCCCCCCCCCCCTCTAAAATATTGGAAAATCTGGAAAAATTCATGATAATATTGCTTTTCATAAACTTATAAGGAAAATCATAACGGTTAAGATAGTCTAGTTAGTTTAAGAGTAATAATCGTTTAACTAAGTCGTTGAAAAAATCCTTAGAGGAAAACATTAAACATGACTTTAATGAAGTAATTTCTGAAATATATTGTGGTAACGACGGGCAACTACAGAAAGCTATACTGCGTGTGGCACAACACGCGCTTGGCCGGTTTGTTAGTTTTGAAATGAATTTGCCCATTGGGAGCCCAACGTAAAAAACATCTATTTCCCAGAACTTTTCGAGCTTAGAAAACTCGAAGTTTTCCAATTTCGCGAGTAATATTTAAGCTTGTTGCCTTGTTTTATTTAGACCTTGCTAATTTCTATTATGAAGCGAGAATTTAAGTAGCGTGGGAAAATAACAGCCCTCATTATAATCTTAACTGACTTTGAAATGAACAGTTCAACGCTAATTATTTTGTGCTTTTTACCCGACAGCGGCGAAGCAAAAAATATGGTTATGATATTGACCGGTGTGTATGTATGAATGTTTATCTGTTCCCTCGTAATTTCTACACTACTTATCACAATTTTGCAAATGAGGTATCGTTGGAAGCGTCTTAATTGCCCGCTGGTAGGCCATGTGACGTCACTTTAAATTAGATATGGCATCCTCTGGAGGGCATAACGTCATAAACCAAAAAAAGATTTTTTAATTATGCCGTGTTTGGTATCAAATAATAGGACATAAACACTACATTTTTAAAATTACATTGTGGGCTGTTAACCTCAAAATAATATATACAATAATAAAAAGTTCAAAAACTAAAACCTCTACCTCTAGGGTCTAAAAACAAGAAAATAATTCTGATAAAAATGCATAGGTACTAAATGGTCACGGTGAGCCGTGGTCACACTATACATGGTTGGATTGGTTGGTATCACAGAGTACATTATTAATAGGAAAGTTGGTATACAGTGGCTGCGACTACGTCTCTACCTGGGCCATAACCATAAACTCTTAAAACAATCTCAAAGTTGTCAAACCTGTCAATTTTGGTACGTCATTTCATACAAAATTTGAAAGAAATGATAATGTTTAACAGATTTGTGATTGTTTTAACAGTTCATGGTTAGGGCCCTGGACCATTTAGTTTTAGAACTTTCTTTTAGGGTTCTAGGTCCGAATAAAATGACTTTTGTATCTGTATGTTTGTCGGCTTCATCCCAACTCTACCCGATCCCATCTCTACCCGATTAAAAAATACCTAACAAAAAATCCCAACTCTACCCGAAATGATAAAAAGTACAGTCAAAATGAAAAACATTTAAACGATATAAAAATTCACTTTAATAATCAACATTTTTTATCACAAATTCAATGATCAACATTTAAAATTATAAAATAAAAATAATCTTTTTTCTCAAAACACTAAACTAACAAAGAGAAATTGTAAAAATTTACTTTACATGCATATTCACAGATTGTGTTAGGAACATAGTTTATTATAAGTAGTAATGGGTCGCCTGCGCTTGCATCCTTACAACAATAATTATTTTGTTTGAACAGCGTTGTAACTTCGTCATCCCAATCTTAATATCGTGATCATACTTTCCGTTACTATTTTTTTTACAATTTTTCGTTTCGACTGTTCTCCTTCTTTTTTCTATATGCAAGAATGGAATCGGGTAGAGTTAGGATTTTTTGTTAGGTATTTTTTAATCGGTTAGAGCTGGGATCGGGTAGAGTTGGGACGAAGCCTGTTTGTCCGCCAGTCACATTAATTAGCATATTTTAAGCTATGGTGTAATTTGTGCATAAAAAGATTTTGCAGACCTGAGTATTTGATAATTTATTTCAATCTACTTCGCGTGTTTCTTATAAAAAGAGCATTAACAGAAAAACAGACAGACGGACAACGAAGTGACAACTTTTTTAGATTTATTGCGGTACGAAAATAGTTATTTTTTAACAGATAGTACGCAAATCTGTATCATAGTAAAGAGCATGTGCCATTAGTGGGATAAACAAGTTTACTTTACACATAATAATCTCAACTCTCCAGTACGTTTGCCTACCTGGGCGGTAACCACGAACTCTTAAAACAATCTCAAATCTGTCAAACATTATCATTTCTGTAAAATTTTGTATGATATGACGTACCAAAATTGACAGATTTGACAACTTTGAGATTGTTTTAAGAGTTCATGGTTATGGCCCTGTCTTCTTAATAGTGTGAAAATGTTTTATTCTTACCTAAGAATATACCGAGCTATTCTTAAAACATCTACGGCTCTCATCGTCCTCAATATACTCAAAAGATATTGAACTCCGAACTAAGCTAACCCCAGATTACATAACAAGAGGCTACAAAGGCGAAATCATAGAACGCGAACGCACTTCCGATGTGAAAGATCAGAAATATTGTGTTTCAACTTGGTTTGTTGTACGCCAGTCTGTCTCGGCTAATTAACTGTAACCTTCAAAGCGTTCTTTTTGATTTCCCGAAAATTGGTGATTTAGACTACGTAAATACATAACTGGAACAATACATATTTGTAATGTGATAACCAAGACCTTTCTTTCGATACTAAAAGTGATGAATACCTTAGTTTAATACTTTTTGAGGTTCTGAATCTGAGATTGAAATTTCGTCACATTTTTAATAAAATATATATTATAGCCTATGTCACCCGGGCCATAATTCTATATATTGACAACTCATTTATTTAAATCGGTTCTGTAATCAGCTACGCTGGAACATACATAAATAAACTGCCAAAATCATTACCCTTTCTTGTGCTTAAGTCGGGTTAAAACACCGCACTAAGGAGCGATATGTTACAACTTTTTTTTCGAAATTCACAATTTCCAAAATTTTTATCATTCATTTTGACTGACGAGACAATGAAAGTGAGATTAAGGGGGCTCTTCGTCAATTCTGTAAGAAAACGCAAGTAGACTTGCATTAAAACTTAGAAGTGGTGCAATCGAAAATAGTCTCTATTTTGATGAAAAGTGGGTTCACATTACTTCGTCGATGAATGAGTTCAGGAGGCCTACTATGAAAGCGTATCGTTCTTTCGAAAGCGTATCGTTCTGTGCGAAATAATCCGTAAAAGTAGTTTCATTTAAATGTATCGTGTTCGCGTAAATAAAAGACAACATTATCATTTCTGTCAAATTTTGTATGAAATGACGTACCAAAATTGACAGATTTGACAACTTTGAGATTGGTTTTAAGAGTTCATGGTTATGGCCCTGGTCATATTTTATATTATTAATCATACAATTTTAAGCATAAATGTTAGCATTGTCCCGATAAACTGTTTACACAGTTTGTCCGCAGGATCAGGCGATTCTCATATATGTATATGTTGATTAATATTATTCACCAAGGCTTGCCAACAAGTGTTTCTTGGGTTTCCTTTTTTTACTGATTTCTCCGTAGTCGAGAGGCGAGTACGGCGTCGCCATCTCTGAGGTTCCGGGTTCGATTCCCGGTCGGGTCAATGTAGAAAACGAACTTTTCTATATTGTCTCGGGTCTGGGTGTTGTGGTACCGTCGTTGTTTCTGATTTTTATAACACAAGTGCTTTAGCTACTTACCTTAGGATCAGAGCAATGTATGTGATGTTGTCAAATATTTAATATCTATTATATTATATTCCCGCCGTGTGTCCTCAGGCAAACTGTTCAGAAAGTACAGTAATCTTTTCTTTAGAGTTCTATCCCCAAACTAATTTTGTCAAACGAGTTTTGTCAAATGATAGATACAAATATTTAACTTGTAACGAACAATACATTTTCGTAGTAGGGCCTTCAGTGTCGAAGTGACCGCGGTTGTTTTAGAGAATCGACAGGTTGCTTCTATGTTTTTCCGCTTTCCAATCGAGCCATCTGCCGTCAAAGTCGACATAACATCTTTATAAATATTGTATTTTTCGTATAACAAAGTTTGGTGCGCCCCAGGGAAATTGCGGGATAAGTTTGTCTTCTAATTTTCGCGATCCAGGCACCGCCGATAAATATTTATATTATTTATGTATTTACTGATATGGGTATAAGTTTGCGACTATAAGTTAATTTGGATATGTTTGTTACATCATCATGTTTGAACTGACTAAAAAAACAAGTGTTATTATAAGCTCACCTGTTGATTACCAAAGTAAAAATAACCTTGCTATGCAATTATGCTAATGCTACTCAAAAATCTAACGACTAATGGCCTAGCAACTGGGTTGCCATATTTGTTAAACTCATAGACCCACTTAGTATTTAGTACATTCGTCCAATCTTCTTCTTCTTTGCGTGTCGACTCAGGCTTTCATATATGTGAAGACCAAAACTCAGACACCGATATACCACTATTGGTGGCCTTGTAAAGATTTTCGCGTGTGCAGGTGAAGGGACACGCAGGGCATGTTAGAAGATGAGCCATTGTCTGGGAGGAAAAACCGCATAGACATGCACCCTCCAAGCTGTAACCCTACCTGTGCAGGTTCTCCCTGCTTCGGCCTACCTGGGTCCGTAACCTATTTAAGGACTACCAGGTTGCCCAAGGCAGATCATGTCCAGGGGGGAGTCGCTCTGATAGTTCTATGTTAGGGTCTATGGGATATTTCAACTTCCATAGCTTTAAGCGGGCGTCTTTAGCATCCCCGTCCAGAAGAGGAACTTTCTTGATAAAGTTCTGGCGACTTTTTAGCCTCTGCACTACCGGCACGTGGTGGTCTAAGGGGTGCCGCGGGTCCTTTTTTTTTAAGACGCTCTAGAGCGCTTGCCACATCCCTGCGGACGTCCGGGGGTGCGACACCAGCCAGTGCATACAGCATGCCAACGGGAGTTGGCCTTAGACAGCCCGTGACAATTCGGCATGTTTCATTTAGTGCTGCATTCACTAGATGTGTGTGTGCTGAACGGCACCAGACTGGACTGGCGCATTCACCAGCTGAAAAGGAGAGAGCTAGGACAGTCGTCCGCAGAGTTTGTGGTGAGGCTCCCCACTTAGAAGATGTAAGGCGAAGCAGAAGGTTGTTCCACGTGCTCACTTTCTGCTTGGTGTAAGTGCTGTGTTGTTTAAACGTCAGGGCTCTATCCAATATTATACCGAGGTATTTTGGAGTAGAACAGTGAGCAATCGGAACATTCTCCCATCGGATAGGATCGGATCGGATAGTGTCCACCGAGCCTCTCGATTGCGCAGGTCGATTCGTCCAATTATTACACTAATTAATCTTCTACCCAAATTAAGCATAGCTTGTACCATGGCAACTAGATAACGGATGAACAAACTTAGATATTAAAATAAAATATATTTTATTTTAATTTTAAACATTGGACAACATCACATACCTACATTGCTCTGATCCTATGGTTAGTAGAAATTAGAAACAATGACGGTACCACAACACCCAGACCTGAGCCAATATAGAAAAGTTCGTTTTCTACATTGACCCGACCGGGGATCGACCCGGGACTTCAGAGATGGCGACGCCTAGTCCAGCGTGATCGCCTCTCGGCTACGGAGGTCGTCATATCATCGAATACATTTATAAACATCCATGACTTAAGTACATCTAGAGATAGAGGCTACAATAGATCAACACAGATATTTGCCCCTAGCGCCATTCAAAACCACTACCGCAGCACGTGCTCGTGCCCGAAGAGAAAGGTATTCGATCAGTGCGTCCTACCGGTGATGACCTACGGAGCCGAAACGTGTAATATGACAGTAAAGCTGGCCCACCGACTACATGTCACTGAGCAAGCTATGGAAAGGTCGGTGCTTGGGATTTCGTTAAAGGATAAAATCCGAAATGAGATCATCAGGCAGAGGACTAAAGTAACGGACATAGTCCAAAAACGTATCAAGCTTAAGTGGCAGTGGGCTGGCCACATCTGTCGCAGAATCGATGAAAGGTAGAGTAAACGGGTTCTCGAGTGGAGACCACTCCTAGGCAAACGTAGTGTAGGGCGCCCCCTAGCTCGATGAACCGACGACCTTAGCAAGATGGCTGGTAGTGGATATTTTGAGTTGAGAGTTTTATTTGAAAATTTTCATTAATGGCATTAATTTCATAAAAAACATGTTTTTCCGATTTTTAGAGGTCATCCGCACGCGCGAAATTGTATGGGCGCGACGCGTCAAGGTCATTTGAGCGTGTTAAGGCCTTAAGACGTGACGAGTAACATGTCGCGTGTAGGCGCCGCGGCGTATCAAGCGCTAGGGTGATCAAGCGCGCCTAGGAATCTAGGATTTAATAAGTGATTGTTAAATCCGGTTATATAAAAGCAAAAAAATATTTCTTTCACTAAATATTTTTTTATTACTTACCTTAAATTATATTTAATTTTGGCAGGGATTCCAAAAGTAACCCTGTATGGTCCGAGCCTAATAGCATCTTTGTGATCCCATAAGCCGATTTACTATTTGGCATAATCCTTAAGTCTACATATAAGATGTCGTGGGTAGTAGCTAGTCATTAATAATAAACCCTTCTACTCCCACCCTTACACAAGACCCTCAATACTATTGATCCACCTAATTATTCCCTTCACCGAGTCACCTGCTAATAGATAAAGTTCCCGGCTGTTTATCTTGCTTCGAGTTGCCTCCGTCAATTTGTCTTTACAAGGAATTTTCATTTAACCTATACAGGGTATCCGTGGAAGTATGGATCAAATCGAACAGGCGCAAAGTGGGGATGATTCTCGAGCTTTTTGGCTCTATGAATGGCGGTCCATTTTTGACAGGATAAAAGTTGTGATAGATATTTCATTTTGTCGTAAAATCGCAAGAGCTAAATAAGCAAACTAACAAAGATCTTCTTCTTCTTCTTTAGCTTCTCTCGACCGATTTGGTGTAGGCCTCCTTGAACATGTTCCATTTTTCTCGGCATTAAGCCTTTTTCATCCTGTTCGAGCCTGCAATCCTCTTCACGTCGTCTTTCCAGCGCATTTGTGGTTCGCCTTTCGGACGCTTATTTCCTCACAGCTTCCAATCGAGCCATGCTAAGTCGTTCCTCACTCAAAGACTTAGTTTAGCCATTCGAGGAAAAGCTGCAAGCATTCTGGCCTCCTTACCTCATGGACAAGCGTTTATTTTTGAGTAGGTAGTTTATAATTTTTAGGTTACTTTATTATTAGAATAGTTTGTTACTGAATCAGTTACTCCATGATCATGGCGCTTGTAACAGTGCCGAAATATCGGGAACTCAAAAACATGGTACATGGTAGCAATCCCGTAACAAACTATTCTAATGTTAGTGACCATGAAAGTTTAAAACAATATACTTTATTATTATTATTATTATTATTTATTTATAAGGTACACCAACAGCGAAACACATAAAACATTAACAACAACACGATAACAAGTATATGGTTAAATATGTTTGCCAATTACAGGTATACACAACATCTACCGTAATGTGTAGCTCAGTTTTAATTAACTGGACTAAAACTAAATTAACTAAAAATAAAACAAACAAAATAACTACTTAAAACTAAATAAATAAATAAATTTAAAAAAAAACACAAAAGACAAAACTAACTAGGGAATGAGTGTGTGCTGAGAGTGTGTGTGTGTTATTACTATTTTTAAATCGTACTTACCGATCAATAATAAACATACTTAATTGAAAGCAAAAAAAAGTGAAGTAATGGATAAATATTGACATTTCATTTATTGTTTGGAATGTTGTAAGACGGTTTGGCATTACTTAGGAAGTTAATTTGATCAACTAGCAAACGTGTGTGACAAAAATGAAAATGATTTTTTACAAACTTTTTATTCATCAACAATAAAATCTACTTTTATAGCCAAAAAGTTTAGAAATCACCCCCGCTACCTGTTCGATTCGAGCCATACATTGTTACATCCTGTATATTTAGATACATATAGCTCTGTGCGAGGCATATACGATCACGAAGTAACGATAGTATAAATGTATTTGTTCCATTCGTGTATTTAATTTGACTTAATTTTATTACATATTTTAATACAACAAATTCAAATTGTCATTTAGCTGTACTTAAATCATTCGTCCTGTCGTCATCTTAATTTAATGAAAATTACACAGCTTTTATCATTATTTATTTTAATTTAAAAAAAGTTACGTAAGATAAAGATTTGATGACCTCCGTAGCCAAAAGGCGGGCACAGAGCCATCTCTGAATGGTCTCGGGTTCGATTCCCAGTCGGATCAATGTAAAAAACGAACTTTTTTATATTGTCTTGGGTCTTGCGTCGTTGTTTCTGATTTCTGTAACACAAGTGCATTCGCTACTTACCTTAGGATCAGAGGATTGTATGTGATGTTGTCAAATATTTCTTTATCAATTATTATTGTTCTTCCTGAGTCTAAGTTAGCTGTTCAACGGAACCACAGAGAAAGAATAATACTACGTAAAACAGAGAGACAGTCTCGGTACCTACTTTGAAAATTTCCACCTTAACTCGCGCGAATGACAGCGAAGGTGGTGAGTAAATGGAACGTTCATTGTTATTAAGCCCAATCCTAATGAGCCTTGTAGTGACATCTATTCGTTTTTAATATGTACTAATCCTACGATATATGGCGTTGACCAGACATGACGGAACACACGGATATCCATGGCGTCAAATTTAACTCACTGAGTCACATCTGTTAATCAGAAAGAACTTTTGTTTTCTAAGTAATGCGGTCTTCTTCTATGTATTTTTCGAACAGTATTACTATTTGAGATTGCTTAAACCCACATTATCCAAGCAAACCCTTATTTGTACCTGAATATCTATTGACCCTCGTAATCCTTCACCCAACTTACCTGCCAACAGACGAACTTCGCTTATTTACCTTTGACTTACCCAATTTGTCTTCACAATGATTCGGAATCACCTGTATAAATTGTGACATAATAGAGAAGGATATAGTATGCCCACTTTTTTCTTATAATCGGAATTCGAACTACTACACCTATCGTTTTAAGGAAACAATACTTGAAGATAAATAACACTTGAAAAAAAAAACATCGACCTCAGGTGAGATACGCTGGCTTTGACAGCGAGAAAAAACACTTGAGGAATTTCATCTTGTCACGTGACGTCCTCACGTAACTAAACTATAGTTGGTAAAGAACTCGCCCGGCATGCGATGGGACGTGGGTTCGAGTCCCACCTGAGGTCGATGATTTTTTTCAAGTGTTATTTATCTTCAATTAAACCTTGCATGGAATTGCTAAAAACAAAAATTTACGAAACAATACTTATTATCTAAAAAAATATATAAAATTAAGATGTCTGCTAATAATGTCAAAATATGCACCTGAAAGAACATAAGGTTTTATATTTTAATAAATATGTACGTCTGTATATCAGATATTAGTTCTGGCTAATCTAAAACAACTAGACCAATTTTGAAGATTTTAAGGGATTTCTAATCCCTCCGCCCAAAAATTGTGAACAGAATCCATTTCAAATACGCAAGTCGCGGCAACAACTAGTTAAATAAATAATTTACTAAATATGTCCTGTGCTGGTCGATGCTTTTGATTGATGACCTTCGTAGCCGAGAGACGAGCACATCAGACTTAGCGTCGACATTTCTGAGGACCCGAATTTGATGCCCAGTCGGGTACGTGTAGAATTTATTTTTCTATATTGTCTCGGGCCTTGGATTTGTGGTACTCGTACTTATTTATTTATTTATTTTAAAAGGTACACCAACAGTACATGTATACAATTAAATAAATTACATCAAACACACACACATTGTCTTATACATGTACCTATTATAGGCGTACACAAGGTTGACAGGAAAGTAGCATCTAATAACAACACAAATATCTACACAGTAATAGTTAAACATAATAAAATATCCAGATCACAATTAATGAAAAAACAGAACAATAAAAAACTAATAATCGGAAAGTTTTGAAAAGTAAAGTAAAGAAAGTACTTCATTTCTTTAATTTTAGCTGTCGATTTTCTTGGATTTGAGTAATGTATTTGATGTTTTTCCAATATTTATTTATTTAGTGATCCTACTGTATCTCTGTTCGTTGTGACGAAGCTATGAATTATAAATGCCAACACTATTGATTTTGGCCTGAAGTAACATGTTTAATTGGGAAATCATTAATTTTCATGTAAATCATTTAGGCGTGATATGTTTGATTGAATTTTTAGTTAGTTAACGTTTCAAATTATTGGTGTAGCAGTGTATAAATAGCCGCTAACCGCGGGGAGCTCAATTATAAAAGATTATGTTTGTAGATTAATTATGTTGATTCCTATGAAACCCACCCTGCGAATTGAAGAAAGAGAAATTTCGTCGTCAGCACTGAAAACTATTGACCCACTAACCTGCAGACCAGCTCAGGAACGCCTCACCAGATCCTATCCGCAGCTCACACCGAGAAGCACTTTCACGAAACAGATTGTCAAATCACTGTTTGGTATTTATCACGAGTTTCATACAACTTTCAGCTGTCCATCACGGAGAAAAAACGAACTCTTCACCAAAATTACGCGAGAAGAAGCGCCCGCGATGTCGAAAAGGTTAGGAATGCAATGCAATGGTCGGCGCCAGTGTTGCCAGGTTCAGCGAATTCAAGAGCGCGATCCTTTGGCGCGTGAACCAAATAGCCTCAGATACTAACTTATAAAAACCATTTGAAAATAATAAATTATTATTAAAGAAATTGCCTATTACTTAGGTTAAGTAATAATAAATATTTTAAAAATTAATTTGGGTCACTTAAGTTGCCCAACCAATTGCTAACGTAGTTTAAGAAGCGTGTTAGTGTGTACTTTACATTTATTAACTGCGAAGGTATTACTGTTAATAATAAATAAATAAGATGCAACTATTATATAAAAATTAATCTATTAAATTTTAACTTTATTTTTGCAATTAACTTTAGTATATGAGTGAGTGAAACATTGTGTGAGTGAAATGGAATGCATGCAATACCGATTGTAGCGCGATTACGGTTTACAAAAGATTTCTTGCATTTAGAATTCGCACACGAAAAATTCCGTGCAATATTTAACACTGTTTTTTTTGTAAATTGTTTAGTATTGCAGTATAATTCTTACTCTGAGGTATTGCTATTATTAAGATCGAGCATAAACACAACAAGAAACAGATGGACAGACATAGGTGCGGTGTCGTGGTGTTGCAAGCACCAAATTTCATTAATCGTCTAGCTCAGGTTGCGCGCACATGTCCATTGTTATTCAATTGCTATCATTTTTTTTCCAAGCTTACGGGTTTATATGGCAACACTGAACGTCACTTTTTTACACGTTATTACATTATGGTCACGGTAATACTATATAGATAATATTACCGTGTTATGGTGAAGCAATGGATGTCAAAGTTTTATTAAATTCAAAATATTATTTAAAGTGGTATTTTCCTACTAAAAGTGCATCGCCCTTATCAACCAGTCATCTGTTGTCTATCTCAGTGTTCCGAAAGCTTTTTGCGTTCAAGGTACATCTAGGAACACGAACATTTTATTAGGTACACCTCAAATTAAAAACCACTTTTTAAGTAATATTAATCAAAATGTATTTTGAATCAACGAAAAAATATTTATGTCGCAGCCAACTAGTAGAAATAGCCATTTAATTGGACGGCTAGCCCTTTTATTGAGCATAGACGGTCTAAATTTGGAGTAATCATTAACAGGGATACCCTTATTTTCTGAGGCATACCAATAAATGACCACGATACACCAGTGTGCTGTGGCACACACTTTGCGGAACACTAGTCTATCTGGCACACTGTACACACAAACACATGACTTCCACTTCTGATTGCTCTGTGAAAGATCTTCACTAACAGAACTAATACTTCCCATTGTATCCAATTCATCAGAACCTCTCGATCCAATACCAATAGTCTCAACACCGTCTGAAATAACCAAACAATTTCCACTTACAATCTCAAATAACACTTCATTAACAAAACGATAACTCAAGCACTCGCTATAACAAGTTATTTGAATAACAAAAGTAGTAGGAGAAGGCTCACTCACACTCACAGCGGTAATGAACAAATTCGTTTTAACCACCTGATTTCACCATTATAGATTAACTCGAATATCCAGTTGTAATGTAAGAAATAAAGGTTTTAATAGTGAATTTGAGTTCGCGCAAACTATACAGTTGAGAAAAAAATGATATTAGAAACCTCAATATCATTTTTGAAGACATGTCCATACCACATACGTATGGGTTTTATGAAAAAAAAAAAATTGAGTTTCAATTCTAAGTATGGGGAACCCCCAAAATCGATTGTTTTTTTTCTATTTTTTGTGTGAAAATCTTAATGCGGTTTTCAGAATACATCCACTTACCAAGTTTCAACAGTATAGTTCTTGTAATTTCGGAAAAAGTGGCTGTGACATACGGACGGAGACGGACAGACATGACGAATCCATAAGGGTTCCGTTTTTTGCCATTTAGCTACGGAACCCTAATAGATAAGTGGGCTCTCCCTATTAGTTTCTACTGTGTTATCAACGAATTCCCACCAGGAGCAATATATCTCAATTACGAAAGTACGACTCATCCTGTAACCAATGAATCATGAAAGTTTCGGATAATCTTGGTAAACAAAGGAAGGATATCAGTAGGGCGACTACCGTATTGTTATTTTTCGATTTTTGGAAAAAATATAACTTATTTTTTTAATGAAATCTATAGAGAAAGGACGACTACAAAGAAAGAATAAATAAAAATACTTTTATTCAAAGTTCTTCTTCTTTATAGTTGTCCTTTACCTGAGATGTTTAGCGATCAGGCCGCCTAAATGATTTATTTTATATATCTCTATTTGTAGAATTAGATTTTATGAAATTAATGAATAGTTGACTGACTTTGACTTCAAGTCATAAATTGTTTAATGATAAAATTTGAATTGAATTGTCAGTGGTTTGTGGTGCCAACTATCATATTATTTATTGCATGTTGTTTATTCTACGTTATATAATATTTGTAACAAAAAAATGTCTATTTAGAACATTTGAACATCGTCCATATTCAATTCAGATCAGAATATGACGAATGGCCTATCAACCTCCTGAATTAGGTCAATCACAATTATTGATACCTGAAATTAATTTGATAGCCAAACGGCCTGTTAATACGTGCTCTACATAATAGTAATTATTATTGCTTTACATATTCCGGTACTTGGTATCAATATTACAATATTATTTAGGGATTTATAAGTGACTTTGCTTATGGGAGCAACAACTGAATGTCATCCTGCCACAAAATATGTTCAAATTCGCACTCGTCTTTTGTCTAGTAAAAAAGTCCCGATGTACTAACTGAAGTACAAACGAATAGAGGCAATTCTAACCTGACATTAACATTCAAGAAATAAAAACAACAGCCTTAAAATGTACTAAATGAAGTACAAATGTTTAGTCTTGTACTTCTATATTTTTTTGGTTTTTATAGTAAAATTAAAAAAAAACGTATTCTACTAAGTTTTTACAAAATATTTTCAGTATTTTCTTTTAAAAATATATAAAATCATAGGAATAACACACATCGTACACGCACATGCTTTTATTTCACAACAATTATGATCAGGGATGTTTTTTTTGGCAGGTTAATAAAATGTATCTATGTAAATCCATTATTAGCCGTTTGTCAATAATGTAAGTTTTGTTTTTTGTTTTTGTAATTTTACTGTGTTATTTAAGGGCGGTGGATATTGTGCTACCAATTGTAGACCGTTCATTTTCTCAATTATTCCAACCGAATCAAACCCGGTACCTTTGCGCTCAAATAAAACACCAAACCATGCAACTCGAATAGTAAATTAAAAGTTAAAAAAAGGTATTATTAATAAACTCCTGTCTAAGCACAACATCATGGTCACCTCAAACCTTTGGAGATATTTCCGGCCCCCTTATTCCCCAAAAATAAGCAATCAGCAATAATCGCGCAGTCATCGCTCGGTTGATGCTTAGCGTCAAAATCCATTTGCAGCACTGACAGTAGATTGCTTTGTTTTTGTTTTTTGCTGTCAATTTACGATTTTTAAGCCAGGATCAGACAATTTTCGCTATCGCATTGCTTTTGCAAGATACGGAATCAGGGTACGGGATTCAGTTTGCGAAAGTCGATCAAGATAAAAACGGGGAATGAAATTTTGTAAAGCCGTTTTGGGGATCTCATTTCCACTAGGAACATATTAAACCGAGGTGATCAAAGGCTCTAGGTACGTGATATACTTTTTCAAAGTAAGATTATGTCCGAATCTAAAGGTTGTCGGGTTCGATTTCCAGTTTGGGTCGATTCAGATATTCTGATAAAAATATGTCTTGTCACTGTATTTGCTTTAAAAAGATAGGCTGGCGGTTTTTTGTATCACCAGCCGATATGTAGTCCCTAAGAGGTGGTAGGGAAAGGCTATATTTAACGGACATATACGAGTATAAGTGCCTGGAGGGTGAATTATATTGTTCGTTGAGGATCAATGAATCAAGGAATGGTTGCTTCGAAGTGAGATGTGTATTGGTCCATGGTCCAAAGTTAAGTCAACAATTAAATGGTTTGACACAATTACGAAATCTTGCTTTCGATACTTACTTTTAAAACAGACGTTGCTAGTTTATGATGTAGTCACTAAATAACTATGTCGCTGTTAAACACTAAATATCGACATACTACAAGGGCCTGTATATTGAATAAATGCCATAAAAAGGACTGGGTGTGCTGGAAGTCGTGCGTGGTACAATTCATTGCCTGCAACACAAGGATGCTTATTCCTTACTTCAAGATATATTGATCCCATAGTATCTGTGTTAATAAACACATTTGCCTCCTTAAATTTGACGAATGTACACTACACTAAAACTACACTTTGTATAAGGTTACTTATTAAAATTTGTTTTATTTGAACATTGAATTACTCCTTCAAAGAAAAGGTAGGCAGTGGCGGGCATTGGTTTTGTTTCGAGGTAGGCAGAAGGTACTTACAAATGTGTATTAACGATGATAATCAGTGGTTTTCATCAGTAATACACATTCGTAAGTACCTTCTGCCTACCTCATTTCATTTATCAATTGCCAATATGCACCGCAAGCCCCTGTGTGGGATATATAATAAGATCTTTTAAAACGATGCATTGCACAATGTTTCTACAGTCGCAACCCCTTTACACATATCACTTTTATTTCAAAAAACATTCGTATTATAATACTAGTACTTTGCGAATGCACCTTTTCATAAAAATATTTTTAAAGCCTACAAAAGCTGCCCAACGAGTTAAGAGCTTTTTCAATTTTACCCCTCACTCGAAAAGTTGCGAAACTTGGGCGTGTATTAAATTATTCGCATTAGGACTGTTTTGCTCGCTCAGCTCAGCTTTTTTTGACACAAAGTGTAAGCGTGTTGAAGAAGTTTCTTTGTTTGAGAAAACCAAAAACTTTTTTCTGTCGTAAAAGCTTGACATTGGAACTTGCTACAGACTTATCTTTTCGATACAATATCTTAAGGGCCTTTTTAACTTCAAAGGCCTTCCTTATTGCGCTTTCCTCGTCGGGTTATCTTTGGCCATGGCCAAATGATCCTAGGATCATGGGCCTAGGATCATCACATCTAGATGTGGCCGTGTGGTGCCGGCACGTTAAAAGAATTGCACCACCCCTCCTCTTCCTATGGGTGTCGTAAGAGGCGACTTCAGGAGAACCGCCACAAGAAGATGGGCAGCAGCGTCTCCTCTCCACTATTGGCCAAACTGCGATCGCCAACCCGCCTGCCAAGCGTGGCGATTATGGCAAAATCCTCCTTTTGGAGAGGCCTGTGTCCAGCAGTGGACTGATATAGGCTGGTGATGTGATTTTCGAGTCAAGAGTGAACTACAGAGTGCAGAATGCAAAAATACAATGTGAAAAGTTGCGACGCTTTGTACAATGTTGATAGATACATGATGACCTTTCTTTCTCTTTATAAGTATCAAATGACTAGACTAAACGTAGTAAATCTAATCTTGTTTGGGTTTTTCAAGTAAAGTTTTTTATTTTAATATTGGACAACATCACATACATTGCTCTGATCATAAGGTAAGTAGCTAAAGCACTTGTGTTATGGAAATCAGAAACAACGACGGTACCACAACACCCAGACCCGAGCCAATATAGAAAAGTTCATTTTCTACATTGACCCGACCGGGGATCGAACCCGGAACCTCAGAGATGGCGGCGCCATTTAAAGTCCGGCGTGCTCGCCTCTCGGCTACGGAGGACGACTTCGTAACAATGGTGCTAATTAATATCTTTTCCCGGTCGGGTCAATGTATATAACAAACTTTTCTTTATTTTCTGTGAATAAGCCTTAATTAATTGTCACTTTTACACGTGCGATCAAAGTAAATATCAGAGTGATGTTGTCCAATATTTATTTATTCAAAGTGCTTATTGATGTATTTCTTTCTACTATCCTGTCTTTATCTCTTTCTGTCTTTATCAGCTTCTAAAATCTTGTAAGTTACCGTAATAAAAAAAGAAACTGCAAAACTTCTCTTTCAAGCGAGTATCGTTTATTTTTTAATTACATAATGGGTAATTTGGGGTAAAATGTTTTTCTAGTGTATTCTTTTGCGAATCTTTTAATTTTTTTATAAATAATAGACAAGTTTTTTCTGTCATTTAATACAGGATGGTACAAATTTTACTCAATAGCCTAAAGGAAAAATATATAAATAATTTAAAAAAAACTCGCTCATTTCAAATTTCACGATTTTTGGTTCCTGCGTTTGGAAGTGAAAATGTTACGATTGACTAAATCTCTTGATTACGTTGGCTTACACACTTTATTTAGTTTTATTTTTGGGTCGTGTATAAGTGCCCGGAAGAAGGCCTATATTCAGAATAAAGAATTTCATTTCATTTTTTACATCTTTAAGGAACCGTAGATGCTAGTATTCGATGTTATTTTAAACCGAATAACTTTACTTTCGCTTAGAAAAGGATATTTAAAGTTGGACATTAAACTGATTTTAAACAGACGTTAAAACGAATATCCCTCACTATGCCATCAGTACCGGGAGAATAAATTCACATTTCAATACCAAATACAATTTCGTCCGGCAAAATAGCACCAAAATTAATATCCATTTCGGAAAATAAAAATGCTGGTACGTTCCTCGCACAACGGCTTAGTTTAGCCATTCAGCGAGGAAACGCTGCCAGTATCCTTGCTTCCTTGACTCACGAACACGGTTTTATTTTTGAGTAGGTGTTTATTCACTATTTAGGTTTAGGATAAGTTGGTTTAATTTAAAGTATTATTGAATTCGTTTGTTTTATTGTATTCTTTTAATCAATAAAATATAAGTACTTAGATATTACAGAAGAAAAAAACTTTTATATCTAAGCAATATAATCGATTTCGTCTAGAATATATGAAGTATCAGTTTTTGTTTCGTGTTGCAACTTATAATATCAAAAAAACATTTATATTCATGGAGACACTTTGTTAAAGTTTAATCAACGAATTTATCTAAAATATACACGAGAAAATAGTGTAATGTGTACAAAACATCAAAATTTAACGTATTTTATTATTCCAACGCAAGCTAAAAGGAAAATACGCTTTTATATTCAACAGTTCTTTATAGAATATGAATTCAATTGTGAAACAATACAACATATTCTATGATAGCGAAATCGCTTGGATTTTACGTAAATGTTATCCCAAAGCAAACAAGCATTGATTTTGGGCAAAATCTGGGCTTTATCAAGCTTTTCGCGCCTAAATCGGCAACAAAGCGTTTTGGGCACAAAGGGAGAACCTAACATTGCGGTTCTCAACATGTTGAAACATTCTGCTGTAATAATAATTAACGTCCGAACAAAGTGGTTATGGCTACTACTAAAATAAATAAATTCTTCTATCACAGCATATATTGGCGACCTCCGTGGCCGAGAGGCGAGCACGCCGGACTTTAAATGGCGCCGCCATCTCTGAGGTTCCAGGTTTGATCCCTGGTCGGGTCAATGTAGAAAACGAACTTATCTATATTGGCTCGGGTCTGGGTGTTGTAGTAACGTCGTTGTTTCTGATTTCTATTACACAAGTGCTTTAGCTACTTACCTTAGAGTAATGTTTGTGATGTTATCCAATTATTTATTTATTTAAATAAATGATTGTAAGCAGACTAAGATGAAATATGTATAAATTTTATTGTTACGCAGCTACCGGTTGGTGGTTTGAGATTGATGGATTATAAATAAGAAAAAATATAAATTTTTATAATACTAAAAGAAATTATGGAAGTTATCATGGCTATCGGTCACTAGTATTTTCAAAAAATATTAACTAATAACTACAATAATAAAATATTTGGAGTAGAACTATACACAATCGCCTTTGATATTACTGGTTTTCAGCTACTAGTACTTACAGAAATTGTAAATTATGATAACATATTCGTAATAGGATTATTTTATACACAATTGCCTTTGGTAAAGTCTACAAAAAAAAAAAGATTATTTATCATTATGACTTAATAACTAGTGTTAGAACTTAATAACTAAGGGGGATCGTGTAAGCGTGCATAGGTGTTCGACCAGTGGACAGTCCCCACTGTCGGCGATGGCCTTCAGAACACTGTTGCGGCTGCCGCGTACTCGGCGCAAGAGTGAGCCGGCTTTTTTGTGCAGTATGGCCAGGAAATTGTCGACCCCTGCGTGCACAAACATGCTCGAGGAACTGCAGTATCGCGGTAGCTCCAACAATGCCCTAGAGACGTATTTTTGAATCATGCGAATTCCAATTCGAATACGAAATGGCAAGATTCACATGCGAATAAATAAAATCGCTATTTTTGAAAATTCATTCTGTGAATTCTGCAACGAGTGGTCCGACCCACTCGTATTTCGATTCTACTAGTAGAAAGTTTAGAAGTATGACTTTGACAAGTAAACATATGGTTCACAGATTCAAAACTTTTTTTTTCGTTCCGTTCCATGCGATTCATTGCCGGTTTTTAAAATCAATAAGTTTTTGCATTCCGGTTTTAAATATTTTCTGCATGAAACGAAAATAGTTAAAGAATTTTACCATATTAGCAACACAGAATTCGAGTGATTCAAAAGTGCGTAAAATCGGGAGTGATAGAAATAGAATTCGCACACGAATCGTATTCGTGTTCGAATTCAAGATTCATTTCGAATGCTTCAAAAATACGTCTCCTGAACTCATTACAAAATCTATCTGGGGTTTATTTAACATGTTTAAGCTTGGGGTTGTATTTTATACTTTTTGAGAATCACTGACCAACTGAACTCTTTTTTTGCAGGTACTAAAGCGGCGAGCCGACAGTATGGCGGCCTCCACCATCCCAAACCTACACACGACAAGCCCATTCACATTGACAAAGGAAATAAACCTGACCTAAACGAGAACAATGAGAGTTGAAGTCGTGTTTAATATAGACACAGTTGAAAATTTCACTTTAGATTTCCGGGAATTATCTACATCAATGTATCTAACAGACACATACGTTAACAAGAGCTTGGAGGTGAACGAAAGCACCAGTGACTTGGTGTACAGCAACCAATTCGAAGACGAACCCCTGATCGTCTTCTTAGTCATACTAAAATGCGTTATAATGCTTTTCATAATCTTAGCAGCAATATTTGGAAACCTATTAGTAATTGTATCCGTGATGAGACACAGAAAGCTGCGAGTGATCACCAACTATTTCGTGGTTTCTTTGGCGTTTGCTGATATGCTCGTAGCAATATGGGCAATGTGTTTCAACTTCAGCGTAGAAATCACCAACGGGAAATGGCTGTTTGGATACTTCATGTGCGACGTCTGGAACTCTTTGGATGTGTACTTTTCTACGGCATCGATCCTGCATCTATGCTGCATCAGTGTGGATAGATATTATGCCATCGTCCAACCTTTGGACTACCCTCTGATCATGACTACTGGGAAACTGGGAATAATGTTGGCTGTTGTATGGTGCAGTCCAGCTCTGGTGTCGTTCCTCCCAATTTTCATGGGATGGTACACAACAGAAGACCATATTGAGTTCAGGAAGAGGTTTCCGAAAGTGTGCAGTTTTACAGTGAATAGAGTGTACGCTGTGGTGTCGAGTAGTGTCAGTTTTTGGATTCCCGGAGTGATTATGTTGTATATGTACTATAGAATTTATGTGGAAGCTGACAGACAAGAGAGGATGCTGTACAGGTAAGCAGATTTTTATCTTTTAGTATCTTTTATATTAAGTGCCTGTTTCACAATGTACGGATAAAGTTATGTAAAAGATAAAAATATGTAGAGGATAAAAGTGCTTGAAAATCGTGTCAAAAATGTGTCAAAAATCGTGTTTATCTTGCTGGGCGGTAACCACGTTCTCTTAAAACAATCTCAAATCTGTCAAACATTATCAAATCTGTCAAATTTTGTATGTAATAACGTACCAAAATTAACAGATTTGACAACTTTGAGATTGTTTTAAGAGTTCATGGTTACCCCGCAGATATGAACAATTTAGATTATTCAGAACTTATGCAGAACTTATCCGTACATTGTGTGTGATACAGGCCCTTAATGTGTATAGCGGTATTTGACGGTGGTGAAACGTAAAAATAGTGTTTATCCTTCATAAAGGTAGAAAATAGCTTATTAAGACCTTATGTAGAACTAATCCGTACCTTGTTAAACAAGCATTGTATATTGGACGTAGATAGAAGGTCCTCTAATCCGTTTTTAATAGCAGACATTTTCATTAAACAACGTCTAGTTTTGAAATTGAAGTACAATTTGATAAAAGATGGCCAAAAAACGTTCTTAAATTCAAGATAGGAATTAACATTGCTTATGTAGATGACTTCTTAAATTGAGAGAATTACGAAACACCAAAGATCTGTTACAATGATAGTAAACTTTTGTGTGATTATAACTGTTATACAACATACTTATAATTTATACATGTGTGCTCTCACATAAATAATATCAGACAGTATGTGGGAAAGATTCTGCCAATAATACTTTCAAGGTAGAGTATTTCTTTACTTCTATTTTTTCCTATTTATTACATCGACTTTTCTAGTTACTATCGTTGCAATATAATTATATTATATTAATTAATAATTATATTGAAAAAAAAAACATCACATACATTGCTCTGATCCTAAGGTGAGTGACACACAACACCCAGAGCCGAGCCAATAAGAAAAGTTTGTTTTTTACATTGACCCGACTGGGGATCAAACCCGGAACCTCAGGGCTACGGAGGTCTTCTGAGTTTGAGTATGTTTCCTCTATTGAAATTATAATTCTACCAGTTCCAACTATTAACCACATATAACAGTGTTATTTCTATTCTCGAGTATAACGTACCATGTGCAGAATCAAGTGATTTTACACCAAAAAAAACTGTTATTCCTCTTCTCGACAATCTCACAAACTCACAACGTGTAAATGTGGCGACAAGCAGGATTACAAGCTTAAAGCTTGTGAGCTTTAAAACAGCATTATATAGTATGCCTTGTCGACTCCAGATTATTACGGCAAAGTTTCGTTTTACAACTACAGAATTAAATAGTTAGCTTTATAGCGATGTAGTTATTAGACCATTACATAAGATATGTAGAATTGTGATTTAATAAAAATGATGCACCATACGAACTATCATGGTAGGTACTATAACGTGCCAATGGCCGAAGCTGGGATAGACTATTGGGAATTGATCAAGAAGAAATTATTTCACTTAATGAATTATATTTATTAAAAGGTTCTTTACATGAGGAATGCAGAAAATACTAAACTTTTGAATCGTTGCGTACAATTTTTTTAGATCAAGTTTTTACTTTTTGATATCTTTCTTTTTGTCACTTCGACTCCAGATTTTCTAAAGAATCCCGAAAACAAAAGTTCTTTCTACGTCAAAGAAAAATATTAAAAAGCAAGTTTCATATTTCGAACATACCTTGGTAGACGTAGAGGTTTTACTCGCTTGGCTATAAACCTCTACAGTACCTCAAACCCACTAATATTATAAACGCGAAAGTTTGTGAGAATCTTTTATTTTATTTTTATTTATTTGAGATAACAAACAGCTGTCACAATTTTACTTAATAGCTAGCGTAAAATACAAAGTTTTGTTTATAGTCAAGCCCACACCGCTGTCCTCGGGTAAATACATAGTAGTACTCGATATAATGCCAACGTGGACAGTAAACAAATTAGAATTACTGATACAATAGTGGGATTGCAGTAAACGGTACTCATTGAATGGAAAAAAAAAGAAAAACATGTATATATAACCTTCTTCCTCTTAAAATTTTTTTTAAGCCAGATTCGGTTTTCAAAATATCTGTGAGGTGTTTTTTTTTTAATTTGATTCCGATTCTGCAAAGATATCTAGATCTGTAAATAACTTGTTAAATGTATCAGCAAGCCGGCGGAGAGGTACGGATGTTTGGATGTTTATGACTCAATCACGCAATCATGTTCCAGTTGGATATTTTTCTATACTTACATTGTTCTTTATTTAAACGTTTCGCATTATGTATCACACCAAACATCATGTAGTCCACGCTAACGAAGTTGCGGGCTCAGCTAAATAGATAAATACTTCTTTTTAAGAACAGAAATGTAGAGTATTTACGGAGCTCTAATGTCATTTGTCCTAAATGTAGTAACCAGTCTTGCAAAAAGTAAGCAAAAAGAATTATTGTCAAGCCATTTTAATCTAAATTTTCAAATAAAAAAATGGTTCCGCCATAATCGATTGACATTATAAATTATATCACGGCAGCAAATTTTAATCTTTCACCTCTCTGAAGTCCCGATCCTAATTTATTACGGCTGCCAGCAAAACTGGCGACCTCAGATCCTAATTTCTGCAACACCAATTATTTCAACTCTAGCCACAATTAAAAGGAGACCCGTCTCTTTCATTAAGCCACAGTTGTGGAAGAGCGGCCAACTCAATCCGTACAATTCGTTTGTGTAAAGCTGCGGACTGTGGTATTGTAAAGTAAGCTTATACACATCCCATTGCAGGGCACAAGCCTCACCTCACCTATGAGATGGTTTAGCCACGCGAACCTATTTTATTTGCGGTTTTGAATTCGAAGGTGGACTGTGCTATTACAGTGAAAGAGTTCGCACTGGCACAAAGTCTCAGAATCAATTCTTTGTTTGTGTCAATGAGGAAAACAAACTTTTCGAAAATGCCCTGGTCTAGGTGTACTGGGAATGATGAATTAGAAAAGAGGTACTCTTTGTTGCACACCATACAAAACAAACAGCACAATACAATACATTTAGAATAGTACAATTTAGCTAGAAGCTATCTATTCCAGACAACCAGAATGTTGTCCAGCGCATATTTTTTTATTTGGAACAAACAAAAGTAAATATTTCACAAAAAAAAAAAAAAAATAGATGCGTGAGATTGTGAGGATGGATGGATGTTTTTTACTATTTTACGCATGCTACTAAACGGATTTTGATGAAACTTAACAGTAATATAGCTTTATACATCGGAAAAAAACATAAACTACAATTTATATAGTTAAAAAATTATAGTAATAAAATTAAGTACACGCGAGCGAAGTCGCGGGCAACAACTAACTACATTATTTTCACCTGAAGCTCATCAATGTCCAGGCTTATTAATTTTATCTGTAATCACGATTTGCGTTTCCAATCCGAGTCGGTTCAAGTTGGAACGAGCACTTCGCAGTTTGTCGAGTGGCACTTTGGCTTTTTAGTTTTATTCCCTTGCCTTTGTTTTCGCGAAGGATTTAAGAGATTTTTCTTCTTTGATCACGTTTTCATGGGGATAAATTAGCACAGTAAAAGAGGTGTTAGGAAGTCACTTTTGTTAAAAGTACTAAGTTAGACGGAAAGTACCGGACCGTAGTTAAGAGGCATGACCATAAATGAAACGCACACTACATAAATTTAAATCTTTTGTATTTTTTGGACCTGAACCATGGGTGTTTGGTTATGACTCTATAAAGCCCATAAAGGCCTGTGCATATATGCCAAAAAATATTATTTGATAGGGTTTGACATTATTTTATAAAAAAAACAACAACACTTTTTTTTGTGTTTTTTTAATGATGTCAAATTTCTGATTTCGCCTCAGTATTTATATATTATTATGCATAATTATGTTAGCACATTTGTTTTTCAGCTTTATACAGTCAGTCATAACCTAACAGTCCTAACACACGTAAAAGTATATTCATCCTTTAATTAACAACAATAGTACAAGCTTTGTTTTAATTGGGGCTATTGTTGAACTGTATTTAATATTTAATATACGAGTAGTTCTGTTCAAAGCAGAATATACAGAATTGAGAGCCAAATTGTTTGAAATTGTAGGTATACAATCAATGTCGCTCAACAATCTGTTGCTAGCATTTATTATTGTACCAAAAAGCCCCGTCGATATTGTCGTTCGACAAATTCAAGCAAATATTTGCTATAACACGTCAGTTCAGCGAAATTTAAATTTATACAACAGACAGGAATTTAGTTGAATTTCGACGGACGATTTAAAGGTAGCCGGGCAATTGTTTTGTTTACCTAACTAGTGTTGTGGGTAGTGACACTATCGATAGTTTTCTTGCAAGTTATTCTATTATATATAGCATATTTAATAAAATAAATGGGAAAGTAGAGTTAGTCTAATTCATCACATCACATACATTCAATATTATTTATTGTGAAAAACCTTTAAATTGTAAAATAAAAATATATTTGTTTTTTATTTGTTGTATATGCTTTGCTCAAAGTGTTTTGTAAAAGCACTTGCTAGGTATAATAGGCATTTTTTTTTTTTTTAATTTATTTAGGAAATCAACAATTATGTTTAAATATACTTATTAGTTTCTTAAAATATACAGCTAATAACAGATTTCCACGGTTTAACAATTATAAGTAAATCGGAGGCATGGTGCTAAAATAATACATTTTATATAAAACTAGGGTTAAATAAAATTATTATAAATATGTGTGTGTGTGTGTGTGTGTGTGTGTGTGTGTGTGTGTTACTCTCACATCATTTAAGGATTATTCAACAGTACCTTAATGGCATGTGACCTAAATGTTTCCTTACTATAAGCGAAAAGATCCACCTCACTTTTATAAATAATCTTATTTTAAGTAAATTGCAGCACTATGGCCGAAATGATGATGATGAATATGTAGATTTATTAAACCTTAACTATTTACGCGAACAAATTTTGTTATCTGAAAAGATCTTATAAACTAAGATCGCTGTTTAGGGAATTGAAATATCATTTTATTGCATTGAATAAAATATGGGCTGCTGCAGAGTATGACGGTTTCTGTATTGTAACTGTCTGTCCGTGTATTTTCACAATTCTATTTACATTCAAGCTTTTAAAAACATTTACTAGTAACGAGCATGGTGTGATTTATGGACTTAAAAATACTTATTAGTAAATATTTAATGTATATATATTATATAAATAAATGAGTATTTTATACACATAGCACAGCACTATTGGCGTCTAGTGTCTGCCGAATAATAATTCGTATTTCGTACAATTTACATTTTGCTCTAAAGGTGAAGGTTTGAGTGGTCAGCAGTTTGATTTAACAATGGACACAAGATAGCAGTATTATGTCTAAGCTCGGTTTTGCATAAAACAAAATACTAAAGCCCTTTGTACCCACTAGTTAACAATAACATTTCGTTTACGCTCAATTTTCCAAGAGATTGCAAACCCTTTGTTTCATTTCGAATATTCGAATTGTGCAAATCTCTTCAAAGTAGCGGCGCATCGAGAGAAAACAACAGTTATTTAATAAAGCCGTTTCAAGTGATGTACCCACATCACTAAAATACAAATACGTTCTTGATTTTTCTGGAAATGTACTTGTAGCGTTTTTACCTTTGTTCTCTGAAAAAATGTTTAAAGCTACACTATTTTGGTATACCAGATTGTAAGCAGGGAAAAATGTTTGAGTAGAATTCTTAAGCGTCAAGTCCAAATATCTGTGCAAGGCACGTATAGCCTCATACCTACGTCATAGCCAAATTCTTTTCACGAATACCGGTATTCCGTAATATGTTAGGTGGAATTTGGATCCTAACCTTTAAATATAACATACTATAAATATTAACTATGATCATCTGTTTTTTTTTTAACAAAAATCAAAATATTAAACTTTCTACATGTAAATTTCAGATGAAATTAATTTTATCATGTTGGTAATTTCAATTGAACTCAACCCGGAATTAAGGATATCGGTAAAAAAAATATAGTTCTGAGAGAAATTCGCCAACTAGAAATGGAAGTAGGTTAACTTCAAAAATAGAAATATAATAGATATAGAAAATGGTTTATTTGACACAAATACAGAACAAGAGAAATACAACAAGAAAACAATTACAATAATTCTAGAATGCATCCTGAGTAGTGGTAAAAGTGATTTGGACCCAGAATTCCCAGAGGTTCCCAATAGATATAGATTGCTTAAGGGTTTTGGAAAAGAGATTGCTCTGCAGTACAAAAATGAAGGTTAATATCTTTCTAATCATTTATTAACAATTTGAACACACAAAAGCGTTTTAACTGAACACAAGCTATTAGAATCTCAAACCCCTAAACGTTACGAGAAAGCTATCTAAAAGTAATCTCTCTTGCCTTCACCACATTATTATTTCAATCACGCCCAAGTTTCGGCGCGGACGACTTAGAACTAACGATCCGGAAGGGGTTCCTCAAGGCTCCGTACTCGGTCCTCACTTTTAAATTATTACTTTAAAAGCATTAACTCTCTCTAATGAAGCTGGGGTATGAATATTGATGAATTTGGATGGAAGTGAGATGATTACGGAAGAGGCGGATCTTTATTGTGTCCGGTATAAGTTTATTTAGATTAAAGTACTTAAAGCGTAACTTGGAGTCTCTTTAGCTTTTCTTCCAAGTCGGTATCACTCTTGACAGAGTGGTCGTGGTCATCATTTCAGGTGTTGGTGGCAAGCCTCACACTCTCCGCCACTCCTCTCTGATGCCTTCCTCGTGCATTCATACAGTGATGATGAGCCATATACTGCCGCTTTTAGCTTGTCAGTCCACCTCATAGGCCTCTTTAACTTTGCGTTTAGTTTAATTGCAAGCGCTCGTCGTAGCGTGCGGCGCGAGACGCGCATCAGCTGCAGCAGCAGGCCGTGCCGGAGCCGGAGCCCGGGAGTACGGACAAAGACGACGAACCTGTATACCAAATGTCCTTAAATAAGTACAAACCGGTGCGTATGTCCCTAAGAGTTCACAACAAAGCTTTATGTATGGAGGTAGATACTGGGTCGGCTTTATCTTGCGTCAGTGAGTCAACATATAACGATCTATTTAACGTCGTTTTGAAAAAAAAAATGAGGAAGATGATAGGTTGATACCATTGCACACTTCTTTGAAGTTACCACAAAAAATGGAACCAAATTATTTCTATAAATACTCCCGAATTAAGCACTTTTGCACTTGCCATTTTTTACATTACCACTGTATTGGAGAAGAAGCAGCATAAGAAACTCGGTTATTGTTATATGGTTGATATTCACAGAAAGATGCACTCATTAGGCTCTCTTTTATCTACTGCTAAAAACGATATCTTCAGATAACCTTCAGGTAGGGGACAGATAAGAAAACAGAGTAGGGGCTGAAGATATAAGACGGTTTTTTCTTAAAGAAAAAATTAAAAGCAATGAATACTTAATCAATCGCACTAAGACTCAATAAATTGCTAAAGAATGAAGCTTAATTTAAGAACTTCTCAAGTTTTCTGAGCCTTATAAAACTGTCTGCGAAGTTCGCGTTTGAAGACCGCCCAAATTGTTTACAAATTCAACAATCCAATTATTGTGGTTTTTTTTAACGTCACTGATCAAGTAATTTAATATGATAAAGTATTTAATTGATATATGTTTTGAAGTTTTGTTTGGTAGATTGAAATGTATGTCTATTTAAAAAACCGGCCAAGTGCGAGTCGGACATGCGCACGAAGGGTTCCGTACCATTATCGATAAAACGTCAAAAAATATGTCTGTTGCATAAGAGCCTCACTAAATATTTATTAAATTCTGTTTTAGTATTTGTTGTTATAGCGGTAACAGAAATACATCACCTGTGAAAATTTCAACTGTCCAACTATTTCATGAGTTACAGCCTGGTGACAGACGGACAGACAGACAGAAAGACTGACAGCAGAGCCTTAGTAATGAGGTCCTGTTTTACTCTTTAGCGCGGAACCCTAAAAAGAAAGGAACGTGTGTTAAAATACCTGAATTTTCATAAAGATTTTCTCATTCCACAGAAAATTCGAGACAGGTCCCTGATTTCAAGACAGCTTTTTTTTGTGTAAATGTGTATTTTTTGGCAGGGTTGTAGGCACGAAACCTAAAAATACAAATACAATTAAAATTAGTCCATAGTAATAAACATATTTAGGAAAACCTCAAAGTAGCGTAGTTAAAGATAAATAACACTTGAAAAAAAAATTATCGACCTCAGGTGGGACTCGAACCCACGTCCCATCGCATACCGGGCGAGTGCTTTGACCACTAAGCTACCGAGGACGTCACGTGACAAGATGAAATTCCTCAAGTGTTTTTTCTCGCTGTCAAAGCCAGCGTATTCTGATCAATGTTGTAGCTATATGTATAGCTGAGTAGTACGAGTATACTACCGTCAACACCCTATAGAAATATTTTTACAAATATTTGACTATTGGTTAAGATCAGAAATGCTTAAACATTGTAAATTTTTGTTTTCAGCAATTCCATGCAAGGTTTAATTGAAGATAAATAACACTTGAAAAAAATCATCGACCTCAGGTGGGACTCGAACCCACGTCCCATCGCATACCGTAGCATAGCGTAGTTATATAATATTCAAGACAATTTCCACGCTCAATAAAGAACAACCACAACTGATGGGAAAAATTTCCATAGTATTACGCCATTTGCATTATGGAACCTTAAAGTGAAACTGTCCTAATTAACCCTTGAATATTTAGGTGGGTATTTACCGGGTGCCCGTTACCGGTGTGATTGAAATAGTCTAATAGAATTCGTCTGGAATACGTAATGTTGTTTATATTCAAATTTTGAATATCTACTTGTGGTTGTAACATTTGTAACTGAATAAACTAGATCACGACTAGTTTATTTACGTCTCCCAGTCGATTCTCTAAACAAAACTGCGATCACTTCGACATCACTAACTAATCGACGATTAATAATGTGATAAAATAAGTTTTAGCTTGGTGAAAGACCACCTCGGGAGATTTATACCCTTTCAAACAAAAAAAGAAATTTTGAAATTGGTCCATAATTGACGGCGTAATCGCGTAACTAACATAAAAAAAAAACATGCAGCTGAATTGAAAACCTCCTTTTTTTTTAATTGTTGCTTAGAAATGCTTAGCTTCCCTACTGCACAAATGACGACCTCCGTAGCCGAAAGCGAGCATGCTGGACTGGGCGTTGCCGCCATCTCCGAGGTTCCGGGTTAGATTTCCGGTCGAGTCAATTTTCTATATTGTCTCGGGTCTGGGTGTTGTGGTACCATCGTTGTTTCTGATTTCTATAATACAAGTGCTTTAGCTACTTACTTTAGGATCAGAGCAATGTATATGTGATGTTGTCTAATATTTATTTATTTTATTTATATATTGCTGCTGCTGATAAACACTTATTTTATACTTATAAGAAAATATTTTTTTATTTCAATGTTAGTCTTATAGTAAAAATTGCGTTACTCGAGCAGAAGTGTTTCTCGCTGTCGAAGCCAGCGTTTTCGAAGAAACACTTGAAATACATTCTGTCAAAAAAGTTTCGGGAATTGATGATTTGATTATGGTTCCAAATTCAAAATTATATTTTTTTTGTTGTTGTTAGATTGGCACAACTGTTTTCTATTTTGGCGCGGAGTTTGAGTTACATCTGATAATTAGATTAAATACAGTATTGTTTTTAGTTATACCATATCTAGTGTGTATTGCGAATTTCATAATGGACAAAAACATCGAACAAAGAGTTTGTCTTAAATTTTGCATCGCCAATGGGATTTCTTGTTCGGAGTCTCTGAAAATGTTACAGAAGGCTTACGGTGAATCGACTTTATCAAAAACACGTATTTATGAGTGGTACAAAGCGTTCAAAAGCGGTCGAGATGTGATTGAAGATTTGCCTCGCTCTGGTAGGCCATCAACGTCTGCTACTGAAGATAACATCGCAAAAGTGAAGGAAATAGTGACTGAAAATCCTCATTCAAGTTTGAGAGAGCTAGCCGTCGAACTTTCTGTGTCACACGAGTCGATCTGTATCATTTTAAATAATCAATTGGGTATGAAACATGTTGCCGCTCGGCTAGTCCCAAAAGACCTGAATTTTCTCCAAAAACTCAATCGCAAAAGAGTTGCTGAGGACATGCTAGAACGAGTCAATTCCGACCCAACATTCATGAAACGCATTGTTGCTGGTGACGAGACGTGGTTTTACGAGTTTGAGATGCAAACTAGTCAACAAGCTTCGGAGTGGCGCCTTCCAACTGAACCGAAACCGAAGAAACCGCGCCAAATTCGATCGAAAGTCAAAGTCATGTTGACTGTTTTCTTTGAATGTCGCGGTGTTGTGCACTCAGAATTCTTGCCAGAAGGTCAAACGATAAAAAAAGGGTATTATTTAAGCGTTATGCGGCGTTCAAGAGAGCAAATTAGACGAAAAAGGCCAGATTTGTGGAATAAAAATTGTTGGATTTTGTACCACGATATGGCGCCTTCCCACAAGGCCATCATTGTGAACGAATTTTTGACCAAAAACTCAACAAATACCATCGAGCAGCCACCTTATTCACCAGATATGGCTCCAGCCGACTTCTTACTTTTTCCTAAACTCCAATTACCACTTCGTGGCACCCGGTTTCTTTCGGTAGAAGACATAAAGGAGAATTCGCGGCGAGAACTGAACTCGATTCCAGAAAAAGCGTTTAAACAATGTTTTGATGATTGGATTATTCGTTGGCGTAAGTGTATCGCTTCTGAAGGAGCATACTTTGAAGGTGATTAAATAAATTTGGATGAATAACTAACATTTTGTGTATTATTAATCTTTTCCCGGTACTTTCTTGACAGAGTAGTATTTCGCCAGGTCAGCTAACGTCTCGGTAGCTTAGTTGGATTGGGAAAGCACTCGCCTGGTATGCGATGGTCGCGGGATCGGGTCCCACCTGAGGCGGTCGATTCTTTTTAAATATTATATCATCTTGAATTACCTAGTATGTAATTGCTAAAAAATGAAATTTAAATGGAAACTGTTTCTTAGTGGACAAATTATTTAAAGTTATTAAAAAAAAATCTCGTTTATTTTTTAAATGAAAGAATAATTTATTGTTCCAGTAAGCAAAAGCTCAAAGACTTCTAAGCAAAAGCCTCATAAAGTCTCACTTTCATTGAGGGTAATATAATTTTAATTGCCACTTATAATAGAAATACAAGTCTTAAATACATCAAAGATGTTTTCTTAGTAAATGCCAGACTATACGTAATATAAGTTGGAACAGTAAACTTGTTTAAAATAATAATTCATTTAGTCATTAGAAAACATTGATCCAATAATGGTTAATAACAAAAGGGCACTTAATACTTAATACTTATATGGATCGTATGTAATCTGAAATAAATGAATTTGAATTTGAATACTATTTAGTTACTAATAAATAGAATTAAATAAATTAAGGGGCTCCCATACAACAAACGTGTTTTTATTTTGCCGTTTTTAGGGTTCCGTACCCAAAGGGTAAAACGGGACCCTATTAATGAGGCTCCGCTGTCCGTCTGTCTGTCCGTTTGTCACCAGGCTGTATCTCATGAACCGTGATAGTGAGAGAGTTGAAATTTTCACAGATGATGTAATTTCTACATACATACATTTCTAATAACAACAAATACTAAAAGACAATACAATAATAATTTAAGGGGGCTCCCATACAACAACCGTGATTTTTTGCCGTTTTTAAATGGTACGGAACCCTTCGTGCGCGAGTCCGACTCGCACTTGGCCGGTTTTTATAGATAATTGTACGAAACCCTTTGTACGTGAGTCCGACTCGCACTTGGCCGGTTTTTTCTCTTCTAGCACACCTAGCCGGTTTTACAAAACCGGGAATCGAACCCACTTTTATGTTTAAGGCGCGACACTGGCCTATATGCTTAGAATACAATACAAAAGATATTAATGCTTGAACACAGATTTAAGCATTGAGAATATTGTTATTAGCTACTACTCGTAAAAATTCAAAATTTCTTTATTTGTCTACAAATCAAATGTTACATAGTTTTGGGACCTCCCTTTTAAGTTGGGCACTTGTGTTAGGAGGGTCCCACTCTTTCGTTATCCAAATTACAAGTTTTTTTTTTAATAACTTAACAGGTAGGTTTTTTTAATAACGTAACTTAGACTAAGAACTCGTAAAGGTCTATTCAAACCGCAGAATTATCTGCCGTCGTGGGTAGCGGTATTCCCGCAGCTGTTCCGAAAGTGGAACCGCATGCCAGAGCGGTAAACGGTACGGTACCACGTGTTCGGCGAAATTTGTACTTCCTCGAGTGTCGTCGGTCCGCTGCACCGCGGTATCCGCTACCGCCTCTGGTAGCGGATACCGCTACGGTTCGATACTTATCGGGAATCCACTACCGCCGGCGGTAGCGAATAACTCTGCGGTTTGAATAGGCCTTAGGCTTGATTTCCTCCTAAGCTGACGTTGGTGACCGACGTCGGCGTCGCGTACCGTCGTACTTAGGCTTGATTTCCTCCTAAGCTGACGTCGGTGACCGACGTCGGCGTCGCGTACCGTCGTACTTAGGCTTGATTTCCTCCTAAGCTGACGTCGGTGACCGACGTCGGCGTCGCGTACCGTCGTACTTAGGCTTGATTTCCTCCTACGCTGACGTCGGTCGCGTACATTGGTCGAGCGTACGAATAAACACAATGTTCTATGAAGCACCGCACTGCAACGCTGTCGTCAGCGGCAGATAGTTTAGTACGCGCCGCGTACGACGCGCGTCGGTCTCGCTCGTCAGCGGCGCGTACGTCGGTCGACTGACGCGCTACGGAACAATAGGAGCGCGCTCAGTGCGCCGCTGACCGCTCTGCCGTACGGATGTATGCGCGTACAGCCAAAATCAAAATAAAATACAGCCAAAATCTTCGTCCATACGTAGCATTCCAAATAAAGTAAAAAATTCACCATATACTGCTCTTTGTGCAACAAGTGGGTGAATGTGATACCTTTTTCTATTACGTCTCCTTCGCTTACGTAAGTATATTGCAGCAACTAAACAATTTATAAATGGATTCATTATTAAAAATCACAATTTAATTTAGCACACGACTGTTCCGTACAGTGATCAGTTTCGCAGTGCGGAGCTTTTCTGTGTTCATACGTGACCGACGGTACGCGCCGCCGACGTCGGTCACCGACGTCAGCTTAGGAGGAAAGCAAGCCTAAATCATCTGCCGCTGATGTCAGCGTTGCAATGCGGTGCTTCATAGAACTAGTGTATATTCGTACGCTCGACGTACGTCAGAAACCGACGTCAGCTTAGGAGGAAATCAAGCCTTACTGTGCTGGCGACTTCGTTCGCGTGGTCTACAGGATGTTCGCTATATGTTATACTAGCTGTTGCCCGCGAGTTCGCTCGCGTGCTTATATCCCACTGGAACATTTAACCGGGATAGCAAGTTTATGTATGTAAAGTTTCATCCAAATCCGTTTAGTAGTTTTTGCGTGGAAGAGTAACAAACTCCATCCATACTTACAAACTTTCGTATTTATAATATTAGGTAGGATTAAGCAACGCTGTAGTCTGTCGTTAGGACTCTAATCAAAGAAAGAGTTTCGAAATCGAAATTCATCAGAAGAAACTAGAATGTATCAGAAGACAGATTTGGTTCCAAGAATTGGATTTGCTTCCGTTTTTGTTGTAAAATACTTTTGTTGATTAAGTATTATTTTTATGTTCTTACAACAAACACTGTTTAAAGAATGTTTGTGTCTTTCGTAATAAATAGAATAAAAAATATTCTTTATGGGAGTAAGACCACCGTTTCAAGCTACATTGTGGGCATGTAGACATGGTGGGTGTTTCTTTCTTTAATTGAAGTCTTTTTAGTAAAATTTCTTTAGAATTTTATTAATGTTATTTTTATGTTTCAATTTATTGTTTCGAATACAATATTTTTTTAAAGGAACGATAAAAATACGGCTAGCGTTCTTCTGCGGGTCTAAAACGGCCGCATTGGATGTTTCATTTTTAATCTGATTCATTTAGTGAAATGTAGCAGAAATGATTTGCAAACCCTAAAACGGCCACATTAATAAATGAACCATATGCAATTCATTTCATCAAATGGATCATATTTGATGACGTTTAAAAGATATAGTGACGCGTCCAATCTTACTTTACGGTTTTTGTGAAAATGAATGTTTTTAACAACACAAAGGAACAAAATGTTTCAAAATACTCAAGTTTTGTGTGTTCTACAAATATCAATACAAAATAATAATAAAAATAACATTAAAATGGTGGTTCACCAATTTGACATTTAATATGAATTACTCTTTTCATAATAAGTGGACCATATTACGAATTTCCTTACAAAACTGTCAAATTAGATGAACTGCAAATATGAAATGTTCGAGGCTCATTTTATGATTCATCAAATAACATTTCATTTTAAGATTTGCTAAATGAAACATATTATGAACGTAATATGAAACATCCAATGCGGCCGTTTTAGACCCGCTGATCGTAAAGTATGCCTATATACGTCCCACTGCAGGGCACAGGCCTCACCTCAACTATGAGGTGGTTTGGGCCATACTCCACCACGCGGGCCCGGTGTGGATTGGTGGAGGGGTGTTGTAAGGCCAGTGATTAAACCTTACTGTCAGATGTTATCAAGCCGCCTTAAGGCCTCTGACTAGGCTTCACGACCAATATCAAGCGATATTGACCGGGACCAACTTATAACGTGCCTTCCGAAGCACGGAGATGCTCGTGATAAATGTCACTAAATACAGTCGGAATGGTCACCCATCCACTCACGACCGCGGCGTTGGTTGCTTAACTTTAGTAATCGATACCAAAGCGCTGCCGCCACTGAGCTACGAGCACCTCCTTCTTCTGATCGTAAAAAAATAATATCTGAAAATTGTAGGTAATTTCTGGAATAACTAAAAATTCCTTATTAAAGAAACATTTCTTTAAAAATTGTACGCCTTATTGCCATGTCATTATTGCCGTCTTATGTAATATATGCCGTGTATTACCTAGCTACTTAAGGGCCTTTTCATAATGTACGGATAAGTTCTGTTTAAGCTATTTACTTATCTATATTTTACTTATAAGCTTTTCTTCAATGTTTATTTTGTTGATGTTACTCGACTCCCGCAAAACAAGCTGCTTATTAGTGAAAAAATCACTGTGTATTTTAAGAGCATTCTTGTGTTTTTAGAAAAATAACACTTTCATTACTAAAAATCACTTTCTTAAGTGACAAAGACTGTTATAAAGAAAGTATGTATGACTCTCCTATTTATTAATGTAGTACATTATAGTATCAAATAGATTATAACTAATTTTACTTTGAAAGTGGTGATCTTTATCAAAATAGCATTTGTAGCCATTTAGCTTTTGTGAAAGGTTACGTTTAAAATAATCTTAATATGTTATTTATGGCTTAGAAATATACAGGGTGACTAAGACGAGGGAATCAAAATGTTCTACTCATTAACATAATTAATGTGTATTTTGGCACCTTTTACACCAAGAGAAAAAAAACCGGCCAAGTGCAAGTCGGACTCACGCACGAAGGGTTCCGCACCATTATCTATAATAACGAGCAAAAAATAACGTCGGAGTCCCCTTAGATATTTATATTATTCTGGATTTTTGTATTTGTTGTTATAGCGGCAAAAGAAATACATCATGTGTGAAAATTTCAATCGTCTAACGTGACTTACACTTTGGGATCAGCGTGTTCCATGCTGATGACAACTTAAGTCCATCTTCTCGATTAATTTATTAAATTTCTTAATTTCATGGCTTCTAGAATTAACCTCGAATCAACTCGAATGGTAATTACGGTCAGTTTAAAGGATTTTTGGGGCATATGAACCAGCGACCTATGGATCCGGCTCGAAGGACCATGACTGTGCAGAATGTTGGTTGTCGCTGCACAAATATGTATTTTATAGATCGCTGATTTCTATTATTAAAACAATTTGGATGCGGAGCACACATTTATTCTTTAAACATTTATATTGTGAGAGAGTAAACATAGACAAATTTGCTAAGTGCAAAAATATGTATTTTGATGTTGCCAACAAAGGTTAAAAAGTTGTGTGTAACATTTTATAGGACAAAGTTTCAGAACAACAAACTGAAAACTAATTGTTGTTTCAAAACTTTGAAATAGGGGCTAGATAATTATTGAAAAAGAACATTTAAAACTTTTTTGTTGCATTTTTTAATAATAGCAAGTTTAAATAATAAATAAAAAAGGTATGTTGCATAATACCCGTGCTGTGTAGTGTTAAATATATTGAAATAGAGTTTTTAATTACTAATCTTCATTAAGCTAGTGATTTACTTCCCATCACTAAGAACCTTGGGCTATACGAAGTGTTTTATTTCGTCCATTTATTTTAATGGCGAGCAATTCCCTGATCAATTTAGAAAACGAATTTATGCAGATTGGCTAAAGCCAGAATGTTCTAGGTGACATCTCTGGTAAAAGGAAAGATAACTGTCTTTTTAAATATCAATCATTTTTCAACAGACTCAAAAAAGGTTTTAAATTTAACTCGTAAACCTATTTGTTTTAGGGTTCTATAATATCTGTTTGTCAAAACCCTTTTTCTAAAGAATGCGTGAGAGTATCAAATTATAATTAATTTCGACAATTTGCGTTTGCAATGCCTTGTAGCTGTGTAAAAATTAAAATTCTGAATAAGCGCATTCGGCATCATATTTGAGACTCGCAGAGGAATCAATACGTAGAGTACTTTTCGTTGGCATTGAATCATGAAATTCAAATTCAAAATTTAAAAAAAATTACCTTATCAGCCTGTTACGGTATATTTTATCTTGAGATTTCTTGCTATCTCATAGAAAAAGTTGTTCTCATTAAGAATATGATTCATGTGGTTCCAAACCAACAAACATTTACCGTAATTTTTGACAAAGCTGCCATAAATACAGCAACTACCTCAGATCAGAGAAAGGACTAGATATGTAGTGGAGGCGTGGCGCGTGACACCGCGACATGACCAGGAATGAACATCGCTTCCGAAACAAGCCACACCACTCTTTAATCACAGCTCAGGGCCCTAACCATGAACTGTTAAAACAATCACAAATCTGTCAAACATTATCATTTCTGTCAAATTTTGTATGAAATGACGTACCAAAATTGATAGATTTGACAACTTTGAGATTGTTTTATGAGTTCATGGTTAGGGGGCAGGCCTACAACAGGGCCCTAACCATGAACTGTTAAAACAATCACAAATCTGTCAAACATTATCATTTCTGTCAAATTTTGTATGAAATGACGTACCAAAATTGACAGATTTGACAACTTTGAGATTGTTTTAAGAGTTCATGGTTATGGCCCAGTAATGTTCTCCGATATTTTTGCAAAATGCCGAATTATTGTGAAGTTACGTGCAGAAACAGAAGTGAAACGAAAAACTACAAGAATTATTGAGTCACTTATCTGAATTAAATATTAGGATTTCATTTTTATTTAGCTTAGAAGTAAAAAAAAAACGTAAAAATATCACGAAAATTCAGTGCCGAATGAGCTACCATAATGCCAAACTTGATTGTGATGTTTATTTAGACATGTTAGACATTGATGGCTTAGTGCAGCAACCACATAATATTACATCTAAGTGTCAAGTGCCTTTAGGCCAATCACAACACCTGTATAAGTGTTGTCGTAGATACTCAGGCTCCTCCTGTTGTTTTGTTTTTACGCAGTTTAATGTGTGTGGGAGCTATGGTAGGAGAAATCCGGCGACACCGGTGCTCTTCGAAATTACGTACGATGCGACTTCTCCTCCATTAATATTTCTATGGCAACTACCATATTTATTTCAATAGGACCATCGAAATCTTAAAATACTTTCCATACTTAAATGCCAACCAGCTGATCGATTTCTACAGGGAAGGTTTTTTTACATATTGATCCTATTTTTATAGAAAAACTTGTTGTAGGTATGTTTATTTGAGCAGTCGAATCACCTCTTAATCCTTCAACTCCCAAGCGCTAACCGGATATCAAATTTAAATTATTTATTTCATACAAAAAGTCCATAGCTATGCTAAAGAAATTGCACAAGTCAGCCTAACGCAGAAATAAATAAAAGCATTTAGGTTATGACGTGTAGCCGAACCCAATGCTTCCGTGTAAATTGCTTAAATAAGCAATCTACACGTATATATCGCACGTCCATTGTTGATTCAATTGTTATCTATTTTCGCTGGGAGTTGAAGATTTAAGGTTTTATTGCACAACCTTCAAAGACTTAAATATCTCCATTCCTCAACAGGAGTAAAGTAGCAGCTCTGCTCCTGGACAAGCACCTGCAAATAAACGGGATCACCATGGGCGAGGTGATGCGGGAGAGGCACAGCATCCAGATGCAGCCGATGGCTAGCAACAAGATGAAGCGGGAGAGGAAAGCGGCTAGGACGCTGGGCATCATCATGTCCGCATTCTTGGCTTGCTGGCTACCCTTCTTTCTATGGTAAGTCTCATCATCATCATCATCATCATTATCATTTCAGCCATTGGACGTCCACTGCTAAATATAGACGTCCCCCAATGACTTTTGATTGGCCGATTGGAAGCTGCTTGCATCTAGTGAATCATTTATCGTCATTCATCATTTTAGCCACAGGACGTCCACTGCTGAACATAGGCCTCCCCCAGTGACTTCTGTCATCGGGGGGTTTTTGCCATACTCGCCACGCTTGGCAGACAGGTTGGCGAGCGCACGCAGACGCTGCTCCCCGTCTCGTGCTACAGGATTTAGTCGCCTCTTACGACACGCCTCCTGTTGGCTGTAGGGAAGTGAATTCTTTACGGCCGTCCCCACACGGCACGTCTAACTATCTAGTGAACTTTCTTTCCCACTATAAAGAACAGATAATATTAAGCTTTATCAAGAAATGGATTTACGAATACAGTTATGTACATACACACATCAGTTACATCTCCCGCAAGTTTCCGAACAGTCGCGTCAATAATCTCTACAACCCGTCACGTCCGTACGCTTAGATCTTTAAAACTTTTATATGGCAACGGATTTTGATGCAGTGCTTATCAACAGAAATAATGATTCAAGAGGAAACTACATTTATTGTTATTTCATTTATATTCGCATTTTTTAAGAAAATTCAAAACATTTTTAATATAGTTTATTAACATTTAACTAAAGTATGTAGGTACCGTTTTGTTCGATAACTTTTTGCCATCTCGTGTAGGGACATGATCCCATTGCTATAGAAATTTACACAACAAATAGTACAGCCAAAGAGATTTTATTACAAGTTCATACATACTATAATGCGAAAAGACTTTTTCCCCAACCTAATATAATACACTAAACAAAAAGATAACTAAATGACATTTATTCTTCTAGAACTAGATGGCTAAGCTGGCAAAGCTTGTAATATGGCAATGGATACGGATAAACATGTAAATACATTTTTTAAATCCATGACTTAGGTACTTACAAAATGTTCGTGCAATATTTTTAATCTCTCGCGGGAATAACAGCAGGATCCCACCGTAAAAGCGAATTGACCGCTCTAGCTGAAAAAAAAAGAAATATAATGTCACGGCTTTTGTTCGATATTGACCGCTCTATCTAAAAAAAAAGAAATATAATGTCACGGCTTTTGTTCGATATTGACCGCTCTATCTAAAAAAAAAGAAATATAATGTCACGGCTTTTGTTCGATATTGACCGCTCTATCTAAAAAAAAAGAAATATAATGTCACGGCTTTTGTTCGATATTAACCGCTCTATCTAAAAAAAAAGAAATATAATGTCACGGCTTTTGTTCGATATTGACCGCTCTATCTAAAAAAAAAGAAATATAATGTCACGGCTTTTGTCCGATTCATCGGCGTCTTATCGATTATTAGACTGGTGAATATTCAATTTATTTATGTTCAATAGAATTTGAAATAAGACCAAACCAAACCTTTGACTAAATATCTACCACTGGCAACTAGTACAAATAAACCGGATGAAACGGGCTCGGAAGTTTATGTAGAACGTGTTCCTGCAGACTTTCAGTGGCTTGGCAATTGATGCCGCGGTCATTTGTCTAGTCTATGTTTCATGATCGATCGATTAGATTCTTTTTAAAATGTGTCACTTATGCTTGTATGATGTATTAGGTTGCGACTGATGTTATGTAACTTGAGGTTATAAATAATATGCAGTTTTAGTAAATGGTGATTGAAAACATTTTAGAAAAAAACTTTATAATATCGCTGAATTAAACTATGTGCCTATTTAATTAAAATTATTTCAGTTTATTGAAATAATCCAATAACGATTATTATTGGTATGTCAGCGACTTTTGCACTATGTACCATTGAGATACTAGCGTACTACCGCCGAAGCCAGAGTTTATAAAAGCGCTTAGTTTATACCTATTAACAGAAATAAATTAGTTTATTAATAAGATGCACTGTCGAGGAGGCTTTTTTTCCTTTATTAAGGAAACAAACAGCTTTTGATATTACATTTAGCTTACAATAATGTTTAGTAGTTTTTACAGTAAACAAGTTGACGCGGCCCGGGCGCTTAAACTAGGAACAAAACAATAAACAGAATTAAATTTATATTAAGTGAGTACTAGAGCACAACTACAGCATTTTCAAAAAAAACGAAAGCGCATTAATTTTTCGTGAAATATATCCGGCTCGAAGGACCACTTTAATAGTATGGATTGAAGTAAAATACTGGTTTGCTACTCGTACATTGTATATTGTACTACATTCACAAATACACTTTTAGGTTAGGTTTTCGAGCTCTAAAGTTACTTTTATAAATAATTGATTTAAATAATGTGCAAGAACGTGTCAATGTGTTCTTGATAGGGGTGGAAGAGAGCGGGAAAGAACAGTGACTTTTTTTTTTATTTGAGACGCTTAGTTTTGACATAATATTAAACAAGTACTAGTATTCCCCGCAGAATATCAGTGTCGTAGCAGTTAGTTCTAGCTGAGCGGGGGACTCTTTTGGGAATTCGAACGTTTTGTTTTTTAACATTTATATTTTATACTTTTGTATTTTGTGCCAAATAAAGAATATTATTATTATTATTTTACTTATACACAAACTATAATAGAACATTTTCCTACAGGTACATCATAACAGCTCTCTGCGGGGATGCATGCCCGTGTCCCCCTCCCGTGGTAGCTGCAGTCTTCTGGGTGGGGTACTTCAATTCAGCTCTGAACCCACTCATCTACGCGTATTTCAACAGGGACTTTAGAGCTGCGTTTCGGAAAACGCTGGATTCTTGTTGCAGGTGAGAACAAAATGATCTCATATACCTCTTGGCGTTTTACCGAAAGGCGACGGAGTGTTTTTACACTCCGTCGCCTATCGGTAAAACGCCAAAATTTTCCTTTAAATATCAACCGTAAATAATACTTGATTCAAAACAACATTTTGTACATTTGCAAAAAAAGGAAAATAGATAATTTTATAACCCGGAATAAGGATAGGTATGCTTAGTTAAACTGTAAAATGTGGGTAATTCTTTCATAAGAAAATGTGTTCGCTTTGTTTTGTTTCAAAGTAGTGTACATATATGGTAAAAAAATAAATTTAGGACCTGAAAAAGTTATAAATCATGACGCTACGTTAAAATAAAATAAACTGCGCAAAAACTAACAAGTTATGTTACACACACGTTCATATTTAAACAAATCCAACGTTGCCAGAATTTAAAAATATCACAGTAGTACAACCGTAAAAATATACTAGCTTTTGGTATATCGGACGTGTCATGCATACTTTTGCTAGCAAACTGAAACACTAAAACGTACCACAAAACGACTCCTAAAGAATAGCTGCGTTAAGTTTTATTAAACAGAGTGGAAATAGTGTTTTGATATTACGAAACCGCAACGGTTGGCCAAACAAATTTAAATGCACCAAAGCGAAGTTAATGCATTAAATTAAAGTTTCACAGCTACAATTATAAGGTAAACTCCCACTAAAGGGACCGCCCATATAATGAAAGTTCAGTTAATAATGGAAATGTGTTGACTACTTTACGCGAAGAAAAAAATCAGCCGTTGCTTTATTAAAAACACTGGCTAGGCTAGGTAAAGTGGGTAAATGTTGTTTTCTAGTGATACATGCTTTTATAAATGCATGCAAATTGCATTTGTCAAAATGCATTTTGACCATAAGTTGATCTAAAGAGTAAGGCTATATGCATTTTTTTTTTAAATGCAGAATTTTAAGATCTTTGTTTTTTAACCTTGCCTGTTTTTTAATCATGACTGCAACGCGCGCTGTTTTATGATATATAATTTAAATACAATACTTAATGTATATAATTGTAAACAAATATATTTAAAATTAATTCTTCTACTGTCAATATTATTAATTGCTTGTTAAGCTGTTAGTTTTTAGTTTTTTCTTTTCCTGTCTCTAGTGCCGTGCTTTTGTACCCCTAACGTCAGGGTCCCTGCTGAAAATCAGCGTCGTGATATGTCCCTGGCTGTCACGAGAAATGCTGAGCGGGGGCCTTTTTGACATATTTTTTTTCTAATCTTAATTCTTTTGTATTCTATGTATAATGTGTTTGTCAAATAAATATTTTTCTATTCTATTCTATTCTAATCTAAACAGAATCTTACACTAACCGCAAAAATCAAGCGTGAGACAAAACAAATGTGGAGAGCCTAACGTGCGAGTACTAGTAAGTGATTAAGTGAGCAAGCGAGGGAAGTAATAAGCCTCTAACATCTTAGAATAGTATTTATTTGGCACAAAAAGTGATACAAACATAAAAAAACATACTTAAAATTAAAAATAATAAAGAAAATAATATAATAATACATCGTGCCAAAAATGAACCTCGCTCAGTATTAGCCGTGGCAACTTAAGGCTGCCACGCCTAAAGGTAACAACCAAAAATAAAAATAAACAAAATCCAAAACAAATGAATAATAATTCACGACAAAATTTATGAATTCAAATTCACACCACACAACAATAAAAACACTAAAAACATTAAACCAGAGACAATGACAACCAACTCGGCCGATAGCTCAGCACCGATCGGTTGCGTGTGCATCTTCACCATCTTCTTTTGACTTGGCCTGCTGCCAATTTTCAATCTGTCTTTCCATCTTCTGATCTATTTACCTCTATTTCGTGTACTGCTTCTAAATACTACCTAATAAAATACCCATCGGACCCGATTTTGCACCATTTATAACCTCATCACGTGGCCACCCCATCTTTTAATGGTCTATTCTGGCTCAGTTATTTTTGTTATGGCACTAAAACGAGAAGCCTTAGCCAAATGCTATTGTAAAATGACAAATAAGATTATAAAATACATAGGTGTCCAAAATTAGAATTTACCACTGACACTGGAGGTAGATGTGCCTAAGACGCATCAAACAAGCCAAATATGTCCATAGAAAAGTTTCATGAGTTTTGAGTACGAACAATTTTAGTAATTTAAAAAAAATCACCTATTTTTCATAAAGTTTGTATCAAAGTTTGTATCAAAGTTTTTTTAAGAGAGCTCTTTTTACCCGACTGCCAAACGAGGGTTATGTTTTTTACTTTTTTTGTTTGTCTACGTCTTTAACCACCTCATAGTTGAGGTGAGGCCTGTGCCCTGCAGTGGGACGTATATAGGCATACTTTTTACGTCTTTAACAATAGATTTAATAATAATGATGACACAAACATAATCTAGGCGATAAATAATCTGAAATAATGATAATAATTGATAGTCAATCTCATTTTCATTCTCATTCAAAGAAAATGGCTTCGACTTTGAGCTACTGTACTACTAAAATTGAGTCGTTATAAAAGAGAGAGAGTGGGCTGGCCACATCTGTCGCAGAACCGATTAAAGATGGAGGAGACCAAGCTTACTACGTTTGCCAAGGTGTGTCTTGGCAAAAGTAGTGGAGGGCGCCCTTCGCTCCATGGACCGACGACCTTAGGAAGATGGCTGGCGGTGGATGGATGAAAAAATGGGGAGATCGTGCTCTTTGGGGGAGGCTTTTGTCCAGCAGTGGACTGCAATAGGTTAAATAGATAGATAGAAAAGAGAGAGAGAGTGTTTAAAATCCTCTCTTTCACAAAAATAACCTAATTTTTATCCTAACAGATTCCTTTGCGGAGACATAGGCCGTAAATGTTGTCACAGACCGCGCCGCGAGCACCACCACTCCAACGCGTCTTCGGACATCCATATGAACAACTGCGTGAAGTCCACATCAGCTGATATCCTGAAGGCTCATCAAGCCTCCACTTCAAGACAAGAAGAGGTACTTTTTGAGACGTAAACAGCTCTAGGTGAAAGGGATAAGGTTGTGATTGGCTTGTCACTTTTTGGTTTTATAAAGAAGTTTTAATATTATAGATGGTGTGAATAAATGACTTCTAATCAAATGTCATGAAGCTTTGAGGGATAAAAATATTAAAAGTGTACCTACGTAGTACATATAAATTCATTGATTAAAAGAAAAACCCTAGCCGGTTGTGATTTCTGAATCTCTTAAATCTTCAGACTTCCGCATTTACGATAAGTTTACGACAGCCGACTTAAAACATACACTCCAAGAGGCATAATTGACAAGAAAAACAGGGCCATAACCATGAACTCTTAAAACAATCTCAAAGTTGTCAAATCTGTCAATTTTGGTACGTCATTTCATACAAAATTTGACAGAAATGATAATGTTTGACAACTTTGAGATTGTTTTAAGAGTTCATGGTTACCCCGCAGTTAAGGTTGTGATTCGTTCGCAGGAGTTTAATTCACTTATATCTAGACGTCATCACACGTACAAGATCAGCAGCCTCGACAATAATTCTACTTTGAAATTTAAAAGGAGATAATTGAAATTTAAAAGGGTTTCAGCATCGCTTCCATTCCAAAAAGTCGTATGCACCTACAACATCATGTTTTCGGCAGACATTTTTTTTTAAAATACGATATTTTTAAAAATTAGCGACGTTGTTTGAAGGATTTGGTTTGCGATTTGTTTTTAATTGTGTAACCTTGCTATTTAGGCATTACAGTTTTAATCCTATTGTCATTAAAAAGTATATCGGTTGATTATCGCCAGCATGTTAAGTAAAAGAACTTTGACAGTGATGTTATTTTTTTTAATTGATCAACGATTTGTATACAAAATATTATAATCTCAACAGACCTACAGATTATTGTTAAAAATAATTAATAATTATTATTAGCCTGCAAGTGTAAACAAAAGGTATAAAATTGTATTTTGTGAAGTAGAAATAACATCAATTTGGTTGTGAAAAAGTTTTAAAACAAGGAGTGTTTGTTTGGTAATTGATTGTTTAGAATTGTTATTTGTTTATTTTCTTTATGTGGTAGTGAAAGATGTAGTCAATATAAAATATCGATGCTCATTCATTGAGGTATAATGTACTAGCGTACTAGAGAACACATCTCGAACTAAATGTTTCAGCCAAGAATTGTAGTCCAGTGGACTACAAAGCTTCAGTCAGTGTCAATAATTGAAGTTGTCAAAACTGCTTCTTGATTGTTCAATACTACAATGCTTGGCTGAAACATTTAGTTTGAGATGTGTTCTCTTGTACGCTAGTACATTATACCTCAATGTGCTCATTTTAAAATTATAAGATTCTATATTGAAATGTAAGCGAATATCTACAAGAGAAAACACGGTATTTTAACAATAGATTGTGATCTGGCCCATCAAATGATAAATCTATTGAAAAAAAATGTTCTTTACAAATGTAAAAAAAAATGTGAAAGAATACGAAACAGGAGATTCAATTGAAATGAATAAAACCTCAAGGACAGTTGTCTCGTAATTATTCACGTTCTTTTATGATTTTGCTTTGGAATATTTTATTTTAACTTCAAGGGAGTAAGACTCAACTTGCAATGGACGCGATTAATTTTTCATTGATGACATTCGGAACTTGCCGCTCTAATTGATCCCTAAGGCTAAGACTACACTGCTGGTGGGAGTTACTTGAATCATTATAATGTGTTTTTTTATACATTACTTTTACTAGCTGGGCAAAAAACTAAATTAACCCACCTCTTTCTTGAGCCATTCATCTGTTTTGCCGATAGTATCAAATTCACATCGGAAAAAATGTTTTTTTTTTTCACTAATTATAGCCGTTATAACCTGCTTTGTAAAAATACAAGCAAAAATTACATAAAGGCAAATGTTGTCATTATCGCATAAGTGCTCAATTTCTTTAAGCATTTGAAGCATTCTTAATTAGATAGCTCTAATGCTTGATAATCAGGTCACCATAAATAGTAGATTGTATCAAAAGGTAGGAAAATTCGCTGTTTTAAATCCAGAATGAAAAAGGATTCTAGAAAAGAATTTGGAGCTCAGCGTTATGCGAAGGACGGAAAACATAAAATTATTTAGTGACCCATTGATACACTCGACTTTTTATCACCCTGTATAAAAAAAGTAAGTACAACCTATAAATAAAGTAACCTGATGTTAAGCTGTATTCAAAGAGTACATAATCACTACCTACGGCTGTATACACACATATCCGAATTTGAGTAAACAATGAAGGCAGAATACTTTTACAGAATGCATCAGAGATTAGACAGAGAAAAAAGAATTTCGCGGGTTTTTTTTTACTTTTTCACTCCTTTTTTTTCAGTTTGGTCCGAGGCTTTTTATTGGTATAGCCAGTTACTTGTTATACAGCGTTTGCGATCTATCTCTTTCGTGAATGATTTGGAACATTTACTAACAGTATCCATAATCCAAATTTAATCACTGTTAGTCTCTACGATGAAGATTAAACCAGCCAAACCTTTTGAACTTTGATATAAATAGTTTTCCATTGTGTCTGGGTTTACTAGGTCGTCCGTCACGAGATAACCTATTCACGTAGTTTTCAGTCATTATCGTTTTATTAGAGGTAGGTAGAGGGTGTTAAGTCATTATCTTACGTTTTTGGGCTTTACACAACAAAACGCTTGAACGCTCTATGTACGCTCGGTTCGTAGTGTATTTGCGGTAGGTTTTTTACAGTCATTAATGATCATACAGTAAATTAAATTAGATCTTAATCAAAAGTAATACCAAAAAGTCGACTTACTGTTTTGTAGTTCAATAAGTAACTGTTTTATAAAGAGGGTTATTTGAAAAAAAACAACAACCTCGCATGACTAGATAGCTAACATCATAAACAACAACATTTGTTCTACGAGTTTTATCATATAACTCAATACATACAATAAAATCAGCGGGGTTGCTGATTTTATTCAAATAACCCTGTATATCTGAAATGCGCTTCATCCAATCAGGATTTCAAAGTAACATCCTTGTGTTATGTATCAGTCGTAAGACAGTAAATTAGCTAATGGCGTCTTTTAAGAAAATTAAAAAAAACCTTCTTTTCGGGAATCGAAACCCTTTGCATTCAAAGCGAATAACCACGCCTTAGTCAATTATTTCTTCTTTGTTTAAGCTTAGTGTGGCTGTAGCCGTAGTTATTAATTAAATAATCTGGAAGACATCCAAAGCTATGCGAAATTAATATCGTTAGACTCTAGGTATATTGCGGATTCCTTGCATATAATGCATTTTATTAAGCCATACTGGACCTTGGCCGTGAACTGTAAAGCAATTCCAATCTTATAGTGATGTTATATGGTTGTAATTTAAATGGGGCCGTGATAATCTCGAGCCGTGGTAATAGCTGTCAGCTAACAATCCTACTTTATTATTCGCTGGATGAAGATACGATGTTTTCATACAATTGAAAAGGGTATAGAATGTTCTAGTTAGTATTTGAACACGAATAAGGTTCTAAATCTCAAGACGCGGTTAATAAGTACCTCCTCCTACCTAAAAAGGACATCGTTTGCTTAAAAAATAAATTAATTACAAAATCATAAAACCCGACTGAGTAGAAAGTGAACTCAAAGGATAAAAACAAAAGTAATTCGAAGAATTACTTTGCAGTCGGAGTTCAAACCCATCGTGAGCATAATACAGAAATATACATAATACGATTGAAAAACTTAACCCTTACTTACATTATATTTTAAATACTTTGATACTATTGTGGAATACATAATATTATTATGCTAACATAAATAATTTTATTTTTATCGTATCTAAATATAAGATTTTATTATATTCCATAATAGTATTCAACTAATTTTCCAAAAGTAATAGGTACTTAGTTTATTTTGATGTGAATTAGATTCCTAACACTTAACACCATACCTTATACTGTTGAACCCGAATCTCGGAGAAAAAAAGATAACAATTGAAAAACAATGGCCGCGCCGCAAATGTGTGCGCGAATCAGCAAGGCGCGAGATGATTAATTAAACAAGTGAGTTGGTAGCCTCTAGCGCTCAACCTCAATTCACGAAGTCAAAGGTCGCCTGATGTCTATTTCGGTGTCAAACACTAGAATTTGGCGTCAGACGTACTAGAATAGATTTCCCACAAAGTCAGAAAATTCTAGGTTTAGACTGCCCTGGAATACCTGAATATTTGAGAATAAAAGTCTAGTACTAACTGTTTATGTTCTAATTCAGGTCATGTGCTTTTATGTGCTATATTGTTTTTTGTGTATCATAATATATTGAATCTTACTTTAGGTATGTATCAAAATCTACTGAATCTTGGGTTCTTGTTTGTGTAAACAGGTAAAGTTTTATCCAAATGACAGGATAACAGGGTTTTAGGGGGCTTCTGCACTCACTCAACCGTAGACTTAGCGTGTATAAAGACTTGCATGCTTGCAAATCTTTATCTGTAATATGTAAGTAGACTTACACTGTATCTTTTGGACAACTTAATACATGCCCATTCTTATCCTCATGAAGGTAAGGATGGTCGATGGTCCACGTCTGAGTCGTTTCCTGATTCGGCTGGTAACTCAATCTTCATACTCAGTCAAACGTGTCAAATTTAAAGATTGTGAATGTCATTTTAAAAATACAAACACCTTTTGTGTAAAATGTATTTTCTGACGACAAATGTAACAAAGAAATTTAAAATAAAATGTTACTTTAAGACACGACTGCAACAAAACCGAACTAGAAATTAGAAATACATTTTGTGAATGCAGTGAAAAGTTTCCAATCGGGGAACGTTTCGTATGTAAATATCCTATACACCGTGAATTTTGAGATACCCGAGAAAATTAACTAACATACTCAGATATCGATATTCATCGAATTTGGCGAATAAAAAAAACGGAACGGCGTACGGCGTTGGCGTACGGAAGGAATAACTATGAATGAAAAAAATATCATTCATAGTTATTCCTTCCGTACGCCAATATTACGCGACTAAATTAGGTGGATTTTGGTTCCGTTAATGTTGGAATGATAACGATTACTATTTAAATTAGCAGGACTTATATAGTGCATATTTTTTAAGGAATGTTAGGGACCTAATAAATAAATTTCTCATTAAAAAAAATTTTTTTATTCGCTGAATTCGATGTATATCGATATCTGAGTATGTTAGTTAATTTTCTCGGGTATCTCAAAATTCACGGTGTATAAGATCAGGCATTAAAATTTTACAAGAAGGATTTACCATCTCATAAAATGGGATTAATAAATATATCGGAAGAACAAAGAAGACTAAGCCCAAAATGGCAAACGAAATCCTATTATCCGCTCTCAATCCAATAAAACATGAGGAATACATACCTTTTATCTTACAAGAGGATTATTGGTTATGCATTTCGAAGGTAAAATGGATGTTAGGTGTACATGCTCAATAAATATGTACGACTTTGAACCCTATTTGGGCGTCGTAAGAACGGTTTTTGTAAAATTTTGAATAAAGGAAAAAATACGTCTTAAGTTATTATATAAAGTGTCTATTGACACTATTTCTAGTCTTTTGTTTGCAATGTATCTGCTAGACTAGGACTGATTCTAGTGCTCATAAAAATATTCACTTTGAAGAGAAAATCTAATCTTAATAAATCTGATAACACCCAAAAATACCACCCAGCCTTTAAAAAATATTGCGTGATAAGAACTTTGTAAAGTTGCTTAAACATGCTTTTGGCTGATTTTGTTCGTGATAGGGATTTTTTTCATATTTATTTATTTTCATAAAAATAAAAATAAAAATATTTTTTCAAAATACCTAATACATTAGTCTTAAAAGCAATTTTTGATTTTTCTAAATTAATTTAAATTTTAATGCTAGTAAAGTTTTATTACTCGTAAAAGGTGGAATTGCTTACCAACAGATAAATTAGCTTAGCTACGCAATTAAGAGGGGTCGTTCAAGCTAGCCAACGAAATAAAATAAAACTTATGCTTTTACAAATTACCCGTCTGATCTAAAATGTATAGTAAATAAAATGTAATTTGTATCTGCAATTAAAAGCTTAACCACAAAACAATTATTTTAACAATTAATTTACTTCATTGAAATATATTTAGTTATTAATATGACTGATATTTTCGACCAAATATCGACTCAATGATTTAAATAGGTTTTGTGATTATTCAGTAAAAATATTATTAATTGCAGTCGCAAATTACAATTACTTATAACATGTTAATTTTTGCAAGCTGCTATTTTGATTCTATTAACGTCATACAAATCTGTATTATGAAATAGTTCCCGGACTCCTGTCATGCGCCAAGTTTGATTAGTAATAGTTTTTTTTTTTTGTAATTGAAATGCAATTTGCAAAACAGAAATAAGTGGCAAAAGAGAGAGGATGTATTACATTGTACAGCTAGTTCATTAAGGGTTATCAAATCAGGTATCAAATTATTTATTTTTAAACATTAGTCGATTGGTAAACAATCTTATTCAGTATTCGTAAATATGAACTCGTAAGTTTTAATTCATTTAAAATATAAAAAACAACTATCAGGTACCTCAAAGATGTGTAAAAGACATTGTTCTAAAATAAATTTGAATTAACTCCGAAAGCGAGAATTTTAAATTTAAAAAAGGCGTGTAGTAGGCACCCAGAATATTAAGCTGAATAATTTAAACCTACAGTTGTCTCGCTTTTGAGGATTAAAAATTAATAATGTAACAAAGAAAAATACAACGTTTTATTTTACAAAGCAATATTGACTTGGATATTAACTCTGAATGAAAATTTAATTTTGTAAGAAATTAAGGACGATTTAGCTCGTCGATTGTCTTGTTTGAAGATAAATTGAATACGTAATTTTCTTTAGTCAATATAATATTTCAACTATTATACGTAATTTATTTATGCAAATGGTTGGGGTAATAATCAGATGTGAAAAAAGGCTTTATCAGCTTATATGCCAATTTCGAAAATATTAAAATTATTGTTGCATCACTTAAAAAATAATTTTGTACAGATAAGGATAGCATAACTTACATTGCTGGCACAAGAAAAGGAACCTTTAACACAAAATGAAATTAAGTGAATTATTGCATCTTAAAGTAAAAAAACTTTATTATTTCAAATACAACACCACTTCGCTGCGATTTCTTGAGAAATAACATAATTTTGTTTATTTAAAAAAAAATACAGATATAATTTTACATAAATAGTTATAAATTAACAGCCAAAAAAAGTTTTTCTAAGCTTAAAATTTTTTTTTTTTGTTAATTTGCCTTGTCAATAACCTAATATTTTGCTTATCTTTTTTATTTGCAGAAGTTATTTTTTTAATTTTATCGACAATCACTCGTCTTTAATTTATAAATTGCTACGCCTACCATAGTACAATATTGACAATACCTAGCATGGAATTTAAATTATGCGAAAAATTAGGCCAAAATCGTGAATGTTATGCCAATCGAAGAAAATTAAAGGTACTTATTTAGTGACCCTTGTAAATAAAGTTTAATCTTATGTTTGTCATCGATGTTTTTTATTTTATTATATAATCAAAGATAGTAAAAAAATATATATTAAATACGAAATTATTAAACAGTATTTTACAAATAAATGTACTTTAATGTTTGAATTTAAAAAGAATTTATCAACGTGGTAAAGTGTAAAATGTTTATCTAAATGTAAAAACAAAATGTGAATTTAATAAATTAACATATCTGTAACATAGAAAGAGTGGCAAATATAGTGCCAAATTTTTTTTTGCGAATTAAAAACTCCTATGTATATCCAAGAATGATATTGTATATAAATAGACCCTATTTTGTGAAATTGTACAGTGTGTTCAAAATGTTTAGAAGGATAAATGTTTGATATTAATGCACAATGTAGTAAATTAAATTAAGTAATCTTAATGTAAATAGTACATGAACATTGAAATAAATGTGTAAATGTTTAGTGTTTTTTAAATGTAATCTGATTTCTTTTGATCGTCAAACTGTTAAATTCATTTGTATTGTGTTTAAACATTGCAGTGTAATCTAATCTTTAAGTCCGGTTCCTAAGTCAAAGAGGTTTGATGGACATTGCTACAAATATACTAACTATATACACGATTTGTCCGGACAAAAAATAACAAAGAGAAAAGTGTTTTTTTCTTAAAAACAGTGTTTTATTACATTATGTATGTATGTTTTTTGTATGGTTATTAATTTATAAATCCCATGGAAATGTATATACTAATCCTAAGCACACTTGTAAAATACAAAACAGTTAAAAACAAACATGGGAATTGAAAAAATATAATCAAGGGAAACGAATGGTAGTTGCCTAAAATATTTTATTTGTATTGGAGAAACTTGCAAGCTAACAAAAATATTAAATAAAATGTAATATACACATTACAGTTACTTAATATGAACCAAATTTATTGCACTTAAGTTTATATTTACTAGTAAATATTTTAGTGGTTTAAATAACTATAACACTAAGTGTAGGTAAGTTATTTAATGACTGAAATCGATGCATGTATTTTTGTTTCTATTTACGTTTCAAACATTAATGAACAATGAACATTTAATATATTTTTTATTATTCCAATAATTTTGTTCTCGAAATCACGGACTTATTAATCATCAGAACTGTTCTTTATTCTTTTTTTTCTAGTATCGGAATATGAAGTTAAAACATTGATGCATTATTATTAAAGAAATATATTAGAAATTTATTATTGCTTTTAAATTTTATTAAAGTTAAGACGATATTATGATTATGAGTAATTGAGAAAACTCGATAGCTATTTAATTTTAAAGGTCAAAATATTAGCGTAGTTCCAAGCACAATTTTCGATATTAAAAACATTTTTACTCAATTCATACCGCTACAGTAATTTATATTTGAACCATTATACAACATATTCTCAATTATTAAATATAATACCTGCAAATCTGCAACACTCTAAATGCATTTCAAAATTCAATAATGAAAATTTAAACTTGAAATTAATATTCGCTGCAAAACGATTCGTAGTTTACGCTGGATTCCAACGTGGATGCTACACACAACCTAGGATAAAAGATGTCTCACTTGGAATTTTTATTTGTGAAGAGAAGACATTTCTGTTTTTGATTTTTAGGAAAAATTTAGTATCCAAATAAATAAGTTCATAGAAAAATTGCTGCATATAGGTAGGATCATGTTCTAGTTTACAATTAACTGGAAGTCGCAAGACAAAAGAAAAAACAATCGCAACGATTTAGTTTTATTATTATTTTCTTTACGTAAAGTTATATTTTCCAGTATTAACGTAACCAAAATGATTAGGCGCATGACAGCTAGAAGTCATTGGAAAAAAAGGAAAGAAAAAATAACTATAAGTGTGCAATAAAGAACTATCTATTCTATGATCTGTCCTGCTCCAAATTGTTTTTGTCGTATACGTATGTGCAGACTATGTTTTGTCTAAGGACCTAAGTGGTCTATGACATGGTATCCTGAGTAATGCCCCGATTGCACGCTAACTGAGAATTTATAGGATGCGAAGCAATATAAATGAAAGAACTGAATGCTACATTAAATCATCGGGTTTGAATTTTTCACTACCATTCTCTTGGTAACGTTCAAAAGTTTTCCTTAAAAGTACCCAATTTCGTTGTAAAATAAAATCTAATGTGATTTCTGATCCAGATTATGTTTTAACATAAATCAGGGCTTCGATAAAATAAGGTCGTACCTTCACTTGCATGCATGTTTCACAATAATGTATGTAAAACTCTAAATAAAATAATTATTAGTAAAACATTATTTTGACCCCGCAAAATGCCCCTTTTTTAGCAAGTGAAAATTTAACTATTACTTTTTTTTAACATCATCATTTTCCGTAAACATACAATATATCTCTAGTCAAATATAGTTTATTTGTGCCTATTAGAACAATATATGTTATCATTGTTTTTTTTAAATTAAATTAAATAATACATTCCGAATGCTTACATAAGCTATGTACTTAAGTAGAACGTTGTACGTAGTATGTGTTAAATTCGGCTTGTAAAATAAACAAAATGTAAAATATAATTCATAGTTGTCTTATTAAACTAATGTTAGTGATTGGGAAAATAGTTACGCTTAAACGGTATAACGGGTAAACATTTTTTAATACATGTATCGATTTCAATCAAAATATAATTATTGTGCCGTGTGGTGCCGGCACGTTAAAAGAATTGCACCACCCCTTCTCTTCCTATGGGTGTCGTAAGAGGCGACTACAGGAGAACCGCCTTAAGAAGACTCCTCTCCACCATTGGCCAAACTGCGATCGCCAACCCGCCTGCCAAGCGTGGCGATTATGGCAAAATCCTCCTTTTGGAGAGGCCTGTGTCCAGCAGTGGACTGATATAGGCTGGTGATGATAATTATTGTTATAACAACAACGGTCAAGTTTACTAATTAATTTCAATGTGCAACTTTTTTTAGAATCACTTTTCTGTATGCTAGTCTCGATTCTAGAATTTTCGATAGAATTAAGCTCGTACATTTTAACCACCTGTATTTTTTTGTTAGATACTTGCAACAAATTTAGCGTCAATTTTCTCAATTTAGTGCAATAGTAATGATTATATTAATTGTAAATAAAAATAGCATATAAGTGTACAGTTTTAGTGTTCAAAATAGAAATAGTTACTTCTGCAATAGTAGATCTTAAATGTTAAGATAAGTTTTCGTGAAATATAGGAGATATGTTGATGGACGAAAGGCGTTCCCTTAAGCCGTTATACCTACTATAAAGCGTCTATCGTAAATAAGTACTAAAACAAATTCTTATGATAAAAAAAAAAATTTTTATTCTTTTTTTAAAATTAACAAAACACCATACCCGTCTCTTACCATGTGAGCGAGACAGAAAAGCGACGTTGCCAGTCTGCAAAGCGCAAATATGCTACTTTCAATTTCGCGTTACGATTTTAGTTTAAAACGAGGCGTTTTGGATTTTATATTTATTAGTTATTTCAGATTTTTTTTACCCCTTTTAACCTTATGCTTGTTCCTTGATATTTTTATTTTGATAAAATAAAATGTAGACAAACGGGCTTATGAGAACGGCCTTTTGCTACTTTCAAACTGCGTATTTATTATTGTTTAAAATAACTAAGTAGTTTTTAAATTTTGTATAGTTTCTCAAAATAAGAATGTGAGAAAAATATTGATACATTTTGTTATTCTGGCTTGGTTGTAAAAAGGATAATGCACAAGCACAAATTATTAAAAAAAACTTACTTTCAAAATTTATGTAAAATGATTTTACTAAATGTAAAAGTGGAGTTGAATGTAAATAGTTTATTAGATTGTATCGACGATGTGCAATATTTTCAATTTATTTTATAAAAGTGTAAAAATGTCGTTAAATAAATAATACAAATGGAAACAAATGTTTTATTAACACCTTAACACATACTGTCAAAATGCGATATGTATGAAAGAGAAAGACGATATAACCTAGCATTGTATTTCTTTCTTTTAATTTAAAAAAAAATTGCAGGGCTTTTGAAGTACGAAAATAAAAGAGGAATTTACTTTTTAAAAATGTAAGGAAAAATGTGATCATGTTTAACCCACATGTTTTAGGGTGTGATTATAATACAGTACCTGGCAATAAATATTGCACATCGGCAATAATTGCATTTGCTGATTTTTACCACAACAACTCAGCACTGAACTACGAAAACTATAAATAGCACTCAAGAAATCGTTTACGATCTGTAGGAATAAAAACAATTTTCCAAAACACTCGTGGGTGGATAGCCAAAGCATTAGCCGATTGCCTCTTATCGAAGGTCGATGTGCAATATTTAGCGCCGGGTACTGGGCGGTAACCACGAACTCTTAAAACAATCTCAAGTCTGTCAAACATTATCAAATCTGTCAAATTTTGTATGTTATGACGTACGAAAATTGACAGATTTGACAGCTTTGAGATTGTTTTAAGAGTTCATGGTTACCCCGCTGTACTTATATACAACTTTAGCCCTAAAAGTAACATGAAAATAGAAAAAAAAAACAAATACTAGCTTTTACGGATTGTGTGTGAAATTTTGATGTTTGAGTATAGTAAAAGTTGGTATTTAAGTAGTAAAATCACGCGTTATATGTGAAAAAAAATTTTTCATCCCAGTAGTTCGTAAATTTAATGAACTGATGTAAAAAAACATGCCAAGATTGCTAAAAATATTGAACAAGCAAACAAAAACGAACTATTAAAGCATCCTCAACTGTCCAAAAAGGAGTGTTATGTTTACAGGGTACATATACCTACTTGTGAGTGTATTTTTGTATTCACGTCAAAAAGAAATCAAGTTCAATGGTTAAAAATATTATATTCCCGGTCAAGAACGCACCGATTTTTATGAAATTCACGTGTTATCTAAAGCTGTAAGATGGCCGAAGGTCCCGGGAGAATAGATTTAATCCCCGGAGATAGAACCGGGTAGACCCGGTCTAATCGGGGTACAAAGGGTCGTAGCGATTTGTTAAGAGCCAGCCCGTGAGTAAACTGCTTTATTGTGAAATCTCTTCATTCTTACCACTGAATAATGTTTTATCGATTCAAATTAAGGTAAATGCCATGATTTTTATGGTACTGGTATTGTGTATCTATATCTATACTAATATTATAAAGAGGAAAGATTTGTACCTATTTTTGTATGTTTGTAATGAATAGGCTCAAAAAGTACTGGGCCGATTTAAAAAATTCTTTCACCAATAGAATGCTACATTCTTCCAATTTAACATAGGCCACATTTCATTTTGAAAAAAATTAGGAATCCTTGTTAAAATTAGAACAATGTAACCGAAGGTGTAGAAAAATGAGTCTTAAAATTTCTTTCGTCGAATGCGCTGCCGAAACTATTAGCGATAATTGTCTACCGCGTGCGAAGCCGGGACGGGCTGCTATTTAGTTATATTTACCCATGGAGTACATAATATACCCTAGAGAGAATATTATTTTTGTTTCACAAAATAAATAGATACATTTTTTCAAAATCAAAATTGACGTATAGGTACCTTTTATATTAAGTTATCATGACCTAAGTAACTGTGAAATTAAATTATTAGACCTTTCACGAAGAAAGTCTGTTTTGGTGTTGAAAATCCGAAACGATTCATTTCAAAGCTTTTTCGTGTAATAAATTCGCGTTGCCGCAAACCCACATCTCCACTCTTAGGGTTAGATTGGGGTCAAGAGCGAGCCTATTCGTATAAAACATAATATGTTATATGTAGTATATGTTTATTATACGTAGAAGAATAAGTGCCTTTTAGTCTAGATTTTAGTTTAAAAAAACCAAACCACTGCTACATACACTGCACAAATGAAACGTAGCCTTGTTGTCTCGTATATGTACCGACAGTGAGCTTGACCAACTGTCTGTTGTTAATCGTTAAGGTAGTACCTACGTTATGTAATTTTTTAATTAATTTTTTAGTTAATTCCTCATCTCAAGACTATGAAAATTAGTAAGTAAATGGCGCAAAAATATTTAAAATATATTTTTTAACTATCTTTTTGTATCATTATGGTTACGCAATTAACATGATTTGAAAATATATCACACATTTTGATAAACTTGTAAATAATAGTTGACCAGCTTTCATATGCAACACTATCATAAATGGAAAGTTTTGTGTCATTTGCTTAACACTATTAACGCGGAATAAATAATAGTAATCAGAAGTTAGGATTTATACATTGCGTAAAGCCACTGTATGCAAGCCACACCCAACCGGTCAATCTGGAAGTCATTGGAAGAGGCCTATGTTCAGCAGTGGACGTCATATGGCTGAAATGGTGATGATGACGATGAGCGATGTCTATGTTACCTGAACCCTTCTTCAACTTCTACTTTTTATACCCATTATTATTCGTTCTGTGCTATTAGCCAGGCGCGTGCGGTGCATATAGGCAATTAGGCAGTGCCTACCTGATAAATGAAATGATGTAGGCAGCAGGTACTTACAAATGTGTAATTTTGATGAAAACCAGTGATTTTCATCAGTAAAACACATTAGTAAGTATCTACTGCCTACCTCGAAATAAAACCAATGCACGCCACTGCTATTAGCATAGCAAAAAGTTTGTCAGAATTTCCGTTGAAATTGTCCGAACCGTAGCTCGAATATTCATAAAACTTTTGTTTGTTTCTCTAATTTACGAAGAATTCGCAAACTGGGACACTTAATTGCTCCATTTGTTATATTGTTAACGATTGCCTCTACAAGTGTTTCTGGTTTGAAAGTTGGGCGGTAGTTATCATTTTGATTTGTAAACGATTTTTATTACAACTTACTTTTAAAAAATGCAACAGAAATGTTTAAAATGTTATTTATTAATACTTATTTTAAACCCTCGACGGAAAACGAGGGTTGTTATAAGTTTGACGTTGTATGAGTGTCTGTTTGTAGCATCTTAATTCTCAATTGGATGAACCGATTCGAACGCAGTTTAGAAAACAAGTTAGGTAATTTACCTTTTTTTTCGGACGGACCTGTCGCTGAGAGCATTATGAGAAAGCTTCTGTCAGCTACAACCCGGCAGATGGCGAGCGCTGAAAGCGCACAGCATAGATCCGCCCCACTAGCGGTCTCCGCGACCCGTCCGAGTGTGTGGCTTCACGCAGCGAAGCCTCAGAAGGCCTAAGATTCGGACGTATAAACCTAACAAATTAAAATTACTATCTCCTTGTATCAATGCTTTGACAAAATATGACGAGTTAATGATGATATGATGAGTAAATGGTTATTTAAATTTGATAGGTTAATACCTATGTCCGAATGAACGAAACGCTTTCGTAGAAAGAGTATCTTTCGTTCGGTCGTATAAACCTAACAAATTAAAATGGCCAGTCTCATGTGTCAATCCTTTGATAAAATATGATCTACTCAAACAAGCCGTTTAAAAACCCAACTATTTTGATCTGTCCATAAATTGTCAAAGGCTTGATACAAGTGAATGGTTATTTAATTTGATAGGTTTATATGTTCGAACGAATGAAACGCTTTCGTAGTAGGCCTCCAAGCTCGTAGGTACGTGTCGGGCAGGCCCCATACCACGGTAATACTATAGATACTATTACCGTGCCCATACTAGCGTGTGTGATCGGGGATTTACCTAGTCAACCTTGGAAGTCAACTAATCGAACCTACGATCTTTAAAAAAAAAATAGCTGTTTCATACAAAATATCAATATTCATTCGACCAAAATGTATGGAACAGCTGTTTTTTTTTGCAGTAAGAGAGTTGGTCCGATAGAAAGAGTTGTTCGTTTGAATCACGGGAGTCTTCTCAGAAGCTTCGGATGGTGATAAAAAAGTCAACCTGTATAACAAGGTCGATTTACCATTAGTAAGAGTTACTTGCAGAAATTCGACGACAAAACTAACTTATCGTGTAACTCAGTTGGGAGAGAAAGGTAATAATAAAATGTAACATAATATGCCTTTTTGAAAGTTGCACCAAGGTGTAGGTCCTTCTACAAAAAAGTCTAGGCATTCGCAACTACCTACTTGATTATTTTACGTACCTATTAAATACGTTTAAGTGCAAAGAATTTTCTTGCTCTTGAAGTAAATATTATTAAGTGAATTACGCAAGAATGCCTTCCATCCCTTATAATAGAACTCGCTCAAAGCAGGGATTGAGCTATAAATAGATTGATGGAGGGTGTTTAAAGAGAAAAGTATAATGTAATATTTTTTTCCTACTTAAAGGTAAATTAATAAAAAGTGAATTCATCTGATGAAGAATTTGTTTTGAGAAGTTATTTAGGTTAGATAAAATTCTTCTTTAAAACAGTTATTATACTGTGTAAATATTAGCTTTACACCCACGGCAGCCGTTTCTTTTAGTAAAAAGGTTATATTTTATATTTAACCTACCGTTTTTAAATGAAGTAAAGTAAAGTAGGTTAGTATTGCTTTTGTTTCTAGTGCATGCTGTTGTCACCTATAATTAAGTTTGCACTTAGCAACAAACAATTTTTTTGATGGTGTTAACAAAAAAAATTACGCCTAGAATCGTTTTTATCTAAACATAAGAAGTAATAATAATAATTTTTAATTTAATTAGTTTTTATCCATTCCAACCGGCCAATCTGGAAGTCACTGGGGCAGGCTTCAGTTTAGCAGTGGACGTCCTACGGCTGAAAATAATGATGATGAAGATTTTGAATGTTTTTTTTTATTATTATTTTTTCTTTATTTTTTCCGATCTGTAAAGTTAGAAGATTTAGATACCTCATGACTTTCGTAGCATCATCGTCATCATTTTCAGCCGTTGAAAGTCGTTCACAGGACACAAGCCTGTTCATAGAAATTGAGCAGCTTTGAGCTGTTTGCATACAACGGCTTTAGGTAACCATTTGTAGTTAGAATGAATTTTCAAAATAATTTCTTTGTTTTTTTTATTCAGTTAAAACTGATATTTTCTAACAAGTAAAATTAGTACTAAAGTACTAATTTTATTTGTTAGAAAATATCTAATAAATAATCTTTATTTGCTCGTGCTCTTTGGCGCTCTTGGCTTACGTCCAGCAGTGGACTGCAATAGGCTGAGTCATCGTCATGATAAAACTTTTATTCTGTTAAATTACTTAATTATACGCTATAGAAAATTATAGATTTCTGTCAGCCATTTTCATCGTTCGAAGTGTAATGTGATTACAAAACTTATGTGACCGTCAAACCATAATGCTAACCAAATTTCGTTATGGTTGGGCGACACTTGGAATGGCATGGCACCATTTACACCGTACTCTGGTAGTATTTTCGCTTTGTGAAATGTGTTACAGTAGCCGGCACCGATTTTGAGTGCTGGGGCAAAGAGTGGGGATCGCTTTGCGCATCTTACGAGACGATCATCGTATCAGAGAGAGCTAACAACCAATCACGGCCGGCGGTGCTGGCGCGTCGCACTACTAGCCAATCACCACGTAATAGTAAAAGTCTTCTGCGCATCTTTTGCTCAACGTTCAACATCGATGCCACCTAGTTGTATTGTTTCAAGTAGAGTTAAACCAACTTCTAGAAGTAAGCGTGTAAAAGAATACAGCTGGACTGGGCAGAATTTTACAAACTTTGCTGTATTTGCATCACCAATCCCTAAAAAATTGAAGACAAAAGTTATAGTATTACATTGCGGTGTAATAGCATGCCTACTTCCGGTTCGTTAGAGCGTCAAAGCGGCGCGAGTCGCCAACTTTGTGCAAGCGATCTTAGGCATAATTATCTGTTCTCACCATGCGTATAGTCTGCCATTAACTACGAGCAAGGTTTCCGCTTTTCCTTTCATATAAATTTTTAGGGTGTACCTTGTATCGCAGAACTTTTCGTACCGCCTTAGAATTAAATCATAACAAAATTTTCATTTTTAGTTTTTTCCTTGCGATTGTTCCAAATTTTCTCAACATTTAAACCTTCCCTGAACTTTCAAGACCAAGAAATCGGTCCAACCGTTCTCGAGTTTTAGCGAGACTAACGAAAAACAATACATTTTTTAGAAATATAGAAGATATTATTAGCGGATGGCATCAACTTTATATCGTAGAAAATCATTTGGCATACTCATAATAATATTCCCTATAATATTCATCACCAGCCTATATCAGTCCACTGCTGGACAAAGCCCTTACAAAAGGAGGATTTTGCCATAATCGCCACGCTTGGCAGGCGGGTTGGCGATCGCAGTTTGGCCAATGGTGGAAAGGAGACGCTGCTGCCCGTCTTCTTGTGGCGGTTCTCCTGAAGTCGTCTCTTACGACACCCATAGGAAGAGATACCCTATAATATTCGTTTAAAGAAAATTATGCCAAGTGTCTTATGCCAAATGAATTTCGAAGCAACAAGATTCTGCCAGAAAGAGGGAACCCCTATTTTTAGTTTAAGAGCGAAATTTTACGGGCTTTGTCCATAATCTAGTGTAGAAACATAAAATGTTTTTTTCATCCATTGTAAAACACGGGTTCTATAATGGCGGATTTTTGTCGGACTTTTGTCATATTTGCTCCATGGCGGCTGACTAGGTATACGTTTGGCGTCGCCATCTCCGAGTTTCCGGGTTCGATCCCCGGTTGGGTCAATGTAGAAAAACGAACTTTTCTATATTGTCTTGGTGTTCTGGTACCGTCATTGTTTCTGATTTCTAAAACACAACGTGCTTTTCTACTTACCTCAGGATCAGAGCAATGCATGTGATTTTGTCCAATATTTATTTATGGGGGTTCTCTTTCTCAATATAATGTGGGTTCATTAAACTAACGCGACCATGGAATTGTGGGAATTTTGATTTGGTGGTATTCTGGAGTAATTGCATAGACAAATTTACTTGCGATTGTCGCTGGCTTTTCCTGCGTGAGATTTGGTTTACCATAAAAAGCATAAGGTATATTTAAAGCTACATTATGTGTGTTTCAATATCGAAAAGTTTACTATAATTATGTTACCAAAATTCCAAACTTCAAACATACAATTTTAAGAATCTTCTTCTTGATTGAAATGTAATTGAGTAAGTAACAATCATCCGTACACACTTTTACATTCAGAAATATTTGTATTAGATTATAAAACATTGTAATAATATCACTGAGGTGGGAACACTGGCATTATCTACAGTTATTCGCTGAACCCAACAAAACGTTCCGTGACAGGAACAATTTGGGGAAAACAGTCGAACGCGCAGGAACGTAACGTAAATGTTTATGTTCCTACTTATCGTTAACAGGTTTTTGGGGTTCCGCCTTTTCATCATCTGTTTTCCTTGATTTCGCTTACGCGTTTTTAGTTTATTCATATTATAATATGCATGTAGTATAACTATGAACCTTCCTCTTGAATCCTTCTGTCTATTGATGAAAAACTGATCAAAATCCGTTGCGTAGTTTAAAAGATCTAAGCGTAAAACCGGCTAAGTGGGTGTCGTTCCACGCGCAGTGTAGGGTTCCGTAGTTGCCCGTAGTTTCCACAGTATATTTCAGCAATTACTTAATTTAAGTCATTTTTAATGTTTTCCTGTACCTAAGGATTTTATATTAGGTAAGAATTGTTTAAATACGTTAGTTAAACGACTATTACTCTTAAACTAACTAATCTATCATAACCGTTATGATTTTCCTTGAAAGTTCATGGAAATCACTATTATTATGAATTTTTCCAGAATTTTCAAGCCAATGGTTTGCTTTTGGGGAGGGGGCACCTCCGGACGTCCTACTTGAACAAAAATTAGCACTTTAAAGTTAAATACTATCCCTAAATCGAAAAATAGGTTTAGCAACCCCAAAGTCATTTTATAGGACCTATTTAACGATGCGATTACTCCACACGATGGGGTAGACGAGGAAAAAATCCTCCCCACGTTACAAAAGTATATCTCAGAAAGGTTGAAACTTTTTCTAAAAAAAATTTTTGTCCATCTATTAGTCTACCTTCTCCCTAATTTTGGCACTCTCTTTTTGGGACACTCTGTATATAGAGAATACTTAAAGTCTACACAATTTGACAAATGTATATTCCAAATATAGCTGCACACGACATTTTATTAAGGTAAAAGAAAAAAAAAATGCCTTCTTAAACAACAAAAAATTATTGAGAAGGTTTTGATATTATTTCGCTTTTATCGTCTATAGAGACTTGTTAAAAGATGAATGCGAAAGTGGAAAATAGTCCAAATTCCTTACTTTATCTATTGTAGGCAGGGGCGTGCGATGCAAATAGGCAATTAGGCAGTGCCTACCTGGTTAATGAAATGAGGTATGCAGTAGGTACTTCCAAATGTGTGTTATTGATGAAAACCACTGATTTTCATCAATAAAACACATTAGTAAGTACCTACTTCCTACCTCGAAATAAAACCAATGCCCGCCACTGATTGTAGGCTCTAAACATTCGAAAGTTAAGGTCGTTGTGTGTAACTTTATTATTACAAGTTGGTAAAAAGAAAAGCTTCTGAGCCCTTGTACTACCACCCACTTTAAATGAAAAATGGTTTAACAGTTCCTCGGAGTCCCAAAAAGAATTAACAATTTTGTTAAGAGTCGACTAACATGCCACTTCTTGCCTCGACTGAAGGGTGCTCACAGAAAAATTATCTAGTCTAGCCTCTTATGTCCCCAATTTGCACCTGAGACCGAATTTAGCGCTTAAGTACCACATACAAATTTATACTTGTTCCAACTTTTCGTTATGTCAACACTTTATCACTGAATATCAGCCTTCATAATATTTTCAAATCAAATCAAATCATTTATTTCTTTGAAAATGGTACATTTTCTAAGATACAAAATGTAAAAAATATACAACGAAATTAATGATTTGATTTAATTTGATTTCTTCTTTTAAAAATAACTAAATATGCCAGGCAACACACTGATATACACCATCTCGATGTAAGGAATCAAAATCCATTTACAAGATTTAAGGAAAGCCAGATTTTTGAATTCACAAAAATCGGGAATCGAACCCAGGGTGCCGAGATCATTATTTTGAATTCAAGGCAAATAAATAATCATTTACATTAAAGGACTTTAATAATTAAAATATCGATTCATTATTATGATATAGATACCTAAGATACAAGAAAACTATTTTGCTGTAGTTTAGGTACTTACCTACCAACATCATAATCTTGTTTTATGTATTTAGACATTTTTTTTCGTAAACATATTTTCCACTGAGTTTACCGTCGAAATAATCCAAGCCCGTCCCAAAGGTGTGATAAATTAATTCATAAAGTCCGAGCAGTAAAAATATTATGATTTGTGGAGTGTGTTATGATTGCGCCGCAGGGAGTAGTTTGCGGAGTACGATTGGTTGGAGAACGAATGAGAAAATTATAGAAATACTAGCTGACCCGGCAAACGTTGTTTTGCCATATAAATAATTTTTAAGTAATTTCTGTTAAGGGTGGACAACCCTTATCACTAAGGGGTATGAAAAATAGATGTTAGCCGATTCTCAGACCTACTCAATATGCTCACAAAATTTCATGAGAATCGGTCAAGCCGTTTCGGAGGAGTACGGGAACGAACATTGTGACACGAGAATTTTATATGTAAGATACTCGTTCATTGTCGACAAAGTGGACAGACGACCTGGGTACTGTGGTGACGATTGCTCAGGGGAATTAGTCGAAATAAGGAATATTTATATGACTTTTTAAATATTTATTCTTGAGAATTAGTATTACAAATTAACCACTTAACTCCAAAACCTTGTGTGCGACGATAATCTGGAACTATGTTTGTAATTTTAAAATGGCCGTTTATATGATTTTTACTATTTAAATTGTAAGACGTTTCATTTTCTGTTTGGCCCATAGAAATAGGTAGCGAATGCTAAGTCCACTGATCAAATAATACTACCACTGATCAAATAATACTAAATACTACGGCTAAGTCTATGGTTTGGCCCATAGATATAGGTAGCGAATGCTAAGTCTATGGTCTGGCCCATAGATATAGACGAATGCTAAGTCTATGGTTTGGGACACGTTATTTGAATGAATCCAGAAACAACTGTTTTTTCCACGTCAAGAAAAATGTTCCAAATTCAAATACTTTTATACCATGGTATACGTAGAGGTTTTATTCATCGAGTTATAAACCTCTACAGTACCTAGTGCGAGTTGCACAAAATTACCAAGTTACTTAGACTGGGTTGCACCATCTTAACTTTAACCATAACTATAACTTTAACCGGTGTTTTTGTATGGAGTTTGACAGACTTTTGACGTTTGTTAAAGTTAAAGTAAGATGGTGCAACCCAGCCTAAATTGATCGAAAACTAATACAAATTAATATTGACTTTTTAAAAAAAGTAAGTGACGCAGCCATTTTGTTGCACTCGCACTAGGCCCTCTGGTAAAGGTTGCAGGAAACCGCTGGATGCAGGCCGCTTCCAGCAGGCCAATCTGGAAGTCATTGGGGGAGGCACATGTTCAGCAGTAGACGTCCATTGGCTGAAATGATGATGATGACTGTCGAGAATGCTGACACAAATCGATCGGTGTACTGATTTGTGCTTCAGAAAAATCCACCTGAGTGAGTGAGACCTATAAACAGCAGTGAACTACCAAAGGGTTGATAATGATAAAAAAAACCGGCCAAGTGCGAGTCGGACTCGCGCACGAAGGGTTCCGAACCATTATCTATAATAAAATTAAAGAAAAAAAAACTTTTTTAAAAACAAGCTTTTATTATTTGTTAATGAAATGAACTAAAAAGTTATAAATAAATTTATCTGATGAGAAAAATACCATTATATAGGTGGCATTTTTTAATATTAAAAACGTGTTACATTTTGTAGAAACATTAAAGAACATTTAGTTTATTAGGTACTTATTTTTCTTCTGCAATCAAAATTTAACACGCTTTTATTAATAAAAAAAATGCCACCTATATAATGGTATTTTTCTCATCAGATAAATTTATTTATAACTTTTTAGTTCATTTCATTAACAAATAATAAAAGCTTGTTTTTAAAAAAGTTTTTTTTTCTTTAATTTTATTTGTCACTTTTTAGTATATGTTTATTTTATACATTAAGCCCTTGGCACGTGCTCACCTTGGCATTGGGTCATCCATCTAATCAATCAGACATAATTCACATTCACAACAAACGGAACGAACTTTTTTCCCAAAGGTCATATTGGGCATTTTTGACCCGGTACCTCAAAGTTCACGACCAGTATTGAAAGGGTAGGGGTAGGGTAGTAGGGTTTTTCTTGAAGGTTTAGGCTTAACATTTCGCGAAATGTTTTTATTTTGATCCTAATGCATAGGAGAAAAAAGTTATGTGCTTCAACGCAAAACGTATATTTTGCCTAATTATCGATTTCAATAATTATAACTTACTGTGATACGTTCTGTTACTCGTAGGGCGCAATCTACATTACAATAAAGAGTTTAGAGGCCCATATTTTACCACGGTATACCAATAATAATGAAATAAATTAATAAATTGTTTCCATAATCGCACCATAACGCGATCAAAACTAAGCAATGCTTGTGCTATGGCGACTAGATAACAGATTAATATACTTAAATACGTTGTGTCGTTTAATTACGGAGTTCCTATGGCCACATTTCAGCTCCGTCATCAGACCTTGTTTACCATATATTATCAAAGTACTCGTCAAGACGAATTAAACAAGCTCAAACTTGATGGGGTAGCGTCGTTTAATGACGGAAGGAGTTTTAATGACGGAGAGAGGAGTTCCTATGGCCACCTTCCAGCTCCATAATCGGACCCTGGTTACCATATATTATCAAAGTACATGTCAAGACGAATCAAACGAGCCAAACTCGATGGGGTTGCGTCGTTTAATTGCGGAGTTCCTATGGCCACGTTTTAGATTCATAATCGGACCCTGGTTACCATATATTATCAAAGTACATGTCAAGACGAATCAAACGAGCCAAACTCGATGGGGTTGCGTCGTTTAATTGCGGAGTTCCTATGGCCACGTTCCAGCTCCATCATCAGACCCTGGTTACCATATAGTATCAAAGTACATGTCAAGACGTATCAAACGAGCCCAAACTCAATGTGGTTGCGTCGTTTAATTGCAGAGTTTCTATAGCCACGTTCCAGCTCCATTATCAGATCAGCACCATGACATCATAATATTGCATTTTCACGCGGATTACACATAACTATATGCAAAATTTCAGCTTAGTCGGTAACCGGGAAGTGGATCAAATTTAAATTGCAAGATTTGATTACAGACGACGGCACAGGTGAAACTAAAAATTAAAAGCTTGTATGGCCACCTTCCAGCTCCATCATCAGACCCTGGTTACCGTTGAAAGACAAACTACTCATCAAGACGATTTAAACGAGCCCAAACTCGTTGAGGTTGTTTCGTTTCATTGTGAAGTTCCTATGGCCACCTTCCAGCTTCATCATCAGATCAAAACCTTGTAACCATCTTAAAACAAAGTACTCGTCAAGACGAATCAAACGAGCTGAAACTCGATGGGGTTTCGTCGTTGCATTACAGAGTTCCTATGACCACCTTCCAGCTCCATCATCAGACCCTGGTTACCATTGAAAGACAAACTACTCATCAAGACGATTTAAACGAGCCCAAACTCGTTGAGGTTGTTTCGTTTCATTGTGAAGTTCCTATGGCCACCTTCCAGCTCCATCATCAGATCAGACCCTGGTAACCATCTTAAAACAAAGTACTCGTCAAAACAAACCAAACGAGCCGAAACTCGATGGAGTTTCGTCGTTTCATTACAATGTTCCTTTGGCCACCTTCCAGCTCCATCATCAGATCAGACCCTGGTAACCATCTTAAAACAAAGTACTCGTCAAGATGAATCAAACGAGCCGAAACTCGATGGAGTTTCGTCGTTTTAGTACAGAGTTCCTTTGACCACCTTCCAGCTCCATCATCAGACCCTGCTTACCATTGAAAGACAAACTACTCGTCAAGACGATTCAAACGAGCCCAAACTCGATGAGGTTGTTTTGTTTTATTGTGAAGTTCCTATGGCCACCTTCCAGCTCCATCATCAGATCAAAACCATTTCATCATATAATATTGCATTGTCACGCGGTTTACACATGTATGCAAAATTTCAGCTCAATCGGTAACCGGGAAGTGGTTCAAATTTAACTTGCAAGATTTGATTACAGACAACGGGACAGGTGAAAGTAAATAAAAGCTTGTAAAAACGAGCAAGAAATCACGTTTGTTGTATGGGAGCCCCCTAAAATATTTATTTTATTCTGGTTTTTAGTATTTTTTGTTATATTAGCAACAGAAATACATCATCTGTGAAAATTTCAACTGTCTTGCTACCATGGTTCATGAGATATAGCCTGGTGACAGACGGACAGCGGAGCCTCAGTAATAAGGTCCCGTTTTACCCTTTGGGTACGGAACCCTAAAAACCGCTTACTATTTTAGTATGCCTTAATATCATTTCTGTCTTCACGATGCCTCATCTAATATAATAATCTAATTTTAGTACGTCCTGGTCATTCCCCCGAGTGTGATTTCCCCGGAAAAACAGACGCTGTGGAGGTTGTTTGAACTCTGAGGGCTCTGCACGAAGGAAAGTATGGTAATAAAGCAGATATCTGTGCATGGTTTGAATTAATGATATTATTCAGTTATTAAACGAACACTTCTTGTTGCAGACTAAGAAGCTACTTAACTTGCAACTGAATTTCTACGAAGACTAAAAATCTTTATGCGTCTTGGACATCTTTCTGAGACAAATTATGAGTTTAAGCAAACCAAATATTATGTCAAATATTCGTTGACTATTCGGTTTTTTGGATATATGAACCATTTTAAACCATTCTATTCGGAATTCCGTTAAAACTATAATCATCAATTATCAATACATCCCTAATGTGCACATGAATTGGCAGAAGTGGCAGAATATGTAGAACTTATCTAACCCTAAGACCTTATGTAACCACCATATTCTTGGAAATAAATGATTTTGATGAACTCACGAATCTGACTTAAGAGAAAGAGACCCCAAGAACTAAAGATGGACAGGCACAATAGATAAAAGTCTGTCAAATTAATCATATTCTGTACAAATAACCTGCCATACTAGCCTTTGCTTAAAATATTAAAACTGATTTCAATAATCGTACATCTAAAAGATTACCCACATTTTTCTTCCAGCACAAAGTAAAACTGCGTTAAACTCAAAGCCAGTCTAATCAAACTCGAGTATTTAATATCTTACTCAAAGAACCGAAGTTTTGATCAAATATTTTCCAGAACAATCCTAAGAATGGTGGGCGGCAAGATCAACAAGTGGGGAGGTCTTAGTTAGAACACTTTGTAGGCTAGGAGATAGACTTATTTTTATTATAATGAATAAGGTTCACCAACAACTTTTACATTTAAAAGAGTAATGGTATACCTACTTAAAACTTTAATTTAGTTACAGTGCTAAATGTAAAGCCTCTTATAGGCAAACACGATTTGTATAAAAAACTTATTTGACGACCTCCGTAGCCGAGAGGCGAGCCACCGGACTGTATATGGCGCCGCCATCTCTGAGGTTCCGGGTTCAATCCCCGGTCGGGTCAATGTGAAAACGATCTTTTCTATATTGTCTCGGGTCTGAGTGTTGTGGTACCGTCGTTGTTTCTGATTTCTATAACACAAGTGCTTTAGCTACTTACCTTAGTATCAGAGCAATGTATGTGATGTTGTCCAATATTTATTTATTTATTTAATCAAAAACATTACACAATAGTACAATACAAGGGTCAAGAAAAACAACAGTTGACCACAAACATCACAACATTTATACTTTTTTAAATCAATGAACTTCTAAATTTACTCAATGACATGGAGCAGAACCGACGAGAGGTGGAGCAGGAAGGTTCTCGAATGGAGACCACGCTTAGGCAAACGTAGTGTAGGACGCCCCCCGGCTAGATGGACCGATGACCTGAAGAAAGCAGCCGGCAGCGACTGGATGCTAAGGGCGGGAGATCGTGCGCTGTGGCGCTCCTTGGGGGAGGCCTATGTCCAGCAGTGGACTGCAACAGGCTGATATGATGGAGCAGGCGTCAATGTCTATGGAGCGGTTAATTTTATTGTAGAGCTTAAATACCCTGGAGATAGGCGAGTCTGCACCTATTACAGTTCTTCGGGCTTAGAATTGAATACTATAGTAGAAAAATAGCAGAATGAAATAAACAAATTGTAATAAACAATTCTTTCGTAACGTGTGAATCAAATTGGACAAGTTTTGAAAATAAGAACTTAAGATTAGTAATTTATAGTCACATTGGTGAACATGGTATGTCAACTAGCAATAAATGAATAAAAATATGAATTTCAATATCCAAACAATATTTAAATGTTTTAGGCTGAACAAATTACTTAATAACTAAGGTTATAACTGTAAAAAAATGATTTTGCTATTATATGCTGGTTATGTAGAAGATAATAAAACACTTTACAAAAATCGATCATCTCAAGTCTGAATTAAACCAACATCTCTTCTATTCAGGAGTCTGTCATTCCATTAAGTTACAGAGAAGGTTAGGTGACATGTCACTTAAAATAAACAAAAAAATATACAATATCTCTCTCTAGGCCTTACTTTTAAAACTTTTCTTCTTTAGCTCCATAACTTGGTGGGTTATAGGACAAAAAAGGACAGTAACCTCACACATGTGAAATAATCTTTTACGGTAATATACTAACAGATCTTACCAGATGTAATAAATGTCTCTTCTGAAATAAATTGCTACCAGTAATCCCAAGTTTATTGCGAGTTGTGTCCGTTAGAGAGATATGTTAGGTACTGTCGCAGTGGACATAAAATTATCATATTTTATCTAGTTTACGATACACTAACTAGGTTTATGTATAAAATAATAATGTGATTCTTTCAGAGTTGTTAATAATTTTAGAAAATCATAAGCTCATAATACTCATCATCCTCATACACTAAGTTTAACCCTTGTATTACTTTTTAAAGTCAACAGCAAAACTCTAAAAAATATTTGAAAAACAAACTTTTAAATATTTTATTTAAAATTTACAGCGTAAACTTGGCAATGTAGTTTTGGGATGACTCGATTGAGTTTTTACAACTAGCAGCACTGAAGTTGAGCGCTGGGCGAAAGATGCGCAGAAGACCATTACGATTACGTGATTGGCTAATCGTGCGACGCGTCTTAAACGTCGGTTGTGATTGGTTGTTAGCACCGCGCAAACGCGTCCTTGATAAAATGATCGTCTCGAAAGATGCACAAAGCGATTCCCACTCTTTGCCCCAGCGCTTAACATTTAAGCCGGGTACTGTAGCGTCATTTTATTCTCGGGTCCGGTTTACTCAGAAAACGTTTTTTTCCAAATTATGATGACATGGTAAAAAAGTCTCATTGGGTAGAGAACACCAAAAAAGACTGCTATAGGCTAATATAATGATGACGTGATAAAAAAAATCACTTTAGGTTAGAGAACACCAAAAAAATCTATAACTCCCACGTTCACTAAAAAGAATCTTCACATGTAAGGGAAATATTAACCCCCATTTTTGTACGAGCCAATCCACCTGCCGGCGGGTTTGGCGACGCTCGGCCCCCTGAGGGTACCAGGAACCTACTAACACGGTTACGAGGGCAGTCGTGTAGTAAGTCATAAGCGGTAGCGCGTAAATATGTCTTCAAAAACTTGAAGAGAGAGAAATAGTTTCGTCGTCAGCACTGAAGTATGTGGTCCACTTACCTGCAGACCAGCTCAGGAATGCTTCACCCGCTCGTCTCCGCAGTTCACACCGTGAAGCACTTTCACGAAACAATAGTCAAATCACTGTTGGGTTCATTTCAGGCAACTTTGAGCTGTCCATCACGGAGTAAAACGAACTCCTCACCAAAATTACACGAGAAGACGCGCTCGCGATGTCGTGAAGGTTAGGAATCACAATTCAATATGGTCGGCGCTCGGTGAACGATAGCCAAAACTATGTGGCGCTGGTGTCGCCAGGTTCAGCGAATTAAAGAGCGCGATCCTTATGGCGCGAACCAAATAGCCTCAAATACTTACTTATAGAAACCATTTGAAAATAATAAATTATTATTAAAGAAATTATCTATTGCTTAGGTTTAGTAATTATTAATATTTTAACATTTTATTTGGGTCACTTAAGGTGCCCAACCAGTATGTGATGTTGTCCAATATATTTTTTTCATAAAAAATAGTCGGTCCGTTGGCGGTTGACGATCGTGACCCCGTCAAGTTCATACTCTGACTAATCTGTGGTCAAGTTACTCATCTCTTATGAGCCGTTATTTTGATACTGCGCCTGTCATTTAGGTTTTAATAAATTTTTAATGAAGGAAATTATTTCACGGTTACGTTACGTCAAAAAGTTGACATAACATCATTATGGATGCATGCAGATTTTCATAATCAATATATATAATAAATAATACATTCTAACTCTAATTCTAACATAAATTATAAATTCTTTATTGTGGGTTAGTTGCGTTAGTATCTAAGCTGCATGTAGACTTAGCGAATTTCATTAAACTCAAGATGGATTAATATAGTTTTGGTAATATAATAAAAGTTTTTTTTATCATTTATCATCAATATGAAGTTTAAATTGACTTTTAAAAGTTATTAAATCGCTCCGCTCATGACTCATACCACTCCACCTCCTCAAAGAAATCTGTCATATACACGGCCGTCAGTATAATACAATATATATCTGTAGTACATAATTATTTGTGCCGTATTTGTATCTCACCTTAAAAATAAAGGTACGACCACACCACGGAATATAACCCACAAACATCAAATAACGTGCAATTAACAAAACTACTCATTAGTACATGGGTATTTAGTTTCAAAGGACCAAATTGAATGGACTGTGGGCTTTTCTCTGAATACCTACATAATGAAAAGCCAATTCAAATTAGTTGCGTATTTTGGTAGAACTAGCCGTACAAACAGTCAGACATGAAAAGAGACTTTGTTTGATACAATTCATTGATATACATTCTGTCAAAAAAGTTTCGGGAATTGATGATTTGTTTATGGTTCCAAATTATATTTTTTTGTTGTTGTTAGATTGGCACAACTGTTTTCCATTGTGGCGCAGACTTTGAGTTACATCTGATAATTAGATTAAATACAGTATTGTTTTTAGTTATACCATATCTAGTGTGTATTGCGAATTTCATAATGGACAAAAACATCGACAAAGAGTTTGTCTTAAATTTTGGTTCGCCAATGGGATTTCGTGTTCGGAGTCTCTGAAAATGTTACAGAAAGCTTACGGTGAATCGACTTTATCAAAAACACGTGTTTATGAGTGGTACAAAGCGTTCAAAAGCGGTCGAGATGTGATGGAAGATTTGCCACGCTCTGGTAGGCCATCAACGTCTGCTACTGAAGATAACATCGCAAAAGTGAAGGAAATAGTGACTGAAAATCCTTATTCAAGTTTGAGAGAGCTAGCCGTTAAACTTTCTGTGTCACACGAGTCGATTCGTACCATTTTAAATAATCAATTGGGTATGAAACATATTGCTGCTCGGCTAGTCCCAAAAGACCTGAATTTTCTCCAAAAACTCAATCGCAAAAGAGTTGCTGAGAACATGCTAGAACGACTCAATTCCGACCCAACATTCATGAAACGCATTGTTACTGGTGACGAGACGTGGGTTTACGAGTTTGACATGCAAACTAGTCAACAAGCTTCGGAGTGGCGCCTTCCAACTGAACCGAAACCGAAGAAACTGCGCTAAACTCGATCGAAAGTCAAAGTCATGTTGACTGTCGCGGTGTTGTGCACTCAGAATTCTTGCCAGAAGGTCAAACTATAAAAAAAGAGTATTATTTAAGCGTTATGCGGCGTTTAAGAGAGCAAATTAGACGAAAAAGGCCAGATTTGTGGAATGAAAATTCTTGGATTTTACACCACGATAATGCGCCTTCCCACAAGGCCATCATTGGGAACGAATTTTTGACCATAAACTCAACAAATACCATCGAGCAGCCACCTTATTCACCAGATATGGCTCCAGCCGACTTCTTTCTTTTTCCTAAACTCAAATTACCACTTCTTGGCACCCGGTTTCATTCGGTAGAAGACATAAAGGAGAATTCGCGGCGAGAACTGAACTCGATTCCGGAAAAAGCGTTTAAAAATGTTTTGATGATTGGATTATTCGTTGGCGTAAGTGTATCGCTTCTGAAGGAGCGTACTTTAAAGGTGATAAATTAAATTTGGATGAATAACTAACATTTTGTGTATTATTAATCTTTTCCTGGTACTTTCTTGACAGAGTAGTACGAATTGCAAAGCTAAAGTGGCAACGGGCAGGCCACATTGCTCGCAGACCTGACAACCGTATTGCCTTGATCACAAGCACCGAGTAGAGCGGCGAGACAGCAAAATGGCATTCGGCTAAGACCCTTACTGGTGGGCGAGTAGGTGTTTACACTCATTGTGCCCGAGTTTCGTAAACAGTTGTGCGTCAGAATTAACAGAAATAAAACTTGTTTTCGGAAAACTATTAAGAAACGAATACCGCTATTGATAGAAGAATCAATAGATATTTTAAAAGAGGAAGAGGATCATCAACGTATATGGACAAGGACATGGAAATTAAGAAGACCTGCTTATAATATCTTTTCTTCTTTAATATTTCGGATTCCGTACCTTTGGGTAAAACGGGACCCTATTACTAAGGCTCCGCTGTCAGTCTGTCTGTCTGTCCATCTGTCAACAGGCTGTATCTCATGAACCGTGATAGTTAGAAAGTTGAAATTAAGTATAGTAACAATAAACTACACTGTTTGTCTTCCAAGTTTTCATAATAAACTGGCAATTTAAAAAAAATGTAGTTCTTAGACATAACTCTCTTTTTCACAAAGGTGATTAAAAAGAGTTTAGGCTATAGAACGGCGCAAAAGAATAACCACTTTACAATACTTTACAGTTACTTTCCAAAGGTCAAAAATATATTACAGATTTAATACACGGTGAGGACGCAGCCTAATATTCATTAAAGATCATCGAAAAAAGATGGCGGCGTGAGTATTTCTCTTGTTTTATTTGCAAATAGGCTTTATTACTTTTGGAAATGGAGTAGGTATGCCGGCAAAATATGTTTTATTTTTACATATTGGTAGCTTATTATCGGTGTAAAAAAGCGTGTTACGTTAATGTGACACATATTGACGTGAATACATTTACAACAAACAATAAATAATTGTTCGGTTTTATTTAACAAAGAAAAAAAAAATGTCTTTAAAGTTAAGTTTTCGGATGTTTATTTTACGTGATAACGTCATAAGAAAACATGGAGTGGAAGCGAGATAAATGTAGCGAATTCTCAGTCTATGGTTAAATGTGTCACAATCACAAACCGAACGCTTAGGCCGATCTTGCCTCTCTATCGCTTGTTCCGCGCTCTCGCTCGCAAGCGGAACGTGTCATTTTTTCGTGCGTGCAGCCGGTCATCGATTTTTAAGACGTTATCACGTCAAAAATTAGGTTGTCTGTAAAGTCGGTTTACGGACGATAATTATATGTGATAACGTTTCTGAAAACATTGATACTACTTGGACGCATCGGCCGATAGAGATAGATAGATGCGTCACTGACCGAACCGGACGCTTAGCCCGATCGTGCCTCTCTATCGCTTGTTCCGCGCTCTCGCTTGCACGCGGAACGTAACACTTTTTTATGCGTGCAGTCGGGGTTCATCGATTTATAAGACGTTATTACGTAAAAAAAACTAAAATAATGAAATTCCTTGAACCCTTAACCTAGGTATAGGTAATCCTGTTTTCGAGAAACGAATGATTTCTGCGCTCTCACCGAAATCCGACTATGATTAATTGATTCCCTTTCAATCATCTTACAAAGAGCTTTTCGGAGAACTATGACGTCATTGTTATTGGGCGGCCTATGATAGACTGGACATAATAAGTTAATGTGAGGAACATAAACCTATTTGGAAATCCCAAAATAAGTGATGCGATAGACAGATAGATACTGTTTATTGCACACTACACAAAAATTACGAAGAAAAATATCATTTTTAATCGTTTTCATAAGGTAATCTTATTGTATTTGAACAGCTAGTTAAGCTAGTTGCCCGCGGCTTTATTGTGGTTTTTAAATCAATTCAAATTTTTCTCTATTTGAATCGGATTCTATTGTATTTTTTTTTTGTTCTTGGATTTAAAATAATTTGTAACCAGACCTACTAAATCTTTTTTAAATATAAAATCTTTAAAAAAATACTCTAGCACGCCGGTTGAAATCACGTTAAAATTGACCCAGTCTTTACGGAGATTAGCCGAGACAAAAAGATATTAAGACTAGATAAGACTAAAAAATATGAAACATGTTTTTTTTTTGGTTATACATACCGTAGATACTTGCTTAGGCGATCAGTAAAAAGCTATTATTTTGTACATTAAAAAAATAATTAATTTTATATCATTGTCATATTATATTACATTTCTACTTTTCAAAACAAGCCCAGAATCAATGAATTAACCTATTATTATTTATAAATGATCAAAATAATAACCCCATAATTCAGATATGAGTTGTCCGAAATGTATAATGTAAGCAATCATGATATAATGTGATAAAGCATTATTTTTATTTTTTATTTTTATTTTATTTATGAAATCAACGGCGATACAGAAGAAAATTACCTTAAAAGTTCTTAACAATTAAGTACGGCTAATTACAGATTTACACGGATTACTTAATACAATAGCATAAATGCATGCAAAAGTCAGAAGGACGTGAAAATGGACAGCGCCTTACAATTATATCAGCAGAGAGAAACAAACAACATCTAAAGCATTTTTTGACAAAAGGCTGAATCTGAAAAAAAGTCTATCTGTTTGTTTAATTTAGGTATCTAATAATAATAAAAAAAAAAAAGTCATCGAACAGTGTTTGATTAAATTTTGCAAAATAAGTGGCAAACTTTGTTATTGAAGCAAGTAGTATGAAGCAGGCATGGCAATGATTGCTATTTTTCAGTCATTGTCATATGAAATCACTCTGTGATATCAATCTGTGATAAATCATTGGCAATGATTTTTTGTCGCAGTGTCATAATGTAACACTTTTGCTATTTGTTACTTAAAATGAAATATGATTTATTGTGAACAGTTGCTCCTTGCTACTTTGCTACTTTTTTTATGAAATGTCATATATAGTTCGTACGCTACGTAATGTGCTATTTGTGTGTATTATTTAAGCATTTTTTTTAAACAATTAACTTCCCCTCATACTTGTACAGGCTTGGGACTGACAATGTAAAATTTTTCATGTGGATTTTTTTAAATCCTGAATGTGTGAGTAAACTTATTTTTACATTGGCGTATGCACGTATCACCGGGCGACTAGTGAATTTAAAAACAACATCATAAAATCATAATTCACACATAAAACGCAATTTCATTGTAAACAAAACGAGCTCGACGTTCCCTACTATAAAATCATAACAAGATAATCTAAACCTTAAGGCGCTCAGCATAAAATTCAACAAACTAGAAGGTTTCAACCTGCCACTCGTAACAAAATCATGACAAACGAATCTAAACTTTACGGTCATAAGTTTAAAGCTCTTAAAATGCTCAGTATCGTTATCGTTCGTCACCTATGATGGCATAAAAAATAGCACAGCATGTTTGTCTTTTTCTAACACGCATCTGTAGCAAATCATTCCTACTCGCTCGCGCGCTCAAGGCCTGCGCTCGCTAGACCCGCTCTGCTACATGTCATCAACGAATGAAAAGAAATTTGCGCATGACATATGATTTCACAGTCTGTAACTTGTAGCAGTCAATATGACAAAAAGTAGCAGGTGTGACAAATGATTTTCAAGTCATATGATTTTTCACCTGCTCCTCATGATATCGTCCATGCCTAGTATGAAGGTGTAAAATAATTGAGAACATTTTAAACAGGTATGAAACCTATATATACCTAAATATGATACAATCAAAATAAACTTCTTATTAGTCAAAAGCACTTTAGTGGTTTATCATAGATATTTGTCAAAATTTCCATAGAGAAAGTAATGTTTTTGTAATGTAAGTATAATCGAGCAAATAGTTTTTTAATATAAATTGTTAGTTGAATTCAGAACCACATTAAACAAAAAATCAGAAATATGAACTTACCTCATTTTACTATTTAACGCAAAAGCCCAAAACCACACAAAGCAAAATTAAACACAAAACATATTTGGTTTATGGTATTCATATCAATGTTAAAATTTAATTAACAGTACGTGGAGGACACTTTGGCTTTTAAAATGGCTGACATTATTGGTGGTATATTATTGGTGATATTGCACAGAATGTTGCGATTTGCATTTTGACTTAGACTTGGGAACGGTATAATTATTTGGTAAAAGAAAGATGGTCGTCGTGTCAACTTAAATAGGTAACTGCTTCTTTTAACCGATCAGCTGATCGAAACCAATCACGATAAAAATCACATTGTTTCATACCCGCTCAGGGTTCCATGTGTTAGGTACTAAAATCAATAATTCCATCCATCAGCCGAAAGACGTCCACTGCTGGACATAGGCACTGCTGGACATAGGCCTCCCCCAAGGATTTCCACAAAGATCGGTCTTGTGCCACCCGCATCCAGCGGCTTCCCGCGACCTTCACCAGATCGTCGGTCCACCTTGTGGGGGGCCTACCAACACTACGCCTTCCGGCCCGCAAAATCAATAAATAAGGCAAATGTAATTAGCAAATGCTTGTGTTTGTCCTCGGAGCATGGGTTGCTGGTGAAGTGATTGGGGTCTATACCGGCGTAACTGAGCGAAATAATTCCTTTTTCATAATTATTTAGTTATGGATATACACAAAGTAACGCATGATTCAATTAATTCCACTAAAATTGACAAGGGTTTTGAATTCAAATTTAGTACATTACTGGTGATGAACGGATTTCGATGCTTTTTTAATTACATGACTAACAATAACAAAATAGTTACATTTCTTTCGTGTTAGTAGGGAAAACCATAGGGGTAACTTTAAAAAAAAACCGGCCAAGTGCGAGTCGGACTCACGCTCGAAGGGTTCCGTTCCATTTTAAAACGCCAAAAAATCACGGTTGTTGTATGGGAGCCCCCTTAAATAATTATTGTATTCTGTCTATTAGTGTGGTTATAGCTGCAACAAAATTACATCATCTGTGAAAATATCAACTTTCTAACAATCACGGTTCATCAGATACAGCCTAGTGACAGACAGACATACGGACAGCGGAGTCTCAGAAATAGGGTCCCGTTTTACCCTTTGGGTACGGAACCCTAAATAATAGTCTGTTAGAAAATAGTTTTTTAATCATAGTGATAGTAAAACTTAAGTTAATCTCCCAAAAATAAACAAACAAGAAGTTAAGTAGTACATGATGTTGAAGCTTTTCAACTTTAACTCAGATACACATACGTATTGCTTTTAACTTGTCCTAGATATTCTTAATTGAATCCAGTGCTCCATGCAAGGTGTAGGTGTGTCTAATTGTGAATTCCGTGGCTGACCTTTGAGTTATTACGGCATTTAAGATATTACTGGCGTCGCCTCAGGATCTTTATTCATGAAGAGCAGCTCAAACAGAATATTCAAGTTATTTACGGTGACTAATTTATTATTGCGGGTATTTCAAGCATCTGTTTTCAATATTTGGATATCATTATATACCTATATTAAACGGATGATTCTTGAAAGAAAACAAACCGCATACATAAACAATATCTCTCCACCACCTCTGTTTCAAGCACCTTCATTAGGGAAGATGAAACACAAAGATATATTTGGTTTAATTCGATTTTAGGCTATAGATTTCAAACTTTTTTTTGAGTTGGAAATATGTTAGTTTAACAAATGAACTATTGATTGATACAACAAATTACGTATAGCGGCGGCGTCTGTATTTTGTGTTAATACTTAACTTATACGATTAGTTATAATAGATTTATTCATATTTAAGAAAATGACAAGATTTTTCAGTTTTCCCTACTCTTTAACACTTAAGGACTCGCTAATGGGTCTGGTGGACCCAGTCCCTTGTATTTTGTTGAACAACTTAAAAAACACGAAGTTTGCAACGTTGTCGCTTTTAGTACCTTTCGACCATAGATAGTGTGGCGCGGTAGATGGCTGTCTGAGCCGTCAGTTAGCGTGCTGCGTGTGAGTGCTACGGACGTGAAAGGTGCGTATGGGTCCGCTGGACCCGGTAGCGACTAAATACGTAAGTGATTTTTCCCATTTTGTTATTTCTGTTTGTTTACTTTTTTATCAAAACGTTGGCTATTTCTTTGATTGAACCTCATTTTCGTGTCAGATTTTCTGTCACAAATATTCCACAGCACATCAAATCCCGTATCAAAAACATAATACCAGAAGTGGAACCATCTGCAGCATCCTCCGCACTCTTACCAACCAGTGGACGAAAAGTGCGTTGCGGTCTATTTAACTGGAAGAAAGATAGAAAAACAAAGGTTTTTTGCGCAACATGTAATACACCAATTTGTGTAGAACACATGAAACAGATTTGTGCAAATTTTTATAGCTTATTTTGATGTAGAAAGATGTAAAACTATGTTGAAAAGTGATTTTATACCAACGAAGATAATAATCTAAAATTTGTAGATTTTCAAATTTGATTTTGCTTGTTCCTATGGTGATTGATCTTTCATTGTTATTTTGTCTTAGTAGATACTTTCTAGTAGTATAATAAAGTTTAGAAGATTTTGTTTAAAATAGATAGTTACAGAATTTATAACTATAAGTCTAAGTTGAGTCATAAAAATCAGCCAAAATTCCTTCTACTTTTGTACGGATTCATAATTGAATTAAAACAATAAATTTTCTTTTTTTTATTAAATATATGTTTTTATTTTGAACCTTTATAACGATTTTAAAATATACCAACCAGTTTAATTGAGCAGTTTTGAAATAAACACGTGATATTGTAGTGGGTCCGCTGTACCCGGTAGCGAGCGTTTGTGTTACAAATTAAGGCGCGAGTCCCTAAGTGTTAACGATATCCGTTTATGGGCTGATATTGGAAAACCATTTTAATGTTGGTCTCACAGTGATAGAAGTGTTGAAAAAAGAGGAAGACATGGCCCTGTGTTGAGCGCTAGAAAATACATACGTGTCATACTTTTAAAGTAAATAAAAATATTACATATATCTCATCGTTTGATGTTTGGTTTCGATCACGTTCCCAATTTTACCCTGATTAAGGTGTGTAAGGAAAAAATTAACACCGGTGGCAATGGGAAAAACCGACCAATGCGAGGCGGACTCGCGCACGAAGGGTTCCGTATTTGATTATATTCCGTATCTACAAAAACGGCAAAAAATCACGTTTGTTGTATGAGAGCCCCTTAAATATTTATATTATTCAAATTTTTAGTATTTGTTGTTTTAGCGGCAACAGAAATACAGAAATACATCATCTGTGAGAATTTCACTGTCTAACTATCACAGTTCATAAGATACAGCCTGGTGACAGACGGACAGACAGACAGACGGACAGGGGAGCCTTAGCAATAGGGTCCCGTTTAACTCTTTGGGTACGGAACCCTAAAAAGTGGGTAGTTACGGTGGAAATACCCAATCAGTACGAATTTACCAATTCTCCGTAGAGATATATGAGAGATAGACTACGAACAAGCCGAAATGAAAAACATGGACAAATTATTAATGTTGTTTATTGTTTTATTTTATTTTTTTATAAATATAGATAACTCACATACATAGTTACATTGCCCTGATCCTAAGGTAAGTACCTAAAGCACTTGTGTTATAGAACTCAGAAATAACGACGGTACCATAACACCCAGACCCGAGACAGCATAGAAAAGTTCGTTTTCTACATTGACCCGACCGGGGATCGAACCCGGAAACTCAGAGATGGCGGCGCCACAACATAGTCCAGCGTGCTCACCTCTCGGCTACGGAGGTCGTCATTATTATTATATTATTTAAACTTGTATATGTATGTAAACATATTTTTTATAGAATGTCAACATTTCACAGAATTTATTCAGAATAAGAAAACATAGGTACCTATATTCTGAATTATATTTTTACTAAAAATGAAATTAATAATTATATAAATATTATTATATACATTGTATTTTGTTTAGATGTTTTTTGTTTTTAGTTTTCTTAATAATTAAGCACTAATTTTGTTAAAAATCTCTAAAAAGTATCCGCTACAACACACACCACGCGTTTGCAGAAAAGTGTCGAATCCAATGGTCGAATCAAACAATTTCAAATGTAAAATCACTCGTACGAATTGTTTTTGTCTGATTGGCAGGTTTACTGACTGAAAGCTTTTAGTCGAAATTATTTTGGCATATATTCAATCGTACCTTTTCAGAATTTATTATGTAAATTTTTCTATTTAGATGAATATGAATTAAATTTATACGATCAAAATTGTTAATAATATTAGGATATTATCTGACATAATGTCAATTTTGATCGTAAAAATTTTCAGCCAGTCCTATGGCCTATGGCCCATAAGGCATCTATTTCTATTAAATCTGATATTTAAATTTGCAATACTAACACATATTTGTATATTATTTCAATTCGTAAACGCCCGGTACCCTGATATCCGTATCTTGCAAAAGCAATGCGATTGCGAAAATTGTCTAATTCTGGCTTTAAAATCGCAAATTGATAGCAAAAAACAAAAACAAAGCAATCTTCTGTCAGTGCCGCCCATAGATTTTGACACTAACCATAAATCTGGCGATGAATGCACGATAATTGCTGATTGCTAATTGTTAGGGAATAAGGGTACCGGTCTATTTGACTAGGCAAAGTTGTTAGTACCTATAGCTAGATAGATTAGGTTTTAGTCTGACAACATGTAACTTGATACAGAATGTTGTTTGAATACACGAAGGCATTAAATTCACATCCAACCAAAATATGTTCGTAGTAATTTTGGCATGAATGTTGCTAAATAACATTATTTGAAACTTTACTGTTTACTGTTGGTTTCAATATGGTTCCTTGAGCATGGTTAGTTAGCTCTGCTAGTCTGTTGCTGCACTTAGGCTCTTGATTTGGTGACTTAGAGCAATGCTCTAAGTTTGGCAATTAAGCATTTTACATATTCTTCTTACTCAAACCAGCGCAGTGTAGGACGTCCACCTACAAGGCGGACAGACGACCTGGTAAAGGTTGTATAAAGCCGCTGGACGCAGGCCGCTTCCAACTGGTTAATCAAGAAGTAACCGGGGGAGGTCTATGTCTGAAATAATGATAATGATGATGAACCAACCCAGGTCTTCCTAGAAGGTAAGACATCTTTTCAGACTCCTGCCCCTCTAGCAACAAAACAAGATATGATACGATATAATATAGCGATTTATCGCATACTTTTAGTCAAAATATGAACTTTTATCGAATAATCGAGCATAACCGTGACGTCGCCGGCACGAACATGCTCACTGTTTTAATAAAAGTTCAAGATGGCGGCCATGTTATCATATTTTGATAGTAAAGAGGTCATTAATCGCTATATCATATCGTGTTTTGTTGCCCGTGCTAGAGGGGCAGCAGGCTTAAGGGAGCGACTGGATATTGGAGAAAATTTGCCCGTTAATGAAGATCACCTAAGCTCCTGCATTCCATAAGGAGATAGCATGTGTCTGTCAGTCACAGTGAACGGTTATAGCACCTATAATTTTGCGTATTTTATCCCTTTTTGTCCGAAGATTCCGGAAAACATTTAGTTTTTTATTTATATTTAAAACTTTTTTCTGAACACCTAAATCAGTAGATCCATCGAGATTTTACAATACCTAATAAACACGGAAATTGATTTTTTAAAATATAATAAAGAAGAAGAGAACGGATATAAATACTAAGTTTAGAGACCCTAATTAGACCTAAGTGAATTAAAGAAAAAAATATGCTTACCCTACTACCCTAGCCCCCTAAATACTACCCGTAAAATAAGATTTTTCCCCGTATCGCTGACAAAGGCGGCAAGCAGAGCCGATCCGGATAGTCCGGAAATCTTTATCCGGACAGATAAAACTGTCCGGACGCGGTCGCTCTCGGAACCAATTACGAGCTGCGCGAAACAGATACGAGTTGCAGCGGAGCTAGGACTGCTGGATGTGACAAGAAAAAAGTGATACGCAGTGATACGAGACACCAAAAACCGACCTCCGTAGCCGAGAGGCGAGCATACCTGACTTGTAATATTCGTCTGATATCGGTACTAAGTAACAAAATCTTTTAAAGTTTCGAAATCTATTATTATTTACTTGGTAATTGAGCATGGGACAGTAAACACCAATAAGGGCTATCGTCAGAGAATATATTATAATAATAATACCTATCGCGTGTGAATTTGTCGCTAGATGGCTTAGTGTCGCCTGAGATCTCCAAATAAAACATCAGTATGGGTGGCTACGTACGCGGGTTTATTAGAATTATTGTGAATATTTTGCGATACCTGAGATTTAGGGCCTGGGGGCCTAGCGCGAAAGTGTGACTTTCATTCGGTCGAATAAATCTAACAAATTAAAATGGCCAGTCTCATGTGTCAATCCTTTGATAAATTATGACCAACTCAATCTAGCCGTGTAAAAAACCCGTCTGTTTTCAATTGTTCATAAATTGACAAACCTTTGATACGGGGGAATGGGTGTTTTAATTTAATCGGTTAATACGACCGACCGAACGATACACTTTCGCGCTAGGCTGTTTCGCAATGTACGGATAAAGTACCAAATAGCTATGTAGTAACGGATACAAAGATGTAAGGATACAAGTGCTTGAATTAATGTGTCATATAGCGCTATTCGAGTGACCTTGAGCTTTCTTATGAGGCCCATCGTTAGCGGCCACGTCTCAGATCCGTATGTCATCACTGGCAACACACATTGATTCCATACCTTGGTCTTGAGGCATTGCGGTAGTGTTTGTGAGAAGAAGATATTACGTAGCTTCCCGAATCTTGAATGGCGGCCGCGAGCCGGAAGGCGTAGTGTTGGTAGGCCCCCCACAAGGTGGACCGACGATCTGGTGAAGGTCGCGGGAAGCCGCTGGATGCGGGTGGCACAGGACCGATCTTCGTGGAAATCCTTGGGGGAGGCCTATGTCCAGCAGTGGACGTCTTTCGGCTGATGGATGGATGGATGGATAGCGCTATTTGACGGTGGTGAAATGCAAAAATAGTGTTTATCCTTCATTTGAGTAGAAAATAGCTTATTCATAAGTAATCCGTACATTGTCAAACAGGCCCTTAGTGTGTAAAATATGAGTTACGGGTCAATGAATGCCAGCGCTTTAAAAGCGGAGAATGCGGAGATAAGAAAAAGAGGTGCAAAATGGTTTTTGGGCATTACATTAGACTCCTAGCTGCCTTAATAATTGCCTCGTCAGAAACTATATTTTTGGAACGTGTTTAAGTGCCCGAAAGAGGGCCTATATACTGAATAAATTAGTATTATTGAGTATTATTCAGGAACTCACTTGACAGTGGCGCCAACTGGTGAGCAGAAAAAACGGTGGCCCTTATTGCCGTAGTATCGAAGTATTGAATTAACACTCTTGCCTTTAAGAGGTAGGTTTTTTTTTTGACAGACGCGTCTTCCAGCATACCCAGACTCAAATAAACTTTAAAATTTTGCCTGCTAAATTAGCCCAAGACTCTTCAATACTAGACCACACTCCAAGCGGGCTTATCGCGGGAATAGTCGGAATATGTCCCGGTAGGATTATATTTATTATTTGGTAAAATCTGGTAAAGGTTCCAAGCAGTGGCGTGCATTGGTTTTATTTAGAGGTAGGCAGTAGGTACTTATTAATATGTTTTATTGATGAAAATCAGTGGTTTTAATCAATAACACTCATATTTAAGTACCTTCTGCCTACCTCATTTCATTTATTAGGTAGGCACTGTCTAATTGCCTATATGCACTGCACGCCCCTGGTTCCAAGAAGCCGCTGGATGCAGGCCGCTTCCAACCGGCCAATCTGGAAGTCAGTGGGGGAGGCGTATGTTCAGCCGTGGACGTCCGGTGGCTGAAATGATGAAGATAATGATGAAAAACCATCATAATTTATACACTGTGTTAGGTAAATGATACTTATATCAAGCCCAAACTAGCCTATGTTAATAAATGCAATATGCATATAAAAATGTACTATCGTAAAGTCAGAAATTTAATATCATCATTTTTGTAAAAAAAAAAATACACAAATCGGATCTTAACAAATTTGGTTTGTATGAAAAGATAATTGATGATATCAAATTTCTGATTTTACCACACGATTTTTATGCTATGTTAACATAGGCTCGTTTCGGCTTAATATACCTACAATTTACCTAACACCCTGTTTAAAATCTTATTAATACGTCATGGCCTTGTGCTCATTTATATTTTTGCATCAGCATTTGCAATCAACTATTAAAATACTTCCGTTAATTACTTATTACTACGACATAAATAAACTGAATTTCAGTCAAACGTTAAAGACGTTTTTACTCACAGACAGGCTGAATTAGTTGAAAAGAAATAAAATCCGACGAAGGGCTATATCGAGAGCACTATAAGAACCAATTAGGTAGCTCGAATGCAGCTGCATTCGAGAAGTAATACTTCTAGAAGTATAGATAATTACAAGAATATAGAGAAACTGGATGTGACTAATGTCGAACATGAATGAAAAAGATTCGAGTAAATCGGATGATAACTCAATTGGTGTAGTGCAGTGAATCCTTAAATGCAAAAGTTTGCGGGTTCGATTTTCGGTTCAGGTTAAATTAGAAAAAAAACTGACTTAGGAATTGCTGTGCATGGATAGGCCACATTTATTGTCAAGTAGTTACTCAAGGAAGGTCCGAAAACTTACAGATTTAAATAACGACCGAGAGGCGAGCACGCCGAACTTGGTGTCGCCATCTCTGATGTCTCGGATTCGATTCCCGGTCGGGTCAATGTATGGAACGCTTTTAAATGGCTCGGGTCTGAGTGTTGTCGTCCCGTCGTTGTTTCTGATTTCTATAACATAAGTGCTTTAGCTACTTAAATTAAGATCAGAGCAACGTATGTAATGATGCCCAATATTTATTTATTTGAATAGCACTGGATGCGTAAATGGTTCAAAATGGCTAAATTATATTTACAATAATATGCGTGGGACATATACCCACAAGGTGGACAGACGTCCTGGTAAAGTAGCAGAAAGCCGCTGGATGCAGGCTGCTTCCAACCGGCCAAGCTGGAAGTCACTGGGGGAGGCCTATATATGTTCAGCAGTGGACGTCCTGTGGCTGAAATGATGATGATGAATAATATGCGTCAGAAAGATTCAGAGGTACCGCCAATGAATTTGACAAGCCATCTAACGCCAATAGAAACTAGGCCAGCATATAACGCTAAATATATATAGCATATATTAGCAATTGGCGGGGCACATAGCACGTAGAACTGACGGCCGATGGGGCAGAAAGGTTCTGGAATGGAGGTCACGTACCGGGAAGCGCAGCGTAGGACGCCCACCCACAAGGTGGGCAGACGACCTGGTAAAGGTTGCAGGACGACGCTGGATGCAGGCCACTTCCAATCGGCCGATCTGGAAGTCACTGGGGGAGGCCTATGTTCAGCAGTGGACGTCCTGTGGCTGATGATGATGATATAACGCTAAAATATTTTTCAACTCCACATTAACAATAATGGCCTCACTACAAAAAAGATAGACTAGGGATAAACACTTGTCAAAAATTAGTCAACCAATTTGAAATGTTGACACATCAGACATTCGAGACATATTATTAACAAATATTTCAAATTGGTTGACTAATCTTTAGACAACTAATACTCTTTTTGTACTAAGGTCATAAATATTTAAAGTTACCTTCCAAAACCCTTTTCTCAATAGAGGAGGTCCACCAATAAATCCAGCTTTTTTTATGACGACCTCCGTAGTCGAGAGGCGAGCACGCCGGAATATATGGCGTCGCGCTAACTCTGAGGTTCCGGGTTCGATCCCCGGTATTGACCGGGGATCGAACCCCGTTCTACATTGGTAGAAAACGAACTTTTCTATATTGTCTCGGGTCTGGGTGTTGTGGTACCGTCGTTGTTTCTGATTTCTATAACACAAGTGCTTTAGCTACTTACCATAGGATCAGGGCAATGTATGTAATGTTGTTCAACAAGGGAAACCAAGTCATAAGTAAATACTTACCGGGAGGTGCTGCGCAACATGCTTGCCGAGGTGGGCATAGAGGTTCGGAGCGAAGCGAATCACGCGCGTTTAGAGCCCCTATAGTAATGAATTGCGCCCATACACGATTCTGACACTCACACGGGTGGAAATCTGCCTCTCTGACGCTCTTTTTCGATAGATTACGTGGCAAACGCATGGTTATTTTTGACATCATATACATACTCTGACTAATCTGTGATCATATAGCTTGACATATATTAATCTGTGGCTTGACAGTAGTACCTAGTTGAATTTATCCACGTTGGGGCCACTGATCAAATAAGCTGTGGGACAGGCAATGGTACACAGCCATACAGCCAGAAGTAATTAAGTATAGTTAAGTATGTGTATAATTTCATTTAATTATTTGTAAATTTATATGTTTTTTTCTTTTTCTTTTTCCGTGGCATTGTCTGTTTATGCAAATGTTGTTAGCAATAGTTTATTGTTTAAAGCGTCCCCGCCTTGCGCACCCTTTTGAGAGACAATCAAAGTCGCATCCATTCTCTTAGGATAACCTAACACTCATATAATTTTTCAAGAGTGTCTCCTCGAAAGGATGCACAATGCCAACAATGGGTGTCCGCGGAAGACCAGCGTCATGACATGCTTGCAAGCATATCATGACAATTGCTGAGCGGAAGCCTATTTGGCACAGTCTAATTTTGTTTTATAATCTTCTTTGAAATTTTTTTATGTGTTGTACTGTGTCAATAAAGTTTTTTCTATTCTATTCCATTCTATTCTAATATTATTAAAAAAAACCGGCCAAGTGCGAGTCGGACTCGCGTACTAAGGGGAACCCGTCGTCACCATTATTTATAACAACGAACAAAAAACTCACGTTTGTTCTATAGGAGCCTCCTTAAATATTTATATTATTCTGGTTTTTATAGTATTTCTTGTTATAGCGGCAACAGAGACACATCATCTGTGAAAATTTCAACTGTCTAATTATCACGGTTCATGAGATACAGCCTGGTGACAGACGGACAGACAGACGGACAGACAGACAGACGGACAGCGGAGCCTCAGTAATAAGGTCCCGTTTTACCCTTAGCTACGGAACCCTAAAAAGAACGATGCTCATAAAACAAAGCTTTATTGAGTAAGCCTCGATCGAGAAGCAAGGGAGAGAGTTATTGCAATGATCTTTTGGTCGGTAGAACGTTTTACGAGCGTTTGTATCCTATCTATTTTATCATTTTTTGGAGCGCTCCAGGGAAATACAACATTTGTTTTATATTGGATCTTTGACAAGAACTATTCAAACAGTTTTCACAAAATAGGGAAATGGTTTTGGATAGAAGATGCTCCATGCATCTATAAAAACATGATTTCGATGTTGGTCGCTTGGTTAAAGTTGTATATTTTACATACGTGATTTTAAGGAGTGTTAGGAATAGATGGGAATAGGTTCCTATGTACCTACAGTCTGTTATATGCTTGGTATAGGTATTATCCTTGTTGTCAAAATGTTTTTATACAATATGATATAAGTGGTACCTCTAACCCGTTGAGGATAAGTTCGGTATCTAATTTATTGAAAAGAAAAATTCGGAGTCGGTCGGGAAAAACAAATGAGCAAAAATAAAGTTGTTTTTTCGAATATAATTTTGTTTTTTTTTATGCCCATAAAATCCTTAACATCAGAAATGAAGTTGTTGGTCAGTTACTCTGTTCTTTTGGCTAGCTTGTGGTATTTCTTTCATTTTTCTACGACACATGAAAATCTTGGTTATTGCCTTAAGTGTTAAAAAAAAACAAAATGGCCGCTATTCATAGGAGGTGAGGGTTTGACCACCAAATTATTATTTTTGTCAATAAAATTAGATATCGCACTTAGCATTATCGGGTCAGAAGTACCGCCCATATCACATTGTATAAAAGAAACAACTCTATTGGCTGAAACTTTACTCTATTGAAGTAGTAAAGAAAGTGAACCAAATATAAGCCGGCCAACTAGGTACATATTATAGGCCGCGGCCAGTATAGGGTTTCATAGTTGCTGGTCTCAATATTATGTGTACTAAGAAGAGGCCTTTTGATACTGAGTTCACAAATGAGTTTGCAGTTTTATGGCTAATAAGTAACTCACGAAAAATAATTATTTTTATTTTTATTTTGTATTGGTTTGATTAGAATTGTTAGAAAATGCTTTTCCATTTTCATGTTAGTTGACTATGATTGTTGTTAGTTAATATTAATGGCCTACTTAGCTGTAGTATTAGTTTTCATGTGTGTTGTTGATGTTTTTATAGCTTTAGTTACACACCGACACATTTTAGTGGTTGTTTTCCCGCGGCAGAACGATTTACCTTTAGAAGTACTATCGAAACATGCGAGTTATTTTTTTTTAAATAAAAAAAATCATTCTCAATTAATCAAAAAAATAATCATCAACTCGAAAGCGTGAGAAACGATAGTTTCTTTAATGAGATGTGTCGTATTTGAGTACTGCCTGCCGCACAAAATAAATGTTTAAAGTAAAAGAAGTTCCCGCAGAAAGTATTACAGCATAAACCGCATCGCACGCGCAGCAGGCGATTTGAATTTGAATGCCTACAGGTGATTTTAATAAAAAAAAACTTCATTAATCTCTTGTACTACTAAGATAAAATTATTTTACTGCGGGAAAACAACCACTAAAATTTCACGGTGTATGCTTAAGAAATTTTGATTTAACCAAAAACCTGGTTTTAAATGTATGATTTTGTATCGTGTATGTTTCATTTTCTAGTTATTAGAGAAAAAATATGTTTTAATTCGGGTTTCGGTTAAGTCTAAATTTCAGATCGGAAACTTAAATTTGACTGTATTGGATTACACAGAAACTGAATTCTTTCTTAAATTTTGATTTTGTACTGGATATTAAGATAAACTTTTAACACATTAAACAAGCACTAACACCAAAATTGCTCGTAGCTCAGTGGCGGCAGCGCTTTGGTATCGATTACTAAAGTTAAGCAACCAACGCCGCGGTCGTGAGTGGATGGGTGACCATTCCGACCATATTTAGTGACATTTATCACGAGCATCTCCGTGCTTCGGAAGGCACGTTAAAAGTTGGTCCCGGCCAATATTGCTTGATATTGGTCGTGAAGCCTAGTCAGAAGCCTTAAGGCGGCTTGATAACATCTGACAGTAAGGTTTAGTCACTGGCCTTACAACACCCCTCCACCAATCCGCACCGGGCCCGCGTGGTGGAGTATGGCCCAAACCACCTCATAGTTGAGGTGAGGCCTGTGCCCTGCAGTGGGACGTATATAGGCATACTTTAACACCAAAATTTACTTAACGAAAAGTTAGTAAGTTTACAATTATAGTATACTTATATATTAATTATAGTTATTTTGTAACTGATAATTAAGTATAATAAAAAATAAGTTATGACAGAGTGCATCTTTTAGGCACAAGTGACACAGAATGAGTTACTCTTTATACGTGAAAAAAGTGTCCTTAAAAGAGTAAAAGCTGCATAAAGCTCATTATATTTGTATTAAGGCTTTACATCCGTGTATCAACCAATTTGGTCAGCGTCGAGTTTATTTTTCCCCGAACAATTCTCGTGAGAGTCCGACCAAAACATTGCTCTTAAAAGCAGATAGCTCTGGGCTTAGTAGGTATTTTGAACTAGATCTGTGAAAGAGTTTATTTGTATTTTTCGGATGTACAAAGAATTTTTGTTAAGACTATACAGTTTACAAGACTACTAAGTCTTACTTAAAGGATTGTTTTCTTTAAACCAGCACTTTTATATTTTTAATATCAATATTTTAAGAAAAAAAAGAATATAAATGACCTTCTCAGGACTGGTTTGATGTGCATTCTCGTAAATTTGTATATTTTAATTTTAGTATTGTAATTTCTAATTAGTTAATTTATTTATTCTTAAACAAGTTTGTATGTTTTTAGACTTATATACGGAAATATGTAATTAGTAGGTTTTTTTTAAATTGTTGGTAGTTAAGTAATTCATACTGTCTTGTTTTCCAAATAAAATAAAAAAAATGTATGTTACAACATTATTTAAAACAGTAAATATGAAACTAATATTAAAGGTTAAGATAGGTCTATTATGATAGTGCATTGCAGCCATGGTCCATAATGTCTAGATCTCCAGTCTACAGAGGTAGTAACAGATTATCCGCTATTAGGATTCTAGACAAGCGTAGGTACCCTGACTCCGACCCGACTAGAAACAGGTAAAGGCAAATGCCTTATAATAATATTCTATTGATTAAAATACATTAAAATACTTTTTGCTTTGCTTTTACTATTTACCCAATGTACCTATGTGATGTTATCTGATATTCATTTGTTTATTTAATACCTACTCGTAGTTAAAATTTGCGTTGTTTTGTATCGCTGGATATACTTAGCTTTATACTAATAACTTTGTTTTCACTTGTTTTAAGTAACTTGTTTTAAGCAACTTTGCACGAAAAATATAAATTAAGCATGTTATGAATCTCTGTAATTGGCTAAGCGCCCCCCTTGTAAAATATGACTAGCATGTAATAATGTAACAAAGCTGTTGAGTTTCTTAATAAATAAAATTAAAAAAAACTTTTCAGTTTCATGCGACCCATAGATTAGCGAATCCTAAGTATATGATGTGACCAGTGTCGGTTTGGCCGTAGTTTATTTGATCAGTGGGTTTGGCAAGTGCTACCTTTGACATTAAACTATTGTCAGAATAATCTTGACATCAAATCATCCGTTTATATTCACCTTATTCTTAGAATTGTGGTTTGTTAAATGAAAAAATGACCTATTTTTAGATTAAGCATTTATCCTCGAGTTACAACTTAGGTACTCCAGCGTGATCGAATTCGGCCTAAGTGGAGTAAGCTTTATACTCATCTTCACTATAACCTAGATTTGGTAGAATAGTCTGAGCTAGGCTTTGTAGGCTTACGTCACTACGACAATAGAGATATTATGCAGGTAGATCGTGACGTCACACAATAACATAATCAACAGACATGTTGGTTAAAGCCGAAGCTGAGGTTCTGACACGTTATGTGTTCTGATAAGACTGCTCAGCTGCAGTGTCTCACTGATAATAAGCTTTATGTATAAATTCGAATTTAAGTAAATAAAACCTTTATATATGATAATGAAGGTGCTCGTAGCTCAGTGGCGGCAGTGCTTTGTTATAGATTGCTAAAGTTAAGCAAGCTACGACGCGGTCGTGAGTGGATGGGTGACCATTTCGAATATATTCAGTGACATTTATCACGAGCATCTCCGTGCTTCGGAAGGCACGTTAAAAGTTGGTCCCGGCTAATATCGCTTGAAATTGGTCGTGAAGCCGTCAAAAATGCAATTTTATTGTTGACGAATGAAGTCATCCTGTCCTTCTTTTATCATTTTGAGACACGAAACTCTAAAAATAAATGCATAAGTTTTGAATAAGTTCATCAACTATAATTTGTAGATTGTCAGATTAAAAAACAAAAACATATAAAGAATTAAATAACTTGTTCCAGACTCTCAGCGACAATTCTAAGTCTAGTGTATTCTTCTAATAGAAACTCCAGTTTGCTTTTAAAACTTATAAACTTTAGTTCCTTAGTTCTGAGTGTTTGAAAGCATTCGAAGAAAATAGAAGAGTTTCTTACTTAGTCTACTGTTTTGAAGTAATGTCACATAAAATATAAAAGGTGGTATTGTCATTTTATCTTATTATAATGGAGCCAGTCCCCCTAACATACCAACAAAACACGATATGATACAGCAAGGATTTAATTTGTACATAGTACATCCATGGATACAGCGATTTATCGACACCCAACTGTCAAAATATGAACTTTTATCGAAATAGCGAGCATGACCGTGACATGCTCGCTGTTTCGATAAAAGTTCAAGATGGCGGCTATTGTATCATATTTTGACATTGTATCATATCATATCATGGGGCAGGAGTGGATATTGGAACTATTTAGTATTTTAGTAGTTACTAGTAAAACCTATAATCAGTCAAACAAAGATCAGTTGGTATTTTGTTAAGACCATCGAGCACTTACCTTAATATAGAGCAGTAGGTAATACCATCTCCCATTTTCATTTCGCGATTTGAGACATTGAGCAAACATTTTTTTTACCAACTCATTGTAGGTATTCGAAACTGCCGTGTGGTGCCGGCACGTTAAAAGAATTGCACCACCCCTTCTCTTCCTATGAGTGTCGTAAGAGGCGACTACAGGAGAACCGCCACAAGAAGACGGGCAGCAGCGTCTCCTCTCCACCATTGGCCAAACTGCGATCGCCAACCCGCTTGCCAAGCGTGGCGATTATGGCAAAATCCTCCTTTTGGAGAGGCCTGTGTCCAGTAGTGGACTAATATAGGCTGGTGATGATGTGATGAACTCATTGTATTCGAAACTAGTCTCGACAATATTCAATGACGATCACTTTAATTCCTAACCGATAGTTACAACAAACGTTTTCGATTATTGACTTTAAACGGTAAATTTAATCAAACTCTCCCTCAAAAGGAGTTAACGCTTAATTGAATGAACGCGGCTTTCTAATTGAAAAGTGCTTACTTAATTCTAAGCTGATTCGATTGAAAGCTTCGAAAATACTAGCAGTTGATTTTTTTAAACGCACATCAAAAGCTTTTGTTGTCTATTTCAATTAATTATTGCTTTTGAAAATGATTTTATTTTTAATAAGATATAATATAGATACTCTTTATTGCACACCAAACAAAGAAGTTATAGTTGATATTTACAGAAAGATGTACAAGCTAGGTGGTTTTATCGCTAAAAGCGACAACCTTCAGGCAGAGGACAACTATAAAGAAAGGGAAAGTGGTGTAAAGTGCTTTGTGAAATTTTAAATAAAAAAATAATATATTTCGACCACCATGGATCGATGGGATTAAAAACATACCTACAATTTTACAATATCAATAAGTATAAACCTTAATACAACATACATGAAAATAACTATAATATAAGTACCTACCTAAATGCTTAGATAAAATAAACATACATAAATGTAATACTTATTAAATTTAAGGAAATAACATGACCCTCTAGCATAGGCAACAAAGCCCGATATGATGATGAATGCTACGATATAGCGATTTATCGACACCCAACTTTCAAAATATGGTAACATAGCCGCCATCTTGAACTTTTATCGAAATAGTGAGCATGTCCGTGCCGGCGATATCACGGTCATTGATTTTTCGATAAAAGTATTTTGACAAAAAATATGCCATAAATTGGTATATCATATCGTGTTTTATTGCTCATGCTAGAGGGGATGGATTAACAGCCAGTGATATTCCAAAAACAAAAATTTCATACCAGAAACGGGCTGTTTTTAAAGCGCAAGAAAATGAGATATTAGATGCCTCTATACATCTCACATGAGGTCACGGGCTACTCTACTCTACCTCTAGGTACTTACTAGCTACATAATGATGCCATTTCAACCGGCGGTTGCGGGTTCGGATTCCGCAAGGGGCAAATGTTTGTGTGATAGATCATTTGTACATAAGTCCCATGACCTATTACTAGGTCTAGAACTAGGTCGGATAAACATACTTAAATACGTTTATAAACATCCATATGTTTATAAATAAATTCTACTCAATCGAGGATTTCATTAAACATAAGGACCCTAATTATAGTCGATGCAGTCTAATTTATTAATAATTTTGTAAAAAATGACACAGGAATTAAATTTCTGCTCTTGACATTTTAAGCAAATCTATATGTTTTGACTTTTAACTGACTGTAATTTTTTTTCTCCATATCTATCATAATTATTTAAGTATTTGCATGCTATTTTATATGGCTAAATAGGTCAAAGCTCTATTGTTCAATGTTTTTTATGACCACATGTCTATGTAATGTACCCTATTTATGAGCAAATAAAATTTGAATTGAATTGAATTAAACGTATTTAAGTATGTTTATCCGACCTTGTTGCCATAGTACAAGCTTTGCTTAGTTTAGGGCTAGATAATTGGTGTGATTGTGGAAAGAATTTATTATTTAAATGAAACTACTTTTACGGATTATTTCGCGATTTATTAACATTATATTTAACCTGACGTTTCGAACACTTTACAGCGTTCGTGGTCACAGGTAGACTCCGCGAAATAATCGCGAAATAATCCGTAAAAGTAGTTTCATTTAAATGTATCGTGTTCGCGTAAATAAAAGACAACAGAATTTATTATTATTATAATTTAATGATTTTTTCTCCATTCTTTCTATTAAAATTAAAGACTGGGTAATTTCACCTTTTACGCGGACCTTAGTCAAGCGCAACGGGGCGTAGTGCTGCTGCTGTCGATTTTGACGACATGATTTTTCTCGTTATTCGGCATGTGTTAAGAATTGTAGCTTTTTGCAGAGTGTTTATTATGAAGGTTGGGATGTTAAGGGCTTCAATACTTTTAATGAATTATATTATATGTTTATTTTTATTATTTTTAAGTTACCTATTGCTTTTTTAAAATTATTTTTTGTTTATTTTTTGTATGTTTATTTATTTTGTTTTAAAGTAATTTCATATTAATGGCAAAATTATCCTTCAAGGTCCATTCTCTTGTCTATTTAGTTGACTATTTTAGGCGTCAGGTTACAAAATAATCCAGATTTCCTTTAAAAACCTTTATGCAAGGTCACCGTTTACAAAAGCAGGTAGGGCTCTTTACATAATGCTAACGGGACGCGTCCCAAGCTGCGCTTATCTCGGGACGTTCGTGTCTCAAGGGACGCCTTATGAGATTATAAAACCTACTCATGTACGGTGCATTTATTCTGTGATTTTCATTTATTTTATTTTGGTCCTGGTTTCTAAATTATGATCGAGGAAGTATAATATAAATGGTAGGTATGACCTATACAGTGTATTAGGTAAATGGCATATCAAACCAAAACTAGCCTATTTATATGCATTTTAATAGTATGGTGGAGTCAGAAATTTGATATCATCATTTTAGTTTTCTTTAGCAAACCATATATTAAAAGTTTTTTTTATCAAACTGCCGGGTCAGATTTCGATGCCCCTTCGCACGTGGGTTATCTCCACATAAATACCACAACAGTATCGCTATTGGTTTTCATGGACCACTTTCGCTCAGTCTCCTTTTTGACTTTACCATAGTTTTTTTTAATGGCGTAAATAGTATCGTGTCCGTCCAAGAACGGTTCGACAATTTCGCCAATGTCGGGTTCGGAAAGGTACAGCAACCATAGTATTTATATGCCTATGTTAACATAGGCTAGTTTAATTTTTTTTATAATTTAATAATAATATCCTAATAATCGAGGGACCTTACCACAAGGACCTTTTTTATAACTTTTTAGTTTATATTATTATTTTTCATTTATATTTGTAAATAGTTTAGGAGTATATAATGTTATTTATATTAATGATTTTTGAGTAGTAAATATGTTAATAGTTATTAAATTATCTGTTATTATATCAAACAATACATTGAGAAAAGTTAGTAACTAGTTTAAACTTATAAATAATCGAGGGTGTTAGGTTAATGGTTTAACCTAACAACCTGTATACTAATAAGGTTTTTAAAACGATTTTATTAGCATCATTTAAAACTTACTTCAATGTGCCTACTCCTACCTTGTACCTACTCGTCAAAACGAATCAAATGAGGCCCACATTTAACGGGAGATCCCTTTTATGGTAACAGTTCGTAGATTATTTTAGACTTATATTTATTTTAAAAGACTATTCATCAAACAAATTAAAACGGACTTTAGTTACTAGTGATAGTAATAAGCAACGAGCAGTTGAATAATTGCTTTAAATGAAGCTAACAACTTAGAACATTACATTATTACAAGCTGATAATATACCTGACGACCTCCGTAGCCGAGAGGCGAGCACGCCGGACTTTAAATGGCGCCGCCATCTCTGAGGTTCCGGTTTCGATCCCCGGTCGAGTCAATGTAGAAAACGAACTTTTCTATATTGTCTAGGGTCTGGGTGTTGTGGTACCGTCGTTGTTTCTGATTTCTATAACACAAGTGCTTTAGCAACTTACCTTAGGATCAGAGCAATGTATGTGATGTTGTCCAATATGTATTTATTCATTATTATTTATTTATTTATTTATTACCTTACATTTGTTTCTTTAAATCTACTTTTACGGGGTGTACAACATAATAATTTCTACTTAAAAATAAAAATAAAATTCTTGTTTTAACTATTACACCAATTAATTATCTGGCACTAGTTAGCTTATTTACATTTTTTGCTTTTGCAAAAAGCATTTGCTGGCAAAGCTGGTATGTACTTAAATAAATTTGTTTTATCATCATCATCACCAGCCTATAACAGTCCACTGCTGGACACAGGCCTCTCCAAAAGGAGAATTTTGCCATAATCGAAACGCGTGGCAGGCGGGTTGTCGATCGCAGTCTGGCCAATGGTGGAGAGGAGACGCTGCTGCCCGTCTTTTTATGGCGGTTCTCCTGTAGTCGCCTCTTACTTACGACACCCATAGGAAGAGACGGGGTGGTGCAATTCTTTTAAAGTGCCGGCACCACACGGCACAAATTTGTTTATAAACATATGAATAAGATATAAATGTTCGTGGTTATCACACAAACATTTGCTTCTATTATAGCGGGATTCGAACCCGCAACTATATGACTTTGTAGTCCACAGCGTAGTCCACTTGCACAGATGGACGACAAAGAAATGGAGAATCCTTAAAACCACATAATAAGCTGTTTTTACATCAACATCCATTTGCAACACCTAAATAGCAATAGGTACAGTCTCTTTGGAGTCAGCGTAAAAAATAATAATTAACCTCTTCATGGCTGATACCGATTTCAAAAACAATTATTAAGAGTAATACATACCTTAGAAAAAAAAAAAAAAAAAAAAATGTTATTTTCCGATGTAATTTTCTATGAAAGTTGACATGCTAATAGCTTCGAAAAAATATATGTTGTTTATGTATCTTTCACAAAGAGGAATTAGAAGTTTCGTAATATAATAACAATTAGTAACTTATAAAAAAAAAACACTAAAGACTAATTTTTAAGTATTTTTAGCTCCTATCTCAGAAATTATGTAAGTATAACCTTCAATTTTTTTTACTAAAATAGGTATTTGTGATTTAAATAGTTATTAGTAATATCAAATGTTTTAGGATACAAATATATTATATACAATTTTTTAACTCTATATCCAGCGATTACGCTAGATTGTTTAGTCTGCAACGCTGGCTGGTGCAGACTAAAAAAAAAAATTTTGCATACGTAATCCCCTTATTTAGGGATCATCATCATTATTTCAGCTACAGGACGTGCACTGCTGAACATAGGCCTCCCCCAGGGACTTCCAGCTTGTCCGGTTGCGCGCGGCCTGCATCCAGCGGCTTTCTGCAACCTTTACCAGGTCGTCTGTCTACCTTGTGGATGTGTTATAATAATTATAACACATCCACAACGGGTTAATAGTTAATATTTTTAGCTTTTTGAAGTCAGTTTTTTTGCGATTATAATAAATATTTTGTTTTTAATGGCAGCTAATGGCGTGATATAAATAAATGTTCTATTTTTATTCACCCTGTAGGCGTATTTATATTCTCAGCCACTCGTAAGACTTTCATTCTTTGTTGCTTTTTCTCCGTCTGAAGTGAAATAGATTGTAGTCTTAACTAAGTTAGAAGTGCTTTTATATAGTTTTTCAAAGAGCTTACAGCTGCTTTTGTATTTCTTTGCTAGTTGAGTTCTAAGGGCAATGATTGTCCAATGAGAAAGCAGTATATTAATGAATACGTGTTTAAGAAGCTATGTTTTCTTAGATATAAAATAAGTTAACCTTAGAATCTGGCTTTATTAATAACGGTCGTGAAATATATTTACATAGTACTCGTACTTATACAAGGAAGTCGCCCTTCTCGTCTGTCCGTCTGATTTGTTCATTGAAATATTTTATCTCAATAGAAACTGATATCGGCTTGTTGGCTGTTAAGTGTGTTTTTTTTTATTTGATGTTGTATTTAAACAGTTGTATCACCCCTTAAAGTTCCTTGTAACTTGAAGTACACTATTTATATACTTGAAGCAGTAACACCCTGTAGAAGTTCAACTAATGATAAGAAGATCAAACCTAATGACGATAAATACTTCAAAAACGAATTATATGTGTTTAACAATCTATGATAAGACTCAGCCGGACGACAACTTGGAGATTAAAATCTATTCCTGCAAGACTCATGACGCATGCAGGTGACCTATTATAAATAGGGTACGGTGCGTTAAATACCTTAGAGTTATGGTGGACCAGCGACTCTCGTGGCATGCTCATATAGAATTGGCTGCAAGCAGAATAAGAATGATGATATGGATTTTTAAATCTTTAAGACATATAATAATAATAGTAGATTATTTCCACAATCACACCAATTCAATCTAGCCCCAAATTAAGCAAAGCTTGTGCTATGGCGACTAGATTACGGATAAACATACTTAAATACGTTTATAAACATCCATGACTTAGGTGCAAATGCTCGTGTTCATCACACTAACATTTGCCCCTCGCGGGATTCGAACCCGCAACTAAAAAACTGCTTAACCTAGTTTATGTTGCCTTGGTTGAGTCTATCATAACGTATTCTATTATCATATGGGGTGGTGCACTCAAAACCAAATTCCTTGACGTAGAACGAGCTCTTTAAAGAACGAAAATTTTCAACCCAGTCACTGTATAACATAGATAGCGGATGTCCTAACAATTAGAAAACTTTATATTCTTCGAACCATCCTAAAGAAACATAAGGCCTACAATTATAACAAAAACCTAACTAAGAAAAGAAGAAAGCATATATCATGGAAACTCAAAGCACACACACAAGTTTCGCTCAAAATCAATTTAATAGCTTAGCGTCGCATTTATATAATCAAATAAACAAAGCTTTAGAAATCTACCCAATGACCTATAGGGAATGCAAAATTATCCTTAGTAAGTGGTTGAAGTGAAACAACACACACTTTTGTATTTGTTGTTTTTAGTTTGTAAATAAGATTTGTATTGATAAGGAAGAGTGACTCCTTCTGGCACAGGTGCTATGCACTTAAAAGAACGAGTCTACATCTTATATTGTTTTATGTCTTTGCAACGAATAAAGATTTTTCATTTTCATTTCATTTTCAACTCGCCGGCCTGTTTGTTTATTTCATAATTTAATGTAATGTAGGTAGATTAAAAAATACAAATAATATAACATAAGTACAACCTTCTTTGAAGTGGTTTCAGTAACACTACTGAAACCAATTGACACCAATAAGGTCTTCAGTTTCCATTTAAGGTATCCAGTCTGTGGGATGTTGGTTTCGAAATGGAAATGTAAAGAACGGAAAGTTTAACGTCAAGCCACATGAGTAATTCCGTTTCTTTACTCATGTGGTCAAGCCACGGCTTTATATTTGTGTTTCCCGACAAATAAATGCGGTGCAATTTGAGTTGACATTTAGTCTGTTGAAATAAAATGAAACATTAATATGGAATGGCCGTATTCGTGAACCGAGATACAATTTTGGAATAGAATTTTAAAATCTTATGTGTTAAATCTGCAAGTCACCTATTTTAATTTAAATATGGTCACAAACAAGTTGATTCTATAGCAAAGCCACCTATTTAAATCAAAATATGGTCAAAAAGCAATTGAGTGAGGCCCGGAAGAGGGCCTATGTAGCAAATGAATGATATTTATAAGTTTAAAAAATGTTAAATCGGTTTTTATTATAAACTGTAAGCGAATATTCACCCATCAACCAAAAGGTATTATTTTAATTTAAAAAAACAATTTGTGCAAGGCCATTAAAAGCACTTTTACTTTTAGTAAAGTATACAGCTTGCTAAATCCGCTGGCTACATCAGTGACATTTGCTCTTTTACGCCAAGGATAACCTAGTCCCATAGCACGCTGTACAGCCTTGAGCTTTTTTATGAAGCCCATAGTAAGAGGCCAAAGTTGCAGTAGTCCGTAGAACTGATGGCCGAGAGGGTAGAAAGGTTCTAGATTTGAGGGCAAAAACCAATCGCAGCGTAGGACGGTCCACCCATATGATGGAAAAACGAATAGGATGCAGGAATCCGCTGGATGCAAGCCTCTTCCAACCAGTCAATCTGGAAGTAATTGGAACCTATGTTAAGCAGTGGACGTACTATGACTGTAATGATGATGATGATGATGAAAGTATACAGGGTGTCCAAAAGAACAGCAAGGGTATACTTAAAACCAGATATCTAGCTGCTGATAACTAAAAATTTGTCATTTTATTCACATTAAGGAGACTCCTATAAATAAGTGCCACAGATTGCCAATGAACTCACGCGGAAATATTTGATATCTCTGTTTTACCGAATATCCTCGACCCGGATCGAGTGATGGCTCAGGTGCGGCCTCGGCCCCAATCCAAATGTCACCGGTTCGAATCCCGTTTTAACTTTCCTTGGTGGTGTTGAGGAAAATGACGGATTTATATTGTTTTGTTTCGCGAGCCTTGGGGTGGATTGATGGAATAGGTGAAATCTATCGTTAAGGTGGATTAAGGTCAATCCGTTTTTTGCTTATTATAATGCCATCCTATTAATATTATAAATGCGGAAGTTTGTAATTGTGAGGGTGGATGTTTGTTACTCTTTCACGCAAAAACTACTCAACGGATTTTGATAAAACTTTACTGTAATATAGCTTATACATCAGAATAACACACAGGTTACAATAAATAAAGATTTTGTGTGATTTGGGCAAATTATGAATAAAGTAAATACCACGTGTCGCGGGCAACAGCTAGTACTTCTTATGTATTATTTTTATATTAATGCAATACATAATTTTATTCCTTGTAATGTGATTGACACCACTGACATTATAAATGACTTGCATCCTATTTTATGAGCAAAACATGAGCACTTTTATTTTTTAATTTTATCTATTTATACTTGTGCAAATACGATTTATAATAACGAACCTCCCAAGTTCAGTAGTGAACGACCTATTTATGTAAAATGATGATGATGAAAGAACTCACACTGGACACTCTATTAAGCTTTTATGTTTAACAACAGTGCTTGCATACTCCTAAGCAGTATTGTTGTAACGTCAAACTATAAAAAAAAACAAAAGAAGATTGACTCAAGGATTAAAGTAAAATTTTTGGACTAGATGTGATTTTTAGAAGAAAAATACTTAGTTTTGTGATAAATCCTCAACCCATAATCTTGAAGTGGTGTTGCTATGGTTTTATGACAAATCCTCAAGCCATAATCTCACAGTGGTATTAATATGATCGTACTAGAATTCCTTAAAGCCATTCGGATTCCCGGAATTTAATTTCGGAACACATACAACCGTGTATGATACACACCCGGACTTAATACCTTCTGCCGACGGATTTAATAATCTGAATCCCCTTCTCGGTCTGATTCGGGGGTATATGACGGATCTCTGCGCACTAGTAATTAAGCGACTCTGGGACGGACGGAGAGGTAAGTTTATATTTAAAAAACCGGCCAAGAGCGAGTTGAACTCGGGTGGAGAGGGTTCCGTACTTCCGTACTATACCAAAGTCAAATGTGTGCGCCTTGCCACTTTATTTTTAATTGATTCTTATAGGTCAGGTCAGGTAGCTCACAGGAATGTGATCTACAAGCAATGAATTACCGTACACAGCTCAAGATAGTTGCTTAGCATAGGATTTTAAATAACTAATTGACAGTGTAAGTTTTACAAACTTTTTTATATTTTTTTATTTGCCCCCTAATTAAAAAATATATTTATTTACTTTGCACATCTGTGTTTGAATCATATGATTACACCATCCTACTAAATTTCACATGATTTGGTCCAGTAGATTCGGAGCAAAATGGCTGCGACAGACAGACGGACAGAAAGACGCACGAGTGATCTATAAGGGTTCAATTTTTGTATTTTTTTACGGAATCCTAAAAAGTCAAGTACGTGTCTGTATGCCGTACAAACTTTAGTAAAGCTAATAATTCGTCTTTGTCTATCACGGGAATCGTTTTTAGGGTTCCGTACCCAAAGGAACGGGAGGAACGGGACCCTATTACGGAGACTCCGCTGTCCGTCTGTCTGTCTGTCTGTCCGTCTGTCACCAGGCTGTATATCTATTTCATGAACCGTGATAGTTAGACAGTTGAAATTTTTACAGATGATGTATTTCTGTCGCCGCTATAACAACATATACTAAAAACCGTTATTTTTTGCCGTTTTCATAGATAATGGTAGGGAACCCTTCGTGCGCGAATCCGATTCGCACTGGGCCGGTTTTTGTTTTGTTGTGATGTAACTACTAGTTTACGGTTTTCATATTTTTTTCTTTACTTGTGCATACTTCAACGTTCCGTGCTAACGTTGCTTCTTACTGAATTTCATGATTCTTGTTGAACGGGAATTACCCCAAAGGCTTTGATTCCTGACACTCGGGAAGAGTGTCAAGAAGAGAAATCTATCGGCCGTATATCTTGTTTATTTTGGTATAGAAGTTTGATTTTAACACAGCTCCAAGGGATTGCAAACCTGAGCATTTTATATTCATTTCAACTGAATACCTCCACGCGTGCCTACGACGAAACTAATACACGTAGTATTATTCTTTCTCTATGCTAATACTAAAGACTAAAGACACAAATTACGTATAGCGGCGGCGTTTTTTCTATTTTGTGCTAAAGACGATAAACTAATACTAAGTATAGCAAAGTGGATAATATTAGGGTAATTTTTCCATTTAAGTTTCAGGCTCCTAAAACAAGCCAAGTTAGTGCAAACTTCCAAACTAGTTCTAGATTTTTAGCACTAGCCTGCCTGACATTTAAACAATATTTACCAGGCTTAATATTTTAGAAACTCGTAAATGTTTAACGACCGTCCGGTGTTGTGGTTTGCGCTCCGGACTACAATGCCTGACGGTTGCGGGTTCGAATCCTGCGAGGGGCAAATGTTAGTGTTATGAGCACGAGCATTTGCACCTAAGTCATGGATGTTTATAAAACGTATTTAAGTATGTTTATCCGTTATTTAGTCGCCATAGCACAAGTTTTGCTTAGTTTTGGGCTAGATAATTGTTGTGATTGTGGAAACAATATTATATAATTATTATTATTATTGTAGTCCTAAAAATAATATATTGTCAATCGTAATATGAATTGCTGTAACCGCCAAAATGGCGATATTGAGTTAAACAGTTGTGTTGTGTTGTTGTTGTACAGTTCGACTGCAAATTTTCCGCTCTATCGATTGGTGTCTTTAAAATCTCGATATCTTGAAAAAAATGTCGAATACGTTAACAAAATTTAGGTGTTTTTTTTATCATTTACACTTATTTTTGTGACTTAAGTCCATTTTATAAATTAATTCAATTTGTAGTTTACCGTAAGGACCAATTTGAATTTATTTTAAATGTATTTGTTAATTTTTGGTGCTTACGTTAAATTTTAATGATATATATTTTTTAGTAAAACACTAAACCTGTGCATGAATATGTTTTTACAGGCTATTAAAACATTAGTAATTAGTATGATGATTTTATTTTAATATATTTAGATTACGTTATTTAAATTTGCTGCATTAACTATGATTTTTTATTACTTATATCAGGCGCCTCACCAACAAAGCGTTACGGTTAGGAAATAGGTTTTGTCTGGTGATTTGGACTTGAAATGTAATTGATCCAATTTTGTGCAGGCTTCTTAGCACCTCGATATATCGCCAAAAAATTAGCATCGCTGTAAGAATTCCAGAACACTCCAGGTCACGACGGAGTCGAAGGCTTTCTCGTAATTCACAAAGGCTAAGTACGAGGCATGATTGCATTCTTCGGACCTCTGTATAATTTTCCTTACTCTGGATGGTTTTTAGTGTACAGCCTTTACTAAACTCAACCTGGTCCAGTGGCTGGAAAGTATTCAATCTTGTGTTAAGATGATTTGGTACGACTCTCAAAAACAGCTTATAGACATGGCTTAGGGCAGACGAGTCGAGCGTAGTTCTGGAGTTATTAGCGTCAGGGGACTGATGGTTTTAGGTATCTTGCTGTTATCCACTGGTTATTATTACTGGCATTAGAAAAGAAAATGTTTATATAATACTTCCATTAATTACATAATATTAAAACATTACTTTTCAACAAGCTCCCAAAATATCTCTCTTAATGCGTAACTTACGTGATACTTTATAGTCTACTATTTCAAAAAGGCATATAGCGAAAACTTAAATGATGATTTGGTACGACTCTCAAAAACAGCTTATAGACATGGCTTAGGGCAGACGAGTCGAGCGTAGTTCTGGAGTTATTAGCGTCAGGGGACTGATGGTTTTAGGTATCTTGCTGTTATCCACTGGTTATTATTACTGGCATTAGAAAAGAAAATGTTTATATAATACTTCCATTAATTACATAATATTAAAACATTACTTTTCAACAAGCTCCCAAAATATCTCTCTTAATGCGTAACTTACGTGATACTTTATAGTCTACTATTTCAAAAAGGCATATTTTACCCAATTGTTACTATTGAGTCCTATGGATTTATCTCGTATGATTTAAACTTAAAAAACGGCCAAGTGCGAGTCGGACTCGCGCACGAAGGGTTCCGCACCATTATCTATAAAAACGAGCAAAAAATCACGTTTGTTATATGGGAGCACCCTAAGTTTTTTATTTTATTCTGGTTCTTAGTATTTGTTGTTATAGCGGCAAAAGAAATACATCATCTGTGAAAATTTCAACTGTCTAACTATCACGGTTCATGAGATACAGCCTGGTGACAGGCGGACAGACAGACAGACTGACAGGGGAACCGTAGTAATAGGGTCCCGTTTTACCCTTTGGGTACGGAACCCTAAAAACCAAATTAAATATAGTGTAACTGAGATTATTAAAACAGTTTGTATCGCTTTTTAATGGCTATACACATATTTATAATGCTGACCCTTTTTTTCGAGTTAGCAAGAAATAATTAATAATCTCGATATTATTCTATATTAGACCTTAATATAAGGGAATAAGTATGGTAATACTATAATAACCTTACTACAGCGTATGTCCACGCCTTAAAAACTATGGTTACATACGTTATGAAATTATATTTGGTTTGTGATTTACGTTCAACTATGGTTGAATGTAATGTGAGTTACTTTAAAGCTCTTAATATTTTTTTCTACAACAATTAGGGTAACGCAATATTTTTTCTAAAAAAATAACGTAAGCACCATGTCATCTTCGAAACCATAATAGAAGGCTAAATATGTTTTATTAAAGTTGAAAGATCTCAACGTTTTGCACACATAGGTGGAAACAGCATTGCAATCGGATAGGAACACAAAAAGTTACAACTGTTTTTGCGATTGTAATTTTCGTACCCTTATTGCAAAAACCGATTATCTGCACTAAACATGATTTTGAGTTATGACGATTTGAAAGTTTAACGACATAAAAGGATAAAAAGACATAGTTATTATTTTTCGTAAGCACTCAAATAAGAAAAAGAAACTTTTTAGGTAATGTTTTTTAAGATATTTATCCTAGAAAATGGAATACCTTTCATGAAAAACGTGAAAATTATTGAAATGGAACGCATTTAATTGTTTTTTTCTGAATGACCAGAAAAGATAAGATTTCATAAACTAGCCATCTACTGGTTGAAATAAATAGTTCTATATATTCTTTAAATTACAAGTAGTTATTTTATAAAATGACAGACTATTTAATTATAATATTTAACCAGTAAACTTAAAGACCAAAAATATTTAGTTGGTTTTGGCTGAATTAAAATGAGGTTTTTTTTAACTATCTGCATAATTTTCTTCTAATTTACTTCTCATTCTTAAAAACACTGTAACAATGTGCTTAACATAAGAGCAATAGGCATTTTTTGAATAAATACTACGATAATTTCAATTTTTTTTATTTAAAAATGTTACACAAAAATTAGTTTATTCATCTGCGCTTGACTCGCTTACACATGATGAGTCCTCAGAGATAGTTGCTGTAGTAATGTTCACGTTGACTGGCTTCGGTACGCAAAGATTCGTACTATCCATGGTACTCTTCAGGTATAACACCTTTTTGCACAGATTGACGAGATCCATTATCGTCAGGCTACGCCTGGCATTTCTTCTTTTTTCCTTGTTTTCGCTATATAAATCTGGATCTAAAAATTCTTCTAGCTGTATCATATCTGAATCTTCAGAATCTTGAGAACAGGGCGATATATTGGGAGGTATTTATGACGGGTCAAAATCGGAAAAATCACCACCAAACATCGTTTCATCTTTAGATTCTATGCTCTTGTTTACCCAAACTGTTCTCTGGAAAAATAAAAAGTGATGAATTAATGAAGAAAAGCACACAAAAAAAAAATATTTTGAATCAAACAGACACTGTAAGAAAAGATTGATTCTTACTAGAATCACTGGATTCTGATCGCGTTTGTTGTTTAAGTTGTTTTATATGACGTGTCCCTTCTTGACTATCAGTATCTGTAATTAATTATAACTTTAAATCATATTTCATTAAGCACTTCTTCTTACACTTCCGGCCTTATATATAATGGAGGTGGATCTATTTGTCAAATCTAATCATAACCTATTTCCTCAGTTATCTGATAAAGTGATACGCAACCGTCGCAATGGACGCAAACTATGCTTCACATCACCAGCCTATATCAGTCCACTGCTGGACACAGGCTTCTCCAAAAGGAGGATTTTGCCATAATCGCCACGCTTGGCAGGCGGGTCGGCGATCGCAGTTTGGCCAATGGTGGAGAGGAGACGCTGCTGCCCGTCTTCTTATGGCGGTTCTCCTGTAGTCGCCTCTTACGACACCCATAGGAAGAGAAGGGGTGGTGCAATTCTTTTAACGTGCCGGCACCACACGAAACGAACTATGCTTACTACAACAATTAAAAACGACACTTCATAGAAAGACTGTAGTAGGCATGGCTCCTAAAATGTATAATAAAATTACTCAGTTACGCAAACTCTAAACAACAATCATTAAAAAATAATATTAAAAACTTTAATAATACCATAGACCACATTCATACGTTGCGGCAAGTTATGCAGAAGACCGAAGAGTATAACTTGCCACTATGCTTGGCGTTTGTGGACTATGAGAAGGCCTTCAATTCTAATGAGACGTGGGCAGTGCTAGTCTCTCCAGCGGTGCCATATTGACTATCGGTACATCGAGGTGCTGAAATGTTTATATAAAAACGCCACCATGACGGTCTGAGTATAGGAGCAGTACACGAAAGCTATTCCTCTGCAGCCAGGCATAAGGCAGGAAGACGTTATCTCTCCGAAACTGTTCACCGCCGCATTGGAAGATGCTTTTAAACTCCTGAAATGGGAAGAATTCAGCATCAACATTAATGGCAAATACATTACTCACCGTTGGCCATGGATAGAGACAGGTGGAGGAGTTTGGGGGAGACCTTTGCCCAGCAGTGGGATGATATAGGTTAAAAAAAAACATTACTCACCTTCGGTTTGCTGGCGATATTGTGGTCATGGCAGAATCGCTGGAAGACCTCGGTACAATACTCGATGGCCTTAATAGAGTTTCCCAATAGGTAGGTCTTCGGATGAACATGGACAAAACAAGATTATGTCGAATGCCCATGTTGCGCCCTACCCAGTACCAGTTGGGAGCACTATATCATCGATATTGTTGACAAATATGTTTACCTGGGACAAGTGATCCAGTTGGGTAGGTCCAATTTCGAGAAGGAGGTCAATCGACGAACCCAACTCGGATGGGCAGCGTTCGGGAAACTTCACGACATCTTCTAGTCCAAAATACCTCAGTGCCTAAGACGAAAGTCTACAACTAGTGTGTGTTACCATTACCAGTGATGACATACGGAACAGAAACGTGGCCCCTCACTATGGGCCTTATAACATCTGAGATCCCATCTATGCTCTAGAGCAAGATTGGGGTAAAGAGCAAGCCCATCTCAAATAAAAAAAAAAGAGAAAGCTCAAAGTTGCACAGCGTGCTATGGAAAGGGCTATGATCGGTGTAATAGATCAAATCAGAAATGAGGAGATCCTCGGTGAACGAACTAAAAACGCTGACATAGCCCGACGGATTAGCCAGCTAAAGTGGCAATGGGCGGGGCATATAGTACGTAGAACTGAAGGCCGATGGGGCAGAAAGGTTCTGAAATGGAGGCCACGTACCGGCAAACGCAGCGTAGGACGCACACCTACAAGGTAAGCAGGTAAAAATTGCAGGACGACGCTGGATGCAGGCCGCTATCAACCGGCCTATCTAGCAGTCACTGGGGGAGGCCTATGCTTAGCAGTCGACGTCCTGTGGCTGAGATGAGATGATGATGACTTACCTTACTTAAGTTTAAAGAGTTTATTTTCATCGTCCTTTTTCTTAGTGATATTCATTTTAATTCAATAACGCACAATAGTCCACACAATGACATAAATAAAATAATCGCCCAGCGCGCGATTTGGTAAATACACCTAATGAATGAAATGAAACCGAGCAACTCGCGCGCTGCCGCGCGATTTGTGTGCGAAAGAGACGGCTATGCATGGATAGTTGGTTTTAGCTGAAGCAAAATTTCAATTGTCGCTATTAATTAATTATTGTGAAAGAAAAGAATAGGCACTGATAATTTATTGATTGGACTAACTTACCTAGTGACGTCCAATCCTAATTATGTGAAGTAATCTCGTCCTCGTTTTGTACTATGTAGTAGGCACCTTTGTGTAACTACGCGATCTACAATGTTTAAAGTATAGCGCCTTAGAGCGCTATTTATACTGAAAAAAATAAAAAACACAACCAATGGCATCCTGTCCCTGGTGTCACGTTTGACATCTGTCAATCTTAATGTCATTATTTCAAAGAATAGGTACACAACTTTCAACATCAAAAAAGGGGTCATAAAAGCGTATACATATATTAAGGACAATATATATAATTATATATACATTCGTATATATATATATATATTTCTAAAAAACCTAGAATCAGGGCTGGGCTGGGATTAGAACGAGGACGAGATTACTTCACATAATTAGGATTGGACGTCACTAGGTAAGTTAGTCCAATCAATAAATTATGTTCCATAATCTCGTCCTCGTTTTGTACTATGTAGATGTTCAAAGAGGAAAGTTGTGTTGCAAAATCAATAAATCATTTATTATGATCACATACCTAATGATTTGCTGAAGTTTGAGATGTAAAAATTTTTAGGTGTTATTTTATGAAGTATCTGTTAGTAAGTAGATACTTCATTCAAATTTTATCTAACGCGGGTGTAGTTGTTTGATTCATCATTGGAATTAATCAATCAACTCTGAATATTAAAACATCTTCAGATCTTTACAACCCTGTATGATAATATAACTTTGCATGATGTAACCACCATGTATAATGGTGCAACCCTGTATGATAATACAACCTTGTGTGATGTTACAACCCTGTATGCTGGGACAACCCTGTATAGTGGTACAACCCTGTATGACGGTGCAACCCTGTATGACGGTGCAACCCTGTATGATGGTACAATCCTGTTTGATGGTACCACCCTGTATGGTGGTACAGCCCCGTATGATAATACAACTCTGTATATTGATGCAGTCAACTGATGACACCGACGACCGTTGTACCATACTTACAGGTGAACCAAGAAGAAGAAGCAAATCACTCATAAACTCGAAAAAAGTAATCTAAATGGAAATGGGAAATGAAACTGACGCAATAGCGATTTTCGCAATAGAAATTATATATGCATAAACTAAAGTTCACACAAACGGAGTCGCGGGCATCAGCTTGCTTAATGTTATCATGAAAACAAGAAAATGATTTAAGCTAAACCTAGTCTCATTTATCTTAAAGAATGTACATACTTAGTAAATGGGTAGGTATTTAAAAAGGTAACTTTACCCCAGTACAAGTGGTATATGGTAATAATTTTATAAAAATGATTATTTTAATATATTCAAATAGAAATCATGGTAAATAACTTTAATGAACCATCTGTTCAATGTACGGTAAACAGCACGTTTAAAGTTACCACCCAAAAAGTTAAAAGTTCTTCAACAGATTTTTAACTTTAAGCCTGACTTGTAGAAATCATTTTTAATTGATAAAAACGATGATTTGTGGAAGGTCGACGAGCTGTTGTCTGTACTTATCAATGGTTCAAAATAAATCAATATTAGTGTTTAATATGGCAAATACTTCGTTACCTATGTGTTATTAAATAAAAAATAAAACTAATAGAAATACTGCAAGTATTGATTCAGTCGGAGAGGGATTCACATACATATTTACTGGCAAGGAATAACCCACCGATTCCGCGTAGACTGAGATTAGTTTCCTTTAGTTAACAATGGTTTCAACATTATTATAGTTAATGAGATTAATTTTTGATTAATCTTGTTAGAAAACCATTGATAGAAAACAAATTAATAATATACAACTGGAAATCAGTGTGAAACTCCTGCACTGTATGTGGATCTCCAGGGGGGAAATAATAGGTTACTGAAACAATACAGTTTCTGAAACCTAATAAGAGAAAGATTCAACACTTAACTGATCAATGCTTGTTCAACTGATAAAATAAAAAATAAAAACTTACTAATAAGTCTCATCTAATAAGATAGAAAAAATATTCAAACTTGAATTTTTCTGTGGTCCAGACATCAGTCTGGTACCCTGACAGCCTCAATCCAATAACGAGGAGTGTGAACATATTTGTCAACTACTGCCAGCTGTCACCAATGCCTTGATTGCCAATTGTATTCGGTTTATTTTCAAATTTTCAGTTGAAATTTTCATTTTATATTAATCATCTCCATATACTTGCTACTTTGATAAAATAACATGTCATACAGGTAGGTCCTCTTAAGTTTGGAGCTTAATAATAGCTTGTAGTTTTTATGAACCATAATTAGTAGGTATTATATTAAGACAATTTTAACTTGTTTGGGATGTTTTATGTTCTATATACAAAATCTGAACTGATCTAAAAATGTTTCTTAGTCTTCCATGGTCTACTAAACTGTAAAATAAAATTATTTGTTACAAAACTATATGACAAGTGTATAAGGGTCATATAATGGTATTACAAAAACTGAACTGATTTAAAAATGTTTCTTAGTCTTCCATGGTCTATTTAACTGTAAAATAAAATTATTTGTTACAAAACCATATAACAAGTGTAAAGGGTCATATAATAGTGTATCATTTTTGTAAATGCCTATTAATAAGGCTTCATAAATCTTGCCATGGATTTTTGACTGACTCTAAAAATTTTGGAATACAGTGATTAGTGTTTATAAAATGCTTTTTACAATGGTTACATTATATTATTGCCAAAAAGTAAATAAACCTTTTATTTGTAACCAATAAGATGAGTGTGCCTTTCTCTTGAATTGTTCACACTTGATGAAGGCAAGTAGCCTAGCCTTGACTTTCAGCCAGACTATTAGAATAGGTATTATTAAGTGCATTTATAGGTTATTATGAAAACTTAGAATTTTGTTTAGGACTTAATGTATTAGATTTAATGTAAGTCTAAAAAAGGGATTTCACATAACTTATGAAACATAGGAAACAATAACACAAATATGCACTAGTTAACAGACCAATTGTAATGGTCTTCAAGCAAGGACCTAGCATTCCCATGTTACAAGGTACAAGATTATGCATATGACCAAGGGCAGTATGCCCGACCCGATTGGGAATCAAACCCTGTAACTTTCAATGTTAAACCACTACACCAATCTGGTAAACAGAATATCCTTTGATTACAGATATTATTTAGTGATTGGAAGTTATGTTTATTTATTTATTCAAACTTGCAATTTTATGAAAGAAAAAAAAAATATATAATAAAAAACACAAAACTGTGGTTTAGATTTTAAGTATGTGTATGCCAACTATTATAAACTGGCTATGCTTTATAATGTTCTTCCTCTTGGGCCAACATCAAGAAGATGTACATCAATAATATTAAATGCTTGTGATGGAAATCCACACTGCGAGAAGTCACAATTGGTATAAGTGCTATTTCATTGTCTTGTATGTATGTGAATGCAGCAAAAAGGGTCAAGTGTATCTGAGACTTGGTAGCCTTATAAATGTGAAAGGCCCAATTCTAAATTAGTAAATATATTAGAAACATATGAAATGTCAAAAATTTAAAATCTAATTGAAATTGTCTAGGTATGAGTCTGTGACTTGGTTACTCAGAAGTCTTTTAGCATTTAATATCAGCTGATAAAGGAGCTTTTTTCTGTGATTTCTCTTGAGTCAAAATGTTGGGTAGCAAAAACTGCTAAGATCGAGGGTGGACACTGTCTTGGTGTCTCAGTACCAATATTTACCCCCTCCTCTTTTTCTTCAGCTTCAGTAGTGCTCAAGGAGCAGTGTCACCTTGACATTTTGTATTCAAATATATATTCAATTTCAATTGATGAAGTCAGTCTATGATTGCTTTATATAATGAATTGCAGATCCACAATATGTTAATTAATAATGTTAAGCCACAAGCTGACCCCTCGTGAAAGCAAGTGGAAGTGGTAAAATTCTGCTGCGAGATAGAAAAGGTAATTATACTGTTCTTTTGGTAATTATTTATGCGACATCAAATAAGCTGGAACAAATGTGTGATGTTTACAGCTTACCTGCTGATATTATTAATCCTTTGTAGTATATTTGTGGTGCAAGACATTTATTCGTTTCACGGTCAACCCTTCATCAAGACTACTAGGGCCGATGTCATGTTGTCTCAGGTCAATATCTTGTGATGACACTTTAGAGTGAATAGCCCAATCCACCATCAAGGCTCTGTTTTGTAGTCATTCTGAGACAACGCAGCAGCTAGAATGAACATGTGATCACCACGGCCAACCTCCCGTGAAGGCTCCGGGTCATCATTGATCATTGGTTCTGAGTTGACTTCCGTTGTTTTCTTGATTAATTTCTCACAGGCTTTGGTCTCATAGTCAACCCTTCATGAAGACTACTAGAGCAAATGTCATGTTAAGTCTCAGGTCAATATCTTGTGACGACACTTTAGAATGAAAAGCCCAATCCACCATCAAGGCTCTGTTTTGTAGTCATTCTGAGACAACGCAGCGGCTAGAATGAACATGCGATCACCACGGCCAACCTCCCTTGAAGGCTCCGGGTCGTCATTGATCATTGGTTCTGAGTTGACATCCGTTGTTTTCTTGATTAATTTCTCACAGGCTATGTTGAATGTGGGGTGAACAGCTAAAATGATCATACTATCATCACGGCCGATTGGTTGTGGCTGTCGATTACGAGGAAATCCTCGTAAAAGCCCCGATGTCAAGTCAGCATAGCAGCACTCCCTTGTTTTCTTGATTAAATTCTTGCAGGTTATGGAGGTCATGTTTCGGTAAACGTAGTGTAGGACTTTTCTTAACTCCACGGACCGACGACTTCAGAAACACGGCTGAAAAAGAAACTGTATGCCAAGCAGAAGCGGGTGCTGTCGACGTCGTTTTGAATCACAAATAGTTATAAAACATCCAATTGGCACTCTTTCTTTCTTGAGACTTCGTCAACCTTACTGGCCAATATTTTATAGTCTAAACACGTTACTAATCCAGTAAAATACTAAAAATAAACGCGTGTGAAAAAATTTACGTACGATCGCGCAGCGTACAAAAAAGTACAATGACATTAAGATTGACAGATGTCAAACGTGACACCAGGGACAGGATGCCATTGGTTGTGTTTTTTATTTTTTTCAGTATAAATAGCGCTCTAAGGCGCTATACTTTAAACATTGTAGATCGCGTAGTTACACAAAGGTGCCTACTACATAGTACAAAACGAGGACGAGATTAGGGAACATAATCGTTTTTAGCTGAAGTATTTTTTATGCGTCGAATAAAAATTATTCAGTAAAAATATATTATAATTCGATATCTTTTTTTACTTGCTTCAAATGTAAAGCAAACATGCTACATATTTTTTTGCAAAAAGCAACTAAGTAAAATTAGAATTTCTGCTAAAATACAAACAGTCAAAACCAGTTACCGTAGGATACCTAATTTTAGACGAATGATTTCATATGATATTTACTGTTAATATCTACATACAAAATGAGTTTAAGTCTGAAACTTGGTTTTATCGGTATAAACTTACGAGCTTAAGTGTTTTAAATGAGTTTATTCGTTTTTACATGAAGAATTTAGGAAATACGTTGCAGTTATTCTGTTTTTTCTCTAGCTATCTCAGGAAATAAGCGTCGTAGAAGATAATGGGTTTTACCTGTAGATGCGGCTCAATGAGACGAGTCGATAGGTGTAATAAAAGTTAAATAGTGGAAAAATGCAGATAATCGGTTTTTGCACTAAGGGTACGTTTTGTTTTTCGCCTCTCCTGTAAAGTTGCCATTTGGCGGTTACCGCAATTCATATTACGATTGACGATATAGTTCCACAAACAAAATAAATTTTGTTGTCTTCGTGTGACTCTTACGCCTAATATAACACATAGTTCGTTGACATTTAAAAAATACAAATAAAATTAGCGCCGACTTGATAAACAACTTCTTGTGAACACTTCAATTGAAAAAGCATTAAATGCCGAGACAAAATCTCTCAAAGCCATTTGTTTTCGTGATTGTATTATTCTGAGGAACTGAGCAAGCCAAATATAATGATATCTCAAAAATATTTGTTTCTCACAAACAAGGATGTTATAAAAGAGCCAGCCCACTTGATACGTGTTGGGGCATTTGGACAATCAACATCATCGTCATTTCAGCCACAGGATGTTACTATATATTTGAAATTTTTTTTTTATGGTTTTAATAATATAACCAGGTGCTCGTAGCTTAATGGCGGCAGCGCTTTGGTATCGATTACTAAAGTAAAGCAACCAACGCCGCGGTCGTGAGTGGATTCCGACCATATTAGTGACATCCATCACGAGCATCTCTGTGCTTAAGAAGGCACGTTAAAAGTTGGTCCCGGCTAATATAGCTTGATATTGGTCGTGAAGCCTAGTCAGAGGCCTTAAGGCGGCTTGATAACATCTGACAGTAAGGTGTAGTCACTGGCCTTACAACACCCCTCCACCGCACCGCACCGGGCCCGCGTGGTGGAGTATGGCCCAAACCACCTCATGGTTGAGGTAAGGCCTGGGCCCTGCAGTGGGACGTATATAGGCATACTTTACTTTACTTTAATATAAAGTAAGTGTGCTAGTTGATAATATACATTGACGGGTACAGAGTTATAGCTGTTCAAACTAGAGGCACGAATCAATATTTTATACTTTAATGCATCCATAATGTACATTTCAGCTGTTACATTTTAAGTGTCGAATTATTACGGAAGTTTAAAAGAGTCTTGAGCGCTGAGCCAAAGATGCCCAAAAGACCATTACGATTACGTGATTGGCTAGACGCGCCTGCAACGCCGACCTTGATTGGATGCTTTATTCGCACACGTGTCTCTGATAGGATGATAGTTTAGTTAGTTGTAAAAATCGATCCCCACTCTATTCCCGAGTGCTCAAGATCCGAGGATTGTATCAAAGTCAAATTCATTTATTTCTGCAAATTGGCCATCAATGGCATTTTTACATGTCCCATTTTTTCCCTTACCACCGCTTCGGGACTACATATCGGCTGGTGATGAGTAGAAGTGGCGCAACAAACTCATCTTTATCAGCCTGCTTTTATTACAGGAAATACAATTACAAGATAGTGTAAGTGCGAGCTAGGCAGGTTATTAAGTCCATGCACTCTTGTCGTTCAAGTAATCTTCAACTTTTTAATATCTAATCCAGTATGCAAGGGTAAGAAAAACAAGGGGATGTAAAGGCTGTTCTTCCTTACCTATGTAACAGATAAACCAGCTTTCCGAATGCCAGACGTTTTCAATTTCTCCCCTAAAGAAATTGATAAGAAATATAAGGTCTTTGTTAAACTTTGCGTTAGTTGCAAACTAGGATTGGAATAATAAAAAATGCGTAAGGAAAAGCGAATAGGTTTGAATAAGACATTTATGGATGCCCTTTCATAGAAAATAGATAAGTATTTGATGATTACGAGAACTGGTTTTGTTTAAATTAACCGCAATAACTTATTTTAATTTTGTAAAATAACTTACTGTCTAAGTACGTTCAAGTTATTATAAGCTAAGTATGGTGAAGTTGCTAAGTTACTTTCCTATTTGTAATAATAGGTAAGAGACATGTTTGAAAATGTAAACACTATACAGTGTGTCCGGGTTTAGGCCGTCAATAATTTAAAGCTTTTTAATTCATTTTTTTTTTAATCTTTTGTTTTTAGGAGCTTTATTCACACTGGTGAATATGCCAGCTCCAACTGGCCTCTACACCACCAAACTTCAAACATTAACTTTAAATCATATATCAAATTAATTGGAAACGGAATTCAGAAAATATCAAATTATATACACAAAAACTAACTACTAAAAGGAAAATCCAAAAAAAAATAAAGAATAACTAAATTTGTATACATTATTTAAAAAAAAAACTGTATACAAATTTAGCCGCCTCTGACAGGGGCTCCGCCAATATAGATTGGAAGACACCCACATCCAAACACGTCTCTCCCCCAAACAACTTATCCCTTTTAGACTTGGTCTTAACACATTGCATCAAAAAGTGATACACATCCTCCACCTTCCCACATTCATCACAATTGGGCGAATCGACTATCTTCATGAGATGCGCAAATTTATTCAACGGAACGTGTCCAGACCGAAGCCTATGCGCCCTGACAACTTGTACTCTGCTGAGCCTGGCATGAACGAACCAGGGAACTCGAGGAGGCTCTGACTGTATCGTCGTACGTCAAAATACTCCTTCCAGTAACCATACATTTTACTTTAATATCGCGAGACCACCTCTAAAAAATCAGGAATTATAACAGTCTCGACACCCTCATTAGCAGCCGTTGCAGCTAACCGGTCGGCCTTTTTTAATTCATCAAATTTGATTGACAAAAACCCCATATATAAGTCTTTTCTCTCCCTATTTAAATAGCAGCCATTTACTAGCAACGCACAAATCGACATCGCTCACGTCACCAATACGAAATCTCGGAACATTCGTGACAGTGTTCCAAGATTTTGTGTCCGTAAAGCAGGTTACTCACCTAGCCGTGTAGCATGTAACGTATCTGATACTGTATCAAATGAGTACGTAGGCACGAGCCTGCTGCGAGCCGCTCGCGCATAGAGCGCATTATGCTCGCATTGAACCGCCGAGATACAGTATCAGATACGTTACATGCTACACGGCTAGGTGAGTACCTGCTTAAGCAATATCTATGTATGCGTTGCTGTAGCCCGCAATGTTTGAAGCTTAACTTCTAAAAGCCAATTCCCGTAATTGTCGTTCGTTGGGAACTTAAAATGATTTTAATATGGTGTAATTATGATGTTAAAAATCAGTAGTATCGTCGCTATTTATACGTCAAATTTTGGCACGAAATATGATCATGAGCGGGCTGTAATATGATTGTATCAAAACTAGTTAGTGACGATTGTGACAATCAAGCCAAAGATGTAATCACTTCGTTTTCCAGGCCACCATTAAAATCAGTCTAGAATACCATTTGGCAAAAATACAATATCTTCGCCATTTGTCCATTTTCCACTTTCAATCATATTATGTAACTGAATCTACACTTAGTTAATATTTTTTTTATAGTTATTACTTTTTAATTGTATTAGTGTACGATTTGTTGGTTTCTCTTTATAAATAAAATAAAATTACGATCACTTTGGATTTATTTGACAATTTGACATTGTAATTTTAGTGTACGAGAGTACCGTTTGAGATTGAGAGGTTGATGATAGTGGGACAGGATCGACACCGGATTATTACTACTTTCAAATTACGGGAATTAGGCTTCAGGGCCATAACCATGAACACTTAAAACAATCTCAAAGTTGTCAAATCTGTCAATTTTAGTACGTCATTTCATACAAAATTTGACAGAAATGATAATGTTTGACAGATTTGAGATTGGTTTAAGAGTTCGTGGTTACCGCCCTGGGCCATAGCCATGAACTCTTAAAACAATCTCAAAGTTGTCAAATCTGTCAATTTTGGTACGTCATTTCATACAAAATTTGACAGAAATGATAATGTTTGACAGATTTGTGATTGTTTTAACAGTTCATGGTTAGGGCCCTGGTCTTTACTATTATTATTCTGTGACGAACAATTCGATTGATAATCCATCTGACGACTCTATCAATTTCTATCTGAATCGAACCTACGCCCCTTTGTTATTAAAGGCAAATCTTCAACTGATTAATTTAATTATTCTTCATAGCTTATTTACATTGGGTACTATTGTTTTACACTGAACAAAGATAAGCTGTTCATTTAACAATTCCATTTTAAATGTTAGAAATCTTCGTTGTCGAGAATCAGATATTTACGAGCCCATTTTACTGTAGAGACAATAAGTTGGACATTATTTTATTTACCTTTCTTATGTCTACTCTAAAAACAACTTTAAGACCTCGACATAAAATTACAAATCAATTGGCAATAATTTATACTGTCTCTCATGCTGGTAACCTAAAATGCGTCCTATTTGGTACGATTTAAGATGGAAAATCGCTTAATAACAAGCTTGGGTACAATAGGGTTGTCAAGAGCAGAATGATCATTAGTCCTGTTTAAATCTGTCGACGGGATGAGGAGTGAGGGAGACAAATGATTTTTGTCGACTCAAATGTTTTGCGAAATAATAAGTTTTATGATGAGTTATTGTTTGGGAAATATCATAAAAGAAATACAATAACTTTGGATGTAAGACACGTCAAAATGTTCACTTTTAAACGTCTTTCGGTAAATATGTTTGCGTCATGATTTTTTAAAGCCCTTTGCCCCACATGCTTTGTTACGTTTAAAGTCAGGGTACGCTTGACCAGGGTCCTAGATAGGTACCCACAGCAAGACTTATTAAAATATTGGACTACATTAAACATATTGCTCTAATCAAAAGTAAGTAAGTACAAAAGTCAAAGTACTTGTGTTAAAAAAAACAAAAAACACTGACAATGCTACACCACCTAGATCAGAGACAATATAGAAAAGTTCATTTTCTACTACCTGACGGTGATCCGAACAAAGAATTAAAATTCAAATTCAAATGCGTTTATTGCGAATTAAGTGTACAAGAGATCTTACAATATGTTTTGGAACTTAAATACTTAAGTACCCTTTTCAGGTGCTGCAATGTCCTTAATCTAAATATTGTACAAAAAAATAAATTTTAATATATTGTATTCTATCTATAGAAGCCAAGTCCGGCGTGCTTGCCTCTTGCTGTATTTTCCCTCACCGCAAATCAATAAGTTTCAACACAAATAGGTGTAACATACAGAAAGGTCTACTATTTTTTGCAGCATACAGAAAAGTCTACATATACATGCTCGAAATAAAATTTACAGTCCACGGATATAAAACTAGACTATGCCTACTTAGCTCCCAGCGATCGCTTTTAATCGATACCATACTAAGTATGTAAGTGTTGAATTTTACGTTCTATCAAAACAAAACTTTAAACTTTCAAAATACGTGCTACGTATTGGATAAAATATGGAAAAATTTAATTAAAATAGGACACCATTAGTAAAAATCAGGCTAAGAAAATGACATTTTAAAAACTACTACTATTCAGCTATACATATAGCTACAACATTGATCAGAATACGCTGGCTTTGACAGCGAGAAAAAACACTTGAGGAATTTCATCTTGTCACGTGACGTCCTCGGTAGCTTAGTTGGTAAAAGCACTCGCCCGGCTTGCGATGGGACGTGGGTTCGAGTCCTACCTGAGGTCGATGATTTTTTTCAAGTGTTATTTATCTTCAAAACGACATTTATTTGTATCTTATTATAGTTCTATGGAGGCGTACCGGCAAAGCAAGCGCAGCGTAGGACGTCCACCCACGAGGTGAACAGACGACCTGGAGGCCAATTTTACTATTATAAAACATAATTCGATCTAGCTTAGGTTACGTTTCTATTGTAACACATTATTGTATTCTACGAATAATTTGTCTAAACCTATTCAAAGCGTAAGCCAAAACTATACGTAAACTAAGCGGTACAAACGAACATAGACACTATTTTGTAACGGAGTGGGTTCACTTACTTATCGTTACCGAATCGCTACTGATAATGAATTAGTAGAATACTAAATGTGACGTTTGGTCAATTGTTGCGTTTACGTTTTGTTTATTTATGTTAGAATTGGACTACTGGTAAAGGTTGTAGGAAGTCGCTGGATGCAGGCCGCTTCCAACCGGCCAATCTGGAAGTCACTGGAGGAGGCCTATGTTCAGCAGTAGATGATGTTGAAAAGTTTTATGCACTAAAAACGCGTAAGGCGTAGTTAATGCAATAGGGAAATTTCAACAGATAAAAACTAAGCTAATCTAACCACCGTAAAATGTAAATCACACCTAAACCCTAATATTTCACATGTCATCACAAATATTATAGGCTCAAGTTTACCTACAATAAATCACTTAAAGTGGAAAACGTAAATTCTCCCTCGGACAAATCATACGGAAATCCCGGGAATTTCCAGAAGGTACGAAATCAAATATCGCGGAAAAATAAACTTCCCTTTGTATTTTGTAAGGTAACGTTTGTGCCAGTTTTGTTAGATTCGCCTGAAGACGTTTGAATACACAACATGTTTTGTATAAATAATACACAATGTACAATTTCGTTTTGTTACTACTGTTTTGAAGACAAAATACCAAATGTTGGGATACCAGTGCGATTTAAAGAGTATGCTAAGCAGGACATGTTTTGAAATAGAGCTTTATATCTCGGCAATGCTCGCTAATAGCACGGAATAGTTAAGGTTATTTTAAGGGTTCCGTACCCAAAGGGTAAAACGGGACCCGCTCGTTGCTCGTTGCTCGTTTTTATAAATAATGGTGCGGAACCCTTCGTGCGCGAGTCCAACTCGCACTTGGCCGGTTTTTACCTATTCCGTTGCTGATAGCAATGACATATGGTGCAAATGTGTGTTAGATGGGCGGGATCGATCGCGTATTCTACTCCGTCCAGGAGTTCTTAAATTATGGTCACTAATCTGTTTTGCAATGCACTACATATTATTGTTGTTTACCATTTTTCAATTTTGGACATCTCTGTGCTTAAAGAGAGCTAATTAAAACAAATTTGTAGTTATCAGTAGCTGGATAATGAGACTAATATAAAATTGTGATCTTCCTATGTACCTTATTCAATGAAAAATAAATTATTCTGATTCTGATTCTGGGAGATTCATAACCGATTGAGTTCTTGATGGCAGGAGAAAGAGCATGCTACGGCATGGAAGGATTGCTACACACATATTAAGGCTGGCATTATTAGGCATAGCCGGGTGGCAAAACTGAATATGACTGTGTAGACTAGTAGATGCTACGAGTCTCCTTTGTTGATCGACATATACTGCTGAACCGACAATAGCCCCTAATATATGTGTAGCTATCCTAAGGCGCGATGGAGTCCTCAATCCTGCCACTGATAAAAAACAGTAACAAGTATCAGAAGTGTAGCTATATATGAGCAATTTATACATAGTCGTCGTTTACGGACACGAAATAATCTACCTATGAACATTAAAATTCTTAATTTTCTTTAACTTATTGTCTCCTCAACCTCACTGCAGGGTTAAAAAGCGTACCTTTCGTCTTGCGTTTGCTATTTTATATAATTTCATTACAAAATACACAGCTCTCACGTGTAAACAAAATTAGCTACGTGGTCCAAATAACCTCAAATATGGCAGTTACAGGAGATTTCACAAGAGTGCTGCCAAATTTAGAGTGGTGTCGCTCTGGAAAATTGACGCCATCTTGTAATCTGTTTCTGTGACACTTTGCTACTACGTTCGGTGAATGCTAGCTTTAATTGATCTTATAATTCAGAAAGTTTATTACCTACTGTTAATGATATAATTAATTGTTTGTTATTGATTATTTGTATTGTAATTTATATTATTATATTTCAATGCGAGGGCAGTTAAACTGAGTGTAGCAAAAAGAAAAAGAAATTGGAAATCATAATATTCACGTTTGTGAAGGTAGCCAAATTGAAGCTACTAAGATACCTAAATGGTATTTAGCACCGAAATAGCAACAATCAAATTAACATAATATGGTTTGACAGCAGCTTATCCACATATTTATTTCAAGTCAGTGTCTCTAGTAGCACTTTAACAATAATTAAAATAGGTAAGAAAAAAAAGACGATCGATAGGCATTAAAAAATATAGTTCTCAAAGAAATATTGAGGATTTTAACCCGTATCATCGAAAAAAAAAACAATTTAATAACAATACCCCGTCACAAATGGGTGCACGAGTTGAGCGAGAGGATTAAACAATAATACAGTACCCGGCAATAAATATTGCACATCGGCAATAATCGCATTTCCGAATAAAAGGAATATTAGATATATTAATAAATATTAATATTTTAAATTAATATTAAATTAAAATATAAATATATATTTTTTAACGAATATGAGAATAGTTTTTAAAGGTCGATGTGCAATATTTACCGCCGGGTACTGTACTTGTCATTCTTTCGAGCAGTGTGTGTTACAGGTAACGCTCGCGTGGCACGTCACGCACTCTTGGGCTCGCTGGGCCCTCCATAATTTATACCTAAAGAGCGTTTGGAGGCACTTTAAACATACTACATACTATGCCCACAATATAAATTCAAACAGAAACCTCACTTGCTGGATATATTTTGGGGTCATCATTATCATCATTTCAGCCATAGGATGTCCACTGCTTAACATAGGCCTCCCCCGGTGAGTTAGAGATCGGCCGGTTGGAAGCGGCCTGCATCCAGTGTCGTACTGCAACCTTTGCCAGGTCGTATGTCCACCTTGTGGGTGGACGTCCCACGCTGCGCTTGCCGGTACGTCCGTCAGTTCTACGTGCTCTATCTATCTATCTATCTACCCCCGCCCACTGCCACGCCAGCTTGCTAATCCGTCGGGCTATGTCAGCGATATTTTGGGGTTATACTTTTAATTTACGCTCAGGCATACAAACTGGTTAAGATTTCAATAATCATACAATTAAAAGTTAACAACAATCACTAGCATAATATGACACGAACGTGACTAAAATTTAAAAAACTTACTACAAGAAAATTAAATATATAACACAATTTAAAAAAAATACACGGTATCCAAAATAAATAATTAATAAATACCTGTTTGACAAAGATTCCTGCACATCATTTGTCATGACATTCAGGGACATTTAACGACGCTAATGTTCAGCGGTGAGAGGATATTATGACATATCGCAACATGCAACAGAGAACCCCAGATTCCCCCAACCCACTCCTTTTACGAATGGCTATTACAAATACAAAACAGAGGTAAATGTTATCTACAACCCAATACGTCAAAAAAATCTGCCAAGTGCGAGTCAGACTCGCGCACGAAGGGTTCCGCACCATTATCTATAAAACCGAGCAAAAAATCACGTTTGTGTTATGGGAGCACCCTAAATATTTATTTTATTCTATTGTTATAGCGACAGCAGAAATACATCATCTGTGAAAATTCCAACTGTCTAACTATCACGGTTCATAAGATACAGCCTGGTGACAGACGGACAGCGCGGAGTCTTAGTAATAGGGTCCCGTTTTACCCTTTGGGTACGGAACCCTAAAAAACACGCAAATTGCTTAAACTTTAAGCTCGTGTCGCGCACACATGTGTGCGCGGGTTCATTGTAATTCAATTGTTGTCTTATTTTCCGAGCTTAAAGGTTAACTTTAGACACTACTGGCCTTACTACAAAAAAAATAGACAAGCGTTAAACACTTGTCTAAAATTAATCAACCGATTTGAAATGTTGACACATCTGACATTCGAGACATGTTACTAACATACATTTCAAATTGGGTGACTTATCTGTGAACAGGTGTTCAACACGTGTTCTACACTAGTTTATCTTTTTGTAGTAAGGCTTGTTCGGCTGTCCTGCACCTAGTCTACTATATCTAACTCCGTTGTGCAATGCTGAGTGAGAGCACATATGTGCTCTCACTCAGCATAAACTTGCCGTCCCGTGCTTTAGATTAAAAAAAGTTAGTAATTCATTTATGGAGAATGGTATAATTTTTTTTTTTAATAAATTACCACAAACTATTTTTGAACTACCGATCCATGAGTTCAAAATCAACATAAAAAAAGTCCTTCTGACAAAAGAATATTACAAACTAGAAGATTATTTAAACGACAAGAGTGTATGGACTTAAACTGCCTAGCTCGCACTTACTATTGTCTTGTAAAATGTATTTTCTGTAAAATCAGGCTGACAAAGGTGACTGAGTTTGTTGCGCCGTTTCTTCTCATCACTAGCCTATATGTAGTCCCGAAGCGGTGGTAGGGATAAGTTATATTTTGGGACGTGTATAAGTGCCCGGAGGAGGGCCTACATACAGAATAAATAATTTCATTTCATTTCATTTCAATGCTCCTGCTCACCATATCTATTAAAATGTTTTAATACCCATAATATGTTTACTGCATCTAAAAACACGAAGCTACAAAGTAGTTTGATTGAATATTTTTTTGCTCCGTCTGGCGGTATTAAATAAAAACGTCGAATAACGTTTTGATGCGTGACTTGTGTGAGTCATGTGCGTTTCACATGTTTGTGTGTTTGTATGGTCACAAGGGGGCTACTGATTCGCTCAGGTTTGTATCGTACTATGCATTATACAAATCTGTCCTCTTATGACCATACAAACAAACATGTCAAACGCACGTCACTCACACAAGTACTTACTCAGATTCGTACTATGCATAGTACCGTAAAGAATCGCTCAGATTCGTACTAAGTTTAGTTCCTTTTCTACATTGACCTCACCAGAAATCAAACCCGGGACCTCAGAGATGGCGACGCCAAGTCCGGCGTGCTCGCCTCTCGACTATTAGAGGTCGTTAATATATTAAAATAAGGATTCAAGCAGCTAAATGCTTTAAAATATGATGATAATAATGACGAATCAGTTCAGCTGATCATAAATTGTTAATTATCAAAGGGACTTTTTTGTCCATCAACATCATCATTTCAGTCACAGGACGTCTACTGCTGAACATAGGCCTCCCCCGATGACTTCCAGATCGGTCGGTTTGAAGCGGCCTGCATCCAGCGTCGTCCTGCAACCTTTACCAGCTCGTCTGCCCAATTTGTGGGTGTGAGTCCCACGCTGGGCTTACCAGTACGTGGCCTCCATTCAAGAACCTTTCTGCCCCATCGGTCGTCATTTCTACGGCCATTTTGTCCATATCTCCACGCAATTATTAGATTGGTAAAACAAGCCAAGCCTTCGTTCGAATTGAAAGTCTGAAGTAGCTATAGGCAGGCCACATTGCTCCCAGACCTGATAACTATAGGGGAAGAAAGGTTCTTAAGTAAAGTCAAAGTAATTTTTAGGGTTCCGTGCCTAAAGGGTAAAACGGGACCCTATTACTCATACGAAGTCTGTCACCAGGCTGTATCTCATGAACCGTAATAGTAAGACAATTGAAATTTTCGCAGATGATGTATTTCTGTTGCCGCTATAATAACAAATACTAGAACACAGAATACCTACAATAAACATTTTAGGATCTTCCACACAAAAAACTTAATTTTTTGGTGTTTTTATAGATAATGGTACGGAACCCTTCGTGCGCGAGTCCGGCTCGCACTCGGTACCGCCTCAGAATTAAGTCATGGTCCAAAACCTTTGTTTGACAGACCGATAGGTAGTATCGGAAAATAAAATTGTCGGTTTTAAGTATTTTCTTTGTAATTTTTCCATAATTATTTTCTCACCGATTACACCTTCCCTGGACTTCCTCAAATATTTTAAGAACAAAATTAGTCAAATCGCTCCGGCCTACTCGCTGAGGCCCGATAACCCGGTTCATTATAATTTTGTAAAATAATCTGATTTTTGTTTGCTTCAAAATCAATAAAAAGTTAGGCCGTTGAACCGGGAAAACAATGGCGTCATGGCTTGCTTTCGCCACACAAATTATAAGGCGGAGAGGTGCGTTTTGACAGCACATGAAAATTATGTCAATTGATTGGTGGTGTCAACTAGCCAGCCTATTTTGCCCTCCAACTTTCGTACGTGTAGGGATTTAGTTAGTTAGTTTAGCTGGTAGGTTTCCGCACTTAGGCCTATGATTGGGCCATTGTCTGTGCTCTGTACTTCCCCTAATCCAACCAGCCCAGGTTATCCCAGAAGGTCAGCAGCCTTTTCAGGCTCTTAAAGGCTTCCGGGAGTGATCCTGGTGATCGGAGAATCTTGTAACGTGTAGGGATTACTGTATCCATAAATCAGCCTATACATTAATAACGTGCGCTCAAAATAACTTTTCTCGCTCATGACATTAAATAGCAGATTAAACAGAAATTTCTCTTTATAGAAAAAACGGGTATAATATTACCACGCTAATCACTCACGGCTAATGGCGATGGAGGCTGCGGTAGCACTCACCCTCCTCACATGTAACCAGGGCTGCCAACTTATTAATGTTTTTTTAATTACTAAATATTTTTTTTTTTTATATACCATTTCAGGGTATGACGACCTCCATAGCCGAGAGGCGAGCACGCCGGAATATATGGCTCCATTTCTGAGGTTCTGTTTTTTATCCCCGATCGGGGCAATGTAGCAAACGAACTTCTATATTGTTTCGGATCTGGGTGTTGTGATACCGTCGTTGTTTCTGATTTATATAACAAAAGTGCTTTAGCTTATGTATTGTGATGTTGTCTAATATTTATTTATATTTACTATTATCATTGCACTAATAATATTAAGCCTACGCAAGGCTTGTAATAATGCGATTAAATAATTGATAAACGTAGATATAATATCCATAACTCAGGTATAAACGCTTGTTCTTATCACAAAACCATTTGCCTTTTACAGAAAGATGCGATTCCAGTAGCATTAAAAAAGCTTGCCCGCAACCTTATCAGACTAAAGAGGGACAAACTCCGCAAGGTTATAGGTGTTATAACCGGTCATTGTTCTCTAAACAAGCACCTATTTCACATAGGAGTAACAGACAGCCCCATATGCACAGGATGCATGGAGGCAGAAGAAACGCCACAGCACGTGCTCATGGAGTGTGGGAGCGTGACAGAACAACGGGCACGGATTCTCCAATCACCAGGATCACTCCCAGAAGCCTTTTATCATATCATCATATCAGCCTGTTGCAGTCCACTGCAAGACATAGGCCCAAGGAGGAGCGCCACAGCGCACGATCTCCCGCCCTTTGCATCCAGTCGCTGCCAGCTGCCTTCTTCAGGTCATCGGTCCATCTAGCCGGGGGGCGTCCAGAAGCCTTTAACAGCCTGAAAAGGCTACTGACCTTCTGGAATGACCTGGGCTGGTTGGAGTAAGGAAAAAGAGCAGCTCGCACAATGGCCCAATCAAGAGGTCAATCTAAGTGCGGGAACTGCCCAGCTAAACTAAACTAAACTTGCTGTTTGGCTTTGCAGTCCAGGGTAACTATAGTTGCCAGTCGTGATTGGCTACCTGTTACCTTAACATACTTTTTGTAACAAGAACTAAAACTTCTAGTTATACCAGATGCTATACTGAACAATAGATTATGTGCTTGTTACAGTTATTAAATAATATTTTTAGTAAGACCTGCTAGACAAGCACCCTTCTACAAAACTGCAAAAGGAAATTATGGTATCTGCACAGTCGAAAGACATTTACAAATTAACTCTTTACCATCCAAGCGGTTGCATGAGACCCCGTAACAACGGAATATGTATTGTGTATCGATTAAGAACACGAGTTAATTCGTGTATACAAAATAATTTCAGGCATGATTGTGGCAACCCTAGTTGCAAACTTACATGCCACAAGCTCTCCGCCTGGCTAATTCAAATGACCACAGAAGCCGCCTCCCAGTTTCGTAGTTTGTGTAATGCAAAAACGGGTCGCTGCTTCAGTAAAGGTTTTTAAATTTAAATTTGGCGCCAAGAGATGGCGTTGTCGTTGATTAGACCGCGGTGATGAGTCGTTAAATTGAAAAATACATGTAAAAAATAATAACCTTTAGCTGCCATCTGCTTCAAAGTAAAATAAAATAAAAATATAAACTAGTTGTCTGCAAAACTGCAAAAGCAAATTACTGTTTTTGCAAGTCGAAGGATGTTTATAAAATTAACTCGTGAACATTTAAGCGGTCTCAAGACACCGCGTAATAATGGAATATCTAATATGTATCAATTATTCTAACGAGTTAATGTGTATATATAAAATAATTTCAGGTATGTAACAACCCTAGTTGCAAACTTACACGCCACAAGCTCTCCGCCCGGCTGATTCAAATGACCACAGAAGCCGCCTCCGAGTTTCGTAGTTTGTGTAATGCGAAAACGGGTCGCTGCTTTAGTAAAGGTTTTTAAATTTAAATGTGGCGCCAAGAGATGGCGCTTTCTGTTGATTAGACCGCGTTAGCGAATTGGTAATTCATTCAAATATACTCGTAGTCGGTAATTTATGATCTATAAAGATCATGTAATATTTATTTAATTATGTGTAACATTACTGTTACTTGACAATCGTCAGGGTTTTTTCCTTCGAAAGTAGAGTGACCCCTAAACTTCACGTACGTAAAAACATTTGTTTCAATAACTAAATAAACCATGAAATAGCAACTTTGTTTAATTACTTAGATTCATCAATCAACAAAATGGCTGGGCACTGCCATTTCAAACATTTGGTCAGGTTCCAAAATTTCAATTGAAAAAAAAAGAGCATTCAATTGGTTGAATGCTCTAAGAATTCTATACATAAAAAATATATAAATATAAATGTATAAAAAACATAAAAAAACTAATAAACAGGGTCTCACTAAAAAGTAAAAAGCAGTAAATAATAATTAGTCATATATTGAAGTAAGTTTGAACCAAACATAACCATAGTTCAAAACTAATTTGCTTCTCACAATATTGGAATTCATAATATTTAATCAATTCACATTACAGCACATGTAGGCATAGCAATTGAACTAAAACAAATATAACTCTAATAACTTAAATCGATATTATGTTTGTCTTTTAAATTTATTAAGAGTTATAGCAGCTAAGAATATAATAACGCTACAATAAGGTGTTTCAAAAAATCTGCAACAGCTGTAATGCATGAAAGTATTGCGTATAGATTGCAATAATAAATACACTTTATACACCGAATGTCATCTATTTTTTAATAAAAAATAACTAAATATTAAGCTTCATTTTGTCTAAAACCGTCCACACATGCCCAACTAGCCCGCTCGTATTACGTCTGGTTCTTGACTCTTGACTCTTGCGCATTGTCAAATCCAGCCCTCCTAGCATGACCAGCAATACACGATATAATATAGCTATTTATCGAAACCTAACTGTCATAATTTGAACTTTTATCGAAGCAGCGAGCACGACCGTGACGTCATTGCCACGGACATACTCGCTGTTTCGATAAAAGTTCAAGTTGGCGGCTAAGTATATCATATTTTGACAGTTGGGTGTCGATAAATCGCTATATAATGCCTTCACTCAATGCAGCCGTGGCAGATATTTTTAAAACATCTCTCTAACTGCAAAAAAAATCAGCTGTTCCATACATCCATCCATCCATCAGCCGAAAGACGTCCACTGCTGGACATAGGCCTCCCCCAAGGATTTCCACAAAGATCGGTCCTGTGCCACCCGCATCCAGCGGCTTCCCGCGACCTTCACCAGATTGTCGGTCCATACCAGTTCCATACATTTTGGTTGAATGAATATTGATGTTTTGTATGAAACAGCTGATTTTTTTTTGCAGTTAGAGAGTTGGTCCAAAGAGTTTTTCGTTTGTATCACGAAAGTCTTCTCAGTGGTATGTTTGGTGATAAAAAAGTCAACCTGTATTAGTACCTAGTAGTTTATAGGTCACAATGTAGTCCATCTTCCAAGACTGGTTTAAGCTCAATGAAGAACCACACTCAATCACGACTTGCCTGTAATGATTATTTGATCACTGATTTAGTTATTCTTATACACGAAAACAGTAATGTCAAACTTAATCGTCAGGATATCTGGCTATTGAAAAATCGGCCCTTAAAGCATTTTACCAACATTTTCAGTATGATAAAGTCACGGTTTTACGATAAAAAAAAACTAGAGGCATCATTTCATAGTCTTAATTTTTCACAGATATCTTTTTATGACTTATTTATCTCATCATTTCAATAAAAAATATTAATATTTGATTACATGACTATGATTTTGTTTTAACATGATGTACATGACGGAAATTTATTGGAAAATCACCCGATACGAGTATTTATCAATATTTTTTAAATCAAAACTGAATAGGCATCAATACTTACACGAAACATACATGAAATACCCAAGGAATTTATATGTACTAGTTTGTAAATTACTACATTCATGGAAATACCATGCAAAACGTATGAAAAATCATGTAAGCTGCTAATCGCTACCAGTAATTTTTCTGCACATTTACATATGTCTTGGATTAATATTCTCTGGTCTTGGTTAGAATTGTTTTTCACTGCTTTTCACACATGTCAAAGTCAGGGGCACTTCAGTCGGTTTTTATTCAGGGATCAATGACCCTGATTCAGAACCTTTAGATATAAGTTTGTCTACCGATAAGCCTCGTGACAATATAAAGTGCCACGTCATTTATTGATTGTTAATTACGGGACCGATAAGTGATCGTTGCTTTTAAAATATTTAATTAATTGACCAAAGATAAATATTTAAAGCCTTTTCAAGGTAAGTCAAAACAGAACCCATGAAGTTTCACCATGTTTGTCCGTCTGTCTGTCTGCCTGTCCGCAGCATAGTTTCGAGATTCTTAGTAATAGAAAGCCGTAATTTTGCAAGGGTATTCATATTAATCACGCTGACTTTAAGTGATAGACTAAAATCTTGAAAAAAGATTTGAAGATAGGTGGTTTTTTTTAATGTACCTAAAGTAAAGTATTTCCAAAATTGATAATTACTTCGATGATGTATTGTTTATTAAATAAAACAGGTAGAAAGTGCCTCATTATAATAATGGTCAGCTACGGAACCCTTCTTTGCATTTGGCCTGTCACGCACTTGGCGGGTTTTTCTGCCTAACAAAACTTTTCACACTTCTGTTGTGACATTCTATCACAAAATTAAAAACAAATAAACTGTCAAAATTTTGCCCATGCCATTCGATGTTAAAATCTTTCAAGTGATGCTAAAATAAAAAAATAAAATTTCTAGGTAAAAAGTTTACCTAGAATCAAACAAAATTGCGAAACACGAGGAATATTATTTCGAAGAGCAAAACATCAGCAAGATGAAGGTTTGGGATCGATTGCCGACTGTGATTAGCTGTTGTTTCTGCTGCTTCCTAAGAGCTGGCACCGTCATGATTGGCGTTGTTTCATTTGTAAGTATTTATCATTATCATCATGTCTGTCCCCTGGAGTCCACTTCTGGACGTAAGCATGGCCAACAAAGAGCGCCATAGAGCATGGCCAGACAAATTTTATCCAGCCACTGCCAGACAACTTTCTAAGGTCGTCAGTCCATGGATCGTACTCCTTATCTTTTATCGGTGCTGCAACAGATATGCTGACCCACTGCCCCTTTAGCTTGCTGTAGCAATACATTGTAAGTAACTATTCGCGAACTGACGGCCGATGGGGCAGAAAGGTTCTGGAATGGAGGCCACGTACCGGCAAGCGCAGCGTGAGACGTCCACCCACAAGGTGGACAGACGACCTAGTAAAGATTGCAGGAAGACGCTGGATGCAGGTCGCTTCCGACCGGCCGGTCCGGAAGTCACTGGTGGAGGCCTATGGCTGAAATGATGATTCGCGAATATGAGAGAGTTATATGCCCAGCAGAGAAATGTGGAATAATTATGATGATGGGAAAATGTCTCCGAGAACTTGTATTGAGGAGCTAAGCTCTTACAGTTAGTCTTAGAGCAATAATTACTTGACGTCTATCGATCAATCTAGAGGAATTAGTGGAGCAATTCGGGAATTTTATGAAATGCCCTTTGTCGTAGCACAATCAGTGATGCCACATAACAAAATTGCGTACCTATTTTTTTTCTAACATTAACCATAAAATAAAAACAGTAAAGTATGCCTATATACGCCCCACTGCAGGGCACATTAACTGTAACTTGTTCATAAACTATACAATATAAAGTATAATACTGTGACCTGCATTACAGATGGTCGGCATAATCTTCGCTCCAAACGTCAACCACACTCCCGGATTTTGGAATATGAGTGGTATGCTGTCAAACTACAGCTCAGCCACCGAGGGGGCCATTCAGATGATCATGGGCTTCGCTTCCATCATGCTGTGCGTTGTCAGCGTGTTGCTGCTGACTGGGGCTTTATGTGTAAGTATCAAAGAGGGGAAGATATTTGTTATTTAAGGCTCACATGCGCATCTAAGGCCGTTTTCTGATTTGTCGGCACAGCATCGGCGCGACATCAGCATGCTCGGTACATACGCGGTAAGTACAGAAAGTATGGAATCTGTGCCGCGCCGCTCCGCGCATACCGAGCCAATCAGGAATGCTTTATTGAAATATAGGCGCTCGGTAAGCTTTCTGTACCGCGTATACCGAGCATACTGATGTCGCGCCGCTGCTGCGCCGACGTATAAGAAAACGGTCTAAGAATTATCGAATTAAATCCTGAACTATCTACCAACACGGTGTTAAACTCCATTCTGTCAGTTAGTATGACAATGATAGAGACAGAAAGATGTCTTAATATCGTACTAAACTAATTCGGTGGTATTCAAGTCCACCACACAGTCCAAGTGTGCAATCTTCCGCTCGTGTTTACGTGCCGCCGATACACACTAATAACCTATGAGTGCACGCACACTACGATAATTAGACTTATCACGATAGAGAGTTACAACTGCGAAAGTGGAATTGGGGCGAGAACAAGTCAATGGCAGTACAAGATTTAAAAACCGGCCAAGTGCGAGTCGGCCTCGCGAACGCAGGGTTCCGTACCATATCTAATAAACGTACGTACAAATGTTGTTGATTATGATGTTAGCTATCTAGTCGTGCGAGGTTGTTGATTTATTTCAAATAACCCTGTATTGTACTTAATTTTTGAATGGTAAAAGCTAGTAAACATTTAATTATTGCCTTTATCCCTACAACTTTGGGGCCGTCCATATATTACGTCATTCTAAATTAGGGGGGGGGGGGGGGTTGGTCTGCGGATGACGGCAAATGATAGATGGGGGGGGGGGTGTTTCAAAATTGACGTCATTCTTATTTATTTATTTATAGTTTATTGTTCACGTACAAAAAGATTATTTCTAAAAAGAAATTTCTTCCAGCACACCTAGTAAGTGAGACTGCAAATGTGAGAGGCGGCTAAGGCGCGTACAGTACTAAAATAACTGATAATAAACATACATAATGCAACATAGATGTACACAAATACAGTAATAACTACAGATAAAATACTCTAACAATAATATTACATATAATACTAGCTGCCCGCCCCGGCTTCGCCCGTGGTACTTACATGTATTATACATATAAACCTTCCTTAAGAATCACTCTATCTATTTAAAAAATCCGCATCAAAATCCGTTGCGTAGTTTTAAAGATCTAAGCATACATAGGGACAGACAGCAAAAGCGACTTAATTTGTTTTATACTATGTATTGATAATAAACACAATACTTAAATAATAACTACAATAAAAGGTGATTCTATAATCAAGTGTTTTAATCATTAATACCCTATTTTTCTCAAATCTGCAATGTTTTAATTTTGTCAAACTGGAAATGACGTCAATTTTGGGAGAAGGGGGGGGGGTCATTAAGAAATGACGATAGGATGATTGTAGGGGGGGGGGGGTCTAAAATCTGAAAAAATCGATGACGTAATTTATGGACGGCCCCTTTTCACTTAACTTAGGCACCCGCAATTATTGTTAAAGTGGGCAAAGAAGCGTGTTCTATAATACGTCTTCCCGACATCTCTTAAAGAGGCATTCAGGTCAGGCTTTTATAGTAAAAATTAATAAGTACGTTAACTGCGTTTAAAAGGCAATAATATCATTTGAACAAGTACACCAAATATCTAGCCCCAGATTAAATTAGTTCAAGCATTGTAAACTAATGCTAATTGTAATCAAGCATTGTTGACAATACTTTAATTAATTGAGACTAGATAACAGATAAACAATCATTTTGAAAGGTGACCGCGCATCTATAAACACTGCAAGACCTGCAAGGCTGCAACCATCCGCTCTATGCGACCGATGCGCTCGCTACTTGCGCTGAGCGCGGCTAAATAGGTGCACGAGGTTCGATACGATTTCATACAAATAATTCTAAAATGCAATGACTGGAGATGGTTGCGGTTCTTGCAGTGTTCATATATGCGCGATCATCTTAAAGTGGCCGTGCATCTGTCAACACTGCAGTACCTGCAAGCATCGGTGGCCGATGCGCTCGCTGCACGCGGCGGAGTGCGCGAGGTTCCATACGATTTCATTCAAAGAATTCCAAAGTACTGACTGAAAGACAGAGGTTCTTGTAGATAATGCAGTGTTGATAGATGCGCGGCCACCTTTATAGACATTATATACGACGCCCCGGTTTGTAGTGGTGCAGTTATTCGTCTTAAAAGGGCATCGGGTTCGATGCCCGTTTCAAGTAAATTCAGATAAATGATCTTTTTAGGGTTTTGTACTTCAAACGTAAAATACGTTATAATTTATTAGGGTATTTTCCGTAGACCTAGAACTATAAAATTTGGTAAGTAATACCGTCTTCTACTACAAGAACCGCCCTTATTTTAATAATTATGACGTATTTTACGTCACGTTACGATTTAATCCTGTTGTAGGTAGTTAAAAAACAGTGTAATGTTTATAAGTGTTTTGTAGTGTACAAGTTATCTGTAGTCCACATTGCATGCCATGGCAGCCTTTAATTAAGACGACGCTTAGCTTTAAGTCAACTTGCCAGATTATGTAACTTAATTGTATTGGTGTTTGTCTTGTTGGTTGTCCTAATAAATAAATAAAATAAAATAAAGTATAGGGCAAAATCTAAAAATAGAAATATCTAATAATTCATAAAAAAAACTTTAGCATAGGAACAGCGGTCCAAATTCTGAATTGAGTTAACCGTGTCATGTGGGGCTATCGTATGAAAAAGCTTTATTGGCACAAGCTTGAACAGATTTTTTTCTATTTTTTAAATGTATATTTTCTATTTATATCTAAGAATTATTGTAAGGAACCCTCGGTGGGTGGGTCCGACTCGCACTCGTTCAGTTTTTTTATAATAACAACAATGTTGCCAACTAAAATCCTTCTTATTACAACATCTATTTTTGCTATGACGCCAGTCAAGCTAAGTGAATTTCTCTTATACTCTAATTTAATCTTAAACCGTTCCCAAGGAGATTCTTATTTAATTTCGTCAGATATTATTTTACATTGTTAAAAATTCTTAGATTTTTCAAACATTGGATTGTATCGGATTTTATCTGTTAGCAAAAAATGAATATTTTTTAATTGGTACGGGTTTCAGAATAGGCTGATGGAGGTATTTCAGAGATTTGCTCATTCTTGCATAACCCGAGCATTTATGTGAATGGGTTTGAATGCTCATTTGTAGCATACATTTTCATGTTCAAGAGCATAACTAATGAGCTGTAGCAAGGAGGCTTATGCCATTACATGTCATAAATACATTAATTAATTGCATTTTCCTATTTGAGTACTACAATAATTTCATCCTGGACATCATCCTTGCCTAATATTATACATGTAAAAGTACCTTACTCTGTTTGTTATGCTTGACTACGCCTAAACTGCTGGACCGATTTTGATGAAATTTGGTACAGAACTATAATCAGGCCGTATATTTTTTTTGTAATATACCTAGTTAACAAAAAACAAACGAAATTATTCAATTCTAAATGCTTATTAAATCCTCTTTTCGTATTTTTTAGGGTTCCGTACCCAAAGGGTAAAACGGGACCCTATTACTAAGGCTCCGCTGTCCGTCTGTCTGTCAGTCTGTCACCAGGCTGTATCTCACGATCCGCGATAGCTAGAGAGTTGAAATTTTTACAGATGATGTAAGTATTTCTGTTGCCCATATAACAAAAATACTAAAAACAATACAATAAATATTTAGGGGGCTCCCATACAACAAACGTGTTTTTTTTGCCGTTTTTATAGAAAATGGTACGGAACATTTCGTGCGCGAGTCCAACTCGCACTTGGCCGGTTTTTTAAGTTTGTAGACTCAAGTAACAGGTATTCTGGTAATTTGAGTTTCATATCTGAGATTGAGGAAATTTATTCATTGACTCTAAAGGCCTTTAATTCAGATACTTTGAGGACTTTCGCACCACCGGATTAGTTTAGTACGAGAAAGACATTTTTCTGTCTCTGTCATTGTCACAAACTGACAGCTAAAGAATGATTTTTAATACCGTGTTATTGGATAGTTCGGGATTAAATTCGCTAATCCTTAGATGCGCAAGTGGGCCACAAAGTATGCCTATATTGCCTATATACGTCTCACTGCAAGGCACAGGCCCCACTGCAACTATGAGGTGGTTTGGGCCATACTCCACCACGCGGGCCCAGTGCGGAATGCTGGACGGGTGTTGTAAGGCCTCTGACTACCTCTGGCTTTACGACCAGTATCAAGCGATATCAGCCGGGACCAACTTTTAACGTGCCTTCCGAAGCACGGAGATGCTCGTGATAAATGTCACTAAATGGGGTTAGGAATGGTAACCCATCCACTCGCTACCACAGCGTTGGTTGCTTAACTTTAGTAATCGATACCAAAGCGCCGCCACCACTGAGCAACGAGCAAGTGGGCCTTAAATAACATACATATGTATACGACCTCCATAGCCGAGAGGCGAGCACGCCGGACTTTAAATGGTGCCGCCACCGGTTCGATCCGCGGTCAGGTCAATGTATAAAACGAACTTTTCTATATTGGCTCGGGTCTGGGTGTTGTGGTACCGTCGTTGTTTCTGATTTCTATAACACATGTGCTTTAGCAACTTACCTTAGGATCAGAGCAATGTCTGTGATGTTGTCCAATATACTGGGTGTACAAAAGAATAGGACACTTCTTAAGACTACGTTATCAGCTGGTCATATACAACAACTTTTCTTATGGGAGCAACATCGAAATCTTGATTTTATTTTCCGATGCTCCATACATTATCATCGAGGTATGCGAGTAAGTTTGTATGGAGAAGCTGAAAAAAATTGTCGATTTCGATGTTGCTCCCATAGAAAAAGTTGTTGTATATGACCAGCTGATCACGTGGTATTAGGGAGTGTCCTATTCTCTTGTACACCCTGTATATTTTATTTATTAATTTATTATATGCATTTCCACCTTAAATGCCTTCGTACCATCATGAGGATCAGATGGTCCGACCGAGTACGAAATACCGAAGTTCTGCGACGAGCCAATGTCGGTGGCATTGAAGCCTACTTAATGCGTCGGCAACTTCGGTGGTGCGGTCACGTATCACGTATGGCGGAGGAAAGAGTGGTGAAGCGCATCTTCTATTCTGAACTAGAGGAGGGTAAGCGAAAGCATGGCGGACAACTCCTCCGTTACAAAGATGTTCAGAAGAGGCACATGAAAAGATGCAAAATTAAGCCCTCTCAATGGGAAGGTTTGGCAGCACAGCGCCCAGAATGGCGTGGGATTGTAAATAGACAAGTCCGCGAGTTCGAGGAGCAGCGTAAAGCTGTCCTTGACGCTAAGCGCGACGCGCTAAACGCCCTTCCTCCTGCCGCCATCAGCTAAAGTTACGTAAGCGGTGTACTAACGTGCCCTCATTGTGCACGGGAGTTCGCTGCGAAGATCGGCTACATAAGCCATCTTCGGGTGCACCAGCGCCTGTCCAATTAGGAGTCGAAGTGGTCGCCATGGCCGAAAACGGTCGGAAAGATCATCAACATGTTATGTGTCTCAAGTTATGTTTTCCCTTCAGAACCTTCCGATCCTGATCGAAGTGTACCAGTGGGGTGCGGCGGTGTACAGCTGCATCGTCGTGGTGCTGTACTTCATCCTCGCGGTTTTCTGCTTCTTCGTCCACAGCAACTGCTTCCTCGCCGGGGTCGCCTTGTTGTCGCTCATCGTTTGTCATGTTTTGTGTGAGTTTTCAAATAAATATACATTATTAATTATTTCCACAATCAAACGAGATAACGGCTAATCATACATAGAGGCTGTTCATAATTTACGTCACGCAAAATGCCGATCTGGAAGTCACTGGGGGAGGTCTATGGTCAGCAGTGGACGTCCTGTGGCTGACATGATGACGATGATGATCAAAATGTCGACATTGTAAACTAGTCCTATCCTACACTATATATTTACGAGCTGATGCCCACGATTCGCTCGTGTGATCGTATTCTATATGTGTGCAAAATTTCATCCAAACCCGTTTAGCCGCTTACGCGTGATTGGGTCACAAACATCTAAACATTCCTAAATTCTCACAAACTTTCGCATTTATAATATTAGTGGGATGGGATATTCCACAGGAACATTTAAACTTAACACATTATTCATTTCATTTTCAGTGACGATCTACTTCATTCTTGTGGCGAATAGTCTTCGAATATCGTTGCTGTTTATCAACACCGAGATGCCGGTGTTGTGAAGACCAGTGTGCGTTGCCCCGTGCCGTGGGAGGTGTGTCAATAAAGTCCGGAATGTAACTGTTTTATTATACGATGTGTTTTATTTCATAGCTAGCAAATGTCCATGGTGTCTTTCATAATAATTTACGTCATTGTTTTTAGAAGTGGGCCCAATTCGCCCATCATTCTTTAAAAACAAGTTTTTTATAGGGAGGACATCGAGATCGTGAATTTAGTTTTTGTTTCACCATACAATTGAAGATCTTCCTCGATGATAATGAATGGAGCAGCAAATTGTTTCGATAACTGCAATGATGACTATATTGTTTTAATGGTTTGTATTGTGAAGATATTTGTCTCTCACCCTTAACAAAAGTTAGGTAATATATAAGAAAGTCCTTATGGTTATTCCCTCGTCATTTATATTATAATAGAGCAAAATCCCTGGGCCCCCAGACATAACCTATTTTCTTGGGAGTTTTAAAGCGGTAGGTAAAAGTTACTGCCGACAGAAAGTGGCTGGCAGTAGAATACATATAAATTCCTTGGGCAGTATTGGTTATAAATTTTTAACTAAATTTTCTAAATCATACGTAAAAATCAGCACGGAAACTTTAATAATGTTTTGTTTTACCTACTTGTTCATTAGCCGTCGGTCCAATCTAGTAGGTACGCAATTACACTTAAATAATCTCATACATTTGGTTTGTGAGAAAATAAGTTATGTCTGGGGGCCCTGGGATCTTGGACAATAATAATCATTTGCTAGACTAGCTTTTCGACTTTGTCTACTTCGACTGTCTACTTCGAATTTGTCTACTTCGAACTTGTCTACGTCGACTTTGTCTATTTCGACTTTGTAGACATATTAACTCGAAGTGACATGAATCATATAAAAAGGTATTACATCAATTAATAATGAATGAAATTATATAGTTTTTTGGCACATTTGCATTCCCACGAGATTCATATGGTTACCACGAGATTTATTTATGTTCCCACGAAAGTTAAAAATAACTATGTACTGAATACTTTCTTGATGGTAATTTAGTAGCTACTCACACTATGAACTTTTTATCCAACGGTCGATAAAAAGTTAAGTGTAGGCGCAAAATGCGTTTACCTAAATGGTTTTAGGGTGCGCCATATCTGACGAATGCGTTCCGTTACTGCAATCGTTTGGTGCGCCTCAGCGCAACTTATACAAGGCTTGTACAGTGCGCGCGAGTGGCGCGCGGTCTGCGCGCGTCAAGTTCCAGTTCAATTTTTGTTGTTCTAGGAAGTAGGTGTAGCTCAAGGGTCGCGCGCGGCGCGTAGCTTGGACACGTAAATGCACAGCTGCGCGTTCACCAGGTCGGGACGCACCCTTAGAACCTCACATTTAGATTATGTATAAGCGGCGCGTAGCGGAGCGTAGCGAGTCTTACTTGTTCTGTGAGCGGCGCATTTATTTCAGATTGTACTTAAATCAAAAATATTAACTTTACCATTTTGTTCTATACATAGATTCATTTCTGAACAGGATTCTAACCTAGAATAATATGTCAACTGGCATCAGAAAATTGTCAGAAATCATGCTAAATTCCATAACACATTCTGCTATAATTTCTCAATATTATCGGGAATTATGTATTAGTAAGGGTTGATATAACATGTGTCTTAACTGTCTGCCTAGTTTTAAAAAATGCTTACATTGCATAGGGCTAAGAGAAGCTGTTATAATTATCTTTATAGTGGGATTGGTAAGTTGTGTTAATTTTCCCAGGACTGTTTTTTTGTAGCCGAATGATGCTTGCGTGGACGCCCTACGCTGCGCATGCCAGTAATAAATAAATAATATTAAATTGATATTCGATAACATCAGATACTACATCTGGTCATAAGTTACAGTCGCCACCAGATATATTGTAGCAGACAAGGTGACCAAATACTTCTGAAAAGTTTAAAATGTCAATAAGTGCTATACACTACAAGTTACCTACCATTAATATCTGAACATACATTATTTCATTAATATCTGAGCAGACGCTAGTCATGAATAGAAAACACACACACACACACACACACACACACACACACACACAAACACACACACACACACACACACACACTCACACACAAACAAACACACACACACACACACACACACACACACACACACACACACACACACAGAAAGAGAGAGAGAGAGAGAGAGAATACAAAAGAAATACATAACACACATACAAACTGTTCAGAAGTATTTGGTTAACTTGTCTGCTACAATATATCTCACGGCGACTTAACTAACTTTACTGACATTTTCCAGCTACTATACACTCCGCTCTTCTTTCTATCAATCATCGACTCGAATATGCTTGGTTTGGTAGACTTCCCGAGCATCAGCTTCAGTTGCTGGTTCATAACAGCCACAGGAATGTGGATGATGACCAGCATTCTGCTTTTAATCGACGTGTTAAGATTTGTCAAGGTTCAATAGTTGATATTATATTCAAAGACGCTTTATCATCATCATTTCAGCCACCGGACGTCCACTGCTGAACATAGGCTTCCCCCAGTGACTTCTAGATAGACCGGTTTGAAGCGGCCTGCATCCAGCGGCTTCTTGCAACCTTTACCAGGTCGTCTGTCCACCTTATAGGTCCGAGTCCCACGCTGCGCTTGCCGGTACGTGTCCTCTATTTCAGAATCCGTCTGCCGCATCGGCCGTCAGCTCTGCAAGCTATGTGCCCCACCCACTGCCATTTCAGGTGGCTAATCCGTCAGACTATGTCAGCGATTATTGGTCGTTCCCGGATCTCTTCGTTTCTGATTTAATCTCGTAAAGAAACAAAATAAAATAAACTTTAAATAATCATTTATTTGTTCGGACATGTGTACATATTAAACAGGTCATAGTTCATAGTCGTTTCAACATGCCGTACCGAGTCGGTGTACAAATTTTCAGAAAGAATAATATTATTATAATAAACAAATGGTCAAAGTAAATGTCAAAATTGTCAACACTAAGCATAACCTTTTCCATAGCGCGCTGTGCAACCTTGAGCTTTCTTATAAGGCCCACAGTGGTTGTAAACTTTAGGCTTTAGGCACTGAGGTATTTTGAACGCCGCAGTTCGCATAGCCGCTTCCAACTGGCCAATCTGGATGTCATTGAGGGAACATAGGCCATGTTCAGGAGTGGCTGAAATAATAATGATGATGATATAAGTTTTAGTTTCCACTATAGAGGCTATGTAGACTTATGAAAAGTTTGAGTGACCTTCGACCTTTCATTATTTTTTATGTTTTTTACAAATACATTTTATACAGATTAAAATGTAATCAATGGATTTCCAATTTTCATTTCAAGCTATACATTTATATTATAATCTGAGCTTCCATTTTACAGGTAGTACTTTCAAAGAGAGTTCAGATTGTAATGGAAATAGATGTGAAACCATGGTACTATTAGTTACAAGCTTGTTTCTGCAATTGATGCTACGACAGCTCGTAGCAATAACTAGATCGTAGCAGTGACAACAGTCGTGTAAGCGTTCGTAGTAAAGTACTTATACTACGATCTACGAATACTACGATTTCTACAAAACGAATACTTACTACGTTTTTGTTTGGAAAATTATTTAACATTTAATTGTCCCAATTAGTTTTACACGTAATATTGTTATTATCTTAAA